>CM042153.1:73358570-73451407 GCA_023376005.1 Doryteuthis pealeii
ATATATTTGCTCAGTACTAATAATCTATACACACATATATGCTTTAACAGCTTTAATTTCTTTACTGCACAAGATCCAAGTTGGCAACTCATGCGCCAAGTTGGTGGAGTGGAGATCTACTCACGAGATAAACCAAAAAAAGATAATCATACAAAATAAAGAAAATATTTTCCTAAGAAAGAACAAAAAAACAAAGACAAAAAAAATTAGTTGATTTATATCATCAACTATAACACCCAGGAAAATGTTCCATTTTGATTGATCTGGAGGAAGGGGGGGGATAGCTGCTTGTCCAACGTTAAGGTCAAGCTGGAAATAGTGCAAAGCAATTGCAATGGTCAAAAGATACCAGGAGTAAGTCCTGAAAAGAGACATACTCATTTTGATGACCACTAACATAAATAACAGTACTCAAACCATGAAATCATGTGCAATTAACTCTTAACATCCTGTTGAGGAATTTTCCAAGTCCAGAGCCCCCCCCCCATTCCTATAAGGATTTATCAATAAATGGCTAAAAAAATGTCTTTTTCATTTAAAGTTACCCGAGATATTTTCCCTTTGAATTAAAGGACTTCTAAATATGTTTAATATTACATTTAACAAAGGTTATCATTCGGGCGGTGGATTAGGAAAACAAAATGTGACTTCCAGCCGGGTGGAATGAGGCGGCTATAGGACATTAAGAGTTTAAGGAATATCTGCAAACATAATACCACTGACACCACTCTCCATGGCCTACAACGGTTGTTGGCAACTAAAACTGGCACCATCATCAGGTACGCCTTGGCTTAGCTGTGCAGTGGGTGTGTGAACAACAAGCCATCACTAAAAACAAGACTGTTAAAGAGCAGATGAACTCCAGAGGAGCCAATTAGCCATTTACACGGATAGTAGGATTGGGGGTTATATACTACTCACCATAAGTATGGGCCGGAGTTAGCTCAGTCGTAGAGCGTTCGGCTAAAAACCACAAGGTTCCTAGTTCGATACCGCCCTCGCCTAACTCAGCATATGAGTAGCACAGGATCGTGCAGTAAATAAGAGCTGATGTAGGTGTGGCGCTCCCACATCAGACGCTAAAATAATCTCCTTGAGTTCTAGCGCTAAATAAAAAGGAAGAGACTCCCTCTCTGCATGGCTGATACCAACATTAGCCACCCCGACGACTTTACTTACTACTCACAAAAATGTCCCAAATGAGGGCTAGATGGGGCGCCTTAGCCTTGAACAGCCAATCTATCTTAAACAAGGAAAAAGTCCGTTATAAAACCTCCTTCCAAGGAAAGGGAGTGAGCAGAGTAAACTCCAAAATCAAATCTGGAGTTATCTAGCAATTTGTGTGAAACTATCATTGCCAAACTGTATTGCTTTTTTTTTGCCTTTCCTTTGAAACCACATCAGCAGTGAGATGGGACCATCTTGCTTGAGTGACAGCTCATCCCCCATATCAACCCGCCCCAGGCTACATAGTTCCACTTGTTTTAGGACACTATGCCATTGTCTCTTGTAGACGGATACATGAATGCCAATAACAATAGTTTTCAGGTTGAGAAATATTAGAAAGTTTGGACCATATGACCTTTAGCACCCCTTTGCCGCGATCAATTCGTGGGACATTTTTCCATTTACACAGTCAAAATCCAGGTTAATTGTTAACAGACGACTTTTTTGTTTTTTTTTTTTTTTTTTTTTAAATTATAAAATAACCCCTAACAAACACCGGATTTTGACAGTGTAAATGAGAAAAGTTCCTTGTGAGTCAAGATCGTGGAAGTGGTGCCTAAAGTCATATGGTCTGAAAGTTTTTTAATGGATAAAAATAAAATTATAACTAGTTGAGTTTTACAGAACCAAATTTAAATTTAAAATGAAAGAAAAAAAATCTAAAAGAATTATTCTAAAAGAAACTAAAATTTTAGAATTCATCTAAAAAGTTTAATTTTTCTAGAGAGAATGAAGAAATCAGATCTATAACCATTGTAACTAAGCAGTTTATCCACATTGATTAATTTTGGAAGTTGGAATATAAAGTTCTCAAATACTTGATAGACTGAAGTTTACAAATTCCCTCTAAATATGCAATTGCCTTAACAACACATACATAAATAAAGAAATTAGTTTAGCAGTGAATTTACATTTTGCAATTCAACAAATTGTAGAATAAATGCAGACATTTCTACCAAGTTTACAAACAGTTTAGATCATATGAGACAATGACTAAAAGGAAAAAATTGAAGTTAATGTTTAATTCAGAAATAATTTAACAAGGTAGATCGATTATAATTAACAATTTATTCTTTTCTATGAACAATCTTATTTTAAGACAACAATTTGCACATTTTTAGGTTGCATTACAGGAAATCAAAATAAGTTAAACTTTCTTCTCACAAAAAAAAAAAAAAAAAAAAAAAAAAAAAAAAAAAAGTTCCAACTTCACTAAAAGCTTTTTCAAGTGTGTATGCAGATTTCATTCTGGAACTAAAAATCATTAGTGGATAACACAACATCCATATGGTTGGTGTTGCTGGTTTTGTTTCATGGCAATCAACTCTTTTTGGGTTATTAATGCCGAATAAAGTCATTTTGATATTCAGTTCTTACAGCACCTGCTGTTGCTTAAATGGTCACTCATATAAGTATTGAACAAGCTCATTTAACTTTGGGCAATCTAGAAAAAAGCAGGATCTTCTCATTTAAACTTTTCAATAGTTTTCAGCACAAATAAATTCCTGCTACAAAGATCAATTACATCAACTAATCCAAATATATGCACCCTCCGGGTGCAATGCAAGTATTTAAGTTTTGATATAATAAAATATCATATTAAATTAGAAAGCTAATGAAAACTGACTAGAATGTGCAGATAAAAAAAGATCCTGCAACAGAGAGGGGTATAATCAAAAAATAGAACAACTTTGAAACTAACTATTTCCATCATTTCCATTACTCCCCTCTTTCATTGGTAAATTCTCTAATTTAACTCTTTAGTTAAAATAGAAGTAAAGATAATATTACAGTTATTTCCTCTATAAGAAAATTTTTTTTAAGATTAGATTAGCCACGAGATTTTTGTTTATTATCTTCTTAAGATAAAACCAAACAATTAAAAAATCAATAATACCAAAGCCACATAATTTATTAAAATAAAAATTTTAAATATTCAATATGCAAATTAGCCTTCTCGTTCAAAACAGTTAAACCGCTATTTTGTTGTAATATAAATACAATTTCATGTTATTCAGTACGTAAATAGGTGTCAACAGTATTAATAAGTTAAAACAATTTTTAATTAATAACTGAAGTTTAAAAAGAAATGAAAATCATGAGAATTGACGTAAATAATTAAGGAATTGTATTGAGTAGTAATATAGTTTCGGTTACAGACAGAAAAACCACACAATCTCCATTATTATATCAATATTATTGGATTTTTTCTCTTCTAAAGCTGCCTGTTTTGATACTTAAATGGGTGACCACTTAAGTAACTACAGGTATTGTAAGCAGCCCGAGTGCTTTGTTTATCAAAATGACTTGATTCAACATCAAATGACCCATAAAGGGTATGCCATAAAACAAAACAACAAAACCTTTATTTTAAGTTGTCTACGAGTTTAGGCCAGCAGCTCAGTCGTCTAGAGCCGTTCGCTAGAAATCACCAGGGTTCCTAGTTCGATACCGGCCCTCACCAACTCAGCATATGAGTAGCACAAGGATCTGTGCGGTAAAGTAAGGAGCTGATGGTAGGTGTGGTGCTCCCACCTCAGACACGAAACCAATCTCCTTGATCTAGCGCTAGTGAAAAGGGGAAGACTCCTTGCTGATGGGCCGATACCCGACTTTAGCCACCCCAACAACTTTACAGTTTAGTAAGTTTTCAAAGTTTAATATTTGTTGGTTGGATGTTTTGTGGCACATCAACCCCTTTCGGGCCATTTAATACATTAATATAATAATTGCTTATACTACAGCTGTTTCTTAAGTGGTTACCCCAACTAAGTATTGAACAGGCTCATGTGCTGCTTAACTTTGGTGGTCTAGCAGGAATTATTTGACAAACATTTTTAAATGAAGCTTTGTTGTTTATATATAAGTAAGTAAAGTCGTCGGGGCGGCCTAATGTCGGTATCAGCCATGCAGCGAGGGAGTCTATCCCCTTTTCACTAGCACTAGACCAAGGAGATTATTTTAGCGTCTGAGGTGGAGCGCCACATCTACCATCAGCTCCTTACTTTACCGCACAGATCCCTGTGCTACTCCTAACGCTGTTGGCGAGGGCGGGTATCGAAATAGGAACCTTGTGGTTTCTAGCCGAACGCTCTACCGACTGAGCTAACCCGGCCATATATATATATATATATATATATATATATATATATATATATATTATATATATAATATATATATTTAAATAAATAACAAAAGACTTATAGATCTTGCATTATAGACTATTTCAGGGAGCTTAGACAAAAATGTCTAATTCTCCCGACTCTGATGAGTCGGGAGAATTAGACATTTTTGTCTAAGCTCCCTGAAATAGTCTATAATGCAAGATCTATAAGTCTTTTGTTATTTATTTAAATATAAATTTGCTCTGTGACTCTAACAATAAGAGCACACATTGAGCTCTCAAACTGCGACAAGTTGTTTTTAAAAAAAACCTATGTCGTAAGGAAGATTTCTTCTCTGGACTTTTGGATTATATATATATATATATATATATATATATATATATAGGGGGTGATTGTAAAGTAACTCCCTTCCCTATTTTAAAAGTCTTATAATTTATTTCTGAATCATTTTTACAAAAAAAAAGAATGAGAAGAACACACATAACAGAGTTTTATCTAATACTGAGGTATCTGGTTTGGGTTGGTTTATTTGTTGAACAGGTTGGTGGTTTTGTTTTACAACATATCAACCATTTTTAGGTCATTTAATACCAAATCAAGTCATTCTGATAAACAAAAGGACTTGGTTTGCTTACATTAATATTTATCAGCCATTTGTTAAGCATTCAATGGTAGTAAAGTGTGTTAAGAAGTTAATAGCAATCTGATCTTATTTAGATTGATTAAGTTTTCTTATCCCAATGCTAACAAATTAATAAGCTTATTGGATATATAATAAGGCAATGTTATAATGCTCATTCATGCATTGGTTTTAACTGTAAAATTCTGTTGAGTGACATCTATATATCTTCTATCTATCTATCTATACATGGAGGCGCATGGTCTAATGGTTAGTCATAGGAAATGGACTCATCAACGCGAGTTCAATTCTTGGACGAAGCCGTTGGCATTTCACATGGCGCTAATACCCTTGGGAAAGGTATGAATCCAATTCTCCCTCCAGCTATGGATAAATAGCAGGGCAGACTGGACTCTTTAACCAAGGCTAGGTAACCAGTCTAGGAGAAGGAAAACTGAATTCAAACCTGTTAAACTCCGCTTAAGAAATTGACCTTGTGTCGCATCCTGCTCGTGCGGAGGGGTTGGTAAATATATCTATCTATCTATACATATATAAAGGGCAGTCGTGTGCATATGCATGTCCGGAGGAAACTTCGAAAATAAAACGATAAAAGAAAATTAACGACAAAGTAAATATATATACACATGAAATATCACCAGGGCTTGGTTTTTGAACAAAAATAATGAAGATTTGATTTATATTCATGAAGATAATTAAAAAATGAAATTTAAATGATAACAGCATGGAATTTTTTGCATTTAGTATTTTAAACAGGAGACATCAATATTTCTTTTCAAATTGTCTTTTTTACATATGGATTATAATGGGGCATCCTGTGAGGATCCATCTCGCAATTCAACAATAAAGGATCTGTGAGACTATCTTTTTTACCCCTCCTCCTCTACCTGGGCGACTTATTAAAATTATCAACATTATACATTTTACCAGATAAGACACTACAGAGAAAGTAGTTTATATTCATTTGTTTTTCCCCCTTTAAGTAAACATGTTGTATTTATAACTGTTATCTCTTTTTAGTCCTGGTTTACCACTTATATTGACAGATGTTCTTTGCTCACTAAGTTTATGGAAATTATAAATCAACAATTTTTTTTTACAATATATCATTCTGTATATCTATCCATCTAGCTATATCCATCTAGACATCTATAAAGGGTAGTTGGTGTGTATGTCAGAAGGAAACTACAAAAATAAAACGACAAAGTAAATATATATACACATTCACTATCTAACAGCATGGATATCTTTCTTTTTTTGCATTTAATATTTTAAAGAGACATTAATTTTTCTTTTCAGAGTGTCTGTGCACTTTTTTTTCGGATGCCCCCAACAGGCTGGATCAAAGCAAGTTTTTTTTTTTTAACTACACAAAGATTTTAATGAGGCATCCTGCACGGACACAACTTGTGATTCAATAATAATGGATCTGTGGGACTAACTACCCCCAACCTCTACCCAGTGATGCCAGGTGGCTGCTTCTATTACATATGTAAAGGGCATTTGGTGTGTATATAGGTCTGTCCAGATGAAACTATAACAATTAACAACAAAGTAAATATATATACACATTAATATCACTGGTTCTTGCTTTTTGTGCAAAAAATTACGAAAATGTGATTTATTATTTAGAAAGATTTCTAAAATTAAAATATAAATAATAGATCTACGAGACTAACTTGCTAACCATTACACCATTTTTTTTTTTTGGTCTGCCCCTCCTCTACCAAGGTGATGTTGGGTAGCCACTTCTAGTTGACTAATAAATAGAAGACTGAAGCAAAATGAGAAAGTGAAACAAAATAGAATCAAAGTATTTATTATACATTGATTCATTTGTTAACAAAAAACAAGGAAACTGGTCCAAACAAATCAATGTATAATAGTAACAATATCTTACTAAAAAAAATTTTAAAAAAGAAAAAAAAATTATTACATATGAACATTTAATTACAAATCCACACATACACGGGGGGATTTCACCAAATAAAGTGTAAACGCAACGCTCTCTTATATAAGGGATGGAGCATTATACGGCAGCCTTTACATACATAGGGATGTGTAAGCAGAACCATATAGGGATGTGTGTATTAAAAACAGTTAAAATCCCCTTCGCATTCTGTGGGTGACTATAGCCTAGCGGTTAAGGTGTCTGACTGATGCTGAACCGATCGTATTTCAATCCCGGCTGTAGCTAGCTTACAAATGTCTAGCCCCACTGAAGAGACTTGATAAGTCGAAACACATGTCTGTGAATATATATATATATATATATATATATATATATATATATATTTTCTTCTAACTCAATCTTTTTAGTTAGTATTATTCAATCAATTATCTTTATAGTTATATACACAACATTTCGGGCAATGTGCACTGCAACCTTCTTAAGGTGTTTCATGTCAAACTCAGGAGCCTTCACGGAACTTCATGGTTAAAAAGGAATGAGAACAGTCTACCCCTTATGGATTAAGTAAAGGATTTGAAGTTCTGTGAAAACTCCCGATTACCACAAGAAGGTTCTGGAGTTCGACACAAAACATCTGAAGAAAATGTGTATATAACAATAAAGATGGGGACAATAGTCCAAATAATTCAATTATACAAATTATTAAGCCTCATCTAAAAAAATTCAGAAAAAAAAGATATGGTGCCAAAAGTGTGTGGATTTAAAAACTAAAATATATATTTACATTTTATAAAATTCTTAAGTTTCTGATAGAGAAATGTGTGGCCAATGTTCTTTGAATTAAGGCTGAAACTAAATCTCAGTTCTTCATTGTAGAATACTGTTAATTGTTATTCTGTGTTACTTTCACTCTTAGCCAGGATTGAACCTGCAGTCTGCAAATGACTGTTACAGATTGTTAACTATTGGACAGTTGAACAGTCAAACACCTCCTCAGCTTAATGGACTCTTCTTGGCAGTAGTGGCAGTAATTATTTAAGCTGTTATAGTGGGTTCATTGGAACTAGTAACTGCATTGTTAGGCTTGGCCAGTCACATTGCTCAAACCAATTGTTGACTGTCTAACTGACTTACTTCAATATTCATGTTTCTACAAGATTTTAACAAATACATTCTATAACCTTTGAATGTACAATCTGTCTGCCAAAAATTCAATTTCAAGGATTACAACGGGTGCTCCTGTAAGCCACATATATAACCCATTGGGGTATGTTGTGAAGACCTGGAATTTTTTTTTTTGTATTTTGTTGGGTTTTTTTTGGGGAGGGGTCATAAATTATTAGTATTATAAATATTATCTAGCAGTATTCAGTGATTTCATAACAGGCAATATCCACCGTTTCCATTTTCTATTCTGTGACAGCATTCACTCTGGGTCGATTAAGCTGGAAGAAGTAACAAGTGAATATGAAATTCACAGTGTCCCTAAAACCTACATGCACATGCTGGTCGGGGGGGGGGTGCCCTTATTTGCTGCAGATTTTCCACAGATGCAGTGACAAATACACCAAGACCATTGATTCCTGATGAGGGAGATGCCCTTTGATTTTCACCAGATCTTCTTTGGCCGAGTTGTGCCAGACCTGTCCACCTTGGGTGACCCCCACCAGGAACTTAACTTTTAACATCATGTTCAGAATTTTCCAAGTTCAGAGCCCCATTCCTATAAGGATTTATAAAAAAAAATGACTAAAAATGGCTTTTTCACTTATACCTGTTATTTCCCGTAAATCAAAGACTTCTATATATGTTTAATATTACATTTAAACAAAGGCTATTGTTTGGTGCGAATTAGAAAATGTGACTTCCGGCTGGTGGAATGAGGTGGTATAGGATATTAAGAGTTAAGTTCCTGACAGCATGGCTCTGACACTACCAAGTTTACACAACCCTGTTGCTATGAGGATAAGTTGGACTTTAAAAGTAATGTGCTAGATGGCTATTGAGCAAAGAGCTTCCTCTGCCCTTTTACAGTTGTTTTTTGGAACTGTGCAGTAAAGTGGGAGATGATGGTAGGAGTGGCACTCTAGCTCAGAGGAAAAAACAATCTCCCTGGTCTACCACTAGTGAATAGACTCCCTTGCTGTCCAGCTGATACAGACAACAGGCAACTCCACTTACTACTTTATGGAAAGTACAGATGCCTAAAAAGAAAAAAAAATATATAAAAGATATTTATTTGTCTGAATTTTTTAGATGGGGCTTGATAATTTGTATCATTTGGATTTTGGGGACTGTTATCCTCATCTTTATTTTTTTGTTTTCATTTAATATGTTCATCCTCACTTATGTATGAAACATTATTAAGTTGCAAAAAAAAAAAAAAAAAAAAAAAAAAAAAAAAAAAAAAAAAAAAAAAAAAAATCGCTAATCTTTAAACAAAACAATATCTCTAAAGAGCATATGGTTCTCTAAATCTTTTAATTTGAATTTTCATTTATAAAAGGCTGCAGTAAATTATATCATAGCAATGATTTTTAAAAACATAGAACACATTGGCATGAATTTAGTTCCTGTTTCTGTGATGGCATTCACCCTGGGTTGGTTCCATCCAACAAATTCACCCGTGTATTTACAGTGATGCTGATAGCTTTTTGATTAGGTGCGTCCTGGGATGCATATATTTGCTTTGAAGTAGCCCCTGGGAAATTTTATAGGTACCAACTAAAGTTTCTTAATAAATTGAAGGGTTTTTATTTATGATCTGGGGAAACAACTAAAACCGCTTAAGTCCTACCTTGTAACATATACTGTGTAATTAATTTCTAAGAAAATATTGAAATGTATTTACAGTTAGCTTGAAATGCTGAGGGAAGAAAAAAAGAAAAAACAATGGGACGCATGGATATGAATTTTATGTGTCAGGGATGCAGGATGCATACCTATGAACATCGCTGTACACAACATTTCAGCCAAGGTACCCTCCAGCCTTTTTCAGGTGTTCCTTATTATGATCAAGAGCCTTCACAGAACCAAACCCTTTATTCAATCCATTTGATTGACTTTTCTCATTCCATTAACCATGACCAGATCTAAATGTTAAGCTGTGTTACGTAATTCAATGTTATTATCACTCTTGGTCAGGATTGAACCTGCAACCTACAGATGATTGTCTCTTAGAACTGTATTAACTAAACACTTATATCCGTTGAGCCATGTGAACTTTCTAGAAACTCCATGCTCTATATTCTCAAGTCATTTATATCACACCTTTAAGACATTTGGGTTTTTTCATCAACAATGTCAAAAAGATACTTATTCAGTTTTGGAACTTTTTATGGTGGGAAATATTACTGGTTTCACATTTAATGATCATTTTTAATTTAACTCTTAACATCCTGTTGGGAATTTTCTAAGTCCAGAGCTTCATTCCTATAAGTATTTATCAATAAATGGCTAAAAAAAAAAAAAAAAAAAAAAAAAAAAAAAAAAAAATGGCCTTTTCATTTAAAGTTACCTGTTATTCCCCGTAAATCAAAGACTGCTAAATATGTTTAATATTACATTTAAAACAAAGGCTATGGTTTGGGGTGGATTAGGAAAACAAATGTGACTTCTGGCCGGGTGGAATGAGGTGGTATAGGACGTTAAGAGTTAATGGGTATATTAATCAAAACACCATTTCACATTTTGGAAATTTTTGACATGATAAAGTATTTTCAAAAAGGTGTAGATGGTAACAGTTCCTGATGTGACTCATCAAGGGTAAACAAAGCTTAAGAAACAATGCAAAGACAAACAAAGGTTATTCCTAGGAAAATACACTTCAAATGGGGGGGGGAACTTTCAACGTACAAAATATTAGTGTCAGCGACCTTAAAACCCAAGATAATTGTTAGGATCAGTCCTAAAAAAAAAAAAAAAAAAAAAAAAAAAAAAAAAAAAAAAATAAATAATAAATAAATAAATAAAATAAAAAAATATATATATACAGAGTTGCTCCCCTTGATCAGTAGGAGACAGTTGCCACCATGACAGATGCATAGTGGGAGCTAGGACCAGAAATGGGGCTTCAGCCATGACACACATGGATTAGTACAAAAGATAGCTGGTCACACACAAGTTAAGAACCATTTTAGGGTAAAAGCATTTCTCTACCCTGTGTTAAATCATCACCATATCGCGCTTGCAGCACGGATATCCATGACAATCACCCACCAACCTTCCCTATCATTCATTGCACCTGGGAGGTCCTCTGCGGAGCAACCAGCATCCTCGCATAGCTGGTCAATGTAGGTCCTTGCCGGGCGTCCCACACCTGCATGTCCAGGTGTTGGCTTCCACAGGAGAACGTCACTTATGAGCTCATCCTTGCTTCTCCAGCAGTGTCCTGCATGCCTTGTCCGTCTCACTCGGATAGTTTGTGAGATAGGGGGGCAGGTGACCATACAGCTGCTTCCTCGTGGGGTGCTGCTTCCACGACTTGTTCAAGACTGCACGCACCATTCTTGTGCATCTTCCATCTAGCTTATTCTCAAGACGCTTCGTTAGGGTCCAAGTGGTGCAGCCATATAACAGCACTGATACAACCACAGCCTGGAAGAACTGTTGCTTCAACTTGTCAGAGAGATCGGACCTCCATATGACTGATAATTTGTTTGTGGCCAACGATGCCTTTGCTATTCATGTATTAACTCTTAACATCCTGTTCAAATTTTTCTAAGTCCAGAGCATTCCTATAAGGATATATAAAAAAAAAATGGCTAAAAATGGCCTTTGCATCTAAAGTTACCTATTATTTCCCTTAAATCAAAGATTTTTACATATGTTTAATATTAAATTTAAACAAAGGTTATTGTTTGGGGCTGATTAGTTAAAACTAATGTGACTTCCAGCCGGGTGGAATGAGGTGGTATAGGACTTTAACAGTTAGAGTTAACATTGCGTTAAATAAAACCTTGTTAATTTCCAACAACCTGGTCTTGCATTTTAATTCAGTGCTTTGTATTTTATTTGTATACAAAAAACATAAAATGATTAAGTACCAATAGTATGATAAATAGAAATGTCAAATATTTTGTGCAGAAATATCTGAAAAGTGTGGGTTTTTTTTTTAGATTTTATTGAGTTTTCTAGACTGATTTTGTACTATGAAAAAGAATAAGATATTTAGATGATACTAGTCCTGTTCCTTAATTTTATGATCATTATCATCTTGCAACACCCTCTAATTAAAAATGACACCGTCCAAATCATCAAGGATGAAATGTAAAAATATAAATCCTAATTATCTGGTGTCACTTAATTGCCAAATTCTTATAAGTGTCATCACCTCAACTAAATAATGGACCATTCCATTTTTATTATAAAAAAAAGGGAAGAAAAAAAGGACATGCTAGAGAGAAAAATATGAGAAAAAAAAAAAAAAAAGAGATGGGGAAAGAGAGAGCAGGGTGAGCACATGGAAGCAATAATCTGTGACAACTACCAAAATCGCTAAAGCACAACCTGTACTTCTGTCTAAAGCAATGAATGCAAAATAAAATGCTCATGCTGAAGAACTTTAAGATCACCAAGACTTTAGTGGAGGCATTTGTGGAGTAATGGTTAGTCATAGGAAATAAACACGAGACAAATTAAAATCCTGGACACAGCTGTTTGCATTTCATATAGCACTAATTAGGAAAGGTCTGAATCCAATTTGAAATGAAATTACAGGTAAGCAACAAATAGTGATTTAAGAATTTTTTGTATTTTTTTTTTTATAAATCAAAGTAACAGTTTTCTTTTTCTCCTTCCCTTTTTAACTCTTAAACATCCTGTTGAGAATTTTCTAAGTCGAGAGCCCCATTCCTATAAGTATTTATAAAAAAAATAGCTAAAATGGCCTTTTCATTTAAAGTTACCTGTTATTTCCCTTAAATCAAAGACTTCTCAGTATGTTTAATATTACATTTAAACAAAGTCTATCATTTGGGGTAGATTAGGAAAATGAATGTGACTTCTGGACGGGCAGAATAGGGTGGTATAGGACATTAAGAGTTAATGAACCCATTCCAACCAGTGACACTCATCAAACAGCAACTCTCTAGATCCCAGATATGCAGTAAAGATTCAGTTCAATAAATAAAGATGCATTTGTAACTATAAGCAAATATATGCACCTTCCAGGTGCAAGTATTAATGTCATAAAATATCATTAAATTAGAAAGTCTAAATAAACTAAATAAGAATGCAGATAAAATGATTTGAAACAGAGAGAGGTATAATCGAAATATAAAACAGCTGTAGCTTCCTCTTCCACCACCCCCGTCTTTCCTTGCTAAACTTTTCTAATTTAACTCTTCAGTTAAATAAGAAAGTAAATAATAAAATTACAGTTATTTCTTTTTGTTAATTGATTTCTTTTAAGATTTATCTCCGAGATTTTTGCTGATATTCATTAAGATAAAATCAAATAATTAGAAATCAACAATACCAAGCACATATTTATTTAAATCAAATTTTAAATATCAATATGCAAATTAGCCTTCCCGTTCACACAGTAAATCGCTATTTGTTGTACATATAAATACAATTGCATCTTATTAGTACGTAGATATGACCAGCAGTATTAATAATGAAAAACAATTTTATTAATAATTGAGGCTTAAATAAAGATGATTCATGGAGAATGTGATGTAAAATAACTAAATGGATAGTGACTTAAGTAGTGATATAGTTTCGGTTACAGACAAACAAACACATAATCTCCATTATAAGATGTTACACACAATCCAAATCTAGTCAAAAATATATTTGTCATATTGTTTTTATAAATTACACAGTGTACTTCTACTACATTTATCAGACCATATTACCTTTAGGCACCCCTTTTTGATCTCGATTAAGAAAGGACATGTTTTTTATTTACACCATCAATATCCGGTTAGGGTTAGGGGTTAGTTTTATAATTTTTTTAAAAATCTAAAATTCGTCTGTTAAAACAACTGGATATTGACGGTGTAAATGAAAAACATGTCCATTCTTATTAGAGATCAAATAGGGGTACCTAAAGGTCATATGGTCCCATTTATCTATAAGAATATAAAGGGCAGAGGAAGCTTTTTGCTCAACGGCCATCTAGCACATTATTTCGAAAATCCAACCCCTCCACATAGTGGCAGGGCTGTGTAAACTTGGTAGTGTCAGAGCCATGACATTGGAAATGCAAGTTCCTTGTAGGGTCACCCAAGGTGGACAGGTCTGGCACCCAGTAGTATCAGGGCCACAACCCAGTCAAAGGCGTTCTGGCAAAAATCCAAAAGGTGTCTCCATAATAATCAAGAATCAACAGCTTTTGTCACTGCATGTGAAAAATCTGCAGCAAAAAAGGGCCTCTCTTTCCCCTGGCCAGGATATGCAGGCAGAGTTTAGGGACCACTTGTGAATTTCATATTACCTTGTTACTCCTTCCATTAATTCACCACAGGTGAATGCCATCACAAAAACAGAGGAACTACATTCATGCCAATGTGTTCCATGTTTTTAAAAATCATTGCTATGATATAATCTACTGCAGCCTTTTATAAATGAAAATTCAAATTAAAAGATTTAGAGAACCATATGCTCTTTAGAGATATTGTTTTGTTTAAAGATTAGCGATTTTTTGGCAACTTCATAATGTTTTATACATAAGTGAGGGTGAACATTAAATGAAAGGAGAAAAAAAAAAAAAAGAAAAAAAGCCAACAATATTGTCATATATCTAGTTATATGTATACTATGCAAAATAGTAATTAATTTATTAAAGTTACTAGCAAATATATGCACCCTCCAGGCGCAAGTATTTAAGTTCTAACGTAATAAAATATATTTAAATTGGAAGGACTAATGAAACTTAATAAGAATGCAGATAAAAGATTTGAAACTTAGTCTTCCATCACTCCCGTCTCTCATGACTAATTTTTCCTAATTTAACTATTTAGTTAAGATAGGAAGTAAGAACAAAATTACAGTTGAATAACTAATTTTATTCTTGTTAAAGGATTTCTTTTAAGATTTATTGAAGAGATTTTTGCTCGTATTCATTGAGAAAAAAAACAAACAATTAGAAATCAATAATACCAAGCACATATTTATTAAAATCAAATATTTAATATCAATATGCAAATTAGCCTTCCCGTTGACACTGTACACCGCTATTTTGTTGTATATATAAATACAATTGCATGTTATTAGTATGTATATGTGGCTAACAGTATTAATAATGTGAAACAATTTTATTAATAATTGATGTTTAAATAAAAAATAAAATCATGTAGAATGTGATGCAAATAACTAAGGGAATTGTGACTTTAGTAGTAATATAGTTTCGGTTACAGACAGAAAAACACACAATCTCCATTATAATAACTAGCATAACAAAACCGCCCTTCGGGCAGTGTAAAAATAAAATTTTGAAAAATATAGCCTGAGCCGAGTGGGATATAAAAATTCAATGTCAGAGGGGTAGTATCCAAGTAAAATTAATAAATGAATTGAAGAAATAAAAAACAACAATGCCAAAATATGCCAAAAACTTTAAAAGGATATTCAACATTTAATGATTTTAGTAATTAAAATCATCAAATTCATTAAAGGAGTAAAAAATAAACAATTTGAAATAGAAATTAGGAAAGTTAACTTTCTACACCAAAGTTTTTCCTGAAATAATATTCAATAATAAAATTAAATTTGGTTTATCAATGAATAAAACAATCAACTATACAAAATGATTTTTTATTGTTTTGATTATTTCTAAAAATTTTGAAATAAAAAAAAATAAACATTCACCTTATTTATTTTACATTTAACAAACATTTAATTTTAGTGTAAACAAATATTGCATAAAATAAAATAGAGTAATGATACTTAAATCAATTTTTAAATGCTAAATAATACCTAATATTAATTTTTTTTAATCGGAGTAAATAAAAATATCTAATTTATAGATTTATTTTCAACTAAATTTTATTTGGTAAAATTCTGTAAAAAGATAAATTCTTTAAAAATTTTCTTCAATAAATAAAATCTTTTGATAAGAGATTCAGTATCAATTTGTCTGTAACTAAAACTATGTTGCTGTAAAATTAATAAATCAAATAAAGTAATAAAAAACAACAATGCCAAAATATGCCAAAAACTTTAAAAGGACATTCAACATTTAATGATTTTATTAATTAAAATCATTGAATTCATTAAAGGAGTAAAAAATAAACAATTTGAAATAGAAATTAGGAAAGTTAACTTTCTACACCAAAGTTTTTCCTGAAATAATATTCAATAATAAAATTAAATTTGGTTTATCAATGAATAAAACAATCAACTATACAAAATGATTTTTTATTGTTTTGATTATTTCTAAAATCTTTGAAATAAAACAATAAATATTCACCTTATTTATTTTACATTTAACAAACATTTAGTTTTAGTGTAAATAAATATTACATAAATAAAATAGAGTAATGATACTTAAATCAATATTTAAATGCTAAATAATATTAATATTGATTTTTTTAATCGGAGTAAATAAAAATATCTAATTTGTAGATTTATTTTCAACTAAATTTTATTTGGTAAAATTCTGTAAAATATAAATTCTTAAAAGATTTTCTTCAATAAATAAAATCTTTTGATAAGAGATTCAGTATCAATTTGTCTGTAACTAAAACTATGTTGATGTAAAATTAATAAATCAAATAAAGTAATAAAAAACAACAATACCAAAATATGCCAAAAACTTTAAAAGGACATTGAACATTTAATGATTTTAGTAATTAAAATCATCAAATTCATTAAAGGAGTAAAAAATAAACAATTTGAAATAGAAATTAGGAAAGTTAACTTTCTACACCAAAGTTTTTCCTGAAATAATATTCAATAATAAATTAAATTTGGTTTATCAATGAATAAAACAATCAACTATACAAAATGATTTTTTATTGTTTTGATTATTTCTAAAAATTTTGAAATAAAAAAAAAAAAACATTCACCTTATTTATTTTACATTTAACAAACATTTAGTTTTAGTGTAAATAAATATTACATAAAACAAAATAGAGTAATGATACTTAAATCAATTTTAAATGCTAAATAATATTTAATATTAATTTTTTTTAATTGGAGTAAATAAAAATATCTAATTTATAGATTTATTTTCAACTAAATTTTGTTTGGTACACTTATGTAAAAATATGAATTTTGTAAAAAGTTTTTTCAATAAATAAAATCTTTTGATAATAGATTCAGTATCAATTTGTCTGTAACTAAAACTACGTCACTGTTTACATCAAAACACTGTCATTGATAAAAATATTATTTGATTAATAATCAATAGATGCATGCAACATTTTGATTTGAGGGGGACAGAAGTAAGTTTCCATTTCAAATGGTTTCATTTTTCTTTACTCCTTTAATAAATTTGATGATTTTACCGATAATACAAACCCTCTTATATGGAAATTTTAACTCAGACAATATCTTTCAAAAATTAATTTTTATAACCGCCCAGATGGCATTTTTTGCTAGTTTATGTAAAAATGTTTGTACAATAAATTAATGAATATAATATATGTTGTTACACTCTTAATTCATTTTCTTAGAGATTTAATAAATTTTATATCCATTAAAGTAAGCACTAAATTGAATAATTGGCAGACCTGAGCATCTGGAAAAAAAAAAATTTAAAAAAAAAAATTTTAGATGGGGGATCTAAAATTTTTTTTTTAATTTTTTTTTTCTTTCTTTTAATGGATTATTATCAATTGCACACCAATCTATCAGATTGTAAAAGAACAAAAAATTCAAAAAAGTTATTTATTTTTCGCGGTGCTCAGTTCCCGTATAAGTTTATCGTAAATCGATCCCCCATATCAGAACCGCTACAAAATTTATTCATTTATTTATTTTTTTGTTTTCCTTCAATGGATTATTATCGATTACACACCAATCTATCAGGTTTTTAAAAAAATTCTTAAATGTTCTTTATTTTTTGAGTTTTCAGGGGTGCTCATGCCGACATATAAGTTTATAGTAAATCGCTGCCCCATATCAGAACCGCTCGAAAGGAAACTGGCGCAAACGTGTCAAAGTTAGGGTGGCACAGAAAAAACAGAACCCAAATTATTTATTTATTTTCCCATTAAACTAACCTTAAACCCCAACACCAACCCTAACCTCAAATCCTAACCCTAAACCCCCCTAGTTACAATTAACAGTTTTATAACAAAATTTGTGGGTTCTGTTTTTTTCAATGTCACCTTAATTTTGTCACCTTTGTGCAAATTCAGCCCAACTGTTAAGGTAGAGCGGTTCCGATATAGGGGAGCGATTTACTATAAACTTATACGGGGAAATGAGTACCCCTGAAAACTCAAAAAATAAAGAACTAAAAAGTTCTTTATTTTTGAATCAGGCGCTTTTTTGTTTTTTTACAATCTGATAGATTGGTGTGTAATCGATAACAATCCATTGAAGGAAAAAAAAAAAAAAAATTTTTTTAGCGGTTCCGATATGGGGGATCGATTTACAATAAACTTATACGGGGAACTGAGCACCCAGAAAACTCGAAAAATAAATAACTTTTTTGAATTTTTTTTTTTACAATCTGATAGATTGGTGTGTAATCGATAATAATCCATTGAAGAAAAAGAAAAAAGATTTAAAACATTTTAGATGGGGGTTTCAGATGCTCAAGTCCGACGAATAATTTTATTTATTTAATTTTTAAAAACAAAACAAAATTTATATATAAACTCGAAGTAAAATGCTATTTTCAATCATCTAATACAGAATAGTAATCCTCTTATTGATGAATGTGTATTGTTTAAACATTGTTTAAACATTGAACAAAATACTATTAATTTCTCGCTACAATTAATTTAAATAAATGATGAAAAATAACATTAGTAATATGAAATAACCGTAAACAAATTTTGAATTAAAAATAAAAGTAAACATCTTTTTTTAATTCCTAATAGGAATAATAAAATTTGAAATAAAAAATACTTGTTATATTTGTGAAGGTGCCGCGAAAATTAAAAATAAATTTTATCTATAAATTTTTCCATGGTGTTTGTATCATTTTTTATTGTATTTAAAAAGTCCCCTACCTAAATCGATTAGGTAGGGGACTTTTTTTTTTTATCACCGCTTTTGTTTATACAAACCAAACTTCGGTTAAACATTGTTGAATAATGAATTTTAAAAGTATTGCGTCAATTATGATAAAAAATAAAGATTAATTTTTAGTTTAAGAAAGAAGCGCTAAGTGTTAAAAAAAACAAACACGTAAAATCATTTTTTTTTTGTTTTTTGTCGTCTGTTTCTATAAGGGAATTTATGACAAATTAAAATTAAAAGATATTTCTTAATTTCTAAATAAATCACGGTCATCATATTTAGCGGAAAAGCATCGCTCAGAACTGGTTGTTATTTTAATTTTAATATTAGTTATATGGAATAACCGTAAACAAATTTTAATTAAAAATAAATGTAAACATTTTTTTAAAATTCCTAATAGGAATAATAAAATTTGAAATAAAAAATACTTGTTATATTTGTGAAGGTGCCGCGAAAATAAAAAATAATTTTATCTATAAATTTTATCTATAAATTTTTAAAAATTCCTAATAGAAATAAAATAATTTGAAATAAAAAATACTTGTTATATTTGTGAAGGTGCCGCGAAAATTAAAAATAAATTTTATCTATAAATTTTTTCATTAAAAATTAACTCTATTAAAACTTTAAAAATATTTTTTTTTTACCGCAACGAAAACGGGAGTAGTCACGGACAAAAGACCATAACTAATAATTTAAGGTATGATTTAAATTAGTAGCTGTATCTTTATTTTTAAATTAATTTCTCGCAAAACTTTATACACGAAATAATTATAAATACAAATAAAAATTAAAATATCAATTAGAAACTGTTTAGAACTAAACATGCATTTATTAAAAGATTCGTTGAAAATTGGCTATGCAAATATTACAAACCAGCAAATATTACAAACGCATCTTAATACTTGTATATAAAGCAATTTGTTCCTTTAATATTATGTATAACATAAATTGATTACAAATTAGGTTCTCATTGAAAAACGCTAGAATTTAGTTTGAAATATGTGACGTCAGCCGTGACGTAGTTTCGGCTTCAGACAAAAATGCAGTCTATCTCCATTATATATAGATAAGATTTATCCAAGCAAAGAGATCCACACAATTGTATCAATTAATGTTTACCAGTAACCTCTAAAATCTGTTCATATAAACTTCATTTAAACTTTTTTAAAACCTAAAAATCAAAATAGAGGGTCTTGATTTTCCAATTAAGATATATTTTTTATAAACCCAAGATACTAATAAAACTGGTGTTAATCACAAATTTAGTAGAACCCAGGGCTGTGGGGGTCAGAGACAAAAGTAAAAACAAAATAATAATGAAATTTATTGTGTATAGTGCTCAGGTGCACCACAACACATCAAAGGCTCATGTATAGTACTTAGAATAATGTACTAATGTCAGGAACATGGTTAGCACACAGTCATAATTAAGGGGCCACTGGAGTCAAAGTCAGTAGAACTATACAGACTCCAACTCGTTGAATTTACATTTTTTTTTACTCTAGTTTAGTCTGTAAAGTTATATAGTGCACACTCCTTATAAATAGATTATAAAAACAAATGGTTTTATATTTATTTGTAGGTCATAATCACTTAACTACATAAAGAGGAGTTGGAGGTTCCAAAAATAGGAGTCAGAGTCAACTGCATAGCCCTGGTAGGTCCAGCCAATTTCATTTTGAACAATGATGATAATTTGATTTGGTCTAGGAAAAATATTTCAGAACTGACATAGTTCATAGGCAGAATATCTTAGAAATCAATATTTTTAGATGCATCTTTATGAGGTTAGTGACTAAGTTTTTCAGATAAAAATTCCTATCATAGTTAGAAGATTTGAATAATTTCAATAATTTTAGAGGGTGAAAAAGAGTCAAGAAAAGAATGACAAACAACAAAAGATTAAAAACAAGAAAAAAACCTATATTCATGAACGAGTTGTATGGCAATATATATATATAAGTAAAGAAATAACAAAAGACTTAGAGATTTTGCAATATAATCTATAATGCAAAATAATGCATTATAGACTATAATGCTAAATCTCTAAGTGTTTTGTTATTTCTTTACTTATAAATTTGCTCTGTGACTAACATTAAGAGCACACATCGAGCTCTCAAACTGCGACAGGTTTAAAAAAAACAAAAAACAAAAAAAAAAAACTCGTGTCATAAGGAATATTTCTTCTCTGGACTTTTGGATTATATATATATATATATATTGATAAGTCGAAACACATGTCTGTGGATGACCATATATATATATATATATATATTAGTAGAAAAGTCCATTATATGAAGGATTCTATTTGGTGTTTAAGGTTGCACTTATTATCTGAATGAGTATTCCTTTTGTAGCACGTGGTACAGATGGGAAGTAAGAGCAACCAGTGGTAGGTTAGCATATGGTATAGATGGGAAGTAGTAGTTGTAGATGATAAGTTTCTTTAGCTTGATGACTGGCACAAACAAGCATTCTTTTCTTGAACCCGCTGCAGATAGAGCCAGAATTAGAGGTTGATAGAGAGCACTGAGGCTGGTCAGTTGAGCACCCAGCCAGGAATTGCAATGTTCCGGATTCAATACCGGTCCTTGTTAACTCAACGCATGAATAGCACAGATTGGGTAATCTGATCTGTTCAGTAAAGTGGGGAACTGACAGTAGGTGTGGCACTCCACCTCAGCAAAAACAATTTCCCTGGTCTAGCGCTAGTCTAAATGGGAGAATCCCTCGCTGTCTGGCTGATACCGACAATAGGGCACTCTGCTAACAGTGGTGTGGTAGATAACAATGTAAGGTCTCTTGTACTGCAGATATTTACATGGTAAGATGGGGAAGCTAGTCAAAGGATAAAATCATGAGGAGAGGTCCCATTGCTGCATTTACTGCAGATGGTAAGACGTCTATGAAGTTGTTGAATTGCACATTCATGCTGTTAGGACTTTTGTGTGGAACTCTGGACATACCACAAAGTGGAGAATAGTTGTGTGCAGGAATTATTGTGCTGCACGAGGGCTTCCAGAATTATTTTGTGTGTCCATTAGGGTGCTTAACTGACCACTGATAATGTGCTAAAGCCACTAAGAAAAAACAAAATTCCGGTACTGTGTCAGGGTCCAACCTAGACATATGTGCTGGAAAAAAAAAAAAGGGAGAACTCTTCAGGGGTACAGCATGTAATGCTTTCTAATTGGTCAAAAGGGGTCACATGACCTGCTCCCATCTTCTATGCCCCTTAAGTGATGTTTTATATTGGTTACCATGCAGGCATTCATAGAAAAAATATCGTCCAATGAAGAACTACACTAAAAAGAAAAAGTATTATCTAGATAGATAAGACTAATTAGATTTTTTTTTTTTTTTTTTTTTTTTAAAATCTAATCAGTCAAATTTATTTATCCAGTATTTTTACATTAACAAAATTCCAGTCACTTAGATTAAACTCATCCATTTACTTTAAGGATGTCCTTTTTAAACTTCCATAAAAATTTGAAAAAATAATTAAATTAAAGAAGAAAAAAAAAAAAAAAAAGGAAGGAAAAATATTTTACCTGAATTTTTATTTTATTTTTTTAAATATTAACCCTATCCTTATAAGTTCATGATACGAAAAGGAATTTTTTTAATCTAGAAGAGTAATATTGTACCTTCAAAAATAAGGCAACCGTACGAACAAAGTAGACAAAACATGAAAATAAAATAAATGGAAACAAGGTAAAATTCTCCATGGAAACATCTTTAAAACATGTAAAAAAATAAAAAATAAAATCATTCACCTGCTCCTTCATTAAGAGAGTTAAATTAACAAAATGAGTGAGCCCCACCCCTCCACTTATTGTTACTTTGACAAAACAATAATAAAAAAAAAAAATTAAAAAAGCATGTCTTCAGAATTTTGAGAATAAATGTATTCTAAAAGAAACCTCATCTTTCATAGTTTTAAATACCGAATTTTTTTTTTTTTTTTAAATTAAAGTCCGATAATTAGGCATTTGTTTGGGGCAGGGGGAGAACTGTACTCTAACAGGTGCGCGGTTTTGTACATCCCTAAAAGCTTACTATTCTTATCTGTGATTTACTAGCGGTAAGAGTTCTGCCATTAGGGAGAGAATCATTTCTATATAAATTTTGGTACAACACCGCAGAAATAACGAAGTGTTCCTTATTGTGCTGTACAAACAACTTTATAATGCAATAAAATAAAATTAAACACACCAGGAAGCGAATTATACAAAACTATAAGCAAATAAATCTTTAACAGTTGTCTCTAAATATCTATTCAGGTTACTTCAATTTTTTTCACCTAAAATCAAGATGGAGGGACTTGATTTTCCAATTAAAAATAGGATTTTTTTTATCAGCCCTCAAAAATAAAACTGGTATTAATCACAGTGTAACCAATTGTACTACATGCGAAGAAAAAGTTTATAACTTAAACTTTCAAGTCTCAAAAGTTTTAAAACAGATTAGGAAATTAATTACTTTCTTCCTGTAATTTTTAACTTTATTCCATCCCTAAATAAATCACAATATGGGATAAAGTCACAAACGTAATTTTAGGGTGCACCGATCATGGTCATTAGGGTCAAACAACTTTTTTTTTGTTCATTGAAAAATAAATGAATAAAATAAAAACTATTATTTAGAAACAATTTGTTTTAGTTAGGTAGGCAATATTTTTCACATGTTCATATTATGGATCAGGAGAAGGCGAGTTAAGCGTAAAAAGAAAAAAAGAATTAAAAACAATTTAGATTCATTCAAGGTTAGCGATCATCATTATCACAGAAGGTGAGATGTGTCATCACTTTTTTTTTTTTTTTTTTAATTCACAAAAGTTTTTTTTGTTTTTTGTTTCCGCTTTAGTTGAAGTTTTTAATTATAAGAACTTCACGTTTAACCAAAATATTGACGCGAGTTAGATGTTGGAATAAATCTAAATTAGTAGCATTAACTGTTGCATCATTCTTTAAAAAGACATGCTTGGCACACCGGAACCACATGGGTCTTGACAGAAAAAAAAAAAAACATTTTTTCCTGACGGGCCCATGGGTGTTCAGACATGTTGAACGATTTGATTTAAAGCATAAAAGATATAACAATTTTACTATGCTAATTCAATTAGCATATTAAAATTGGTGTACCTTTTGCAATTATTAAAATGGGAAAATAGTTCTAATTTTTTAATATCTGATCTGTTTAGCTCATTTGTACTAGTCTAGTCTAATAATTAGACTATCTACAAAAGAGTTGAACAGGCTTGAGATTTTTTTAAATGAATTAGAACCAATCTATTTTAATAGTTTTTTCATTGTTTTTTTTTGGGTTTTTTTCACAAAAAAGACAGACTGAAGCACACCGATCAATAAATCTACTTATAATTCAATTTGCAGTTAATATAGTTTTTTTGTCAAAATTATTGGAGAAATATCAACTATAAATTTAAGGGGAGATAACTCTTGTATACTTAAAATGTATTGTCGCACCCCTTTATATATTTACCAAGTTCGCATTTCGAACAACTTTTTTTTTTTTTTAAATCTCAGTAGCTGTAAATGTTTTTTTCAAATAATGATAGAGATTATTCTACTAGGTTAACAAATCTGTAGACACAGTTTAAGGAAGGTAAAAAAAATCCACCATAAAGGAGAAAAAATCCATTGCTAATTATTTTTACACCTTTACGGATCGCCCCTTTGATCAAACACAAGTTGGCTTATACGGAAAAAGAAAAAAAAGTACTTTATCTTGTCTATCATGTTTCATTGATCATATGGATGATACGATTATCTTTCCATTCAGCCAGATATTATAAAATAATTTTAAGCTCTTACAATAAACATTTAATATCTATAAATCACAATAACTTTTAAAACAATAATATACATTAGACTAAAATGAATAAAAGAACGAAGCACGAGGGAATAAAATTGAAGTCGAGTCGTCATTCTAAGAAAAAGTTAAGAATTGGAATTTTCACCACGTGCAAATAAAACTCAGATAATGTAAATATTTGTATGTAAAAAAAATAAATAAAATAAATAACTTACCTTGAAATCTTATTTTTACTAAATCTAATGGATGTAATACGAGTGTCGATAAGACACCACCGCTAATCCCGGCTACAAGGTGCTCCATATCTCTCCATTTTAACAAAGGTCCCGCCTCTGTAGTCTTTGAATTCGAACTGGACATTCCACCAAGCAATCGATTGTTACTGTTAGAATTATTAATGCTGCCGTTATTGTTACCAGCGGTAGAGTTCTGTCCGGACATTTTTGAAGTTACGTTCGAAGAAGCATCCATTACTGCTATAGCAGTAGCGGCATTGGCAACTTTAGACATGCTACTCAATACAAACCTAGAAAGCCTAATTACGCGCTATCATAAATGGTGGGTAAATATAGAAAAGTAATCCTTAGTCCCTTGCCTATGTGAATTCGCAACAGTCAAGGACCAATACGAAAAAGCGACCGCCATTATAGTTTACTAAAACATCGGAATAAGAACAATTCCATCTTAGATATTACCCGCAATTTTATTGGTTGATCTTATCAAGGTCTTCCTAGCTGATATGTATACTGAATTTTGATTGGCTGCCTTTTTTACACACCCGAACAAATCACCAGCATCGTATCAACATACTATAACTTATACAAGGCATTTCCAATATGATAATAGATAGTAAAGATAAAAAAAAATCATACTGATAATTTTTACATGGCAAAGATTTATTAGTAATGTATTTAATTTTTTTCGGGAATTTTTTATTATGAAAAATTCTCTTTATATTTTTTTTAATATCCTAGGCATTTAATATTTAATAGACTATTTTTTTTAAATAGTCTATTGAATAGACTATTAGTAATAGTAAAAAAAAAAAGAAAGATAATTTATATTGATAATTTTTACATGGTAAAGATTAATTAGTAATGTATTTAAAATTTTTCAGGATTTTTTTTTATTATGAAAAACTCTCTTAATATTTTTTAATATACAAGGTATTTAATATTTAATACATTTACTATTTAATATATTTATTATTACTAATACTAATAGTAAAAAAAAAAAATGATAATTTTTACATGGCAATGATCAATTTGTTATGTTTTTAAAAACATTTTTGGGAATTATTCTATTATGAAAAACTGTTTATGTTTTTTAATGCTTACTGTATAACTATAATTTTAAGAATAATTTTTAAAAAAATAGAAAAACACAAAATATTCCCAAAAGATGACAGCCCAGTCAGCTGAGGCTTTAGAATACACCAACTGCACCTCTGCAGAGGAGTAACACCCCTGCAGAGGGGTACCCCCCCCACACACACACACCATAGGTGGCAACCCATGATGGTTAAGGATGAAACCCAGGTGGCTGAGCTGTTCATGACAAGCAACACACCACTTAGACCCTTACTTAGACTAGACAGGCGGTCGGAGAGGCCCCTCCGATCAATCAATTGGTCATGTCAAGCCATAGCACATATATGATTGCCCCAACCCTATTGCCCTTACGGCAAGCCCTAACCCCTTTTTATCATACGGGTGCTAGAAGACGGTGACTGAGGGTCTTCATGTCTTGGGAATGACATTAAACTCTATCTGATGGTGAGGTTCCAGTTCTGGAAGTCTGAGGAATGTGGAGCACCGCTTCATCATCATTGCTCCCAGGTCCACTCTGATCCAGAGTGGTATTACCTGTTAGGGTCCCATCTATGGGTTAGATAGAAAAATGTGTTTATAAAAAAAATTGAGTATTCATCAAGAATGAATTTATTTCAAAACTTTATCGGCATTAAAGGATCCACTGAGTTTGATATGGTGTAGAACAAAACAAACCAAACCAAAAAGATGAATTTATATTTTTCTATTTTCTACATATTGTCGATTTATTTCCATATTTTGCTCCTAAATAATGAGAACAAAAATTTGTTGAAGGAACAGAAATTCGTCGGGTTGGACAGCTGAATCTCTCCACTGAAAAAGACGTTCTTCCAACTGCCAAAGTCCCCTGATCAAGTCCTTGTGCCTGCAAAAAAATTTTCCAGCAGTCCTCCACTAAAGCTCATTCACGTCTTGTTTGTCACATATCTGCATTTTCATTAGCAAGATCAGAACGCAACTGTCTCAGTGTGGGAAGGCAGGCCTTAAATAATCATTCACTGCCCTGACCAAGATCCCACATCCGAGCCAATCGCGCCCAGTGCTGCTATCGTAGTGTAGAAATTTGCATATGTGTCAACAAGGTAGTTTGACTTTGAGCGACAACTCACGATCAGGAGGATGCGAGTTCAATCTCTGTAGTCGGCCCTACACTCCCCCTGACCTCATTTTGCACGGCAGACATGTTCATGCTAGTTTTGAGCTACCACGTACATAATTTCTCTCACTACAATTCACGATCAGGAGGATGCGAGTTCAATCTCTGTAGTCGGCCCTACACTCCCCCTGACCTCATTTTGCACGGCAGACATGTTCATGCTAGTTTTGAGCTACCACGTACATAATTTCTCTCACTACAATTCACGATCAGGAGGATGCGAGTTCAATCTCTGTAGTCGGCCCTACACTCCCCTGACCTCATTTTGCACGGCAGACATGTTCATGCTAGTTTTGAGCTACCACGTACATAATTTCTCTCGCTACAATAAGATAATCTAATAATGTAACAAAAGATTTTAGATCATCATAAATTCTTCTTATCAAAAGAACTATATGTTGTTAAAAGATATTAAGAATTAAAAAAGATAAACAATCTATAAGATTATTTTTTCTATTTGACACACAAAAATAAACTTTTGTGAAAGAGACTGAGAATTTTAAGGAGTGCCCAAATTGGTACAAGAAATTGAGAATATTATTTTGTTAAGAATCTTTAATAAATTCAAAAACAGGAGGAAAAAAAAAAGGAAAAATCAAGCTCAATACGAATTTTAAGATACTGGAAAAGATTTATTTACAAACACTATAAGAACAAAATTAATGAAATAGATTAGTAATTAGGACTGAGCCTATTCTAGTAGTGCCCACCCCAAGTATTGAGAATTCTGGGGTATGGGGGTTATCGTCCTTTGTCTGCGAGCCTCTGTTTCAAACCAACCAATCATGAGCCAGCATACTTTGGCGGCAAAGCCGAATAAGCAAACTCTTGGCTCTTCTGATCCAGCTAGCACTGGGGACAGACCTAAAATAGAGTCGCTCCTCTTCCTCAACAATCAGAATCAGAGTCGGACGCAAAACAGAAGTCCATCATATCCGAACAGAACAGAGGGCCGTAGCAAGGTCTCCGTTAATACCCCATATCTCAGGATACACCAGATAAGTGACAAATTATATTTGCACAAACGAACTAAAGTTTGCAATCCTTTCTTTATATGTAATACAAGTCTTTTGTTCAATTCTAGTTGTTCGTTTTATTTCTTTAACTCTCACCTGTCTGTCTCACTCATGGTTAACTCCATACTTACAAACCTTGGATTATTGCCGTTTGTGTCTTCTTTTCTTTATAATACAAATTTTAAGATACTGGAAAAGATTTATTTACAAACACTATAAGAACAAAATTAATGAAATAGATTAGTAATTAGGACTGAGCCTATTCTAGTAGTGACCACCCCAAGTGAAGTTTCACACGTTTGAATTCAGAGCAATTTAAGAATATTCTTGATGTTATCTTTGTAGTGTTTCTGTGGCTTGTGCAGAGGACACTTGCCATGTATGTATTTACCTAAGCCCTCCGCATGAGCAGGATGCGATACAAGGTCAATTTGTTAAGCAGAGTATAATTGGTTTGAATTCTGAGTTTTCCTTCTCCTAGACTGGTTGCCTAACCAAGGTTAAAGAGCCCAGTCTGCCCTTTTATTTTATCCATAGCT
Organism: Doryteuthis pealeii; assembly: GCA_023376005.1. Lineage (NCBI taxonomy): Eukaryota > Metazoa > Mollusca > Cephalopoda > Myopsida > Loliginidae > Doryteuthis > Doryteuthis pealeii. The sequence continues at coordinate 73,387,496 of CM042153.1, forward strand.
GGAAGGAGAGTAGTTGAACGTATACCTTTCCCAAGGGTATTAGTGCTATGTGAACTGTAGCCTTGTCCAAGATTTGAACTCAGGTCAATGAGTCCATTTCCTACAACTTTAACCATTACACCACACGCCTCCAACTGAATTGTGCAGCTTATTCAAAAAAAAGTAACCAACCAAGATTGTTTACCATTACACAACAACAAGAAACTCATTGAACATTTACTAAGCTTAGGTTAGTTTGTTACAAGGCCAGAAGTATGGGGCACCCAATGAGAATCGAAATCACTAACAATTGTTGAAGTAGTAAAGTAAGTAAAGTCATTGGGGTGGCCTAATGTCAGTATCGGCCATGCAGCAAGGGAGTCTATCCCCTTTTCACTAGTGCTAGACCAAGGAGATTGTTTTAGCGTCTGAGGTGGAGCACCACACCTACCATCAGCTCCTTACTTTACCGCAGAGATCCCTGTGCTACTCATACGCTGAGTTGGCGAGGGCAGGTATCGAACTAGGAACCTTGTGGTTTCTAGCCGAACACTCTACCGACTGAGCTAACCCGGCCCTGTACTAAGCCTGATTCTACCAGTTTTAGTCCTCCACTTTGGTTCTTAGGCTAGATGAGTGATCAGAGATGCTCCCTCCAATCAATCTGCTGGTTACGTCAAGCCCTAGCCCCTATATGATTGTCCCAACCCTATTACTCTTATGGCAAACTCCCAACCCTTTTTATCATATATGGGCTAGAAAGCAGTGGCTGAGGAGCTTCTTGTCCTGGTATGACGTTAAACTCTATCTGATGGTGAGGTTCCAATTCCAGAGGTCTGGGGAATGTGGAGCATCACTTCATCTCCATCCCTCCCTGGTCCACTCTTAGAATATACTGATTGTATCCCCCTGCACAGAAGTAAAACACCCCCCCCAAAAAAAAATAAGTGGGTCTGGGTATAACACTAAACTGAACCTGATGGTGTGGCTACATTTCTTAAAATATGATGACTGTGGAATATCCCTTGATTGCCATTACTCTCAGTTCCTGGAGTGGTAATACCTATTAAGATCCCATCTAATGCACCAAAATTTATTTTGTAGAATCAACTGGTTACTTTCAGCCATTGTTCAAAAGCAAATTTTGTTCCAGAACTGACTCTTTCCAAACCGGTGTCACATGTATCGGATGCTACATGAAGCAAAGGAGATAATGGCAGGGTACACTCCACCATTTTTTGTTCTTCTGATAAAATACATTTATATATATATATATATATATATATATATATATATATATATAGAGAGAGAGAGAGAGAGAGAGAGAGAGATGAAGTAACAAGAGTTTTTGAAAGGAAATTGACAAAATATTGAAATTGTAAATGTAAATATAAATAAACAGACACAAACAATTGATTCAATTAATATTTCGTATTTATTTATTAAAAGAATTTATTTAATGATCTACAAAATAATACAAAAAGTTATTCTGGAAAAAAAAAATTAAAAAACAAAAACATTAAAGAAAGTTGAAACAATTTAATCAAAAGAATTGGTAAAAATAAAAAAGTTGGAATCATACCAAGACAGGTAATCAGAACATTAGCTACATAAATGAGAGTAACCTTTCCTTGTTTATTTCACTTTGAGGAAGCCAAATGTTTTGGTCGTCCATTTTCATTTCACCGTAATCAATAAAAGTGCATGTTTTAACATGAAGATATCATAAAATGTGTTCTTAATAACAATTAAGTTCATTTCAAATATTGCGCAAGCACAATTAAGAACATATTTTATGATATTTTCATGTTAAAACATTCAGTTGTATTGATATGCTGTGGATGTAATGAAAATAATATACCTCGAAACTCAAAGCGTGCGTGGACGAGTCTGGCTTGTAGGGTCATCGTGGGAAAGAAATATGGCTGCTGTAAGCACTATATTTAACGATGGGCGATCTCGAACCAGCGAGAATGGGATTGCACGTATGCAAATTCTCTCGAGATCGGGTGTGCATATAAGCATACGGCGACGCCTAGAGGCAGGGTCAAACAATTACATACAACGACCACGAAAGAAGCTGGCAGTAGCATTTTGGCTCTTGCGACGGGTGGACGAGGGATTTCGAGATAGATTTTGATTGTTGGTGAGCAGAGTGCAGCATAGTTGGACGAACATTATTGCTAGAGTCCCATCTAATGTTGTATAATCTATGCGTTTGTATAGATTATTGTCAACCCCCTGTATTTCTGAAGGGATGGCCCCTTTTCATATCACGGGCGGGACTTTCTATGGAATATTACAGAAAGCCTGCGAAATACGTGAAGTCACGTGGGACCAAGTTAACCCGGCAGTTCCAGCTTGGATGTTAGGCAGAAAAGATGTCTGGCTTAGTTGGGCTCAAATTCACACGCGCGTTGTGTTAGTTAGAAGAAGAAATTTAGTTAAGTAAATAAAAGTTTAAAGAAATAAGATGGTGTTCTTGTTTGATGAATGTCTTGGCAAAAGACTGACCAAGAAGAAGGAATACATCAAAGACAAACAGCCAACAGGAATCTAGAAATAGAATTCAACATGGAGAGAAAGAATAGAAACGACTAGAGATCACCAAATGGCCAAAGAAGTAAGTAATGCAAAATGCATATGCATCTCTCTGTCTACCTATGTCTATCTCTCTCCTCTCTCCAGTAAAAGACATGTACCCAACATGTGTATGAGTATGTAACACTAATAATTAAATAGGTCTTTTTAAAAATCATTTGTATTCCATAGGACTATGTGCAAAAAAATCTCTTAAGAAACAACTACACAAAAAATGTAAATATGAACATGCAATAGTTACATAATTCATAAGTAGCTTATGATTTATGTACGTACCTGTAGTTAGAATATTTTGAATAAGGTCCGTGATATATCATTTAAGTAACGTTATTATAGTCCCATAATATTGTATTTGAGGTTTTAAACCTGATCTGCTAATTTAGCATTAAACACTTTTCTTATTTGCTATCCTCCATTATATATATATATATATGAATATGATATAATGAAAAAAAACAAAGGATGTTTACAACTGCATGGGCTCATCAGGAGAGAGTGTGCAACCGTTTCGGGGCCTTCCTCTCGACGGTTTAAAAAGCAACACCGGCCCTACCTCACTGATATGAGGACCCTCGCAATATCATGCATCGACCGCACGTGGGTCGGTCATGATATTGCGATATTGAAACGGTTTGCACATTCTCTCCTGATGAGCCCATGCAGTTGTAAACATCCTTTGTTTTTTCATTATATCATATTCACACTGTCGGATTAATTTCCATTTTATTGTCACATATATATATATATCTTATTATAATAGAGATTGTGTGTTTTCCTGTCTGTAACCGAAACTATATTACTACTCAAGTCACAATTCCCTTAATTATTTACGTCAAATTCTCCATGATTTCATTCTTTATTGTTTTACATTATTAATACTGTTGACCATATTTACGTACTAATAACATGCAATTGTATTTATATATACAACAAAATTGCGGTTTACAGTATGAACGAGAAGGCTAATTTGCATATTGATATTTAAAATTTTATTTTAATAAATATGTGCTTGGTATTATTGATTTCTAATTGTTTGGTTTTATCTTAAGAAATATAACCAAAAATCTGGTGGATAAATCTTAAAAGAAATTTATTTACAAGAAGAAATAACTGTAATATCATCCTTTACTTCCTATTTTAACTAAATAGTTAAATTAGGAAAATTTACCAATGAAAGAAGGGAGTAATGGAAAATGATGGAATAGTTGGTTTCAAAGTTGTTCTATTTTTCGATTATACCCCCTCTGTTGCAGATCTTTTTATCTGCATTCTTAGTCAGTTTCATTAGCCTTTCTAATTTAATATGATATTTTATTATATCAAAACTTAAATACTTGCACCCGGAGGGTGCATATATTTGCTAGTATATATAAGATCTGATGATTTGGATCCTTAGACACTTGGTCTAGGCTTCCTGAAATAGGTTATAATGCAACGAATCTAAGTCTTCTGTTATATTTTTTACTTAATACAATTCAGCTGCTTATCTTTTTTCAGATGATATAATGATGAATACAAATATTGAGTTTCTGGGCCTCAAAACTCACAGAATTTGGGAAGTGAAATGAAATGAAAAAGGAAGAAAAAAAAACATTAGGAAACTATAATAACACCATTAGATTAGTAAGTATATATATATATATGAGAACTCTAGGTGAAGGTCATTTCCCCTTAGAAATATAGCAATTAAATAGCCTGCTATACTTGGCGACTGACTGTGGATGTGTGGGTAAGAAGCTTGGCGAGCGTAAGTTCGTTCGGGTTTCAAACCCAGCCAGAGGCAGCTGCTAAAACCGTATAACTATACTGATGAGAGGTGATACCTCGAAACACGTGTCTATAGTTTACCCCTATTATACGCTTCCCGTTAGCACTCTATTTAGAAGGTATATAATTGCAGATTCACCGTATTCGGCTCGGCCAAATCTCACTTTGTTTACAAAGTTTGAGAACTCTAGGTGAAGGTCATTTCCCCTTAGAAATATAGCAATTAAATAGCCTGCTATACTTGGCGACTGACTGTGGATGTGTGGTAAGAAGCTTGGCAAGCGTAAGTTCGTTCGGTTTCAAACCCAGCCAGAGGCAGCTGCTAAAACCGTATAACTATACTGATGAGAGGTGATACCTCGAAACACGTGTCTATAGTTTACCCCTATTATACGCTTCCCGTTCTCGGTTGAGCACTCTATTTAGAAGGTATATAATTGCAGATTCACCGTATTCGGCTCGGCCAAATCTCACTTTGTTTACAAAGTTTGAGAACTCTAGTGAAGGTCATTTCCCCTTAGAAATATAGCAATAAATAGCCTGCTATACTTGGCGACTGACTGTGGATGTGTGGTAAGAAGCTTGGCGAGCGTAAGTTCGTTCGGGTTTCAAACCCAGCCAGAGGCAGCTGCTAAACCGTATAACTATACTGATTCCCCTATATATATATATATATATATATATAAAGATAATCTAATGAGTCAGACGAACCTACTATTAGTTTCGCATAAAGCTCTTCAGGGCTAAAATCCGACTCGGATTTTAGCCCTGAAGAGCTTTATGCGAAACTAATAGTAGGTTCGTCTGACTCATTAGATTATCTTTATTATTGGCTCTACTTAGGTATCAAGCACTTTTTACTTATTAGCTTTCTCCTAGCGGTTATATGAATATATATATATCTTATATACATATATATACATATAAATTGTTTTTTCTTTTGGCCAAATACTGTACCAATTTTTTGTTGGTACGAATATCTTGGTCCTTTCTTTTTTTCAAAAATTTTTTTCTTCCTGGTTGATGTTTGGTAGTATATTTTTACAATCAAACTTTCTGCCAGGTTTTTTCTCTCCGTAAGGATCTACCAACACGTTTGGTATATTAAATTATATATATATATATATATATATATATATATATTATTTATCAGCACTATTCAGCTGCAGCTTTTCTTTCAGAGCATATAATGGTGAATATTGAGTTTCTGACGCCGTTGAGGTATTATATATAAGGGATATATTATAAAGTTGGTATTTGGTATATTATCGCAGTAGTAGTTGGTGCGTCGAATAGCAATACGTCTTCCGAGCAGGCGTGGTGTAGTCTAGCGAGTAAGCTTAGGTTGTAGGCTTAGGTGCCTGTATCACTACAGTGTCGAATATTTATACATGACACTGTCCAATCAGATTATAGTGAGGGGGCACCAAGGTATTTACATATTCATTACATCAGTCCCTTAGATTAAAAATGACGGGGTCCTATGGATATCGTCAATTATTGACGGGTGGTAACCTTTTACTTGACCCCTAGAAAGCACACGAATGGGCGCCGTAAGAATAAGTTTTAGTTCAGTTGAATTTCTGAAGAGCACGGACGCTATCATTGCCACTCTGAGTTGGCATCTCTTTCGCAGCAGAATCATGGGCTGAGTTCTAGAAATAAAGCTTTATCAAGAAAACACCAAGTCTTGTTTGTTAATTGAATATTAAAACAAGAGATGACAGCCCAAAGAAATCAACCCCGAGCAGAAGCCCTGAAGAGAAGTCAACCCAGAGAAAATGTCCGATGAGTTAGAACCAGTAGAAGCAGTAAGCAGCGAGTCATCAAGCAGAATGTAAAAAGTAAGAACCACCATTTATCCCATCTATTATCTCTCTTTCTATCTCTATTATATACCCAATGTATTATGTGGGTATATGTGAACATACAACACAATGAATGCAATTCCCTAACCTCTAAGCATAAAATAATCCTAGATGAGTTAACATACCATTAAAATAAATCAATCAAAAGAAGTAACTAAACAATTATCTCCTTGCTGAATGTCAGTTCATGACTGAACGATGTTTAAGACAAGTTAATCCATTATAATGTAAAGGAAACGCAGTAATGGAGTAACTGAAATTCGGTGTGACACACCCCATCCCCTCAGGAACTCGCAAGTTGCACTTGTGAGATATTCTGATCCACTATCACTGGACAGTTCGTCAGGGATACCGTTGGTTACAAATGCCTCACAAAGACATTTCATAAATCTCTGTGCACTGCTGGATGCTCGGTGTGACACACCCCATCCCCTCAGGAACTCGCAAGTTGCACTTGTGAGATATTATAGTCCACTATCACTGGACAGTTTGTCAGGGATACCGTTGGTTACAAATGCCTCACAAAGACATTTCATAAATCTCTGTGCACCGCTGGATGCTCGGTGTGACACACCCCATCCCTTCAGGAACTCGCAAGTTACTTGTGAGATATTATGGTCCACTATCACTGGACAGTTTGTCAGGGATACCGTTGGTTACAAATGCCTCTCAAAGACATTTCATAAATCTCTGTGCACCGCTGGATGCTCGGTGTGACACACCCCATCCCTTCAGGAACTCGCAAGTTGCACTTGTGAGATATTATGGTCCACTATCACTGGACAGTTTGTCAGGGATACCGTTGGTTACAAATGCCTCACAAAGACATTTCATAAATCTCTGTGCACCGCTGGATGCTCGGTGTGACACACCCCATCCCTTCAGGAACTCGCAAGTTTCACTTGTGAGATATTATGGTCCACTATCACTGGACAGTTTGTCAGGGATACCGTTGGTTACAAATGCCTCACAAAGACATTTCATAAATCTCTGTGCACCGCTGGATGCTCGGTGTGACACACCCCATCCCTTCAGGAACTCGCAAGTTGCACTTGTGAGATATTATGGTCCACTATCACTGGACAGTTTGTCAGGGATACCGTTGGTTACAAATGCCTCACAAAGACATTTCATAAATCTCTGTGCACCGCTGGATGCTCGGTGTGACACACCCCATCCCTTCAGGAACTCGCAAGTTGCACTTGTGAGATATTATGGTCCACTATCACTGGACAGTTTGTCAGGGATACCGTTGGTTACAAATGCCTCACAAAGACATTTCATAAATCTCTGTGCACCGCTGGATGCTCGGTGTGACACACCCCATCCCTTCAGGAACTCGCAAGTTGCACTTGTGAGATATTATGGTCCACTATCACTGGACAGTTTGTCAGGGATACCGTTGGTTACAAATGCCTCACAAAGACATTTCATAAATCTCTGTGCACCGCTGGTGCTCTATGTATTATGTAGTATGATGATTCCTTGTACTGAAAATAGTCAGAGAATAATGTTTTAACTATTCAGCTTCATCAGATGTGAAGATTTTTAATAAACTGACAACGGAATGTGAAAGTAAATGCAGAATGGCGGATTTTAATATCTATGGGAAAGGTATGACTCCAACTACTCTCCCTCCAGCTATGGGTAAATAGTAGGGCAGACTGGGCACTTTTACCTTGGTTAGGTAATCATTCTAGGAGAAGAAAAACTCTGAATTCAAACATGTTAAATCCGCTTGGGGTGGTCACTACTAGAATAGACTCAGTCCCAATTAGTGATCTATTTCACTAATTTAATAATTTTCTATAATTTTTAATTAATCAATAAATAATAAAATAATTTTAAATTTAAAAAAAAAGTTTTACAATTGAAATTTGTCTGAAAATCTATTTGTGATTATTATTTCAAAATCCTTGTGATTTCATCTCACCAACATTGACTGATGAGTTTGAGTGAAAACAAGTCTCTTCAGGTCTAGTACGGGCCATTCTGTTGCAATTGTTGTCTTCCATTGGGTATGTATATACTTACCAACCCCTCCGCATGAGCAGGATGTGACACAGTTCAATTTCTTAAGTGGAGTTTAACAGGTTTGAATTCAGAGTTTTCCTTCTCCTAGACTGGTTACCTAGCCATGGTTAAAGAGTCCAGTCTGCCCCACTATTTACCCATAGCTGGAGGGAGAATTGGATTCATACCTTTCCCAAGGTTACTAGCGCTATGTGAAATGCCAACTGCTTAATCCAGGAATTGAACTCACATTGACGAGTCCATTTCCTACTACTCTAACCATTAGACCACGTGCTTGCATTGGGTATGTAGGTTCCAAGGGTGGTATTGGTGGTGCATTGGGTTGACTAGGGGCCATTCTGTTGCAGTTGTTGTCTTCCTTTGGATCTGGAAGAGTTATCTTCCCTCTCATTTCTTATTCTGACTATCAGGCGTTTTTCTGTATTTTAGCAGGAAGCGCCAGATTCAAGATCTCTTTTTTCTCCTTCTTCTTGGACTGGACAACATGGGTTAGACATTTGTGTCTACACCCCATCCTCATGGGGACGGACTAAGTCAGTAAGTGACTTTAACCTTATGGACTATCCATAACTCTATCTATATCTTTTATATGTACCTGTAGGTAACTATTGTTTATGTTCTTATTGTACCTTGTGCCTTACACGTATTTTTTGTATATGTGATAAATGTCTCCTTATTAAAGTCCGTTATTTCATGTTCAACACTCGTGTCAGAGTTGTTTGTTTCAACCAGTTATAATATATATATATATATAACCTTGAACCTTACACAGTCATTACATGTGGTGCATAGTAATGATATCTGCGATGAAATGCCAGGCCAGAACACTGAGGTCTTCTGCTCTGGCAGTCATTGCAGTGACAGCCTGGTGGGCAGAGTGAAGCGCATCGGGTATTTCCTGTCTCAGAGATGATGGGACAAGTATCCTGTCCTTGTATAATAAGTAAAGTAAATAAAGTCGTCGGGGTGGCCTTAAGTCGGTATCAGCCAGACAACGAGGGAGTCTACCCCCTTTTCACTAGCACTAGACCAAGGAAATTATTTTAGCATCTGAGGTGGAGCGCCACACCTACTATCACTTTAGCTCCTCACTTTACCACACAGATCCCTGTGTTACTCATACGCTGAGTTGGTGAGGGCCGGTATCGAACCTGGAACTTTCTGGTTCCTAGTCCGACGCTCTACCAGCTGAGCTAAACCAGCCCATAGTACCCCGTCAACAATTGATAGATGCTCACGGGATATGAAATACTCCTTAATTTGTGGGTGTAGGTAATGCTTGTGATCTGGGAATCTATCTTTGATGGTATTCAGAAATAACTACATTGTGGGATCATATGGATGCGCATGGTGTAAGGGGCTAATGTCATAGGAAATGGACTTGTCGACCAGAGTTCAAATCCTAGACAAAGCTGTCTACATTTCACATAGCCCTAATACTCTTGGGAAAGGTATGCATCCACCTGCCCTGCCTCCAGCTATGGGTAAATAGCTGGGCAGACTGGGTTCTTTAACCTTGGTAGGCAACCAGTCTAGGAGAAGGAAAACTATGAATTCAAACCTGTTAAACTCCGCCTAAAAAATTGACCTTGTGTCACATCCTGCTCATGTGGAGGGGTTGGTAAATATGTACATTGTGAGATCACTCGAGGTAGTCTCACAAATGTGGTCCCGAATATGGAAGTGGGGATAAAATATATGAAACCTGATCTTCTGGGGCCTTCAAGCAGGCTTGGGCCCCCTCAGTTGGGGGTTTTGAGAGTATTACACGCCAGCACTGGATCTTGTAACATCTGGGTCTGTCCATCAGTTTGCAGTTTTCTATTTTGCTTAAAATGCAATAACTCTGTATGTTAACAGATATTATTATTTATACTGGCTGATTCTAATCTTAGCTCACTACTACTTGGATCTTCTTGGACGATGGACCAAAGGACTTATTGACTTACCAAAGGATTCTATATCACAGGACTTATTGACTTACCAAAGGATTCTATATCACAGGACTTATTCACTAGGATTCTATAACTCGGGACTTACTTATTTACTTTAAGTTCTTTACAACTGGCCAAGGATGGAGGCCAGATACTGTAACTACTCTACATCGTTCATCTCGAGTACATAATGGGCATCGCATTAGCCATCTTAGCCGGACGTTTGGTTCATCCCACAGCGCCAGTATCTGCTTACCAAAAGTGGCCCACTTGGCACTTGCATTTGATTGTCATCCGCGAGGGACGATAGGGACGGCTCCATTATTCGGAAGAGTCGACCCGTTCCACCCATTCCGAGTTCGAGAGTAGGTCGAGGCCATGAACAGCTCGGGGCCTCCAATCATTCGCTTTACCAGATGGAATTACAACGATCGAGCGCCAGTTATCCTGAGGGAAACTTTGGAGGGAACCAACTACTAGACAGCTAGATTGGTATTTCGCCCCTACACCCGGTTCCAACCATCGATTTGCAGACAGAGTATGCGAGATGATGAGGATTCTTACCTGTTAAATCTTTTGTTTGTTCCTGACATTTTCTCTTGTTGGGCTGATTTCTCTGGGCTGATTCTACTTCTTGTTGAGCTGGTCATATCTTATTTTAAAGAAATTGAGTTTTAAAAAAATTGAGTACCCAACTGAAATGAATGAAACAAAATGTCTTCCGCATAAAATGACCCAATGTGTTGACATGCCGTAAAATCCAACCAAAACCAACCTACCCACCGATAACAAAATCATTTACATACAGATCAATCCTTCTGTTTGCTTATATATTCAAGATGCTTGTTCCTGACATTTTCTCTCATTGGGCTGATTTCTCCGGGTTGATTCTACTTCTTGTTGAGCTGGTCATCTCTTATTTTAATGAATTAACAAAACTTTGTTGTTTTTCTTTTAAGTCTTTATTAAACAACCTCAGCCCATGAAACTGTATCAGTCATGTTGGTAAGTTGAGCACCAGTCGACTGAAATCCTTTTAAATCACTAAAGCATGTGGGGATTAAAATAAATTTAAAATGAAAAAAAAAAAAGAACAAACTGCCATGAGTCTTCAGACCGGAAGAACCCTCCGGGCATGTATGAGGTTTATGTAATTATGGTTTATACTGAATTGTGGGGTATAAGTGGTTTTGGGTGTTTTAAGGTTAAATGTAGGTATTAAGGTTAAATGTAGGTATTTCTCTGAATGTTTGAGATGAGGCTTGAAGATTAGTATTATCTGCGTTATTCGGACTATTGTCCCCATATGTTTTGGTGGGCGCGCTGAAAAGAAGGGCATTCAAAGAAACGAGAAAGGAAAGAGACAAAGGCAAGAGGTAGTTTTATGACTTAGGCTTTATTGAATGGGGCATAGTTGCCTGTAGCGAGGGGACATGCCCCCTGGCTAGTAGAAACTACACTCAGTTGCGGCCTAAATTCAAATAACCGATGTACCCTTTTGGGGGTAGGAAGTCAGTCCTTTTTGTCGGACCTGCGCAGAGGATTCTTCCAGTCAAGGCCCCATGGGAGTTTCTTGTTTTTTATTTTATTTTTATTTTATTTTTTTATTTTTATTTTATTTTTTAAAATTTTATTTTTATTTTATTTTTTTTTTATTTTATTATTTTATTATTTATTTTATTTTTTATTTTTATTTTATTTTTATTTTATTTTTAAAAAATTTTTTTTTTTATTATTTTATTTTTTATTTTTTTTATTTTTATTTTATTTTTTTTTATTTATTTTATTTTTTTTTATTTTTATTTTTATTTTTATTTTTTTTATTTTTTTTATTTTTTTTATTTTATTTTATTTTATTTTTATTTATTTTATTATTTTATTTTTATTTTATTTTTATTTTTATTTATTTTATTTATTAATTTTATTTTTATTTTCATTTTCATATTTTTTAATCCCCACACATGTGCAGGAAAAAAGGACCCACTTCTGGCCCCCAAGGTAATCTCTTGGCCATTCGAACTTAGGCCTTGACTGGGATAAGACACTACTACTGGACAGAAAGAAATTTCCTTACCACATGGTGGCTATGACCTGTGAATAAAGCCTGAATCTAAAAGCTACCTTTTGTCTTTGTCTCTTCCTTTTCTGTCCTTGAATTCCTTTTCAGCGCAACCACCAAATAAGATGGGGTTAAAAGTAAACCCTGTGAACATGCACCAAAAATAACCAGCTACCTTTAAACCATAAACATTAAAAACCCTTGTTACCCCACAAGCAAACAGAAAAAAGGTGAAGAGAATAATTTGCCAGGAAAGAGAAATTGATTGTTTTCTATTAGTAGTCGTAGTATCTTTCATAAGCATCTTCTCACGTTAAGCTTGAATAGCAGTTCTCCGTGGCCTCTAAAATTCCAGGTTATCAAATAGTTATCGAGTAAGTCAGTATAAAGTTGGGTGCTCCCTGCAGACATCCACACTACTTAATGTAACAGTCCACTTCTACTCTACAATTGTAAAGTAGAGAAATTAAATATAAAAGGAAAAAGGCTGAAGTAGAAAGTTATAGTAAAAGGAAATAAGAGAGAAAGAGAGAGAGAGAGAGAGAGAGAGAGAAAGAGAGAGGGAGAGAGAGAGTGAAAGAGAGAAAGAGGGAGAGAGAGAGAGAGAGAAAGAGGGAGAGAGAGAGAGAAGAGAGAGAGAGAGAAAAGGGGGAATTGAGTAGTGTAGTTTACCTAGTCATTACCAGTAAAAAAATCCACATTACATATACTAGTACAAAATAAAAAATACCCTCCGGGCGATGTAAAAATAGATTTTTGAAAAATATTGCCTGAGGGGTGGGAGTAAAAAATTCAATGTCAGCGAGTTTGTACCCTAAGTAAGTAAAATCATCAAATTCATTAAAGGATTAAAAAATAAAACAATTTGAAATGTAAACTTTAAATATGTATTAAATTAAAACAAACTATATATAGATATATAATACCAGTCATGTATTTATTAAAACTTGTTTTAAAAAACAATGAAGACTGTCTAATGTTGCATGTTCAAATTTTGAGTGTATTTATTCTATGTTATGATGATTTTGGGTAATGTGATGTAAGCAGTGATGTAGTTTTTGTCACAGACAAAAACCGGAAGCGAATCTCCATTAATAGATTTCCAATGATTCTGTAATGAGACTAGGTTAAGTGAATGATAAAGTTACATTGTGTTATTTTACTTTCAGTTTGATGGTCATTTGGTATTATCGTAATTTTAGAACTCCAATTGAATCTCAAAACTTTTATGAAAGACTGAAAAATTTTTTTTTTTTCAGTAGGCATTAAATTTCTTTGTTTTTAGCTATCTAAATTCAGTTTTAATTATAATAAAAATGGGTTTAAATAGCTAAAATCCCTGGGAATGGATTCATTGAAACTCCGGCATCTGGCAACTGACCTGGTAAACGCTCATAAGTTCATAAATCATCTTAACAACAGCAACCGTGAGCACCTTTTTGATCTCCATATTTCTAACACATGTGGGCATGCCTACAAAGTCAGAAAACAGCATAGCTCACATGACTTTCAGAAACATTTTTTCATGCTCAGAGTTGCCGAGGTATGGAATAAACTGCCTGCATCCGTTGTAGGCTACCGAAACACTGCATCTTTCAAAGCCTCCATACTTCCTGTAATTCACCAACACTATACCTGATACCCCCCTCTACACACATATGCACACACATACATGTATATTATTAATGTACGCTATTCATATTCCTGACACTAGTACATTATTCTATGTACTAGACATGAGACTTTGATGAGTTGTGATGCACCTGAGCACTGTACACAATAAATTTCATTATTATTATTATTATACTCAGTTGCCGGATCGGAAAACCTGCCACAACTTTTGGGAATCTCACAGTGATTGTGTGGGACAACAACAAGCTCACTATCCGTACAAAGGTACAAGTGTATAGGGCATGTATTATCAGCACCCTCATGTATGGAAGTGAAACATGGACCTTATACTCCCACCAAGAACGTTGACTAAATAACTTCTACCTTCGCTGCCTTAGACATATACTGGGCATCACCTGGAGGGACAGGATCACACACACAGCAGTTCTAGAGAGAGCTCAACTCCCCAGCTTGTGTTCTTTACTGAGACAATATTGTCTTCGATGGCTGGGTCATGTATGTCGGATGAATCCCGAAAGACATCCTCTATGCAGAGCTTTCGTCTGGTAAGAGACAGATTGGTTAGCCCCAGCTGCGATTCTAGGAGGTCTGCAAGAATGATCTTAGGTGCTTTGGCATTGCCCCTTCCAGCTGGGAAAATTTGGCTCAGGACCACCCTCGGTGGTGGCAGACTCTCTGTAGAAGACTGTTCATGTCAGAAGTCAGCCTGATGCAACACCATGAAGCTAAGAGGTCCAGAAGAAAGCACCAGCAACAAAGCACTGGCACATCAACATCTTCAAGGACAGCCTTCAAATGTGACATCTGTGGTCGAGAATGTTTTTCAAACATCGGACTTCACAGTCGCGGGAGGTGCTGTAACTTCAGGGGCACAAAAACTTTATTATAGTCTTCCAAGACTGAAATGAAATTATATATTAAATGAAAATATGAAATGAAATTATTATAGTCTTCCAAGACTGATATAAAATCCAATGCTTATTGAAAAAAAGAAAAATCAAAATAATTTTTCTTTTTTTCATTATTATTCTTTATATTATGTAATCTAGAAAATAATGTTAAAAGATTTGTTTCATTTAGAAATATACTTTTTAATTTATGAAAAATAAAAAAATCAAGATTTTTGAGATAAAATCTGAGAAATAAAATTAGAGAATTTCAATATTCAAAAAGAATATTCATTGCTTTTATGATTTCCAGCCGAAGAAAGAATCAAAATACAGTTTCACTTTTTTAACTTATTCGAGAGTTATCTCCCTTCAGCTCCTTCAATGAAATCTAATTTTCTTGATAATTCCTCGTATTACGAGTTTTTCTTTATTTTTATAACTTTATTTCCTCAACATAACATAATTAACTGATAGATTAGTATTAGAAATCAATATTTTATGTGTAAAGGGATTTGCTGAAATGTTTTATTTTTAAAAAACAGTTTTTCTTATTCAATCCACGTGCAAAGCGCCTTGTAATTTTGGCGCGAATGGCCCATGTTGTGCAAAAACATCGCTAGCCGCTTTCTTTAATGGTTATAACTTTCTTCATCAGTTATCACGGGAAAAATGGTAAGTTTAATCCATTCCGAGAGCAGGGGTGAAAAGGTTTTTTTTGAAAATGTCAACTTAGTTAGAATTTATTAAAAAAAGTGTTGCTTTTGGTTTTTTTTTTAGCGAAAGCAATTATGACAATTTGTTTCTATTGTACACGGTAAATACTTTATTCTACGTTAAACCTCTTCAGTGTATTTGTATTTTTTCACAGCCTCAGAAATATCTAAAACTTAATTTTTCATGCATTATCGGTTTCAATTACGTTTTCTAAAAAAAAAAAAAAAAAAAATAGTGCTAACTTATTTTTTTGTTATCTTAAACAGAAACTCTTATTATGTGTATTATTTATTTCGTCATGACATTTTTCCCCATTTTGAATTTGTCATAAAGAGCTTGAACTTACGTTGTTTTGTTTTTAAATATAACTTTCTATCTCAATATTAGACGAAACATAAAGGTTCTCCACACCGAAAAAATGAAGATTCGTCCTTTTCCACCTATTAAGGTGGTGATCATTTTTTCTTATGTTTAACTTTACTGAATGACTGCAAGAATTGCACACAAATAGACAGAATAAGTTTCGTTTTCTTTTTCTCAGAATCTCGTTTCTATTTCCTAGATATCGTTTTTTTGTTAATGCATTTTCTTTGTTGTAGGCATAAGTATAAATAATTTATTAAATAAGTTTAATTGCAAAACTACGTTTAACAACAACAATTAGTTAACTAAGAAAAAGGTTAAACGGTGCATGTTCAAAAAGTTAAATATAGCTTTGAAAAAAGTTTTTTTTGGGGCATTGTAATAAATCAACTACTACATGTTAGAAAATGCAATTAAGTGAATCACTGAAAATTAATTGTAAAAATAAATAAAGTAGTTTGTCTCTTCAAAGTATTTTTTAAAATTATGGCGGAGTTTCAAAATTTAGGACACCCCCTATTTTATTTATTTATTTATTTATAACCTATTTTTAAGAAAGACAGTTGTTTAGTCTATTAAATAAACCAAATGCCGTTAAACAAATACGCTTTATTTGTTTAACGGCATAGGTTATTTAATGCCGAAAATTGATTAATTTCTAAATAAGTTATAATGATTAATAATTATATTTTTAATGTTCCATTGCATTTTTTTAAATTACTTATTTTATCTAAAATCATTTGTTTGCACATTTATATGAAATATTCTTATCCTACTAATAATTTGCACACTTTTCAAGCAACTTATTTTAATATTTTGTTTGCATATGATTTTCTTTTAAGTAATTTTTAAACTTATCTATTTGACCTATACCCTAACAGGTACAACCACTCAGTCAAGAGTGGTCGTGTATACTTTACCCCCCCCCCCGAGCTCTAGAACTGGAACCTCACCACCAAATATAGTTTAGTGTCTTGTCTTATCCATTAAGGCCGGTCGATAAAGCGAGCGAGCGAGCAAGCAAGTAGTTGTCAACTACCTATATGTTCCTGCTCGTAAAAATTCAAATAAAAAAATTCTGCGAATAATTTTACAAGTTTTCAATTTAAAAAAACTTTCACTACTCCGGGATTTTTCAAAATTTAAAATTGATTTATTTTTTTAATGCAATTAGACGCGAGGGGTCCTGTCTACTACGTAAATACAATGGCGAAATAGTCTATGACTTTTTGTCCTTTTCGTGATAGATGTTTGTACATACACAAGTTATCTGCCCTTTTGTTTATATTTCTTCTGAAGGAATATCAAAACATTAACAAAAATTTCTACCTAATAATTCCGTAAAAATTCAAAACAAAAATGGATATGTTAGTCAGATTTTAATGTTCCTTAATAGAAAGGGAGGATTAAAATCCCCCAAATAGTTGTAATATTTTTAGTATGCATATTTTTATGACGTCAGTATCAACTCCAAACCGGATGACAAAATGATAATGTAAAAGTTATTTACTGACATCGCACCATAAGGATCATTATTGTGGGGAGCCACGTACACACCGAAACTCATGTGTGGCTAGTATTTAAAAATAGCGTGTATCCCTTTCGGCATTCTTTTTTGAGGCGCCTCAAGCACTGGGCAATAAACCCAAACCCTGCCCCTTTAAATCAAAGGAGCAGTGTAGTCAGGGTGGGTGTGTGTGTGTGTGCTGGGACCACGCTAATATTATATATCTTACCGGTCCAATGGCCGAAGCCACTGGACACAGTGCCCGAAGTATGGAAAGACAAAAGTAAGAGTGGAGACAGGACGACCCCAATCTAATTCTAAAAACAAAACAAAAAAACAATTTCAAATTTGACAAATTCCTTTAGTAGAAAGTTTTTTTTTTCTGAATGGAAATATGTGGAATCCTGTATTGTCACTTCTGTGGAGGTTTAGATGATAATTTAAAAAATTTTTAAAAGTTTTACAAGTGGTTTCATTTTTCAATATTCATTCACCCAAAACGGACAGTGATTTTAATTCCGGTGATAAACTTTAGCATTTCCCTCTGAACGTTACTAAACAGGCGCGAAATAGAACAGTGGAATTTATTTCTAGGTTTATAAATATTTTTCGGAGAACGAATTATTTTGTGATTACTATAATAAACTTTTTTATTTATTTTTATTTTTTTTTATTTTAATGAAAAAATATATGGTATTATAAACCTTCATTTTCAATAAAAGTATGTACAAAAATTTTCGTTGCTTATGTAATAAAAGTAGGTATGTCCTCTTTTTGTCAAAGGAAATATTTTTTTTTAAATAACCAAAAATCATGGAATTGTTAAATTTTAATGAAATTTTCAGCACTTTATTCATTAATGACCAAGTTTTATAATGAATAGCTTATTTTATTTATTAAAAAAAAACTTGAAAAAATTTTTTTTATCAATTATGATTGTAGGGGGAGGAGTTCAACCTTTGGTCATTTGAATAAAAAGAAATTTCCAGTCCCTAATTTTTACATTTCTAAAAAGATCAAGTCTTTCATAAGAAATTAATGAATAAGTAAATTTCAACAGTCAAAATAAGTTATTTTAGAATTTAAAATTTATTTTCTTAAAACTCAAAAAATACTTTCTGTAGCACGTTTTCTGTTTTTGTAGTTTTAAAAACAATATTTTTCTTTGAATTGATACAAAAAAAAAATCCAACCAACCAACATAGTCAGACATGCTATGCAATGCTGACCCTTCAAATTGGGTGAATGTATATTGTTACATACATCTTATTATAATGGAGATTGTGTGTTTTTCTGTCTGTAACCGAAACTATATTACTAATCGAGTCACAATTCACATAGTTATTTACATCATATTCTCCATGATTTTATTTATATTTAAACCTCAATTATTAATAAAATTGTTTTACATTATTATACTGTTGACCATATCTACGTACTAATAACATGCAATTGTATTTATATATACAAAAAATAGCGGTTTACAGTGTGAATGGAACGGCTAATTTGCATATTGATATTAAAAATTTGATTTTAATAAATATGTGCTCAGTATAATTGATTTCTAATTATTTGGTTTTATCTTAATGAATATGAGCAAAAATTTCACCAATAAATCTTAAAAGAAATCCATTAACAATATTAACAGTAACTCTATTCTTTACTTCCTAATTTAATTAAATAGTTAAATTATGAAAATTTACCAATGAAAGACGGGAGTGAAGAAAAAGCAAGTTTTAGTTGTTCCACTTCTGTTTCAAGACTTTTTATCGGCATCTTATTTAGTTTCATTAGCCTTTCTAAGTTAACATAATATTTTATTACATTAAAACTTAAATACCTGCACCCGGAGGGTGCATATATTTGCTAGTAATTACATAATATAGTTATGATTACAATCAAACATTTACAAATGAATCAAATTTTGACAATAAATAAGGAATAGATATGGGATTAAACCAGGGCTTGACATTAACACCATCCCACCGTCCCGGGGACGATAAAAATTACATCCAGGACGATCAATACGTCATCTGGGACAGTTTTCCAGGGCCGGTAAAAAATTTTTCCTAAAAGTTAGTATTACATTCCAATATTGGCCGTCCAGTGATTGCCTGAATGCTGACCTCAAAATGAGGCTACGGCACCGCAGGTCTATTCTCAAAGCCATGTAATGAATAATGGTGGAGGGAGATAGTTTAAAAGGACCGAATTATGTACTACTAACCCTTCCTTTCTCTTCATTCCAAATCCTTAAACACTGTGCGAGGACAAAATTCTTTCATTTACGATTCACAACTTAGTACGATAAAATTTACAAGTAAAAAAGTATTTTTTTAGCTCGAAACACACAAGGAAATGGATTTTTTGTCCAAATATCCAGAATTATCACTACTTCAGCTTTTCTTAATGTTTTATTACATGTTATTATGCTACTGATGACTGACAAGTATAGATGATGCTAATGAATTAAACAAAAATATTTTAATTTTGGGATGGTTGATAATTTTGTTCGGGACAGTCATGAAAAAGTTAGTGTCGGGGCCTGGATTAAACAAATAAACCAAATGGCAACTTCATATTGTGTGTTGATCTTGTTTTAAGTTTTATTCATATCTTAATACATAATGAGAAAGCAGTGTCATTATAGTATGTGGCCTACTTTTTTGATTCTGTTATATTATGTGGCCTACTCGGTTTGAATGTGCCCTACCTCAGTAAGAGTATATTTATAGATATAAGTAGTAGGCAATTTATTGAAACTAATTATTTTTCACATATATTCAATTTCAAGATATGCAATTCAGTCATAAGCTGTATATAGTAATTAAGAATAATTAAAAAAGAATTTATCTATAATTTACATGAATCAGAGATCTATTTAATTCTAAAATTCTGAAATAGGGTTAGCAGTTATTATTATAACCTTATAATATGCTTTTTATGGTAGGCCACATACTATAAGAGAGATATGATTTTGTAGGCCACATTCTATAATGGTACCCAGAAAGCTTCTGCATTTGTTATATAATCCTTTACTCGGGTGTGTATATGCAACAGACAAACAGTAGAGATGGGATGAGGGGCTCCTACTTGTTAACTCGAACACTAATTTGTTGGTCGCCATATTCTTCTCGGTCTGTTTCAGTGTGTCTGTTTCTTCTTTCTTGTTTGGGCTGGTCATTACTTGTTTTAATAACTTAACAAGACTTGTTCTTTTTTCTTTAAATCTTTTATTTAAAACAACCCAGCCCATCTTCAACAGCTGTGGTAGAGAAGCGGCTCTCAGAGCAACAGACTTTAGAGTCCACTTGCTCTGAATCTCTGGTCACAACTAACATAAAACTTCTCACACCTGTAATGGTGCCTTCTGGAGGAGTCAAGTCAGGGTCATCATAAATCAATCATAACCCTAATGGAAATTCTCTTGTTGCATTTAATCTAAAACTTCTCACACCTGTAATGGCGCCTTCTGGAGGGGTCAAGTCAGGGTCATCATCAATCAATCATAACCCTAACAGTTATGGAAATTCTCCACTTAACTCCCTCTGATTTTAAATCTAACTTATTAAAAAATATTCTTACTACCGTACATACATAATTCATTGACTACCCATGAATTATGTGACACATTGATAGTACATAGACAATTAGCAGGATCCACAAAATTTTGGGTGTGGTTTATGATATCATTAATATAACCAAGTTTGATTAGATTTTTGTGATTTTTGCCATTCATAAGGGTCTCTTTTCTCGTTAGTCAAAACGACTTTTAGAACTCCTCCTATCCCTTTACTTTCCAATGATACGGTTGTATTGATTGATTTGATTACTGAAGGTGATTGATCTAAATGCAACATTATCTATAATCACAGTTTCCAGTGTAAAGATGGGCAGTTTAACTGAAAAAACTGATTTTTTTTTCTTTTTGGTTTATTGCTATTACTACTGAGTAATCATATCCAAAGAAACCTGGTTGCAAAAGACTTTCAGATTTTAATAAAATTAAATTTAATCAACACTTATACTGATGTATACTGGTGTTTTCACCGTACCAAATCTATATAATGTTGTATACCCTTCTTACTTCTTACTCTGGTCGTATTTTCTTCTGGCCGGCTTTGGTTCTATCTTCTAACATCTTGGTCTGGTATATCTTCTAAGGTCTGGTCTTTCTTGTATGGGGATTTCGGGTCTGGTTTCTGTTAGGGATCACTCCTTATCAGAAGCCCTGTGTTATTGTTAGTTTTTAGGTAATAAACACAAGACTTCAATTTACGTTGATGTTACTTTATTTGTAAATCCCCAAACCAGACAATCTGCGCAGATCTTTACATCTTGCTAGCTTGGCTTCTAACTACTAACTGACTGAGTTGCTTAGTATCCTTAAACCGGAAGAGGGCCTTCTATCAGGGTTCCG
This sequence comes from Doryteuthis pealeii, assembly GCA_023376005.1. Classification (NCBI taxonomy): domain Eukaryota; kingdom Metazoa; phylum Mollusca; class Cephalopoda; order Myopsida; family Loliginidae; genus Doryteuthis; species Doryteuthis pealeii. Next base: position 73,409,264 of record CM042153.1, read on the forward strand.
GTTCTCACGATTTATCCCCGGAGAGTGAGGTCAAGCATTGTCACTCACTCTCAAGGCCATCAGCTGTACTAATTGCCATCATGATTTCTACAATACCTTAAAAAAGTATTAGGGATCTAATAACTATGTAACAATACTACTGTAAGAGGAAAAGATTGAACAAAAATATGATAAAAACATTTCGACTATTTTTTAGGAAATAAATGTGAAATCTATTTGTTTGCAAAGAAAAAAAAATGTAATACTTCAAAAATTTATTTTATCACAGAATGTTTTCAAATAAAAAAAAAAGAAGGGAAATATGATATAATATCTGAAATCTATTTGTTTCAATTAACAAAGTTAAATGTTTATAATAAAATATAATGAATATATTGTTTTAATGTAATTTTTTTCTTTTTATCAAGAATATAAGAATTCAAGGAGGTATCAGCTCCCATTCTTATAAAGCATTGGGTTACTTAAAGGAGAGTAATCCAACACAGAACATTCGGTAGGAAAATAACAGACAAGTCAATTAGTAACATGTAACATTTAATTTACACATATGGAGGGAACTAAATTGTTGATTTAGCATTGCATGAATTTTATAATACATCAGTTATTTTATTTCAAAATTTTATTTTCATTGTTGATTTAGCAATGAATGAATTTTATAATACATCAGTTATTTTATTTCAAAATTTTATTTTCATTGTTGATTTAGCAATGAATGAATTTTATAATACATCAGTTATTTTATTTCAAAATTTTCTGATTGTTTTCAGGTCACTTAATTCCCCCCCCCTTATTTTAGGGGTACAATATATCGGTGGGGTTATGTGATTGATACTTTTTTTCTGTATAAATAAAAAGACAAAAGGCCTAAGGTGTGAATAGAAGAAAAGAAAAATTTATGAATCTGCTCTGGTAGTAAATAAGTACTGAAAATTGGAAAATAGAATGAAAATAAAAACTAAAAAAATAAATTTTAGAGATTTAAAAATTTTTTTTTACTCATTTTGATAAAAGCCCTAGCACTTATATGATTTTCCCAACCCTATTGCCCTTATGGCAACCCCCAATCCCTTTTTATCATATGGGTGCTAGAAGGCGGTGGCTGCGGGTCTACATGTCCTGGGAATGACGTTAAACTCTATCTGATGATGAGGTTCCAGTTTTGGAGGTTTGAGGAATGTGGAGCACCCCTTCATCACCATTGCTCCCTGGTCCACTCTGACCCGGAGTGGTAGTACCTGTTAGGGTCCCATCTATGGGTTAAATAGAAAAACATGTTTACAAACAAAATTTGATTTTTCCATTAAGAATGAATTTATTTCAAAACTTTGTCGGCATTAAATGACCCACTGAGGTTGATATGCCATAAAACAAACCAAGCAAGCAAAACTCATTTTGATAATTATTTAATTGGCTATTGGTCTGGAAGCAAAGTTATGCAGGGGAAGCAAAGGTAAGCTAGGGGAGTAAACCTCACAATCAGATCCAGAGCTGGAGTCCCTAAAGTGGTGTGAATGCTGAACTTCAGTGCTATCCACCAACTCATGCAACACTATTGTTTCCCATCTGCATTGGGTTTTTTAAATTTTTTAAATTTTATTTGCTTTTCCTTTGGACCACAACTGCAATGTGGAGAGGGGGGACCTACTGCTTGGGTGACAGCTCATTCTCCATATCAACCTGCCCAGGTTATATGGTTCCAACACTATTGTTTCCCATCTGCATTGGGTTTTTTAAATTTTTTAGATTTTATTTGCTTTTCCTTTGGACCACAACTGCAATGTGGAGAGGGGGGACCTACTGCTTGGGTGACAGCTCATTCTCCATATCAACCAGCCCAGGTTATATGGTTCCAACACTATTGTTTCCCATCTGCATTGGTTTTTTTATTTTTTAAATTTTTATTTGCTTTTCCTTTGGACCACAACTGCAATGTGGAGAGGGGGGGACCTACTGCTTATGTGACAGCTCATTCTCCATATCAACCTGCCCAGGTTATATGGTTCCACATTTTTGGACACTATGCCATCGTCTCTAGTAGACGGATGGATGCCAGTGATAAGTCACAAATTTAACTTTAAAATGATTCTATGTTAATATCCCACAACATCCCATTCACTGGTATTATCATGTGAGAGGATTATCTACTAAAGTTTCAGATCTACAACTATGGAATTTAGAAGAGTTGCAGTGAATGGTACTATGACAGAGAACACGAGGTGAGCGGCTTGCCGTATTCTCGAAGGAAGCGGGCTAGGCTTTGCCTGGCATGTGGAATCGAACCCGCGTCCTTCGGAATGCGAACGGGCGACACATCGGCACCGAATTCACAATACTACTGTCCCGGATGTAAGCGCCAGGTGCCCGGATGATGGCTACGAAGATTCCAGCAGCTAGGATTGGCTCGGGAATCTCGTGCGTGGGGTGCAGACACCCGGATGTTGAAGGAAAATCTCGTATAAGTAGAGGTGGGGTGACGACAGCAAGGAGTTGCGATTTTTCAGCTTCTGATGATAATACAGTTGGTGATGGTATGACGACAACAGATTTTTTTCTTATGCTGTAGATTTTTTGACGGCGACAACATTGTTGACCCCCCCCCTCTCTTCAACAAGTCGAATTTATTTCCCCCCTCTATTTTCTTTTCTTTTTCGTACCAGAGGTACTTCCCTAAATAACTTTTTTAAACTATGGGGCTCGAACAGTGATTCTGATAGTTTCTTAATTTAGTGCATCCTGGGACGCACATATTTGCTTTGAATGAGTCCCCCCGGAAAATTTGATGGGTCCCAATTTAAGTTTCTTATTAGATTGTAGGGTTTTTATTTATGATCTGGGGAAACAACTAAAGCCGTTTAACTCCTACCTTGCAACCTATTCTGTGTAATTCATTTCTAAGAAACTATTGAAATGTATTTACAGATAGCTTGAAATTGTGATAGAAGAAAAAAAGAAAAACACTGGGATGCAGGATTCATACCTATCATCATCATCATCATCTCTGCTAGGATATTATTTGGGTGTTGTTAGAAGTTGATTATTTTTCTTTTAAATCCAATATATGTTGTTTTCTTTTTGTTGATCACACAGGCTGAAATAGAATGAAGGAATGAAAAAGAGACTGAGAGATGCTTTAAAAAACTCAACTTTATTACCAGGTTCACAGCTATTTCTTGGAGAGGAATTTCCTTCCTGAGCAAATGATAGCTGTATTCTTAGTCAAAATTCAAGCTAGATCTACTCGAGTTTCTTTTTTTTGGGGGGCGCCAGAAAGCCCCTCTTTTTCTGAGCATGCTCAAATTGTTCTTCCTGTTAAAGGCCTTCTGGGAGATTATTCTATTTTGTATTTGTTTATTCTATTTTATGTGTGTGTTTTTTTTTTTTTTGTTTATCTGATTTTATTTATTATTTTTTTAATTATACTTTTATTAATCTCAGAATTAGAGAAAGTTTATTAATAGCTAAGTTACAACCTCGCATAAACAGTAGGTTAGAATTAAACACTGAATATATAATTAGTTAACATACACATTCTATAAATACACACACACACACACACATATATATATATATATATATATATATATATATATATATATATATAAATAAATAAAATATATAAAATAAATAAAATAAAAAATATATATAATAAATAAAAGGAATGAAATTGAAATTAATTGAACAACAGATATAACGTCCAAAACAAAAAACACACAAGACCGCATCCATTTCAAAAACAGTCTCTGAAGATGAAGTTTCTTTGAAATTGATTAGACACTGGACATTATTTTATTTTTTTATATGCATTGCAATTGCCTTCTTAATATAAATAAATAATAATATACTTAACAATGCTTCAAGCAAATTATCAAATACTATTATACTTTTATTCTTTATTCTTTCCCCACAAATTCATGCATTTGTCTTATATGATAATTCTTGAAAATTTAAATTTTTTATTATCATTAACCTTAAGAAGAAAAAAAATATTAATATTCGTGTTCCTTAATCTTCCGACTGTTATCATCTTGCAACACCCTCTGGTTAAAAATCAGACCGTCCAAATCATCCAAGATGGAATGCAAAAATGTAAATCCTGAGTATCTGGTGTTGCTCATCTGCAGAATTGTTATCTCTCATGAGTGTCATCACCTCAGCTAAATAATGGACCATTCCATTTTTATTATAAAGAAAAAAGGACATGTTACACAAAAAATATGATAAGAATAAAGAGTAGGGGAAAGATAGATAGATAGAGTGAGTGAGTGAGTATGTGGATGTGATAATACAATTGAATATAATGAAACGAAGGAAAGAAAGAAAAAAGTGAAAAAGAGTTAAATCAAGATGATTATACTTTTTACATATTGAACTATTTTGCAATTGCTTTTAATTAAATATATCAAACGTTGTAATAATTAAATTATCAAACTGTGGTATATCCACAGGTCCTGCTAGTATTTAGATATTCTGTTAAATGCTAGATGAACCTGGAAATAAAAATTGGTAACAATTTGATTATAGCACAGCACAATGCAATCAATCCTAAATGTAATTTCTAACTTTGTTCTTCAAAATTATTCTAATCAAATTTTACAATTTACTAAAACTTTTTGAACCACTGAGGACATTTGCATAATTCAAACAATTCAATTTATGGAGCTCTATATAACTAATGTGATTGAATAACAATAACCTCAAATAAAAAAAATCAACTGGGAATGCTATTATGATATGAAAGTGTTATTTACTGAAGTTTCAGATTTTTTATTTATTTATTTATTTATTTTTTATTTTTACAGGATATTAGAAAATATTTCAATTTTGGTGGACCGAAGCCTGCCAAAACTTCAGCATCACCTGTTGTTGTTAACAAAAAAGAATCACCAACGAATTCAAAAGAACTAAATAATAATACTAAATCTCCACCAAGTATTGAAAAGAATAATAATAATAATAAAGAGAAGATTCCAAAGAAGGAACCAGAGATTAAGAAAGATATTCCGAAATCCAAAGACGTCAGCCATGAAAAATCTTCATCTGAGTCTTCACACAAGAAATCCAACAATGTGTTAGAAATGGAGAAGAAGAAAAAATCTGAGAAAGAAACAAAATCCGAAGAAAAACGGGAAAGGAAAGAATCTGGTAAAAAGAAGGAAAAGTCTGAAAAAAGTCCGAAAGAGGAGAAAGAGACGAAAAGAAAAGATGAGAAGAAAGAAGAAAAAGAGAAAATTTCAAAGAAATCCTCGGATAAAACCAAGGACGACGACAAAGAGGATAAAGTGAAAGACAAATCGAAAGCGGGTGTTGAGAAAAAACACGATAAACAGGATGTAAATAAAAAGATCAAAAAGAAAACGGCAATTGTTGACTCTGATAGTGATGATTCAGAGGCAGAAAAAGTTCAGAAAAAAGTGTCCAAACACAAAAAGTCCAAAATAAAACGGGAATTGTCCGAGAGTTCGGATGATATGAAGATTACAAGTTATGATAGTGATGATATGGAGTTTGAAAAGTTCAGTAGTAAAAAGAAGAATTCTGGTGAGAAAAAAAGTGAGAAATCAACAAAAAAATCTCAGAATAAAAGAAAAAGAATTAAAAGTGAAAGTGAAAGTGACGATGAATTTGAAATTGAAAAAATCAAACAAAAATTTGGATCCTCATCTTCAAAATCTGAAAAGTCATCTTCTAAAAGGAAAAGGGTTAAAAATCAAGTAAGTTCTTATTAATCTTTATTTGGACCATATGACCTTCAGGCACCCCTTTTGATTTGCTGATTCATAAGTACATCTTTTTCATTTACACCATCAACATCCAGTTGTTTGTTAGGGGTTAGTTTATAATTAAAAAAAAAAACTCTAAAAATTGTCTTTTAACAAACAGCCAGATATTGACTGTGTAAATGAAAAAAATGTACTTATAAATCAGCAAAGCAAAAGGGGTGCCTAAAGGTCATATGGTCCCTTTATTTTATTTTCCTTCATTATAATATTTGTGGATATTCATTGAAAAATTTATAACTTAAATATCTTATGATAATGGACATTAAATGTTACTGAAACTGTGTCACCACCAACGTCACAATTTCCTTAGTTATTGAGGTTATATTCTCAATGGTTATTATTAAATAATCATTATTTAATTTTAATTAGCACCTTATTTATTAGGGATATTTCTGTTAAAGCCTAACTGAGATAGGCTGTTTTGAGGCAAATCTATGTTATTATTGTGTTTAAAATCCTGCATGGTGTATTATACATTGTTAAGAAACATGTCTGTTTGTAACCGAAACTACTTCACTGCTTACATCACAATATCCTCAGCAATTGCATAAATTTATCAATGAATATTTAATTAGTCAAAATCATTAATACATAGAATAAATCTTATTTATTAATGAAAATGTGAGTTAGATTTGCCTCAAAACAGCTCATGTTATTAGTGTGTTTAAATTCCTGTGATGTGTCATATATCACCAACAAATAAAGGTTTTGTATAATATATGGTGTGGTTAATTTGCATATGGGTTCTAACAAAACTGGCTTTAATAAATAATTACTTGGTGTTATTGATCTCTAATATTATTGTTTTATTCGCCAACATATTAAAATCAATCCTATGAATGATTTTATATAGAAACCAATTAAAATATAGTTAAAATAAATGTAATCTTTTTATTTATCTTTCTTTCTTTCTTTTCCATTTCCATTAAAGATTCTAAGTGATGAAGAAGAATATTCCTCTGAAGACCCAACTCCAAAAGTTCGAAAGAAAAGGAAAAGCACAAAGAAATCGGCTCATATTTCTGATTCAGGTATAACTACATTTAAAACTTTTTTTTTTTTTTTTTTTTTTTTTTTTTTGACCATATGACCTTTAGGCACCCCTTTTTGATCTCGATTAAGAAAGGGCATGTTTTTCATTTACACCGTCAATATCCGGTTGTTTGTTAGGGTTAGGGGTTAGTTTTATGATTTAAAAAAAAAAATCTAAAAATCGTCTGTTAAAACAACCGGATATTGACGAGAAAAAGTCGATCTCTGTATGTACATTTCGGCATATTATGCCTCATCAGTAGAGTTATATGCATAATATGCTGAAATGTACATACAGAGATTGACTTTTTCTCGATTTGTTTATGCCTTTCATTTGAACAGATATGCTAGCCTAATTCATTAATTATCAACTAATTAATTTTCAAATTAGGTATGACTTCAATTAAGCACATATTCTCCCAAAAATTGTCTGCTATTGCCATATCAAACAAACTGTTTGTTTACTTTCATAAATACTTATGAAATTGAGAAACAATAAGAATATACTTGTGGTGATTTTTATTTTGTGCAATAATACCATGTTTCCCTGAAAATAAAACCTACCTGCAAAATAAGACCTAGCATCATTTTTCAGGATGATTTTAATATAAGCCCTCCACTTAAAATAAGCCTAAGTTGGGAGCGGCAGACAGACGAAAGAAATACTTGGTTGATGAATTCATGGAATTCAAAGTCAAAGACAGCAGTGTTACCAATGCACTACGAGCAGGCTATCTGGATAAGAACTTCTCATTCAACGAAACCTCTATTGCTCGATATGAGAGAGTTGGAACGAAAATTCTGCAGGAAATTGAGATACAAAATCTCTGTAGGAATTTTGGGATCCAGTGACTTGCAGAACAATAACATTCCAGAGGATGATGATATGATTATTTTTTTTAATGAATTGTCATTAATGAGGTTTTTTTTATTTAAATAAAATAACATGTTAATGGTAAATAAAATAGATTGTTTTTTGTAATTTCTGTTTATTTAGAAATTTCGTAATTTCCTACTTCGTAATGTCATTTTTAGATATATGAAGAATAAAAACCCCTCCCTCCCCCCAAATAAGCCCTAGTGTTATATTTTGGAGTGAAAATTAATATAAGTCCTGTCTTAATTTTGGGGAAACATGGTATTTGATATAAGATGTGTTAGTGTTGTGACAATCTGACCAATACAGATAACTAAACATGAAGCTTATATTTATGAAATATTTAATACTTGCATTAATAACATATTGTATTTAGCCAGTTAAGTGAAGAATTAAAAAGTTATTTTTATTTTGTAGATGAAGAAAAGAAATCTTCAATAAAGAATTTCTTGAAACCCAAGATGGCAAATGAAGAAAATATAAGTGCATCTAAAACAACCAAATCTCCAATGAAGTGCAAAGCCGTCAGTGTGACCGACTTCTTTGGATCATCTACTGTACAGAGAAAAGAAAGGAATGTCGTATCACCTACCAAGAGAAAAGTTAGTATACACTGCTTTAACCGCCCTGTCGGCTGGGGCGTTAGAATGCACCTCTGCAGAGGGATAAGACTCCCCCAATGGGGCCACCTGTTGGCCGTGGGTGGCGACCCATGATGCTTAAGGATAGAGCCCAGGTGGATGAGCAGTTCATGACATGCAATACTCCACTTTGGCCCTATCTTGGGCTAGACGGGCGGTCGGAGAGGCCCCCTCCAATCAATCGGCTGGTCACGTCAAGCCCTAGCACCTATATGATTTTCCCAACCCTATTGCCCTTATGGCAAGCCCCAACCCCTTTTTATCATATGGGTGCTAGAAGGCAGTGGCTGCGGGTCTACATGTCCTGGGAATGACGTTAAACTCTATCTGATGGTGAGGTTCCAGTTTTGGAGGTTTGGGGAATGTGGAGCACCCCTTCATCACCATTGCTTCCTGGTCCACTCTGACCTGGAGTGGTAGTACCTGTTAGGGTCCCATCTATGGGTTAAATAGAAAAATGTATTTATAAAAAAATTGTATTATCCATTAAGAATTGAATTATTTCAAAACTTTATCGGCATTAAATAACCCACTGAGGTTGATATGCTGTAAAACAAACCAAATCAGAAATCCAAAGTGCACTATACTAGAGTACACCTTCATACCACAACTTTACTGCACAGATCCAAGCTGACAAAGAAAAAGAATATATATATTTACCAAACCCATCCACACGAACAGGATGTGACACAAGGTCGATTTCTTAAGTGGAGATTAACAGGTTTGAATTCAGAGTTTTCCTTCTAGATTAGTTGCCTAACTAAGGTTAAAAAGCCCAACCTGCTCTATTTACCCATAGCTGGAGGGAGAATAGTTGGATTCACCTACCAAGAGAAAAGTTAGTATATACTGCTTTAATATTGTTAAATTCAGATTACATGTGTTGCATATCATACTCATCTTGCGTTGCATCTTACACACAGTGCACTATACTATATGAACTGTGGCAAGTATCAGTATTTAAGTAGTGAATCAGCCTCACATTATGGCTGTTGATTGGCAGAGGAATAAATTTAGGTGGTGTATTGCAGGACACCTTATATACTAAAATATGTATGGAGGCGCGTGGTCAAATGGTTAGTCATAGGAAATGGATTCGTCGACCCAAGTTCAATTCCTGGACGAAGCTGTTTGAATTTCACATAGCGCTAATACCCTTGGGAAAGGTATGAATCCAATTCTCCCTCCAGCTATGGGTAAATAGCAGGGTAGACGGGTCTCTTTAACCCTGGCTAGGTAACCGGTCTAGGAGAAGGAAAACTCTGATTTCAAACCCATAAAACTCCGCTTAAGAAATTGACCTTGTGTCACATCCTGCTCGTGTGGAGGGGTTGGTAAATATATATATACTAAAATATTCCAACAACATGATCATCCAAATGTTGCATATCGTACTCATCTTGCGTTGTATCTTACGCACAGTGCACTATACTAGAGTACACCTTCATACTACAACTTTACTGCACAGATCCAAGCTGAGAAAGAAAAAGAATATATATATTTACCAAACCCCTCCACACGAGCAGGATGTGACACAAGGTTGATTTCTTAAGTGGAGTTTAACAGATTTGAATTCAGAGTTTTCCTTCTCCTAGACTGGTTGCCTAACCAAGGTTAAAGAGCCCAGCCTGCTCTACTATTTACCAATAGCTGGAGGGAGAATAGTTGGATTCATACCTTTCCCAAGGGTATTAGCACTATGCGAAATGCAAACAGCCTCGTCTAGGATCTATTTCCTAGGATGGTAATCATTACACCAATGTATATGTATTATTATTTATTGTTACTTGCTGTTCGTTGTATCTGATGATGACACCAAGTGAATCATTTTCCTCCAATTTATTCGGTCTTTGGTTGCATCTTGTCAACTGCCTATGGGGATGTTAAAGTCTTTCAGGTTTCTTTTGATGTTATCTTTACACCTGAGCTTTGGTCTACTGATTCCACATGATCCCTCTCTCAGTTGAGTACAGAATCTGCTTTGGTAGTCATGTCATCCCCATGTCTGTTTAAGTGGCCAGCCCATCTCAGGTTGTGTTGGACAAGTATTTCGTGCATGCCAGGGAGTCCAGTTTTCTTCAGGATGGTTCTGTTTGAAACATGTTGCCACTACTTGACATTTAATATATGTATTTAATGTAGTAGACATGTAGTCTATGGGCATCCACTTTGTATATCGTCCAGGCTTCTGCACCATACAGGAGGGTTGAGAGAACTATGGTATGGTATACTGCACATTTAGTTTTCAAGGAGATGTCTCTGTTGGACCAGACTCGCCTCTTCAGCCGACCAAATGCTTTGGAAGCATTTGAAATTCGGATATCAATCACTGCATTGAGTCTATTGTTGATGGCAACTGTGGAGCCCAGGTATCTGAAGGTATTTACCTGAGCTAGCATCTGACCTTCTATCATTATGTCTTTTCCAGTGTCATGTGATGTCGGAGGGGGCTGATACATAGCTTTGGTCTTATTGAGGTTTATTTTCATCCCAAATGCCTTTGCAGAGTCTGCGAATTGTGGGATTATTTCTTGGGTGTCTTGGTGGTTGTGTGCCAGGAAGGCAGTGATAGTAACTGGGTTAATGGGAAAATAACAGTATAAGTCACAACATGTATGATTCATTGACTTAACTGAATATAAAATAACTTTCACATGAGGAGTGGATCCACAGATATTTCTTTGACCCCCCCCCCCAAAAAAAAATTTCACTTAATCCAAAATGAAAGAACCCTGTCAAAATTAATACAAAATATCTCTCCGTTGTCTTCTTAAATTCTTTATCTGTAAATCTGATTTTTATAGACAACCTTTGTATCTTAATCTTGCTAGTAATTCCAATCATGTCTCCAGATCAACATGTCAGTGAAACTTTGAGTCACGGTTCAGTTTATTCTTTTTCTTTCCTTTAAAAAAAAAATGTCTTTGTTCTTTTCTTTCAATTTTCTTTGCAAAAGGTGTGTAACACAATACAAATAAATTCTCCCCCCCCCCCGTCATAGCGGGAATAAAAAGGTATTTAATCGCTTGATAAATGTTCATTCTATTTGTCTTTCACGCACAAAAGAAAAAATTTGCTTGAATTTAGATATGATTAATAGGGTTAATTTTAGAATATGAAAAAAATATTATTCGCAATAGATCTTTTTTAAAAAATTTTGTTGAATTTTATGCGCCATATGTATTTAAGTTTTAATGTAATGAAATATATTAAATTAGAAATACTAACAGAATTAAATTCCAAATATAAAAAAGATAACACTGATTTTAATTATATCTTAATTGGTTTTTATATAAAAATCCTTTATAGGATTGATTTTAATATGTTGGGGAATAAAACAATAATATTAGAGATCAATAACACCAAGTAATTATTTATTAAACCCGGTTTTGTTAAAACCAGTATGTAAATTAAACCCTTTCGCCTATGTATTTTTGTATGTCCATCACTCCTTTTACTATGTAATTTTCTGTCTGTCACGTCACACCCTTTCACCTAAGTATTTTTCTGTCACGTCACACCCTTTCACTCTGTGTATTTTTCTGTCTGTCACGTCGCAACCTTTCACTGTGTATTTTTCTGTCTGTCACGTCGCACTCTTTCACTCTGTGTATTTTTCTGTCTGTCACGTCGCACCCTTTCACTCTGTGTATTTTTCTGTCTGTCACGTCACACCCTTTCACTCTGTGTATTTTTCTGTCTGTCACGTCGCACCCTTTCACTCTGTGTATTTTTCTATGTTCGTCACACCCTTTCACCTCTGTATTTTTCTATGTTCGTCACACCCTTTCACCTATGTATTTTTCTGTCTGCCACGTCACACCCTTTCACTCTGTGTATTTTTCTATGTCACATCACACCCTTTTCATCTATGTATTTTTCTATGTTCGTCACACCCTTTCACCTCTGTATTTTTCTATGTCACGTCACACCCTTTTCATCTATGTATTTTTCTATGTTCGTCACACCCTTTCACCTCTGTATTTTTCTATGTCACGTCACACCCTTTTCATCTATGTATTTTCTATGTTCGTCACACCCTTTTCACCTCTGTATTTTTCTATGTCACGTCACACCCTTTTCATCTATGTATTCTTGTACGTCTGTGACAAATCCTAAATAGTTGTTTCTACAACTTTCTGATTTAGATTACGGAAAACTTTGATGATGAATTTCATGATGATGATGATTTTGCTGCTACACTTGAATTACTTGATAATCAAGAAGGACAAGTGAAAAAGGTAAAATTGCCTGTGTGTGTTTTTTTTTTTGTTGTTAGTTTACTATTGCATCTGCACAGTTAGTTATTTACTGAATATTACAAGACATTATATTCTCTTCTCACTTTTGTGAATGAATCCGGCAACAGTTTAACCAGCAGAAAAACATGAAACAATGAAATAAAGGTAAATAAATGAAGGTTCCCGAGTCCCAGAAGAAATACCTGAAGAAGGCTGGAGGGCACGTCGGCTGAAACGTTGTACAAATAACAAAGATGGGGACAATAGTCCAAATAACAGGAGACAATAGATATAGCGTAAAAGTTATATTAGACAAATATGTACATTTAAGAAGAAATAATAGAAAAAGGGTTTAGAGAGTTCAAAGTCTTTCCAATTAAACTCGGATAAAAAAAAAAAAAAAGATTAAAAAAATGTGGAATGTTTGGTAATTTTCACCTTTAATTGTCTAAATTCCTAGCATAAAATTGTGCGTGCGCATTATCTGAAATGAACTTAATTGTTATTAAGAACACATTTTATGATATTTTTGTGTTAAAGCATGCAGTTGTATTGTTTTTGAAAAAGTTTCTAAGATTTGTTTATTTCGCACGGAGACTTTCGAAATAACTACCGGCTTGTCAAGGGAGGTTACTCTAATTGCCTTATTTGATAGGAATTTAGCCAACTAAAGGTGAAAATTACCGAATGTTTCTGGAGAGTTGTGAAGATGTGTCTTTGTCGATCAATAAATCAAAAGGAACTGGCAAGTATCTAAATCAAGCATGACGTGGCTGGGTTTGAAATTGGTGGTTCCAAGGATGAATTAGAGGTCATAATCAAATGGACACAGATGAGGATGAGAGAAGGAGTGTTTTTAAAGGAGTGTTATGCATGTTGGTAGTAAATTTGACCTAGTTCCAGGTCCAGTTACTATTAAATGTGTGTGTGTGGAAAGAAAGGATTGCCTTTGATGAAGGCAGAACATATTATGAAATTATTTTGAAACACTTTATTTATAGAAAAAAGAAGGCTGATAAAACCATCTTACATTTGAAACAGCCATTCATGAGATGAAACCAGGTAGGAAAGACAAAAATGCACTGAAAAATCCTCAGTTTTGCAGTATTTGTCCAAAAAATTGATCACAAAATCTGGAGCATATGACCTTAAGGCACCCCTTCCGTGATTTTGACTTGTGGGGACACTTTTCTCATTTACACTGTAAAAATCCGGTTATTTGTTAGGGGTTAGTTTTATAATAAAAAAAAAAACTCTAAAAATCGTCTATTAACAATTAACCGGATTTTGACAGTGTAAATGGAAAAAATGTCCCCACGAATCAAAATCGCAAAAGGGGTACCTTAAGGTCATATGGTCCGAAAATCTAACAATTTTAGTATTTAAACCAGGGAATGTTATTTTATTTTATCAAAATGAAATTAATTGATGAAATTATAACTAAAGTTCAAATTAGAAATATGCCCCTCACCATTATTGCAAAACCAAGGACTTTTCAGTGAATTTTTGTCTACAATCTTGGATACCATTTCCTCAAAAATTGCTACAAGTTCAAGATCTAATTTTTTATATCAGTACTTAATAGATCAATGTACAACTTTTAGTGTTTCGTGTAATTTGATATTTTAAAAAAGTGAAAAATCGACCTACCCTAATGTATATGTACTAACATGAATTGTCATTGTGGAATAGCAAAAATATTTTCTTAATAATTTTACAGTATATTGCAAATAAGCAATTTATTTCAAGTTATAACATTTTTAAGGGCCATCCTTTGGCTTTAAAGCAGAGCGCTTATCTTGTGGAATTGGATCCTTGATAAAGAGTCCCTCGATAATGAATCTTTTGGTTCCTCTGGTAAAGAGTTCTCAGTTCCTGGTAAAGAGTCCCTCGATAATGAATCCTTTGGTTCCTCTGGTAAAGAGTTCTCAGATCCTGGTAAAGAGTCCTTTGATAATGAATCCTTTGGTTACTCTGATAATTGTATAAGTCCTTCCAGAGTATTGGTAAAGATCCGGCAATCCTATGTCCGTCCTCAAAGAGTGCATTTGTAATTATGACCAGTTGGGGGTTTAAATAGTGTGTCTTACACGCAATATGTTTAGTGATTGGCTACATGAGTCAATCACATGACCTTGGCTAGTCTATAAATCCAGGTGGATAATTAGAGCACACCTTATATCCACAAATATTCCAATATATCTTATAATCCTTCCTTTCTAGTCATTCAACTTTTTACATTGAGTATTTTTTTAGTATTAACCCTAAAATTCATTTTGAGAAAAAAATCAGGCGTATTAATATTATTTATGCTAAATAGATATAATTGAAAATTGCACTTTTTTTTTTCTAATGTGCAAAAATTGATATGTTGTTTTGTATTTATATTTCTTTTTGAGTTCAGCTGTTTTTATTTCTGTGCTTTTTGTTTTGAATATTTTTATTTGATGAAGATGTAAATTCTGTCAAAGAATTAAAAATTATGTTTGAATAATTTCTATTTTATGTCCTTTTTTTTAAAGAAGCCAAAAACACCAGTCAAAAAAGAAGAAGAAAGTCCCAAAAAAAGCCCACAAAAGAAAACTGAATCAGAGGAGAGAGCAGGTATCTTATTTAAGTTTATATATTAATAAATATAATGGAGATTGTGGGTTTGTCTGTCTGTAACTGAAACTATATTACTATACAAACCACAATTCCCTTTGTTATTTACATCACATTCTCCCTGACTTTATTTTATTTGAACCTCAATTATTAATAAAATTGTTTTACATCATTAAGACTGTTGACCATATCTACATCCTAATAACATACAATTGTATTTATATATACAACAAAATAGCGGTTTACAGTATGAATGGAAAGGCTAATTTGCATATTGATCCTAAAAATGTGATTTTAATAAATATGTGCTTAGTATTATTGATTTCTAATTGTTTGGTTTTATCTTATTGAATATGAGCAAAAATCTCGATGAAAATCTTAAAAGAAATCCATTAACAAGAACAAATAACTGTTATTTCATTCTTTACTTCCTATTTTAACTAAATAGTTAAATTAAGAAAATTTACCAATGAAAGACGGGAGTAATGTAAAATGATGGAAGAGTTAGTTTCAAAGTTGTTCTATTTTTCAATCATACCCCCTCTGTTCCAATTTTTATCTGCATTCTTATTCAGTTTCATTAGCCTTTCTAATTTAATATGATATTTTATTACATTAAAACTTAAATACTTGCACCCGGAGGTTGCATATATTTGCTAGTATTAATAAATATATTTTAGTTTTTACTGTTGTGGAGATGGAAGTAATGGATGGCATACATAAAATGTTTAATTAGATTAATTCAATATTTTTTTTTAACATTAATCTGGTTAATTTTCACCTTTTAGTTATTAAAATTCCTAGCATAAAATTGTGCATGGGCATTATCTGAAATGAACTTAATTGTTATTAAGAACACATTTTATGATATTTTTGTGTCAAAGCATGCAGTTGTATTATTTTCGATAAAAGTTTCTAAGATTTATTTATTGCGCACGGAGACTTTTTCAAAATAGCTACCGGCTTGTTTCCAAGTGAAAGTCAAGGGAGGTTACTCTAATTGCCTTATTTGCTAGGAATTTTGACAACTAACGGTGAAAATTACCTTAATCTGTTTATGCAGTCACCATATCTACTCAAGAAAATAAAAGTAATTTGAAAAATCTTATTTGATTCTTAAAATATTAACTGCTTCATTCATTAAAAAAAACCCACTTTATGTGTAAAAAATTATTTAATTTGTTGCTAAGCTGATATTTAAAAAAAATAGATTTTTTTATGTATGGTGGTACCTTGACTTACGAGTTTAATTCGTTCTGCTTATAATCTAATTTCCTCATATATCAAATCAATTTATATATACTGAGTACCTGTTGGTCTTACATGATCACCAATATGCTCATTGGTCGCTAACCCCAGTGTTCCGACCGAACAGGTGCTTTCAGCGTGACTTGACTGTATGTCTATACAGTGAGAGATTTAGATAGATCTAGACACACACACACACACATACACATGTAGGTGTACAAAAACAAAGAATGATAGATAAATACTGATATGTAGACAGTGTGTGTGTGTATATATATATAATATATATATATATATATATTAGTTAATCTTAAGTGTGCAGTTGCTTGGATATCATCGACTCTTCCTCGGATTTCCAATTATATAATCAATTTTCCCTATTGAAATAAACTGAAATGCCATTAATCCATTCCAGCACCCCCCCCCAAAAAAAACACCCTATTTTTTGTACATTTTTTTTTTTTTTTTAAATAAGAAAACTAGCACTGTATTGTATAAAAACATGATAAAATAGAATGTAATTGTTATAGGTGATATACCCTATTGACCAATGGAATGCGCCGACAAGTTACTATAAATAAACAGGGATAATTGTGGCTTAGCAGTAAGCCAATGCGAGCAAGCCAATACTCTATTGTCGGATGTAGTTTTCCACATCTCTCTATTGTATTTGTCTACTTTCTGTTAATACATTTTTCTACTTTTGTTACCCATCGTTTTGTTATTATTTGACCCCTTAAAACCTCACAACAGTAATGAATAATGTGTTGTAATGTTTTAATGTTTGTTTATCTTTTTAATTTTTTTTTTTTTTATAGATGATATTTTTCTTTGGCATAATAAATTTGGAAATTCAAATGTTTTTTTATTGAACTTATTAACCTAAGCATATTTGAAGCTCACTTGTACCTCAAATTTTAGCTCTCAAAAACTTGACCGAGTGACAGCTCGTAACTCGGAAAACTTTTAAGTTAGGGTACTCACCTGTAAGTCAAGATACAACTGTATATATTCTCATTAGGAAAATAAGTTTCCTTTTTATCAGATTTTTTTTTTTTAATTTCTTTTGTTTTAGAATCTGGGATTGCTGGGAAATTATCCATGAAGATGAAAATGCAAAAACAAGAAGCATTAAAAACTTCCCCAAAGAAAACAGTTGAAACACATTCACCAAAAGTAGACAAGAAAGATGTAAGTAATTTGTTTTTTTTTTTTTTAGTACTCATATGACCTTTAGGCACACCTTTTGCAATCTTGATTTGTGGGGACATTTTTTCCATTTACACCGTCAAAATCCGGTTAATTGTTAACAACATTCCTACAAAGTCAGAAAACAGCACTGTTCACATGACTTTCGGAAAGATTTTTTCACGCTCAGAATTGCGGAGACATGGAATTGTGGTATACTAAGACCCGGAAGCACCGGTTATAACATTGTTGTATGAAACGGAAGTACTGTTTCAGCCATCTTGTATTATTGTAAATAAAAGACGGAAGTGGGTTCTTCTCGCAGTTAACGTCAACTGGGCTACACGTCTTATTATTCGCTAAGCGCGTTATAACAGGAATAAACTGCCTGCATCTGTTGTAGGCTGCCGAAGCACTGAAACTTTCAAAGCCTCCATGCTTCCTGTAGTCCGCCAACACTATACCTGATGCCACTCTCCACATACACATGCACACACATACATGCATATTACTACTGTGAACTGTTCATGTTACTGACACAACATTATTCTGTGTACTTGACATGAGACTTTGATGAGTTGTGGTGCACCTGAGCACTGTACACAATAAATTTCATTATTATTTTTTTATTAAACAATTTTTAGATTTTTTTTTTTTTTTTTTTTTTAAATTATAAAACTAAACCCTAACCCTAACAAACAACCGGATTTTGATGGTGTAAATGAGAAAAGTGTCCTGGTAAGTCGAGATCCTAGAAGGGGTGCCTAAAGGTCATATGGTCCTTTTTTTTTTTTTTTTTTAGTAATCATATGAAGAGAAAATATCAATAATTTTGATATTTTGGACTGTCGTCTTCATCTTTGTTGTGGTATATATAAACATATTAAAATATATAGATAAATAATTAATAATAATAAAATATATAAATATAAATGTTCAAGCCACTGTAACCTCAGCACGTGTATAAGTGTTTTTTTAATTACCTTAGAATAAGTCATCATTAGACTGTAACAGAGAGCACAGGGCGAGTGGCAGAGGTGGGGACCGTGGAGTTCAGAACTAAGCACATGTGTGTCTGGCCTGTGCGAGGGGGTTATAGCGGGTGGCTTGAGATTGAACTCGCAACCTCCTGATCACGAGTGGTGGAATTGCTGTCACCCCTGTTAGCTGAAGTGGTTTGGCCACTGAGAGAAATAAATGCAGAGGCGAGTTCTCTTGGGGAAAACGTGTTTTTCAGTGGAGAAAACGGTGTGTCGTGTTTCGATCTTAAAGTGAAGTGAACTTTTGATGAATTGTGTAAAAACTACTAAGACTGTTGCCAGCAGAATACTTTTTTTTTTCATTTGAAGAAACTGATTTTCGCGGTCGTCACTTGAAACTAACAACTAAACAGACAATAACCTTGAATTCAAATGTGGTTTCAGAACTAAATTATTCATAACAAGCCTCATCTCATAAATACAAACAAATAGAAAATATCAAGTTCAATTATTATTTTAAAAGTTGCTAAAGAGAAATGCAAAATTCTTAAATTAAAAGGCTAAAAATCATAGATATGCTTATTTTGAGAATGTTGTTTATTCTATTATAAGAAAGCAATTTCTTACATTTACGGTCAAGTGATGTTTAAAGCGCTGATTCCTTGATCACTTGACGGTTGGTCGAAGAGACCCCCCTCCGATCAATCAGCTAGTCACGTCAAGTCCTAGCACTTATAGGATTGCCCCAAGCCTATTGCCCTTATGGCAAACCTCAACCCTTTTTATCATATGGGTGCTAGAAGGCGGTGGCTAAGGGTCTTCATGTCCTGGGAATAATGTTAAACTCTATTTGATGGTGAGGTTCCAGTTCTGGAGGTGTGGGGAATGTGGAGCAGCACCCCTTCACCACCATTGCTCCCAGGTCCACTCTGATCTGGAGTGGTAGTACCTGTTAGGGTCCCATCTATGGGTTAAATAGAAAAAAATGAGTTTATAAAAAAAATTGAGTATCCATTAAGAATGAATTTATTTCAAAACTTAGTCAGCATTAAATGACCCACTGAGGTTGATATGCCGTAAAACAAAACAAACCAAGCCAAACCTGCTAGATCACCGGTTAAGCAGTGATGAGTGTGTTCAGTACTTAGATGGGTGACCATTTGAGCAATTGCAGTACTCTAAGCACCCTGATATCAAAATGACTTGATTTGGCATTAAATGACCCAAAAAGGGTTGATATGCCATAAAACAAAACAACCCACCAACTAACTAATTTATTACAAACAAAAAATATCTGGTTTACTACAAAATTGTTGGCAATCATTTTAGTAAGAGAAAAGAAAGTGGTAAGTTAGAATAGATGAAATCAAATAATTTCATAGAAGGGGGTGAACTTACCGCAAGTGGAATCTGTGGAAGGTAAATTAGACTGAAACCTGAATGAACAGATTATTCCATTATATATTAGTGGTAGGGGTGGTGGACTTTTTAGCTCACACTGACTATGGTTTCCCTATTTAAGAGGTTGAGTTCTTATGTTTATTCATAGCAAAATGTCAGTGCTAGCAGCACGTAGCTTACAGGGTGGCAACTTGGAGATGCCGGATTCAAGTTGGGGTTGCTATCGGAGTCAATATGATGCACAAGAACCTGTAATTGACGATGAAGATAGTGCATCACTGACGACCACCCTGTACGCATCCATAAGATGTATTGTATGGCTACCTTCAAATTATGTTCATTTTATATCATAGATTTTTATGTTTCAGGTTAAAACACCAAGTCCTAAAGTAAATATCCCAGAAACACCAAGTCCTAAAAAAAACATTCCAGTAACACCTGTACAGAAAGTAAGTATTGATTAATATAAAAAAAAATGGGTTATTTCCTAGTTGAGTAACATAATATTACAGGGTGACCCAGAAAAAACAGAACCCAAATTATTTATTTTCCAATTAAACTAACCCTAAATCCCCCCCTAACCCCCCCAGTTGAGTAACATAATATTACAGGGTGACCCAGAAAAACAACCCAAATTATTTATTTTCCAATTAAACTAACCCTAAATCCCACCCACCCCTAACCCTACCCCCCCCTAGTTGAGTAACATAATATTACAGGGTGACCCAGAAAAGACAGAACCCAAATTATTTATTTTCCCATTAAACTAACCCTACCACCCTACCTGAGTAACATAATATTACAGGGTGACCCAGAAAAACAGAACCCACAAATTTCGTAATAAAACTGTTAATTTATATATTTTTTTTAAGTTTAAGTCCAACAAGGGTTAGGGTTTAATGGGAAAATAAATAAATAATTTGGGTTCTGTTTTTTCTGGGTCACTCTGTAATATCATGTTACTCAACTAGGAAATAACCAAAAAATGTTCAGTTTATTAATTAAAGACTTTTTTTTTTCTTCGGTATTCAGTATTAACTTTATTTGCCATATTTTTTCTACTGTTGAATTATGGCAGGGAAACATGTATTTTGTTTTTCTCTTGACTACATTGAATTTCCTGCTAAATTGAATTGATTAATCTTAATATATGTGATGATGATATTAATAAAGCATACAATATTTTCTTATTTCTAAATGTAGCCATCTTCAGAACATGGAAGTGCATACAAAGCTTACCTCAACAGAGAAGGGCCAAAAGCTTTGGGTTCTAAGGAAATTCCAGTAGTAAGTGTTTCTCTTATTTACATTTTTATGAATCTTTCTTATTTATTTATTTTTCTTTAATAAATATTAAGGTATTAGACTTCACACAATTTACATGCCAAAACATATTTGTATATAATGAATTATTCTTGATCAAGTCTGGAAACTAAAACATTTATTGTTGTAGGAGAAAAAGGTTGTTTTTTTTTTTTTTATTGGAATAAGAGATGCTAAAAAGAATTAACATTATCCCACCAATTTAAACATTTTGTTTTACAGTTTTATACTTGCTCTATCATTACAGTATATTGGTTATGTCTAGGTAATTATTTGTTATTAGTTGAGTAATCATGCAAGGAATTGGTTTCATTAAATTTTGGTAATTTAAAAAAAACAACTTTTTTTTAGTTTTGCTTGCCTTAAAATTCTGGATCTCTAATAAGCACCCCAAATCACCCCAGTAATGAAAAAGTCACTTTTGGTTGTCACCACAAGCTTCTGCTTGTTTTTTTACTATCAAAGTTTATAAGTATTAATTATTATAAAACATATCAAATTGGAATTTATCTTTTTATAAAGAAAAAACAAAATCTAAAATAAACATTTTTCTATGAATGATATTTGATGTCAATAAATTTGAAGGAAAAAGAGAAAAATCTTGTAAATGCACAAGAAAGAAAAAAATCGATAAAGTTTCCAATATTCAAATCACCCCAGAAATGAAAAGGTCACTGCAAGCTTCTGCCTCTGATTATTTGTAAACAAACCGATAGACGATTTTTTGCAAAAATTGACCAGGTGACAGCTTGTAATTTGTAAAATTTGTACATTAGGGCACTTGTAAGTCAAGGTAACATTATATTTAGAAACTTAGATTAATGGATTGTCTAATCAGATGTTTAGAATTCAGAGATAATGATGTATCAATATTCAATTAAATAATTAATTAAGCTTCTGCTTCTGATTATTTGTAAACAAACCAACAGACAATTTGCATGACTGTTGCTTACTATCATGTTGTAAATCTAATTCATCAAATGATCATGGAGTGTGGATAGAATTTGTCACTTTTTTTACTATTATTTGTCTTGTTCCAACAAATTCATCCCAATAATAAAAATGTCACTTTTGCTTGTCACTGCAAGCTTTTGCTTCCAATTATTTGTAAACAAACAATTTTTTTACACTTATATTGTATCTGACATTAGAATTTCAATATTGAGCTTAATAAAAAAAAATTAGTTATTTCATGTTATTGTTGCATGTGTAGCATTTGTGAAAAATTTTAAGTTTTAGTCTCTCTTTTTTAAAGTTTAAAAATTTTTTTAATCAAACTTTTTAGTTTTAATCATAAGTTTATGGAGGTTTTGCACTTACGATCAAATAAATAGTTCGTTTATGTTATTATTAACAAACAAAAGACATTTTATATTAAAAATATTTTTTGATTTTAATTTTAAAAAAATTGTTATTTCTATTTCTGCATAACATCCTTTTATTTATATAAACATTAAAAAAATATTTTGTAAATAAAAACTGTATTTTTATTTAAATAAACATATCTGCATTTCTCTTCTGATTAAATAAAAACTATTTTGATATGAAAACATGTCTGTCGTTTGTTAATAACATGAATTATTTAATTTATCATAACTGAGAATATTTTTTTCTTATTGAAAAAGCTATATGTTACAAATGATGAATCTGATTAATAAATCAGAAAAATATAAAGATTAATAATATATACGATGTATATATGTTTTACTCTACGGTGTATATGTAACATCTATTATTAAAATTATCTTTATGTACACACATATATATATCTATGCAACCCAGTAAAAACAGTACAACATAGCAAGATTTTTATTAGAGCAATACACTTAAAACTTAGAGAATAAAGCAATTTCCAGTCCAATTTGAAAGTGAATGATAATTTTCTGGAATCTGTCTTCATTATTTTGTAATTATCCAAATTCCCAATATAATGGAGATAACTATGAAATGCTTAGAATCATTCACTCCTTCCTAAATAGAAGCATCAGTATTATCATGGACAGCTGTTACAGTTGGAATCCAATGGATTCATGGGTTATCTAAATGAATTCTACACATGGGAACTTATTTGTCTGGCCCTTTTATCAGATTCATATATGTAGTCTTTTTCATCTCACACAACCACTTCCCATCTTTTAAATATGTTATATCTATGCACTGAGAGATTTCAATATTTGAAGAGATGTTTATATTCCCTAATCATTTGATTAAAAAAAATGATATCTTTTTGTCTCTTAGAACTGTATTAACTCAACACCTATATCCATTGTGCCATGTTTCGAAATGTTGTGTAGATAACAATAAAGATGAGGACAATAGTCCAAATTATACAAATTATCAAGCCTCATCTCAAAAATTCAGAAAAATTACTTATGATTTTTGTGTATTATATAGGGTGTTTATAAAATCCTGCAGCAGTTTCAAAATTTCAAATTGTTACGTTTTTAAGGGCCATTCCTTGGCCTTAAAGCAGAAGCTCTTACAGTTGGAATCCAATGGATTCATGGGTTATCTAAATGAATTCTACACATGGGAACTTATTTGTCTGGCCCTTTTATCAGATTCATATATGTAGTCTTTTTCATCTCACACAACCACTTCCCATCTTTTAAATATGTTATATCTATGCACTGAGAGATTTCAATATTTGAAGAGATGTTTATATTCCCTAATCATTTGATTAAAAAAAATGATATCTTTTTGACTCACAATTAATCAAAAATAGTTTGAATGTTAAAAGAATATTAAAATGTTTATTGGCAAGTCTTGGCCAATGTGAAAGTTCACTATTTTAACAAAATGAATATGAAAAAAACAGTCATTATAATCTCACTACTTCTTTGGATTATTCGGACTATTGTCCTCATCTACACAACGTTTCAGATAATGTGCCCTCCGGCCTTCTTCAGGTATTTCTTGTCAAACTTTAGAACCTCAAACTCTGGATCCTTCTTGTTGTGATCGGGAGACTTCACGGAACTTCGAACCAAACCCTTTATTCAATCCATGGGAGTAGACTGTTCTCATTCCATTAACCCTGACCGGATACAAGTGTTAAGCTGTGTTAATTATTCTATGCTACTATCACCCTTAGCCAGGATTGAACCTGCAGCCCAAAGATGATTGTCTCTTAGAACTGTATTAACTCAACACCTATATCCATTGTGCCATGTTTCGAAATGTTGTGTAGATAGCAATAAAGATGAGGACAATAGTCCAAATTATACAAATTATCAAGCCTCATCTCAAAAATTCAGAAAAATTACTTATGATTTTTGTGTATTATATAGGGTGTTTATAAAATCCTGCAGCAGTTTCAAAATTTAAAATTGTTACGTTTTTAAGGGCCATTCCTTGGCCTTAAAGCAGAAGCGTTTTATCCAGTGGAATTGGATCCTTGATAAAGAGTCCGTCGATAATGAATTCTTTGGTTACTAAAGTGTTCTCAGTTACTGGTATAGAGTCCTTCGATAATGAATCCTTTGGTTACTCTGGTAATTGTATAAGTCCTTCCTGAGTATTGGTAAAGATCTGGCAATCCTCTGTCCGTCCGCAGTGAGCGCAGTTGTAATTATGACCAATTTGGGGGGTTTAAGTATACTATCTGCCACGTAGTATTGCTAGTGATTGGTTGCAAGAATAACTCTTGTTACCTCGGCTAGTCTATAAATCTAGGGGGGTATTTAGAGCACATCTTATATCAGAATACCTCCAACAAAAATTCAATAACTTATGTTGTACAAATGAAAAACTCATTTAGTCAAAACCAAATAAAAGTTCAAATTTTAAAGTTTTATTTTTTGTATACTTTTTGATTATAGCATTTCAACATGGCCATCTTTTTTGATACATTTTAAATCTGCTGCAGGACTTTATGGACATGTTGTGTGTGTGCATATATATATATATATATATATATATATATATATATATATATATACCAAGCATGTTGGTAGATCCTTGTGGAGAGAAAAAACCCAGCAGAAAGTTTGATTGTAAAAATATACTACCAAACATCAACCAGGAAGAAAAAAATTTTTGAAAAAAAGAAAGGACCAAGATATTTGTACCAACAAAAAATAATCTATTGGTACAGTATTTGGCCAAAAGAAAAAACAATTTATGTGTATATATATGTATATAAGATATATATATATTCATATAACCGCTAGGAGAAAGCTAATATGTAAAAAGTGCTCAATACCTAAGTAGAGCCAATAATAAAGATAATCTAATGAGTCAGACGAACCTACTATTAGTTTCGCATAAAGCTCTTCAGGGCTAAAATCTGACAGATTTTAGCCCTGAAGAGCTTTATGCGAAACTAATAGTAGGTTCGTCTGACTCATTAGACTATCTTTGTTATATATATATAATTTATTTTTTATATACTTTTTGATTATAACCTTTCAACACAACCACCATCTTTGTAGGTACATTTTAAATCTGCTACATGACTTTATGAAACATTCTGTATAAATGATATAAATAAAGTATGATTATTAATGTAATGCTGCTTATTTCCCCAGGGAGCTGAGAATTGCCTTGAAGGGGTAACATTTGTGATAACGGGTGTTCTCGAATCAATTGAAAGGGATGAAGCCAAATCTCTTATTGAACGTTACGGTGGTAAAGTTACAGGATCATTAAGTGGCAGGACAAGTTATCTTGTGGTTGGCAGAGATTCAGGAGAATCTAAGCTAAAAAAAGCTGAGAGTTTAAAGACAAGTCAAATTGATGAAGACGGTCTTTTTGATTTGATCCGAACAAAACCGGGGAAAAAATCAAAATATTTGATTAATGCTGAAAAAGAAGTACAAAAGGTAAGAGACAATTAGTAAAGGTTAAATCTAAAAAGAAAGAAAAAGAAAGAAAAGAAAAAGATAAAAAAAGAAAAAGAAAAGGACTTATTGGGGTTAAATCAAACTTAATGGACCAAAAATCCACCATCATATGTCACCCCGACAAAAGAAAAAAATACCAAAATCAGAATCTGTGTTACACCTCAAAGATACGTGGTTCAAAGTTAACTGACCTGAAAAAATGTAAAAGTTTTTAAATAAAACAACTGGTGCATTATATTTTTTATTCATTAATATATCAACACTGAAAATTTCATTTAATTCGGTTAATTCCCTGATTTTTGGTATTTTTTTTTATTTTGGCGGTGTGACATATGATGGAATTTAAGTCTGTTAACCCCAATAAGTCCTTTTCTTATCTTTTTCTTTTCTTATATTTTTCTTTTTTTATCTTTTTCTTTTTTTATCTTTTTCCTTTCGTTCTTTTTCTTTTTCTTTCTTTTTTTTAATGGAGTTCCATTTGTGAAAGTGTCTTGGGTATTAAACTGCATGTTGTAAGGGAAGATATTTTCCTCTTCTCGTCTAACAGAACACATATAAAGATGAATACGCGAGGCTATTCATAATCAAAATAGAGAAGAAAAAGAACATACTACATAGAAAAAATATTATAATAAAAGGAAGAGTAGAGAGAGGGGGTGAGGGTGTGGAAGTGATAATGCTAATCTGTTTCAATGGAACATATTGAAAAGAAAGAAAAAAAAAAAGTGAGAGAGAGTTAAATCAAGATTATAGTTTTTACATATTGAACTATTTTGCAATGGCTCTTAAGTAAACATATCAAATGTTGTAATAATCAAATTATACTGTGATATATCCACAGGTTCTGCTAGTCTTTCATAATATGAATGTTAAAAACCTTTTTTCTTCTCAAAGAATGCTCTTTTTTTTTTCTTTTTTCTACCAGTAAATATTTCCCTCGTATTTTCTATAGGAAGCTTCTGCTAAGAAGGAAGGAATGAAACAGAACAAATCCAGGATGGTATCTCCTTCAAAAACCTTCGGAAAATCACCCGGAAAATCACCTAAAAAGTCTTTGCTTTTAAAGTCTCCACAAAAAAGCCCTGCTAAAAAACCAGTTCCTTCCGTGTCTAGTGGCTCTGTAAGTAGTAAGTCCTGTCCGGCCAAGACGAAAGAATCCGATGGTGGCAGTGACGAATGTCTTTTGTGGGTGGACAAATATAAACCCAAATCTTTGAAGCAGGTCATAGGTCAAAATGGAGATAAAAGTAATTCTAAAAAACTGCTGAATTGGCTCAAGAATTGGCAATCAAATAGAGCAGCGAATGTGAAACCATCATCAAGTAAGTACTTCAGATTTTTGTTTTTTTTTACTTATTTATTAAGTAATATGTATTGATAATAATTACTTATAATTATATTATGATCTATATTATAATATAATATTAATATTATTAGATATTATTATGTTTATTATTATTATTATTATTATTGTGATAATATAATAATATTGTATTATAATAATATTATGATATCTATATTATAATATAATATTAATATTAAAGATATTAATTATTATTATTATTATTATAATTGTGATAATATAATAATATTGTATTATAATAATTATATTATGATATCTATATTATAATATAATATTAATATTAAAGATATTATTATTATTATTATTGTGATAATATAATAATATTGTATTATAATAATTATATTATGATATCTATATTATAATATAATATTAATATTAAAGATATTAATATATTATTATTATTATAATTGTGATAATATAATAATATTGTATTATAATAATTATATTATGATATCAATATTATAATATGATATTAATGTTGTATATTGTACAAACGGAAATAGAAATTTCTGGTTGAATTAAACAGAGGGGGGACGACAAAGGTGACAAAGGACTTTTTCCTGGTGGGAGCGAACAAAGAAAACGCGTAGGCGTTTGAGATATATAAAATGGGGTCAGTAGTGAACAGACCCCAGAGAGACAGCGGACAGCAAAGAGAACGGAGTGACCGCCGCGGTCACGCACCGCCGCGACCAAGGGCAGTGAGACGTCACCAGCCCCCTCCACCTCACCAACGCATTGTCAACCCTTGGGCAGATTCCCATTGTCAAGCTCGCCGCTCACCACGTGCAGCCGAGAAGAAATAAGAAGTCAATCTCCTACTACATACAGCATGCCTTGTGATTTCATTAAACGACCACTACATATATCGTCTAGGGTTAGAGTCGACACCCGCAGTATACCGGCAACGTATCTGAATGGAATATGCGAAAAGGCGCTACGCAACATTAATATTAAAGATATTAATATATTATTATTATTATAATTGTGATAATATAATGATATTGTATTATAATAATTATATTATAAACGTTGTGTTGTATATAAAAATAAAGCTGAGGATAATAGTCTGAATAATACAAATTATCGAGCCTCACCTAAAAAATTCAGACAAGAAGCATTTGAAGAAGGCCGAAGTTTACAACGACCAAAACGTTGTGTATATAACAATAAGGCTGAAGATGATAGTTTGAATAATACAAATAATACAAATTATCGAGCCTCATCTAAAAAATTCAGACAAGAAATTCCTGAAGAAGGCCGAAGTGCATATTGACAAAATGTTGTGTATATAACAATAAAGATAAGGACAACAAAACAAAATATCCAAATAATACAAATTATGAAGCCTCATCTCAAAAATTCAGACAAATAAAATTAAATAATAATAATGAAATTTATTGTGTACAGTGCTCAGGTGCACCACAACTCATCAAAGTCTCATGTCAAGTACACAGAATAATGTAGTGTCAGTAACATGAACAGTTTACAGTAGTAATATGCATGTATGTGTGCGCGTGTGTGCATATGTATGTGGAGAGTGGCATCAGGTATAGTGTCGGCGGACTACAGGAAGCATGGAGGCTTTGAAAGACTCAGTGCTTCGGCAGCCTACAACAGACGCGGGCAGTTTATTCCATGTTTCCACAATTCTGAGCGTGAAAAAATGTTTCCGAAAGTCACGTGAGAAGTGCTGTTTTCTGACTTTGTAGGCATGCCCATGTGTGTTGGAAAGATGGAGATCAAAAAGGCGCTCAAGGTTGCTGTTGTTAAGATGATTAATGACTATTTTAATCTAATTCTGTTTGTGCTATTGTTTGTTAGCAAAATGAAAGATTAAGGCATTTGTATTAAACATTTTCTTCTTTTTTATAGATCGATTTTTAGGTGCTAATGATACAGGTGCTGGAATGAAAGCTGCTCTTTTGTCTGGTCCTCCTGGTATTGGGAAAACTACCACAGCTAATCTTGTTTGTCAGGTAAATTGGTAATTTATTCTTCTGGTTCTCCTGATTTTAAAGGAAATAATCAACTGCTTAGGAAATCTAAAATGATCAGAGATAAGATTGACTTATTAAATGGCTTAAATTTTATTGCATATTATTAAATGTACCTTGTGTTAAATTTTTTATTAATTTATCCAGTAATTATAATCTTTTTAGAAAAATTAATAAAAATTAATAATATAATAAAATTATATTATATATGAAAGTAAACATGGCGATAGCCGACAATTCTAATTGTCGGCTATCTTGTTTACTTTCATACTATTGTGCAGAAAGTCACCCAAAAATGAAGTATATATCAGTTTAAAAACAAACGAGAAATTTGGAAAAACCAGCTAGTGTAATGGTTGGAATCCCCGCCTGGCAGTCACGAGTTCGAATCACACACAGAGTAGTCTCCTGTCTATAACTCTGCTGATGAGGCATAATATGCCAAAATGTACATACAGAGATTGACTTTACTTGATTTTTTTACACCTTTACATTTGAACAGATATGCTCGCCTAGTTAATTAATTATCAACCAATTAATTTTCAATTAGGTATGACTTCAATTCAGCATATATATATATATATATATATATATATATATATATATATATATATATATTTTTTATATAACAAATATATATAATATACTCATATATAAAAAATATTTATAAATTATATTATTTATTATAATAAATTATAATGAAATGTGATTTATAAAAATTATCTAATTTTTATTAATTTATCTAGTGTTAAGATTTAAATCATCATTTGAAAATATTATTAATACCTTAATTAGAAGAGACCATTAAAACTTCCTAATATCTAAATTAAGTGATGGTTACAAACCTTTGAATTCTTATTTCTAATATTAGTTGCAGAATACTTAGAGAAATGAATAACTAATTGTTATGTATTGGAAATACATAAACGAGAAGATTGAGTGGTTGTAATAATAATTTATTACAAATAATACAAATAACAAAACAACGGCTTCCGGCCGGCAAGGTAAAAAAGTCTCTTGGTAAGATTACTTATCTTGAAAGTTGTCGCACGTGTGTTTGCAATCTGAGAATACGAAACAACGTTCGTGGTTGGAGATCAACTCGCATCACTCTGAGTCAATCTTCTGTTGCTCCTTTATACGTATCTCATTTGCATACGTGAGGGTTACTTCCCTTTACAACACTAATAAACTCCTATTTTATCTCCTCCTTCAGGAAATTGGTTTTTCAGTTGTTGAAATGAATGCTTCTGACACCCGAAGCAAATCCTGTCTTCAGTCAGAAGTGATGACTTTATTACAGAATTCATCTCTTATTGATTTTTGTGGTAAGTAAAAAAAACAAAAAAAAATATTCTAAACTAATAGATTTATGACAGTGTTAAAAATTCCATATTTGGACATGGCAAAAAGATTTATACAGAAAGTTCAACTAAGGAACAATATGGCACATTCTTTAAATTTGAACCTGAAATTAACCATTGTCTGAAGAATTAAATTCTATATCACCATTTCTAGAATCTTAGGATGTTGACTAATCAGTTCATCCTAAGAATGGTGAATACATATCTAAAAAAAACATTTTTGTTAAAAAGAAAGGAAAAAAGACTATTACTGACCGAGTTCAAATAATAAAATACAAGTGTCATTTTCAATTATAGCTATGTGTTGATTGAAAGTAGGAGAAAGCAAGAGGAAAGGCTCACTCTCTTTCATTGACTGAGTTAGCCTCCTCCTTCCACAACTCAAAGGAAAATGTGAAAGATAATGCGTTGATAACAGACTCTGTTTCTTAACAACACATTGCCCTAATGACAATAAACAACAGTTTTCACCCAAGAATTTTTTGAAAAACTTAAAAATCTGGGGTACTGTAAAAACGTAATATGAGAGCACAGTTTGCGTGCAGACCACACCTGTGCTTGCTGAGGGCAGCATGTTTAACACGCCTGCCCTAAAGTCTAAAATTGGTGTAAGAGTCCATCTAGTTTTCCTCGATTTTTTTTTTTTTTAATTTTTTAATTTTTATTTTTTGGACCTTATGACCTTTAGGCACTCCTTTTTGATCTCGATTTAGAAGGACATGTTTTTCATTTACACCGTCAATATCTGGTTGTTTGTTAGGGTTAGGGTTTAGTTTTATAATTAAAAAAAAAAACTCTAAAAATCGTCTGTTAACAAACAACCGGGTATTGACGGTATAAATGAAAAACATGTCCTTCTGAATAGAAATAAAAAGGGGGTGCCTAAAGGTCATATGGTCCTTTTTTTTATAAACAAAAGTGAAATTACAGAACCATGTGATCTCTGAGTATTTTAAATTTATTACTTTGGAAGTTGTCATACTGAGATACCAACAAGTCTCTCCAGGAAATAGTTAAGGGATAAAATTAATTGCCAATATAACAATTCAGAGACAAGTGAATATTTTCACACAAAGGGAGTTAACTGAGGCTTAGATATATAAATTCTACTCCTGTTAGTGTTTGCCAATCAGCAAAGATTTTCCCTCCTTCCAAACCCACAACCCATACCCAGAGTTGGCATCTGAAAAGTAATAAAGAAAGTTTAATACGATTGTTAAGTGGACTTATTCTTTCTTTTACCACAAGGTTGAGCAATGCTGTCCTATTGTGACCTGATTCAGGTTTGGAAAATAGAAAAAGAAAGAAAGAAAAAAATCGGAAGTTAAAATCTTCCGATCGTTTGGGTCAGAATTATAAGGCCGCGATTGAGATGTCCGTAGCGGGGGTGGAATCTTAAGTAGGTCAGAAGACCCCTGGGGTGAATCCACTCAAGTAGCCAGAAGAGATAGCACTTGGATTAGTCAGCGGTAGTTATCCTCTGATATGCGAGACGATCCTTTGAAGTAGCTAGACTGATGTTGCTCGGAAGAGATTGATCATGATTGTCTGGAAGACACTTAAGAAAGGAGATAAAACTCTTGTTGAAAATCGGAAGTAAAGAAAATTCCTAATATATTCATGCCGGCCGGAAATAAAATTGTTCCGATTTAAATACTATTTAACTCGGACGTTTTTGGCTTGGGAGGCAGACGAGGCCGAAT
Organism: Doryteuthis pealeii; assembly: GCA_023376005.1. NCBI lineage: Eukaryota > Metazoa > Mollusca > Cephalopoda > Myopsida > Loliginidae > Doryteuthis > Doryteuthis pealeii. Next base: position 73,441,850 of record CM042153.1, read on the forward strand.
GGGCAGATGAAGTTGTGATCGCTTGAGAATCGGGCTAGCTGACAAGATTAACGCAATACTGAGAGCCGAGAGTAACTGACTTCAGCTAAGACCATTTTGAAAACTTAGTCAACTTACGAACTGTTTTGCACAATACTTTGCAGAAGACCAGAAGTATTTAATTACGGGCACATCACTCCCACAAACCTTGAGAAGTAATTATTTGTATTCTTGTATTTTTAAATATAAATGTTGTTGATTTTTGAAGAAGAAAAAGAGTCGTTATTCTTTTTTGTGTGTGACCAATCGGCCGCCATTAACCTCGGAAATCAGTTTCTATAGCAGATTTCTAGTCGTTTGAGATCTTAGCACAACATGGGGCATTTGGCTAGACTTCCCGCAAATGTAGAGACCCTGCAATCCTTGGTTGATGCAGAAAATCCGATCTTAACGGCCAATTTCGGAGATTCTGTGAGCCCTTTAGCTCGGTAGCGACCGACGGGTTATACTATATCGTTCCCATATCTTCTCATTGTGCCTGTATTTAGTACATTCATAGCCCAATATTATATACAGCCCCACATTGCTGATAAGATTTGTTTATTTATTTTTTATTTTTTTATTTATTTAATTTTTTTAATTTATTTTTATCTATATTATTTATTTATTTATTTATTATTTTCTACAGGGAATAGTAAAAATACTAAAGGTGAAATAAAACATTGTTTGATAATGGACGAAGTAGATGGTATGGCTGGTAATGAAGACCGAGGTGGTGTTGCAGTAAGTAATACATTTTTCAAGTAAAAATATATTTTCAAAAATTATTTCAGCAAACTCTCTTATTATGATTTACAATAAATTTATCTGCATAATCAAATATAGCAAAACAAGTACAAACATTCAGTTAGATGGAACTGTAATTTCCTCCTCAAGAAATATTGCTTTTCTGTAGCATCATTTCTATCATTGTCTACTATGACCAGGGAATACATTTCACATTGAAAACGTTTTTTTTTTGGGGGGGGGGGGTTTGTGATATAACCTGGAATTATTGGTAACTTGATTTATTTTTCTTTTACTAGTATTTGTTTTGTATCACTGCATAATTTTTTGATAACTCTTTTTTTCTTTTGTTTGTTTACAATCTTTTATAAATAAATTTAAAAAAAACAACCATTTTATCTATTTTTGTACAGTAAGTAATATATTATTCTTGTTGTTTTTTTTAAACTTTTTCTCATAACTCAAAAATTATTTTACATATCTTGAATAAAATGACTTTTGAAAGAAAGAGAAGAAAAAGGACATGCTACACAGAAAGAAAAATATATAAGTTAGAAAGAAAGAAGGGGTGAACATGTGGAAGCGATAACGCTAATCTGTTTCAATGGAACATAATGAAAAGAAGGAGAGAAAAAAACAAGAGTGAGAGATAGTTAAACCAAGATTATAATTCTTTTTACATATTGCAGTATTTTGCAATAGCTCTTAAGTAAAACATATCAAATGTTGTAATAATTAAATTATCAAACTGTAGTATATCTACAGGTCCTGCTAGTATTTACCTTTCTTTTTTTTTCTTTTTTTCTTTTTTCTTTTTTTTCTTTTTTTTTCTTTTTTCTTAATCCTAAGAGAGCAACCAAAGATTCTAATATCAAAATTCTTTGTTAATTTTTCTCCAATTGAAATTTTTTAAAATTTTGTTAATTTTTCAGGAACTAATTCAATTGATCAAATCCTCCAAGATTCCCATCATTTGCCTCTGCAATGATCGTCAACATCCCAAAATTAGATCATTAGTCAATTACTGTTTTGATCTGCGATTTCAGCGGCCACGGGTGGAACAGATAAAGGTATTGTTTACTTGTTTCATATATATATATATATATATATATCTTAATATAATGGAGATTGTGGGTTTGTCTGTCTGTAACCGAAACTATATTACTATACAAGTTACAATTCCCTTTGTTATTTACATCACATTCTCCATGATTTTATTTTTATTTAAATTGTTTTACATCATTAAGACTGTTCATGCAATTTTATGTATATATACAACAAAATAGCGGATTACAGTGTGAATGGGAAGGCTAATTTGCATATTGATCTTAAAAAATTGATTTTAATAAATATGTTTAGTATTATTGATTTCTAATTGTTTGGTTTTATTTTATTGAATATGAGCAAAAATCTCTGGGATAAATCTTAAAAGAAATTCATTAACAAGAAGAAATAAATGTAATATTATTATTTACTTCCTATTTTAACTCAATAGTTAAATTAGGAAAATTTACCAATGAAAGACGGGAGTAATGGAAAATGATGGAAGAGTTAGTTTCAAAGTTGTTCTATTTTTCAATCATACCCCCTCTGTTCCAAATCTTTTTATTTGCATTCTTATTCAGTTTCATTAGCGTTTCTAATTTAATACGATATTTCATTACATTAAAACTTAAATACTTGCACCCGGAGGGTGCATATATTTGCTAGTATATATAATTTAGATTTTGTAGATAATGTGGGTGCTATATTTGTAAGTAGACAGTGCTCAATATCATTGATAGAGTATTTATATTTAAGTTAAGGTAGTGTGGACATGGAGACAACGACGCCTGGTTATTAATGCCTATGCATAGACAAGAAACTGTCCGTAAGCAGGCACTGTTGACTCCATGTCCACACTACCTTATATATATATATATATATATATATATCCTCTGATTGCTCAAAATTAGTGTTGGAATATAGCTTAAATTTTCATCTTTTACCAGCAATTGTGAGGAGGTGCTAAAAAAATTATTGGTTCAAAGTTTTTATGATTTTAAAAAAAAATTTAAGGGTTAAAAAAAAGCTTGAGGAATTATGTGCCATGTGTTGGAACTGTCGGCTGAAAATATGTGTTGTATACTATACTCATCTTGTATCGTATACCCGTAGCATATACCTGCATACTTGTGGTTGTATACAGGTATACTTATCTTCTTTGCTTGGATACTGTTGTAACCTAACAAAGGTTGGTAAATGAGGAATAGCGAATTGGAAGTTGGAAATGAAATGGAATTTGGTTATATCGTAGTTTAGTAACATGATTGACCCAGAAAAAATTGTATTATCCATTAAGAATTGATTTATTTCAAAACTTTATCGGCATTAAATGACCCACTGAGGTTGATATGCCGTAAAACGAAACAATCCAAACAAAAAGACCTTTTACCATTAAAATAGGAATTTCTTGAGACTTTTCTCAGGTATATTGATCTAACAAATTGTTTCCATTTCTCGTTTTGTGTGTGTCTGCAATGATAACTTTCTTTCAAATCTCCCTTTTCTAGCGCTAGAGAAAAGGGGGGATAGACTCTCTCACTGCCCAGCTGATACCAACAGTAGGCTACTCTACTGACTTTACTTTTACTACCATAAAGGCATTCTCTAGCGCTAGAAAAGGGGATAGACTTTCTCACTGCCCAGCTGATACCGACAGTAGGTTACTCCACTGACTTTACTTTTACTACCATAAAGGCATTCTCTAGCGCTAGAAAAGGTGGGATAGACTTTCTCACTGCCCAGCTGATACCAACAGTAGGTTACTCCACTGACTTTACTTTTACTACCATAAAGGCATTCTCTAGCGCTAGAAAAGGGGGGATAGACTTTCTCACTGCCCAGCTGATACCGACAGTAGGTTACTCTACTGACTTTACTTTTACTACCATAAAGGCATTCTCTAGCGCTAGAAAAGGGGGGATAGACTTTCTCACTGCCCAGCTGATACCGACAGTAGGTTACTCCACTGACTTTACTTTTACTACCATAAAGGCATACAGTCATGTCTATTACATTTTTATTTTTTTTCTGTTGTTAGTTATTAGAATTTAAAAAAAAATTTTTTTTTAAATTTAAAAAATTTTTTTTTAATTTAAAAATATTTTTTTAAAATTAAAAATTTTTTTTTAATTGGGGGGGGGGTACATGAATTATACGAAAAGATTTACCATTAAAATATTTTACCATTAAAATAGGAATTTTTTTTGGGGGGTACATGAATTATACAAAAAGATTTACCATTAAAAGATTTTACATTAAAATAGGAATTTTTTTTTGGGGGGGTACATGAATTACACCCAAAAAGATTTACCATTTAAAATATTTTACCATTAAAATAGGAATTTTTTTTTGGGGGGGTACATGAATTATACAAAAGATTTACCATTAAAAGATTTTACCATTAAAATAGGAATTTTTTTGGGGGGGTACATGAATTACACAAAAAGATTTACCATTAAAATATTTTACCATTAAAATAGGAATTTTTTTGGGGCGGGGTACATGAATTACACAAAAAGATTTACCATTAAAATAATTTTAACCATTAAATAGGATTTTTTTGGGGGGCGGGGTACATGAATTAACACAAAAAGATTACCATTAAAATTAGGAATTTTTTGGGGGGGCGGGGTACATGAATTACACAAAAAGATTTACCATTAAAAGATTTTACCATTAAAATAGGAATTTCTTAAGACTATCTTTTGAACTAACAAATTGTTAATATTTTTCGTTTTGTGTCTTTTAGGCTGCAATGATGACGTTATCTTTCAAAGAAGGTTTGAAAGTTTCTCCTTCAACATTGAATGAAATAATAGTGGCATCAAATCAAGATATTCGACAAGTAAGTAACATTTTCTATGAAATCAATTCTTTAATTCTGATATGTATTCATTCTTTAATGATAATTAATTCTAATTTTCATTATCAATTAATTCTTTATTCTGATATGTACTATTTTTCATTTTTTAAAATTTATTTATTTATTTATTTTTTTATGTAATCTAATTAATTTAATGTAATCTAATTTTCATTATCAAATTATTATCAAATTATAAATTATTATTAATTAATTAATCTTTAATTATATTAATTATTTAATGATTATAATTATCAAATTATAAATTATTTATTTTTTTATGTAATCTAATTAATTTAATGTAATCTAATTTTCATTATCAAATTATAAATTATTATTAATTAATTAATCTTTAATTATATTAATTATTTAATGATTATAATTATCAAATTATAAATTATTTTTTTAAGTAATCTAATTAATTTAATGTAATCTAATTTTCATTATCAAATTAATTCTTTAATTCTGATATGTACTATTTTTCATTTTTTAAAATTTGTTATTTTATTTTATTTTATTTTATTTTATTTTATTTTATTTTTTTTTACTGTTGTCCTTATCTTTATTGTGAAATATACATACACAGCTTATGTCAAGTCACTTTAAAAGCACCAGTTCTCACTAAATCACCAAAGTTAAGCAACGATAAGCCTGTTCACTACTTAGATGTGTGACCATTTAAGCAATAGCGGTTACTGTAAGCCATCTTTATATCAAAATGATTGATTTGATATTAAATGACCCAAAAAGAGTTGATACGCTGTTACAAAAAAAAAAAAAAAAAAATACATTCACAACATTTTCGCTTATTGCCTTCTTTGTGTGTTACTTGTAATCCATTGGGGTAGACTGCCCTCACTCCGCTACAAGTGTCAAGACTTTGTCTATCCAAGCATAACAATGATCAATTTGGGAAATAATCGGCCGAAATATTATATATGTATATTTTACAATTGTTGGACTATCTAAGGTATAAGATCTATGCAATTTCATACTCCTATTTGTGGACTTTCTCAAATATCAGCAGCAGCAGGCATTTCCTGTAAAGATAGACCAATCAGAAATGAGCCCAGAAAGCATTTGAGCATTTAAGATATTTTGCAACTGTCCTAGAATCGGTTGTTAACGGGATTTTCTAAGTGAAGGAACACTACAACTGGATTCTCTGCTACAAGGAGCTACACTCTAGTTCTACCTAGGATTTCAAGGAATACAATTGGATTGTCTGCTACAAGGAGCTACGCTCTCGTTCTACCTAGGATTTCAAGGAATACAATTGGATTCTCTGCTACAAGGAGCTACGCTCTCGTTCTACCTAGGATTTCAGGAAATACAATTGGATTGTCTGCTACAAGGAGCTACACTCTCATTCTACCTAGGATTTCAAGGAATACAACTGGATTCTCTGCTACAAGGAGCTACGCTCTAGTTCTACCTAGGATTTCAAGGAATACAATTGGATTGTCTGCTACAAGGAGCTACGCTCTCGTTCTACCTAGGATTTCAAGGAATACAATTGGATTGTCTCCTACAAGGAGCTACGCTCTCGTTCTACCTAAGATTTCAAGAATACAACTGGATTCTCTGCTACAAGGAGCTACGCTCTCGTTCTACCTAAGATTTCAAGGAATACAACTGGATTCTCTGCTACAAGGAGCTACGCTCTCGTTCTACCTAAGATTTCAAGGAATACAATTGGATTGTCTCCTACAAGGAGCTACACTCTCGTTCTACTAAGATTTCAAGGAATAAAACTGGATTCTCTGCTACAAGGAGCTACTCTCTCGTTCTCTAGGATTTCAAAGAATACAATTGGATTGTCTGCTACAAGGAGCTACGCTCTCGTTCTACCTAGGATTTCAAGTAATACAACTGGATTCTCTGCTACAAGGAGCTACACTCTTGTTCTACCTAGGATTTCAAAGAATACAACAGACTTTCTACTATTGAGACTATACCTTTCTGTCATTGGATTTACTAATAGCAGAACTAAATGCCTAAAATGGTGAACAATCAAAATGATACAAATTATCAAGCCTCATCTAAAAGAAATTCAGACCTTTCATTCTGAGGTTTCATTATTTTTATTTTTTAAGAAAATCATTAGCCTATCAACAGCTTTTTTGAAGTAGAATAAATTTTTTAAATGACTTATTTCTTAATTTTCCTAAATAGATTAAAGTCTAAAGAATGTTTTTCTTTTTACTCTTACAATAAATCTGTTAGATATCTTGGGGATTTAGTTTACAAAAATTTTAATTTTATGGGTTCACATTGATAAAGTTTAGATTGGTTATTTTCTTTGATTAAAGTAACTTTTTTTTTCTTTGTAGATCTACAGGGTGATTGTAAAGTAACTCCCTTCCCTATTTAAAAATCTTATAAGTTAATTCTTTTTTTCTTGTAGATCTTCCCTATTTAAAAAATCTTATAAGTTAATTCTGAATCATCATTTTTACAAAACATGAATATAAGAAGAATACACATAACATGTTTTATTTAAAATTTGGACCATATGACCTTTAGGGGCACACCTTTTTGATCTCGATTAAGAAAAGACATGTTTTTCATTTACACCGTCAATATCTGGTTGTTTTAACAGACGATTTTTTAGATTTTTTGTTTTTAATTATAACCCTAACCCCTAACAAAGAACCGGATATTGACGGTGTAAATGAAAAACATGTCCTTTCGTAATCGAGATCAAAAAAGGGCTGCCTAAAGGTAATATGGTCCTAAAATTCTATATGGGCACAGCATTCTCAAGCCACTTGGGAATTAGAATTGAATTAAAGTTAAATGTCCAGACATCTTTATACGGCTTTGAATTTTGAAACAAAATAATCAATCTGATTAACAAAAAAAACAACAACACAGATTTAATTAAGGAACTATATTAAAGAATTAAGAAAATGTAATTGCATGTAAAAGAAAAAAATATAAAAAGTTTAAAATAGGGAGTTCCTTTTTAATCACCCTGTAGTTGTTATCAATAATTCTGTATTTGTTTAATCAAATATTGTATAAATTATATTAAGTTGTTTATTGATAGTATATTTATAATTATTTCCCATTTTAATAATAATTCTGTTTATTCAGGTCATCCATAACTTATCAATGTTAACTTCTACTGAAAAGAATTTATCATACGATGATGCCAAGGCAAATTCTGAGAAAGCCAAAAAAGATATTAAACTGGTACGTCTTCATTTTTATTTTCATATATTTACCAACCTTCTGCACAAGCAGGATATGACACAAGGTCAATTTCTTAAGCAGAGCTTAACAGGTTTGTATTCAGTTTGCCTTCTAAACTGTTTGCCATATTAAGTAAAATAAAGTCGTCGGGCAGCCTAAAGTCAGTATCAGCCAGTCAGCGAGAGGGGAGTCTATTCCCTTTTCAATAGCGCTAGACCAAGGAGATTGTTTTGGCATCTGAGGTGGAGCGCCACACCTACCATCAGCTCCTTACTTTACCGCGCACAGATCCCTGTGCTACTCATACGCTAGAGTTGGCGGGAGGATGTCGACGGTAATACTAACTAGGAACTTGTGGTTTCTAGCCGAACGCTCACACTCATGCAGCTACACCCAGCCCTTTCTATTAATTTCCCATAGCTGAAGGGAGAATAGTTGGATGCATGCTTTTTCCAAGGGTATTAGCATGTCGGGAAATTGAACTTGACTTGTCGTATCCATTTCCTATGACTATAATCATTTCACCATCAGTGATGCTGATAGCTTTTTGATTTAGTGCGTCCTAAGATGCACATATTTCCTTTGAATGAGTCCCCGGGAAAATTTATGGGTCCAACTAAAGCCATCTAACTCCTAACTTGTAACCTATCCTGTGTAATTTGTTTCTAAGAAGAAACTATTGAAATGTATTTACCGATAACTTGAAATGGTGAGGGGGGAAAAATATAAAAAAAGACAGGGATGCATGGATACGATTTTTGAGTAATTTTCACCTTTAGCTGTCAAATTCCTAGCATAAAATTGTGCGTGCGCATTATCTTAAATGAACTTAATTGTTATAGAACACATTTTATGATATTTTTGTGTTAAAGCATGCAGTGTATTGTTTTTGAAAAAGTTTCTAAGATTTGTTTATTTCGCATGGAGACTTTCAAAATAGCTACCGGCGTAGTTCAAAGTCAAGGGGGGTTTACTCTAATTGCCTTATTTGTTAGGAAGTTTGACAACTAAAGGTGAAAATTACCAATTTTTGGGATGCAGGATGCGTACCTATCAGCATCTCTGCACCATGTGCCTCCACTGTTTATAACCCATAAACTTTAGATAGCTTTTTGCTCACACTGGATTTTTGGAGAGAAAAATGTCTATTTTATTAATATTCATGTTTCTTAAAAGTAAGACATTATCATCTTGCAACACCCTCTGATTAAAAAGAGACAGTGCAAATTATCCAGAGAGAAATACAAAATGTAAATCCTGATTATCTTGTTGATTGTCCGCCGAATTCTTATTTCTTATGAGTGTCGTCACCTCACCTCAGCTAAATAATGGACCCTTCCGTTTTATTATAAAAGAAAGCAAAGAAAAGGCATGCTACACAGAAAAAATATAATAAGAAAGAAAAAGAGTAGGGGGAAAGAGAGTGCACGGAATCGATAACACTTATCTGTTTCAATTGAAGATAATGAAAAGATGAAAATAAGGAAAGAAAAAAAGAGTGAGAGAATTAAATCAAGATTCTTATACTTTTTACATATTGAACTATTTTGCAATACCTCTTAAGTAAACATATCAAACGTAATGATAAAATTATCATACTGTGTATACCCACAAGTCCTGCTAGTTATAGTAAATGGAATCTGACATCAAGAGTTCAAATTCTACATGAGCTGTTTGCATTTCACTTGAGG
>CM042153.1:73451417-73561417 GCA_023376005.1 Doryteuthis pealeii
AGGATGGTCCAATAATTTCTTTTCTCTATTATTCCTTCTCTTTTGTATCTATTCATTTTAATCCTTTTCAGTTTTTCATTTATTTATCTTTTTTTTTTTTTTTTTTTTTTTTTTCGTCATTATTCCATCTCATATTCCGTGTTAATCCATATTTTCCTCATCCCCATCGCTATATGTTGAATTGTCGAAGCCATTTGCCGTTCCATGATTGGAATATCTCTTTTCGTCCAAGGAGTTTTCCCTCTGACGTCGGCTCTTAAAAATTCAAGTAAATTATTCTCTTCACTGTCCGAGCTATGCTCCGAAGAATCAGAATCGACAGGTGCAGCCAGTGTGGCTTTCCGTACTGGCGCCCAACATCAGGTATATCCCATCTATCAACGTTTGCGGCACGTAGATGCTCTGCATGTGCTTTTACTACCGTGCTTGTCAGTTGGTTTTTTATTCGATATGAAACGGAGCCAGTTTTTTCTATCACTATGTAGTTAGGCTGCCACGTCTATGGTGATTCCTGTAATAGACAAGATCTCCCACCTCAAAATTTACGTCCTTAGTTTTGCTATGCAGTCTATCGGCTTGACGTTGCTTTGCCTTCTTCAGGTTATTCCTTACTAATGTAAAAGCACGGTGCTGTTCTTTGAGGGCTATTTCATGATGCTCGTCTCCATAGTACAACTGACGAGCCTCAATATATTATCAAGTGGGAGGATGACATCTCTACCATAAACCAGATAATACGGGGAGAATTTCGTAGACTCACTCACGTTGAATCGCAGGGCTGCAAGCATCTGATTGATGTACAGATTCCCAAGAACGCTCGTTATCCCCTATTTTCTTGGCCAAAATGTCGTTCATAGTTCTATGAAGTCTTTCACCTTACCATTGCTCTTGGGGATGGTAGAAAGAAGTGGTCACATGATGTACATTGAGCTCCTCTAGGGTTTTTTTCATCATTCTATTTACATTCTCTGTCCGTTATCAGACACTAACTGGAGCAGGGCGCCAAATCTGGGGAATATCTCTTCTATTAGTAAGTGACAGACGTTTCTGCCTTCTTATTTGGGACCGGAAAACACTCGGGCCATCCACTGTAAATATCTATGAATGACACGATGTATTGATTTCCTGACAGTGTTTTGGGGTACGGTCCGCAAATATCCACCGCAATCTTTGCGAAAGGGAACGGGGGCATATCTGATTCCTGAATACGTGGTCGGAAGGTGCTTAAATTTCTTGTTTGGCAATGGACGCACCTATTCACATGCTCGACGATTTCTCTAAAGAGACATGGCCAAAAGTATTTCTGTTTTACTGCCTGAAAGGTCTTTTCGGCGCCCACATGGCCGTTATCATCATGGTACTGTATGAGCACCCGTGTTCTTAGGTGTGACGGGATGTATAATCTCACCACTGGCTCGTCGTCTGGCTGAGACAAATAGTATACCACATCGTCCATTATTAGGTACTTCTTTGTTCCAGTTTCGTGGCTTTGCCTTTCTTAATTCTATTCTTAAGTTCCAAAATATCTTTATTCCGCATCCTGTTCTCTAATTATATCGACATCAGGTAGTATTGGTCTTTCAAATTCTGTAGGTTGAGTGGCTCCCTTTTTGTATGATGCAAAGTCTCGCGGCTTAAAGTGGTTGGAGTTAATAGCACTTAACTTCATAGGCTCTATCATCGACCTCCACCGTCCTTTCAGACCTTCTTTTTGGGCGCCCTTGGAACGAGATAGCAGGTCCGCGCACACGTTGCTCTTGCCTGCAGATATTCGATCTTACAGTTGTACCCTGCTATACTCAAAGCCCATGACTGTATTTTCCTATTCTGCATGGGTGAGTTCAGTAAATACTGAAGTGGTTTGTGGTCTGTGTATATCGTGAACGTGGCGCTATGTAAGTAGTGGTGAAGCTTTTGTAACGAATAGTGTATGGCGTATGCCTCTTTCTCTATTGTTGACCACCTTGTTTGAGTATCACTCAACTTATGCGACAGGAAATATATAGGCTTCTCTATTTCCTATCCTCTGAGTCATCATAGACACGCTGTGTTAGGCAAGCGCCTATGGCAAAGTTAGATGCATCCGTGTATAATCTGTAATCCTTATTGGTGTCTGGGTATGCCAAGATAACCATATCGGAAAGCATATTTTTTAGGCGGTCAAACGCTATCTGGCATGTATCATCCCACTGGAAACGGGCATACTTCCTCGTCAGATTAATTAGTGGTTCCGCTATACTGGAGAAGTCCGGGATAAATCTTCTATAATACGAACACATCCCGATGAACCCCTCACTTCCCTTACGGTACTGGGTTAGTCACTGCTGAATTGCCTTCACTTTGTCATAATCCGGCTGAATTCCCTTACTACTAATCCTGAATCCCAAATATTGGGTCTCTTTTAAAAAAAACTCGCATTTAGCAGGTTTTAATTTCAATTCGTGTCTCCTCAGGCTCCCCAGAACTTCTTGTATATGCCTCACGTGGTTCTCCACAGTGTCAGAAAATATCAAGATGTCGTCTAAATATGCTAGCGCGTACTCTTCTTGTCCTTCTAAAACTACTGACATTAATTCCTGGAATATCCGGGTGCATTAGCAAGCCCGAAAGGCATAACATTGAATTGAAAGAGTCCTCGGTGACACGTAAATGCTGTCTTTTCCTTATCCTCTTCGTGCAGCTCTACCTGCCAATAACCAGATTTCAAGTCCAGCTTAGAAAAATATTTTGCTGTCCCCAGGCTTGCCAGGATATCATCGATGACTGGGAGCGGGTGGGCGTTATTTTTTGTAATTTTGTTCAGGGCTCTGAAATCCACGCAGAATCGCTTACTGCCGTCTCTCTTCTCAACCAAAACTATCGGGATCCCCATGGACTTCTGGAGCGTTCTACACATCCCGGCTTCGAGCATTTCATTGATAGCTTTGTCTACTAACTTTCTCTGTCGAAGAGGAGTGCGATAGGGCTGTTTCTTTATGGGTTTATACTCCCCGGTGTCAATTTTCATTTTCACCGTGTCGGTTCTCCCTAAATCTTTATCTTCACTAGTGAATAAATCCATGTTTTTCCTTAGCAATGTCATTACTTTCTCTCTAAATTCTGAAGGTACCTCGACTTTATCTAGCTCTTCATCCTTAAGTCGGTATGTCGTCCTGTCAACCCTGGAAATTTCGTTTATCTTAGCAGTCTCATGGAGCTTAGCTACTGGGCAGCCCCGTTTCAGCGATATCGTCTGGTTTGTATTATTCATTATCAATATCGGGACTTTTTGTGACTTATCCAACGTGACTACTGCGCTGGCCACTGATACTCCATATAGGTTGCTCAAATATCCTGAAGTTAGCTGTTCTGTTTGGTAGGTGTCTCGGTTCACACTGTTAATTTGTGTTTTCCGCCCACACGTGTGTATGTGTTGGAGTTTCAGCACGACCGGTTTGTCTAATCGAACTATCGATGAAATATGTTTATCTTCTTCCAGTGCTACGTACTCATTATCAATTCGGAGGGCCCCTAAGTCGAAGTATATACGAGCCCTATTCTGCTTCAGCCAATCACGCCCTAGTATGATGTTCCTATTTAAATTTTTCACTACGAAAAACTCGTGGGGTATTATGCGCTTCCCTATCTTAACTTGTAGATAAGCCAATCCTTCCATTGTCAGGGAGGAGCCATTAGCTGTTTGTAGATTTATTTTTTTTATTCGTCAATTTAGGTCTAGGGTTTAGCGCTCGGTACGCCCTGCTATTAATAACGGATACCTCTGCCCCGGTGTCTATTAAGGCCCTGAAGGTCGTGGACCCCAATTTAATAGTAATTGAATTCGGTGAACCCATATTACCAATCACATACGTCGGTAATGAGCGTTTCCGCCCGCTCGGGTCGCAGCGGGCGGGTGTAATTCCGTTTCCCTGATTCGAAGGCTGCCACCAGCACTGCCGCCACGTATGACCTTTTTTTCTACATCTCCAGCATTCTATTATCCTGTCTCTGTTGCGTCCCACTGGCTGAGCGAATCTCTGTTCTGTTGTGGGATTCCCTCTATCCCAGTATCTGTTGGCCCCTATTTTCTGTCACTGGTGTGTCCATGTGTGTCCTTCGTCTTCTCGCGTGACAGACCTCCATGGGCTCAGGTTCCATTTGAGAGGGAGCTGTTATCCTACTCCGCCACTTATCTTCTGCGATAGCTTTTTGATAAGCAGCCTCGACTGTAGGCGGTTCATCCCTTAGCACAGCTAGCTTAACTCCAGGGTCCCTTAGCCCTTCAATAAAAAACCTTTTGACTTGTTCCCTCACTATTGGGTCACTTTTTGTTTGTGTCCTTATATGCTTTGCCCGCTAAATGGAGAATTCTTTGCAAGTAATTTTGAAGGGCTTCGTGTCTGCCCTGTCGGACGCCTACCAACTGCAAAAAAAATTCATGTGGGTTAGAGTCTATCCCTAGTATTCTCTGAGCAGGTATTTCAAATCTTCCCAAGATACGTTTTGGTTCTCCCAAATAACCCCTTGGATATAACTGCCAACTTCCCCACCAGTCGTGAGAAGGGTCGCTTGGCTTTTCTCTCCCTCCCTGGCCTTGCTTATTAGGAAATATCGTTCCATATCGTCGACCCAAGACTCGTAATGTGCGTCCGCCCTGCTCATTAGTGGCCTAATTCTTTTCAAATAGCTGTCACTTTTTAATGAGTTAGTTACAGATTTTGCTGCCTCGACCAGTTCTGCGGTGAGACCCTGAAAAAAATCTTTAAACATTTGCGACTCCATTTCGCGAAAACAATTTCAATCCACCAGACAACAGAAAAACTTACACTAAACGAATTATATTAATAACAGTAAAAATTTTTTTTTTTTTTTTTTTTTTAAATGCACAATTTTGCAGAACAAAGAGAAAAAAAAATATCACCTACCTTGTCACTTCTACGTATATTTTTCCTTTTTTTAAAAAAAAAAAAGTTCTTTTTTTTTTTTCTTTTGTAATGTTCACTAATTCCGTCTTTTCTTCTTTTTTTTTTTTTAAAAATTCACACGTGGACGTATATTTTTTTTCTCCACGTGGGTTTCTCCTTCTTCTTTTATAAGTCCTTTTCTTCTTCTTTAAATCTTTTGTTTTCTTCACACGTGGCTACTTTTTTTTTTTTTAAATTCTTTTTGTTTTCTTCACACGTGGGTCCGTTTTTTTTTTTTTTTTTTTTTTTTTTTAAGTTCTCAATTGTCTATTGACGCGTTGTTGTCGTTCATCTCCTTTAATAAGATTTTAAAAGGTTGCTCCCTTTTCTTTTTTTCAAGTGGGTCTTTTTCTTTGTTTTTCTTTTAAGCCCTTTTTCCTCTTCAAATGCTCGATGTTGTTGTTTTTTCTTTCTTTTTTCTTTTACTTCTCCTGTTTTTTTTTTCTTTTCTTTCTCTCTCGTTTCTCAACAGGTCACTCCCTTTTTTTTCGTCACACGTGGGTCCTTTTTCTTTGTTTGTTTGACTCGCTCTTTCTTTCGTTTACGTTAGTTTCTGTTACAATTACGGCCGATGTCTTTTCTTTTTTCGTATCCCCTCGTTGCGTCGTGGTAAATTGGTTCCTTATGAGTCCGTGTTTGAACTCCGAGGTCAACGGGCACCAAAACGATATATGTTACGTTGTAATACTCACGGTACTAAAACGATACATGCACCGTAGTCCTTTTTTCTTTCTTGGTACTAAAACTCCGATAAAAAATCATAACCCGAGAAACATGTCGTCACAACTCCCAGCCTTTATTAACGTGCTCGTCTAGTGGCTTCTACCAGGGAGGAGGGGAGGCAGAGAGAACGAGAGAGAGAGAGAGAGAACACTACTAAATTCCTGGGCTCTCATCAGGTCTGTGCCCTACGACGGACGCCGGCAAAAAAGAGAGGACGAACCCTTTCTTCCTTCCCCACGTCACCACGTGACTTCCGGTCAACACCCGACTTCCGGTCACCCGACTTCCGCTTGCCCCTCAATTCTTCGTTCGGGGTCACGCTACGGTCAAAACCATCGCTCTCCTCTTTTGCGTCATCACTATTTTTTAAGCCTTTGTTATTTATTCCTCCTCCTTCCATTAGCAGTTCTAGCTCACACAAGTCATCCTGCTACATATGCATAGAGGTTTAAGAAACTTAACTTTGTTGTATCTGTCTCAGCAATGTCCTGAGGTTGTCCGGTAAGGTCGCTGCTTCTATGATGTCTGCCTGTCGGAGTTGTCGTGTTCCTCTCACGGGTGCGGACCCTGTTCTCGTTGAGTCAGGGTTCTATCTCTGCTCCCTATTGTCCGGACTTCCGGTAGAGGGCAGATAACCCAATTTTCAATATATCAGTAGTAGTTAGATACATAAGTAGCAAGACAACCCACAGATATGTATAAATATATGTGTGTGTGCATATACATATATTGTATGTGTAAGTAGGTGTATTGTTTGTGGGTGTCAATAGTTTAGTCCAATCATAAAACTTAAGAAAAGATTAAGAGTGGTGATAACTCCCCAAACTAGAGACAGGGAGTCTGGCTTTTGACCACTTTGAGAAGTTAACGGTAGGTTAAACCGACAATAAAATCTGACCCAGTTAGAAACAAAGAAAGACTTTCAAATCACACGGGGTTAATAAAATCTCGGAAGATGTGATTTCGTACGAGAATTGATAGGAGATTTGAGGATTCTGGGATTTTTAAAAAAGAAGTTAGTTAGATCTAGGGCAGCGAAGCAGTAACATCTCCCATAGAGCCTTGTGAACTAGAAGCCAGTTTAGAATAAGCCCCTTAAACGAACAGGGGGGATGCCCTCCTCTCGACAAGACATGGAAGACGAATTAGAAGTTGATGGGAGTGACTGATGTGGATGAATGCGAGTTAGGTACCTCTCTGACCATTGTCGATGTTCACCTGAGATTGTCTTTGTCTTGTTTTATTTCTCTCTTGTAATAATTGTTGTTCACCGTTCGGTGGGGCGCCGCGGAGCATTTGACGGGCACAACAGGTCCTACCTAGATGACATGGGGAATCATGGCCAGCGAAGCAGTGCAGCAATATGCAGAGAGATGCAGAGTAATGTGCGAAAAGGCCCCGCAGTCCGTCGAAGGTGGCATATTAGCCTTAGAATTAAATGCTATACTAACACTATAATGCCATATTTTTTATAAATGAAATATTTGGTTTATATAATTTGTATAAATGATATTGTGTTTTAAAAATTAAGTTTGGCTGTAAAGAGTCATAGATATTGAAGATTTTACATATTAGGGACTGGTTTAGCTCAGTCGGTAGAGCATCCACTTAGGAATCGCAAGGTTCCTGGTTTGATATTGGTCCTTGACAACTCAACGATGAGTAGCACAGCTTGGGTAATCTGGTATATGCGGTAAAGTGGGAAGCTGACGGTAGGTCTAATGCTCCATCTCAGCAAAAACAATTTCCTTTGTCTAGCGTTAGCGAAAAGGGATTAGACTTCCTCGCTGTCCGAATGTAACTGACAATAGGCCACTCCACCAATTTTTTTTTCTTCACATATTGTGCAAAAGTTGAATTGAAAGTTACTGATATTCACGATTGCATGGTGCATTCGCTAATAGATGGGTTCATGCCTTTCCCAAGGGAATTATTTCATTGAAGGTGTTGTAAAGGAAAAAAAATTCCCCTACAAGAAAGTTGGACTCGTCCAACTGTAACATAATGGAGGGGGTTGGAGCCATGACGTGTAACACTGACGTGTAAATTAGCACGGAAAAGTTTTTAACAAAAATATGAGTTAGAATGGAAAAGTTTAAGAATGAATCATTATTGCCACATAGCTTTGTTTCTATTGGACGAGCGATGAGGCGTGACGAAGTGGGAGAAATTAGGAATGAGAGGTGAGAGTGAAAATTGAATTTGGAATTATGCGTCGAGAGTGAGACATAGACCTTTTGCTCTCGGCTGTTGTGACTTGGGGGGAAATAAACAATCTCATGAGAGAAAGAAGTGGCTTTGTGTTATTACTAAAAACTCTGAATGGCACAAGGCAAGATGTCCCTCAGCACCCCAAGTTGGTGTCCAGACTCCAAACATCCAGGAATTGTCAGCCAAATCCAGTATCGACTCAGCAACGAAAATTCGAGACTCTCCGATGTAGTACCGGTCCAGGGATAAGTATACAAATATTTCTGGTAATCCTTAACTTTTCCTCGTAAATTCCTACCATAAAACAAACTGAACCCTCATTTTATATCCGTGTTTTTGCAATAAATGTTTTATTTTTCTTGCACCCGTTATTTTACAAAACTAAATATATTTTCTTTATTCTTTATTCTTTAACAAATAAAAGAAAATATATTTAGTATTGTAAAATAACGGGTGCAAGAAAAATAAAACATTTATTGCAAAAACACGGACATAAAAATGAGGGTTCAGTTTATTCTATAGTAGGAATTTACGAGGAAAAAGTTAAGGATTACCATATTTCTACTATCAATTCATCATCACTTCATTCAGAAATGAGTGCCATAACGTAACAAGCGTTGACACGTCATCTCTCTATTCCAAAAGGAGAGCGTAGCGTAATACAACGAAGCCCATAAATGATACAGACTACACAGTCGAGTAGTCGAGTTTGAGTAGTAGCTAGTTGCCACAGAAAATTAATTATTGTTGGGTTTATCCGCCCCTGTTTCGCTGGAAGAGTTATCTTCCCTTGTGTTTTTGGTATTGACCACCAGGGCGTCACTGACTATTTAATCAGTGGAGCGCCAGATTCGAATTCTCTTTCTTCTCCGGGACTCAACGAACACACATGGGTTAGACACTTATGTCTACACCCTTCCTGTGTGTGGGGGTTTCATCCCCCCGACACTACGTAGTAAGTGACTTTGACTTATGGACTCTTCATATCTTTTACATGTACATTTATGTATCTCTGTTATACTTCCATTTTGTATCTTGTCTCATATATGTGTTACTCATATATCCTCCATGTTGTTTCTTATGTATCTCGTTGTATAAATGCTTCTCCGCGTGCTCCATGTATTAAAGTCCATTGTACATTTAACACCCTTAGTCGGAGTTGTTTGTTCATATATGTACCAAGTTGGGAGGCCTCTAAGCCAACCAACTAATTATAATTAACATTATTACATTTTGAATCCAACAATATCTTTGTACCAAAGGTAATAAACGTATGTTAACCTTTTCTTCCAGATTTCAATGTTGTTATTTGATAACTCAGAAACAACAGAAGGTTCTATAAACTCCCTAATATAACACATGAATAATACAGACTACACGAGGGTATTAGTTGAGTAGTAGCTAGTCTTGCTACAAAGATTTTAATTACTGTTATTGAAGAGTTGCATGTTGGACTCTTATTTGATTTATATATTTTGTACCAAAGGTAATAAACCTATGTTAACCTTTCTTCCGGATTTCAATGTTTTTATTTGATAAATCAGACAATACTTTCCCCAGGGTATTAGTCCAAAAGTTAATGTAATAGTGTGACTGGAGTTTGAACTCGCTTATTATATCTACTACGCCATGGAGATGCCCCCTATTCCAGGTCATCTGTAGTCTCTGGAAGTTGTTAGATGGCAAAACATACCATTTCTGGCCAAATGGAATGAAAAACTTTGATGAAGTAATATATTGCCCGATCGGTCGGTTGCACCTGGGGACCGGGCTACACACAGGAACTGCGTGTGTGTCAAGTGCAGGCTGGAAACAGAAACAGGATGTGGCCTTGAACAGACCTTTGGCACCTAAAGATGCAGGTGTACATTCGACACTATTTATGTGCAGAAAATCTTATCTGATTTATATATTTTGTACCAAAGGTAATAAACCTATGTTAACCTTTTCTTCCAGATTTCAATGTTGTTATTTGATAACTCAGACACAACAGAAGGTTCTATAAACTCCCTAATATAACACATGAATAATACAGACTACACGAGGGTATTAGTTGAGTAGTAGCTAGTCTTGCTGTAAACTCCCTAATATAAAAATAATACTAAAAACAAAAGTTGGATTGAAAGTTTCTTTTTTTCAAAATGTCTGACTACTGACCTTCACCGTTGCAGGACACATTCAATAAATCACAGGATCTAAAAAGAAAAAGAAAGAAAAAAAAAACAACAGAAATTAAAACAATTTTTTTCTTGTATTCTTATAAAGAACATGATATGTTGATTCTACACCAGCTGAAACGGTACTCTTTGCCGAGTTCCGTCCCGGCCTCCTGACTCAAAAACCACTAGCCGGCAGCTGCTGAAAAAAATATCAGCTACGATTGAAATCCGTAGCCGAAGCGGTGTCACTTGAAAAAAAAAATCCCAACCAACTTACGATGTTTTTCCCGAAACACCAACCATAATCCTAACCATAATCCTAATCCAAAACTCTAACCCCAACCCTAAACCCCCTAGTTAAAATTAACAGTTTTATTACAACATTTGTGTATACAGGGGGACCCAGAAAAAACAGAGCCCAAATTATTTATTCATTTTCCCATTAAACTAACCCTAAACCACAACCCTAACCCTAGTTTTTTTTCTCCAAGTGACACCGCTTCGGCTACGAATTTCAATCGTAGTTGGTGTTTTATTTTCAGGAGCCACCGGCTAGTGGTTTTTGAGGCAGAAAGTTGGAACGGAACTCCGCGAATATACCCGCTGAACGTGTATATAGACAATAAAGATGAAGACAACAACCCGAAAAATCTGAATAATACAAATTATCAACCCTCATCTAAAAAATTCAGACAAAATGACACTGTATTACTTACGGTACATCGTTAGGAGATAGTCCAGGAAGAAATTCATTCTTGCTTGATTGCTTTCTGGTAAATTCAATTCCTTTTCCAGAAGAAACTGATTGTCTGATTGTAGCATTACTGAAATAGACACATTTGAAGTTGAATTATTAAATTTGATTGTCACAATCAAATATATGAAATTTGAAGATCAATCAACATGTGTGTGTAAAATTATTACATGATTAATAGGAAGCTTATAAATTATGTACGATAAGTATAGTGTTTGTTGATAAGGCAATAAAGAGAAGAAAAAACCCAAAAAACAATGTCTTGTGTTAGTTAACTAAAAAAAAAAACCCCCAAAAAAACAACAACAAAAAAAAAACAACACAAGATGTTCTAGTATCAAGTACAGAAGATCCAGCCCAAATGAACAAGAACATCTACCAGTTAAGAGCAGCCCAGATATGTAGAAAATAATATTACCTACACAGTAAACCCCCTTTGACCATAGCCAAAACAGAGCCCAAGGGTCTCTTAGCCATAACCTGATGAGAAAGCTCATGCGATTGGTTAAGGGCCTTTGTCACCCACCAATCAGAGCACACATTACGAGGCTCAGTTTGGCCGCCAAATTTTAAGGGTTGATACCTTCTATCAGTCTCTTTTCGCTGACACCACCGACTAGGCACGACGTGTGTCTTTCAGGCACGGACGTTGGAAATGACGGGGACTTGGAACAGCATAGAAGAGCCGGTGATGCGTATAATCAAACAAACAAACTAGCAAGACACTCCGACATGAACAGATAAGTCACGCAAGCATTATCTTGCAAAACAAACCATACATTTACACTCTACATTTTCTATTTGTGACTTTTGTAAACACACACATTTGTACCACAAGTTACACATTGTTTCGTGTATTGTATCTTACATGCCTTGTTAGATAAATGCATTTCGTATTATTATAAGCCTTGTTGTTGTCGTTATCCTGTCATAGCTTGTTTATTTTATAGATCAAACAACATGTGTGTGTGTAAAATTATTACATGATTAATAGGAAGCTTATCAATTATGTACGATAAGTGTAGTGTTTGTTGATCTGGATCTTATTAGCTCTAAGAAAAAAACCCAAAAAACAAAGTCTTTTGTTAGTTAACTAAAAAAACAACAAAAAAACAACAACACAAGATGTCCTGGTATCAAGTACAGAAGATCCAGCCCAAATTAAGAAGAACATCTACCAGTTAAGAGCAGCCCAGATAGCACGATACAGATAACAGATACAGAAGACAAGATCTAGCTACTCAGAACAAGTAGAAAGAAGATAAGTATATCTTGTTCTGCTCACTCTTACTTACTGTGGTAAAAAGTAATTTCTAGTATACGAAAACCCCTAAAGGAAAAAGCCCAATTTCACTTCGGTAAGCCGATTCTGTGTTTTGGGAGGTACCTGTGGATATCGCGCAAGTGCACAGAAAAGGGACAGTGAGACAGCAGAAAAGTAAACAAGGGGTCAAGCGAGGAAGAACGAATGAAGCGACGTGGAACGTATATATATATTTACCAACCCCTCCGCACGAGCAGGATGCGACACAAAGTCAATTTCTTAAGCGGAGTTTAACAGGTTTGAATTCAGAGTTTTCCTTCTCCTAGACTGGTTACCTAGCCATGGTTAAAGAGTCCAATCTGCCCTGCTATTTACCCATAGCTGGAGGGAGAATTAGATTCATACCTTTCCCAATGGTATTAGCGCCCTGGGAAATTCCAACAGCTTCGTCCAGGAATTGAACTCTCGTTGACGAGTCCATTTCCTACGACTCTAACCATTAGACCACGCGCCTCCATAATGGAACGTATATACGGAGGCGAAGACAGGTTAAAGGGAAAGCAAGCGAACAAGAGAGAACGAGCGAGTGAAGAGAAAATAAAGAAAAGGGATAACGGAGAGAAAGAGAAGACAGACGGAATAATTAACAACAGAACGAAAAAGAGAAAGAACAAATTCAGAGCCAGAGAAGGAAAGAAAAACACAGAAAAATGACAGACGCAGGTCGTACCATATTCTTTTTTTTTTTTTGTTAAATCATTTGCTGTTTTATTTTTGTCGAATAAATTAGTCACTCTCAATCAAAGTGACAGTCTCCGTTGAGTTATTTGTTGAGCTAATATCAAGGCACACTTACGCACACGCCTTCATACCACTTACTTACATTATAGTATCATGATTATACTTATTCACATACATGCATTCACATACATACACTGACATAATTTTTGCTGACCTCTTTCTGTTCACCTATTTCTTCCTCTTTGAAATATGTTCGACCTTGCATTATCTGGATTGGATATGTGATCAGATCCATGCACACACCTTCCCACACCCGGCCTACTTGACAAGGATAATGTGGGCACTTGACCTTTTCCCGCATTTTTGACAACTGTCAGTTCTTTCCACAACACCAAAGGGAACAGACGTATATCCAAATCTCAACTGAACGCAATACTTTTTTTTTTACCTCTTTTGTAACGGTCTGTTGAGAACATTGATTTTTGAACCCTTTTCCTCACATTGTAATATTGTTTGTCTGCGTTATATACACAAATATAGATATCTCCCGATTCGCAAGGTTCAACAAATCAATTCGCACACACACCGCAATAAAGAGATACATACACTCGCCAACAAAACAAAAATAAGTTGCTGACCCCAAACGGAAGTTAACTCAACGGTAGCCTAAAACGAAGTGACCAAAATAACATGGTTCTGCGCATAGGCTCCAGCAAAACTTCCGGTCGAAAAACAAAAATTATAAACAACAAAAAATATCTCCTATTTAATGTTTTTCAACCAATAAAAAACCTTCCCCCCAAAACCCTTCAAAGGCCTTCTCGAGCCTATCCGTTGCTATATATATGAGCCGACTTAAAGTGAAAAGATCAGTTTAACGGCAGACCGTCAGAGCCGAGACATCAGGCCAAGATAAGAGGAACCGCCACACTATATCCACACCGCATTCCGCGTTACGCCATACGTTACCCACACCACACCTCGCGTCACGCAGAGCCAGAACTGACTTTCAACCCCACACCTGCCCTCATTTCACCAAGCAGCGAAAAAGAAATTACCATCTCAATAATTCCAGCTTTTGTTTATTTTAAATAAACGAAATAAATCCAAACCTTCTCGCCTATTTTTTCTTTTACAAACCATACGCATTTTGAGATATCATCTGTATTACATGTTCTTCTGTATATATTACGTTCTTGTTGAATATTGTCTTCAGTTTTCCTTGTTTTGATTGTTTTGTTCGATTGTTTATTGATCTCATATTCCGTCTGGTAGCTTCTCAGTCAATTAAAGGCAGAATATATCTGTATTCAATCACAGGTATACAGGTATGCAGGTATACTCTATACTCTAAAATATACGTATATATGAGTATGGTATGCAACAAAAGGAAATTGCACTTATCTTATTTCTATAAAATAGTGTACTTACCCCTTGCCAACAGCTTTGCATAGCTTGTTTGCTATAATTTGGTTATTCAGATTATTTTCACAAACTTGTTGGTACTTGTTATCATGAAGGAAAAACAATGATGTTCCATTGTGGATAACTGCAACGGAATTTTGTAGTTATTTAAAGTTTCTCAAAATATTTTGTTATAATTAAAATAAGGAAATTAAATCTGAAATTGTGAAATTTGAAATTGTTTCAATTCAAAATGAATCCAATGATTAAGAAAATTGTGTTGAAAAAAACTTTGGTGTGTAATTTGCAGGAGACCAAATATTAAAAACTCTTATAAAATCGGTACTAATCGGGAATATTCTTGTCGTAATTGGGAGTCATTACGGAACTTTGAACCCAACCCTTTATTCAGTCCACGGGGGTATCCTGTTCTCATTCCGCTAACCATAGCTGGGGTACAGGCGTCAAGTTGTGTTAATTATTATTCTATGTTACTACAGCCCCTGACCAGGATTGAACCTGCAATCTAGAGATAACTGTCACTTAGAACTGTCTTAACCTAACTCCTTTATCCACTAGGTTATGTCCAATTCAAACAAAATGTCAAAAACTATTTTCTTTCTGATTTAATAACTGTACCAAAAAATCCTTGGTAATTTTCACCTTTAGTTGTTAAAATTCCTTGCAAATAAGGCAATTAGAGTAACCTCCCTTGATTTTCACTTTGAACTAAGTGTAACACCTCCGGCGGGCCGGGCGCTCTTGCACTTCAATACTGCATCTCTCTGTATCAGTCTATCTGGCCGTTAATCGTCTGTGTCATCTGCTAGGACCTGTTGTGCCCGTCAAATGCTCCCGCGGTCTCCCGCCAAAAGGTGAACAACAATTATTACAAGAGAGAAAAGACAAGACAAGACAATTTCAGGTGAACTTCAAAAAATGGCCAGAGAGGCATATAACTTGCATTCATTCTCCATCAATTTCTATCTGCTCTATCTCCCATGTCTGTCGAAAGGGGGGGGGGACACCTCCTGTTCCCTTGGGGACCTCTGCTAAAGCTGGTTTCTAGTGGCCAACTAAACTGATCTTCCTTCTTCGGCGTCGAAAACTCAACTAACTTGTCCGGGGTCCAGAAAACTAACTCTCCCCACTTTTCAAAAATATCACAGAGTCCCCAATTCTAGCTATCAAATCTCGTCCACGAGATTTGTGTCTACCCCCCCCCCGTGTGATTTGAAAAGTTCTTTGTTCTAATCTAGGTCGAATTTTATTACTGGTCTAACCTCCAGTTAACTTCTCAACGTGGCCAAAACCCAGACTCTCTGTCTGGCCAATGGCCCTTATCACACTTTTCTATCTATTCTAATCATTTTCTTAGTTTTGATGGGTGGACTGAACTATTGACACCCACAAACAATACACCTACTTACACATACAATATATGTATACCCATATATATGTATGTATACATACACACACATATATATACACACACATTATCCACACTAGTTACCATTTATTACTGGTCTTGCTACTACATATTCAATCTACACACACATACACATATATCTATACATATCTGTGGGTTGGCTTGCTACTTATTCCTATTATCTAACTAGCTAGAATTATATATACACACCTACACCCGCATGCACAGATGCACATTGCACCCATGCATTGTGCTATATAAACCGGTAGCTATTTTTAAAGTCTCCATGCGAATTAAACAAATCTTAGAAACTTTTTCGTAAACAATACAACTGCATGCTTTAACACAAAAATATCATAAAATGTGTTCTTAATAACAATTAAGTTCATTTCAGATAATTTTATGCTAGAAATTTAGCCAACTGACTTTCACTTTGAAACAAGACGGTAGCCATTTTGAATGTGTCCATGCGAAATATACAAATCTTAGAATCGTTTCGAAAACAATACAACTGCATGCTTTAACACAAAAATATCATAAAATGTGTTCTTAATAACAATTAAGTTCATTTCAGATAATGTGCACGCACAATTTTATGCTAGGAATTTTAACAACTAAAGGTGAAAATTACCAAATGCTTGGCTGACAATTCTGATGTACAATGTTGTTTGATATTACACTTTTACTAAAGAATCATATTGTTATTTAGGGAAAATTTGTGGACAGTGTAAGGGAAACAACTACATAGGGACCAATATCTGTTAGACATCCCATAATGTAATACAACTCCCTTCTGCCCCGCGGCTTCCTTTTCCCCCTTTTAGACAGACTTGTAAATTAACCATTTAATGTGGACAGTGTAGTGGAAACAATTACATAGGGACCAATATCTGTTAGATATCCCATAATGTAATACAACTCCCCTCTGCCCCGCGACTTTTAGACATACTTGTAAATTAACCATTTAATGTGGACAGTGTAAGGGAAACAACTACATAGGGACCAATATCTGTTAGACATCCCATAATGTAATACAACTCCCTTCTGCCCCGCGGCTTCCTTTTCCCCCTTTTAGTCAGACTTGTAAATTAACTATTTAATGTGGACAGTGTAAGGGAAAGAACTACATAGGGACCAATATCTGTTAGATATCCCATCATGTAATACAACTCCCTTCTAGCCCTGTGGGTTCTATTAGAGATCCCACAAGGCAATGTGACTTCCGCCCAGGCTAGCAGCAGTTAAAAGATTTGGTGGAAAATTTGTTCTCTAAAGAATCGTTCTTAGCAGTCCCTTTACACTGGTTACGACACCCTTATGATAAGTTATTAATTGTTTTTTAAATCCTTTTTCCCCAGTATTTCACAGTGTTTGAGAAGTGCAATAAAATCGCTGTTTATTCAGTCATGTTTTGTATCTTGATTTTCATCACCAGAAAAAGGATCAGGGAACTGCAACAACAACTTTTCATAACTGAACCAAAAATCATTGGCTGTCAATTCTGATTCACCAAAGCAACTTTATTGATTCCTTTCTGAATAATTTCAGTAAAATTCTCTCAGAATCTTTGGTCAGAATCAACAAGGAAAATAAGGATATTTGTATCTTTCATCAAAGTATACGAAAAATATAATTATGGAGGTGCGTGGACTAATGGTTAAAGTCGTAGCAAATGGACTCGTCAACGCGAGTTCGATTCCTGGACGAAGCTGTTGGAATTTTACATAGCGCTAACACCCTTGGGAAAGGTATGAATCCAATTCTCCCTCCAGCTATGGGTAAATAGCAGGGCAGACTGGACTCTTTAACCATGACTAGGTAACCAGTCTAGGAGAAGGAAAACTCTGAATTCAAACCTGTTAAACTCCGCTTAAGAAATTGACCCTGTGTCACATCCTGCTCGGGCGAAGGGGTTGGTAAATATATATACGAAAAATATAGCAAATATCTATAGATTTTTCAAGAGAAAATTGAAGACGTTATATCTAATTTAATTCAATAAACATGAACATGATATTTGAACATGATATTTGAGAGATTTTTTGTTACAATTCGTGTGGCCATTTTAGGGCTGTAGGTGAAAGCAGTTTTACAGTGGGGATTCCTTGTGGCACAAAGTCTGATCCTTTTTTGAAGTAGAAATATGTAGTATCAGTTTTAATCCTAGTCAGCTGATCCATGTTAAAGAATCGTATAATCCTTGTCAATTGGTCCGTGTTAAAGAATTGTATTATCTTTGTCCGTTCGTCTGTACATCCAACGAGCAATTGAGCGACAATTTATCAACACCTTTAAATAGTAAATCAAATACATGTTAGAGCGTTTTGATTGGCCGATTCAGCCAACGCTGTTTTGAAGAGTCTATAAATTTAAGTTGTGATCTTCAACACACCTTATATACCAGAATAATCCAACAACTTTAAATGATATTGAAAGTAAGATGAAATGTATGAAATTCTACTTACAACAGTGATGTTCATCTGAGGAATCTTGACAATCTTTGACACCATCACAGCGTTGACTTATTGGAATGCACATTTTATCAAGGCATTGAAATTCATTGATATTGCATTGACCTGGAACATATACACATATCTATATAAATACACATGTTTGTAGTCAATGATTTACATCTTCATTATGTCTTATTTAACAACTCTAACATTAAAAATGAGCGACCCAAATATTTACTATTTTATCTTAAACTAGCAAAAATATGCGCCCTCCAGGTGTAAATATCTAAGTTGTAATATAATGAAATATATTAAATTAGAAAGACTGACTAAATTAAATAAGAACGACTATAAAAAGATTACACTTATCTTAATTATGTTTTAATTCCTTTTTATATAAAATCATTCATTGGATTGATTTTAATACGTTGGAGAATAAAAACAATAATATTAGAGATTAATAATACCAAGCGATTATTTATTAAACCCAGTTTTGTTAAAACCAGTATGCAAACTAACCACATCATATATTATGTAAACCTTTATTTCTTAGTGATATATAAGACACATTGTAGTATTTTAAATGCTCTAATAACATGGGCTGTTTTGAGGCAAATCTAACTCAAATTTTCATAGACATCATTAATAGCATTATCTGCGTTATTCGGACTATTAGGGCAGATCGGCCTAAACGTTGTACATATAACAAAGAAAATGAGGACAATAGTCCGAATAACGCAGATAATACTAATCATCAAGCCTCATCTCAAACATTCAGAGAAACATCATTAATAATTAAGATTTATTCTATGTATTAATGATTTTGTCTATAAATTAAATACTCATTGACAAACTTACGCAATTTCTGAGGTTATTGTGTACGTAAGCAGTGACGTAGTTTCGGTTACAGACAGACACCGAATATCCATTATAATAAGATTTAACCACTGTAGCATTAGAAATGAGTGGTACAAATATTTACTATTTTATCATAAATGTATCGTAAATCATAAATATCTATGTGACACATAAATCATAAATGTATATGTGACACATAAATCATAAATATATATGTGACATATAAATCATGAATGTATATGTGACACATAAATCATGAATGTATATGTGACACATAAATCATAAATGTATATGTGACACATAAATCATAAATATATGTGACTCATCAATCATGTAAATCATAAATATATATGTGACACATAAATCATAAATATATATGTGACACATAAATCATAAATGTATATGTGACACATAAATCATAAATGTATATGTGACTCATCAATCATAAATATCTATGTGACACATAAATCATAAATGTATATGTGACACATAAATCATAAATATATATATGACACAAAAATCATGAATGTATATGTGACATATAAATCATGAATGTATATGTGACACATAAATCATGAATGTATATGTGACTCATAAATAATAAATATATATGTGACACATAAATCATAAATGTATATGTGACACAGGTTAGTGTGTATGTGTGTGTGTGTGTGTGTGTGTGTGTGTGTGTGTGAGAGAGAGAGAGAGAGAGAGAGAGAGAGAGAGAGAGAGAGAGAGAGAGAGGGTAGTTCTAGAAATGTTCCTGTTTTGTCGGCATTTGCCCTTTTTGACTCTGATTATTTTGGTACCATGGGGGAAGTACTTCCGGGAAGGGAGACAACTCTCTAAAACGGCACCTTGAGCTTTTTGTAAGAGTTATTGGTTTATTCAAAGAATTTCATTGAATTTTCATAACAAACAGAAACTGTAAAACTGCTCATTAATCACAGTGACACACAGACACACACACACACACACACACACACACACACATGCTCATATGCGTGCACAATGCAATTTTACAACTTCACATTGTGTCACAACAGTAACCGTGATTAGAAAGTGAAGTGAAACCCCCCCCCCTGCATCGTGATGTACAAAAGTTCATGTGGGGTGGAGGATAGAAGGATCCTCGTTTTACCTTTTCATCGTCTATATAGCATTCTGTTTTAAAATAATAGAATTTATTTTGATGATGCTTCTGAGACCAAAACAATTCTGACGAAACCTCGGGAGAGAGAAACAACGAAACTTCACCGGACTTAATTCAACCCAGCAATTGCTGATTACTAGTTCACCTTGTATCTTTGCTTAGTAAACCTTTTCCCCTATCCTTGATAGTCGTCGTGTTTCTTCCTATTATTTCTTTGTTAACTCTGATACTCGAGCTACAACAACACTATATCATATTATATATATATATATATATATATATATATATATATATATATATATATATATATATATGTCTATGTACAATTATATATGGATCTGCGTATATATGGATATATATGTATTTATGTATTGTTTTGTTCTATATATATATATATATATATATATATATATATATTAAACGTTCTATCGATTAATCTTCTTATTTTTCTAAACATTAATATCCATATAAAATACGTCATATGATTGTTAGCTTTATTTTCTCCGCTTATTCACGTGTTTGCATGCGTCATCCTATGATCTTCACTTTACATTTTTGCACATGCAATGAACACGTCATCTGCTTTCGTAAACAAACGCACATATAAAAATTAACGGTTAATAACATCATATTCACACGTTCATTATACACTTAACATCTTTCATATATATATATATATATATATATATATATATATATATATATATATATATATATATATATATATATATATATTAGGTTTCTCAAATATAAATAATAAACTTCTTACTGCAGTTTTCTTCATCGGTTCCCCCGGGACAGTCTTTTATGCCATCACAGAACAAATCTTTTGATAAACATATGTCTTTCTTGTAAATTTGTCTTGTATAGTTTTCCGTTTTCTTCAAAGAGCATGGCAATTCGGAAGAGGAACAGTCTAAGAAAATAAATTTAGAGGACAGATATCGATTCGACACAGTGATTGCATTATAAACGGGACACATCTTATAAAATCGATAACAATCAATATTTTTTGAAAGTGACACATCGCAGTAATTAGTGAAATAGATCCCTAATTAGGACTGAGCCTATTCTAGCAGTGATCCCCCCCATCCAAGCAGATTTAACAGGTTTGAATTCAGAGTTTTCCTTCTCCTAGACTGGTTGCCTAACCAAGGCTAAAGAGTCCAGTCTGCCCTAATATTTTACCCATAGCTGGAGAGGGAGTAGTTGGATTCATACATTTCCCAAGGGTATTAGCGCTATATGTACTGTAGCTTCGTCCAGGATTTGAACTCGGGTCAACAAGTCCATTTCCTTTGACTCTAACCATTATAGTTTAAAAAAAATTCTATTTTGAATTTGAATTGCATAAAATAAGAGAGTTATCCTTATGTGTATAAGAATACACTTAGCGCTAATACCCTTGGGAAAGGTATGGATCCTATTCTCCCTCCAGCTATGGGTAAATAGCAGGACAGACTGGGTTCTTTAACCATGGCTAGGTAACCAGTCTAGGAGAAGGAAAACTCTGAATTCAAACCTGTTGAACTCCGCTTAAGAAATTGACCTTGTGTCGCATCCTGCTCGTGCGGAGGAGTTGGTAAATATATATATATATATGTATAAGAATCATCAGTGTGTTAACTCGTAGCTAACACACGCAATCTTATAATAAATTAGGTTATCCAAAAGCGGGTAACCTAACACATAATATACGGTAAGGAAAAAGACAAGTCAATTAATACAATAAAACATTTAATTATACATTATACAAAGAGAGAAACAAGTTCCCGTCCTAAAACCACAAAATAGTCACAAGGTGTTCGAGGAACATGAAGAAAGGTTTAAACAACAAAGAGGGGGGGGGATATCACTATTTTTCTGGAGGTCTGGGAACAAAAACAGGCACCATATGCGTAACACATTTGAGGACGCGAAAAGACCATTAACCCTTTGATATCTAGAGTGTTGTTTTCTTCTAAGACGAATATTTATTAATGAAATAAGTAAACTAATAAAATTGGGTAATCTGAACATTAGCTACATAAATGAGAGTAACCCTCCTTGTTTCTTTCACTTTGAGGAAGCCGTCTGTTCTGGTCGGCTATTTTCATTTCACCGTAAATCTACACTGAAAATACGAATTTGTTCGAATCAATACTAATTCATGTTTTAACACGAAAATATTATAAAATGTGTTCTTAATTGTACTTGTGCATTATTTGAAATGAACTTAATTGTTATTAAGAACACATTTTATGATATTTTCGTGTTAAAACATGAATTAGTATTGATTACGGTGAAATGAAAATGACCGACCAAAATAAACGGCTTCCTCAAAGTGAAAGAACAAGGGAGGTTACTCACATTTATGTAGCTAATGTTCAGATTACCTTAAAAAAATAATTTTTCATAAAATAAAATGGAGGGAGGAGGAGACCTCGTAAAAAATATTTCCCCAAATATATTTTAGGAAAAACTATTTCAGACTTATTTTCATCCAAAAGTAAATAATTAAGGAAATATTCGTGAAAATTGGACCATTAATTGATTTTTCATAGAATTAAAAAAAAGCCTCTAGTCATAACATGTTTTTGGCTACGTTAGATTTCAATTGATTTAACGGTGCAAAAATGTAAACATTGTTTTTCGTTTATAATTTTCATTATTTCCGTAAGCTGAATTTTTTAAAAATCATCATGATTTTTTTTTAATGTTTCTTCTTTCGAATGGACAAAAAAATTTCAAGATAATATTAACCTTTATGCAAGTTTCATTGTGTTAAGTATGGGGGGTGGGGGTGGGGGGGGGTGGAATTTCTCAGGGAAAATTGGTGGTACCTATTATTTACAAATGCAATAAGTAAGCTAATAAAATTATAAACCACTTACTTGTGTGAGAGCAATCAACATATGGAGCGTGTTCACAAGTGCAATTCCAACAGAAATTAATTCCACACTCTGACAAAGAATTTTCATGGCCAAAACATCTAACACTTTTTATATTGGAATGAATTGTTGGTGATTCTTTTGTCTTTAAATGATTCCGTCCAATTCCACTGATAAAAAATAAATACACAAAAAACATTGCTTTAAGGTTTTTTTTACTGTGTTTGCAAAGAGGTTAGTAGATGTTATATATATTAGTGTTGGGTTTAAAGGTATTATAATTAGTAGGAAGGCTTAGAGTGACCTTCCAACGTGTGTACATATAAGTACAAGAAATATTCCAATAAAGAAGTTATATTTATAACATACATAGACTTTAATAGTGAGCACATAGAAATATATATTAGTGTTGGGTTTAAAGGTATTATAATTAGTTGGAAGGCTTAGAGTGACCTTCCAACGTGGGTACATATAAGTACAAGAAATATTCCAATAAAGAAGTTATATTTATAACATACATAGACTTTAATAGTGAGCACATAGAAATATATATTAGTGTTGGGTTTAAAGGTATTATAATTAGTTGGAAGGCTTAGAGTGACCTTCCAACGTGGGTACATATAAGTACAAGAAATATTCCAATAAAGAAGTTATATTTATAAAATACATAGACTTTAATAGTGAGCACATAAAAATATATATTAGTGTTGGGTTTAAAGGTATTATAATTAGTAGGAAGGCTTAGAGTGACCTTCCAACGTGGGTACATATAAGTACAAGAAATATTCCAATAAAGAAGTTATATTTATAACATACATAGACTTTAATAGTGAGCACATAGAAATATATATTAGTGTTGGGTTTAAAGGTCTTATAATTAGTTGGAAGGCTTAGAGTGACCTCCCAAAGTGGGTACATATAAGTACAAGAAATATTCCAATAAAGAAGTTATATTTATAAACATACATAGACTTTAATAGTGAGCACATAGAAATATATATTAGTGTTGGGTTTAAAGGTCTTATAATTAGTTGGAAGGCTTAGAGTGACCTTCCAACGTGGGTACATATAAGTACAAGAAATATTCCAATAAAGAAGTTATATTTATAACATACATAGACTTTAATAGTGAGCACATAGAAATATATATTAGTGTTGGGTTTAAAGGTATTATAATTAGTAGGAAGGCTTAGAGTGACCTTCCAACGTAGGTACATATAAGTACAAGAAATATTCATATAAAGAAGTTATGTTTATAACATACATAGACTTTAGTAGTGAGCACATAGAAATACATTTAAACGGAAATACATATACAAATTACAAAGTACAAAACAGGTATACAAAACCGATACATAATGCATTATAAAGAAAGTAGGGCGTAGGCTTTCGTCCTAAAGAAGTGACACAAAGCTCCTGAAGGAACGTCATTTACTTATGACAGGCTGGGGGACGAAGGTCCCCACATAAAAGGTATAGACGCAAATGTCTAACCCATGTGTCCTGTTTGCTGTCCCGGAGAAAAGAGAATTCAAACTTTGCGCTTTCCTGACTAAATACCCAGGACCCTTAGCGGTACAAAACCCGTAGCAAGGGAAGAAACTCTTCCAGACCAAATACGGGCAGGCAATCGCTACATTAGTATATTTAGCAAACTTCTTCCTTCAGGTTATCAGTGGTGCCGAAACCCGGGAATGAACCAGGGACCTTCAGATTATCAGACAGTCGTAGTCGTCGTACTTGCTTTGCTCTCCCAGCAGTTCTAGTCTTCTCACTAGCACTATCCAACTATATCTTCTCTTCCACTTGTTTCGACAGCCAAAATGCTACTGTAGACTTTGTCCCCGATCAGGGAGGCCAGGTCCCTAAATATCCCATTGCTGTGTTTCATCCGGGCTCCTTACTCTAAATTGCACGTTCGACATTCATCAGCACGCATCAGACTTTACATACGGGTTACTCTGCACTGCTCGTGCGGAATTTCACCAGCATTTCAGCAACGAAGAGGTGACGAGTTCAATTTCCGTGGTCACTCGCCACACTACTCCCCCTCGCACAGGCCACACATATCCGGACTCGTTTCGTTCGTGGGGGCTCGGAATCTGCTCGCCCACAGTATATTTTCTTATTCATTTTGTAATGGCTTTATTTACGACGAAACTGGGCTTATCTATGGAGTTGCCGATTGAGATAAATTTATAATAGCCAAATAACAGATTGTTGAGTTTTTTTTCTTATTGAAAGTGTACATATTACTCTGTATATAATTAATTTATTAATTATCTTATATTGAGTTATCTTAGGGATTTGAAATTATCCTTGTATAAATCGATTGGAGTGCATTTGCATGGGCATGCATTGCGGATATACAGGGAATATAGATGATCCCAAATAGAACCATCCCAATAATTGGATACTTTTATCTTTATATATATATATATATATATATATATATATATATATATATATATATATAGTGTGTATAGTGTGTGTGTGTGTGTGTGTATACACACGGGTTCAAACAAGACTAGTACCATTATTATACACAGTTGTGTATTTTGATGCCAAATTATATATATATATATTGGAGAATGAATGTGAAAAATATTAGATTAAAAAAAAAACAAGCCACCATTAACATTTTGACCGTCTGATGATTGCAAGTACCCATAATATCTAATCTTTGGTTATATATATATATATATATATATATATATATATATATATATATATATAAAGATTTAAATTTCGTGTAATTTTCCCAATCATGCATTTGTATGATACATCAATTCTTTTCTGTTGACCACAGGTATTTGAATTCATACAAAAATAATTATTATCATTACTTGGATACAACCGGGTATTATAAGGAAATGTATATCTAAAGTAGGTGGGTTATCTCCCTTAGTCAAACCAACCAATCACAGGCTCGCAATTTTTGGCGTTAGAAATCAAAGATAAGTATCTTCCTCTATTTTAACCATCTTCTCGGAGATTACAGACTTCAAATTGTTGCTGTTACTATATCAGAAAACGTGAAGAGCTGTGTTTAAGTACGTTAAACCATTTACCGATGACTTCAGTTAAGTGGGCTAATATTCGTTTATATTTATATAATACAATATAGCCGAAAACAGAACAATTTGTTTGCTACTGAAAATATTACAACTGTATTTTCTTTATGTATGAACATAATACAATATTCTTTAAAACTCCAAGTTGTTTCATGTGCTTCCTGTTACTGATTTATGTTTTCACCTTAACCACCATATTTTGCGGATTAAATCAAAATAGAATATTCAGATGCGTGTATGCGTATTTATGCACGAAAAAAACAAAAAAGAACTGTTTTAAACTGAAAGTTTTAGATAGACTTGTATAAAATGCTCTTGTCACTTACCGATATCCTAATTCATGACATACGACAGTAGACTCCTTTTTTGACCAATTATTCATTGAACAGACTCTATTCCACGTTCCGTTGTGATAATATTCAATAAAACCTTGGTGGACGTTTTCACCATTAACAAGTCGTGGAGATCTTAAAGATTCTGGAAAAGAAAAAATGTTTTGTTGAAAAGAAAAAGGAAAATGTGATGTTGATGAAGAATCATCTCACACAAAGTATTCATTAAATTGTCTCTAAAATAAACCGCAGACTAATTATAGGTCTATGGTTCATATACGATTATTCTAATAGATAACTAACCAAATTGTAATGATTTTTTTCAGAAATTAGCATTAGGAATACGACTTTGTTAAAACTGGAAAATATGAAACGTACGACAGTTTTTTTCATCATAACCGTTGGGACAATCTTCTTGGTGATCACAGAATTTGTAATGATTTTTTTTTCAGAAATTAGCATTAGGAATACGACATTGTTAAAACTGGAAAATATAAAACGTACGACAGTTTTTTTCATCATAACCGTTGGGACAATCTTCTTGGTGATCACAGAATTTGTAATGATTTTTTTCAGAAATTAGCATTAGGAATACGACTTTGTTAAAACTGGAAAATATGAAACGTACGACAGTTTTTTTCATCATAACCGTTGGGACAATCTTCTTGGTGATCACAGAATTTGTAATGATTTTTTTTTTCAGAAATTAGCATTAGGAATACGACATTGTTAAAACTGGAAAATATGAAACGTACGACAGTTTTTTTCATCATAACCGTTGGGACAATCCTCTTGGTGATCACAGAATTTGTAATGATTTTTTTCAGAAATTAGCATTAGGAATACGACTTTGTTAAAACTGGAAAATATGAAACGTACGACAGTTTTTTTCATCATAACCGTTGGGACAATCTTCTTGGTGATCACAGAATTTGTAATGATTTTTTTCAGAAATTAGCATTAGGAATACGACTTTGTTAAAACTGGAAAATATGAAACGTACGACTGTTTTTTTCATCATAACCGTTGGGACAATCTTCTTGGTGATCACAGAATTTGTAATGATTTTTTTTCAGAAATTAGCATTAAGAATACGACTTTGTTAAAACTGGAAAATATGAAACGTACGACAGTTTTTTCATCATAACCGTTGGGACAATCTTCTTGGTGATCACAGAATTTGTAATGATTTTTTTCAGAAATTAGCATTAGGAATACGACTTTGTTAAAACTGGAAAATATGAAACGTACGACAGTTTTGTTCATCATAACCGTTGGGACAATCCTCTTGGTGATCACAGAATTTGTAATGTGGGATGCAAATATTGTCTGGTTGGCATGGTATCCATTTCTCTTCGCAGACTAAAATAGACAGAATCCAAGAGAATAAAGCAGAAACAATTAGCACATTTAAAACAGAAATGGACCATATGACCTTAAGACACCCGTTTTGTGATTTCGATTCGTTAGGACATTTTTTTCCATTTATACCGCCAAAATCCGGTTAATTGTTTACAGACGATTTTTAGAGTTTTAAAAATATTATAAACTAACCCCTAACCCCTAACCCTAACCTCTAACAAACAACCGGATTTTTACGGTGTAAATGTTCCCACGAGTCGAGATCGCGGAAGGGGTGCCTTAAGGTCATATGGTCCCAGAACTGACACTCTCTATATTTATGAGATGAGGTTCCATATGAATAATTTTGATATTCTCTCTCTCTCTCTCTCTCTCTCTCTCTCTCTCTCTCTCTCTCTCCTTACGGAGAAACTAACATATATAATGAGGAGGTAATCAAGATATACATAGAGAGGGGGAAAATGATAGGCAGTATGTGAAGTAGGAGGGATTCTACCGCCCACCCTCTCCAATCTCTCTCTTTACACTCACAGAGAAAACTAACATATATAAGGAGTAGTTAATCAAGATATACATAGAGAGGGGGAAGTAACAGGCAGATTGTGAAGTAAAAGATGTGTGAGTTTTTGACTTAATTGCAAATTACGACTAATTAGAACCAATCAAAATGGATTTTTTCAAATATAACTCAATCCTAAAAGTAAGGAATATATATATATATATAAAGAAAATTTGAAAAAACAAGTATTCCGAAATTGGGATGAATTTAATAATCGATGTTTAAAACATTTCGGTTACATTGAACCTTCATCAGGATGTCTCTTGGGGTGAATACTTGTTTTTTCAAATTTTCTTTATATTGTCGGATTTAATTTCCATATTTACTCCCATATATATATATATATATATATATATATAATATATATATATATATATATATATAGTGTGAACAAAAAGTATTAAGACAATCAGGAATATTTCTTGTATGTTGTTTATTCTTAACTAGTTTCGACCTTAGGTCATCGTCAGGAGAAAATTTCTTATTTGAAGAAATTGTTGATAGATTATTAGAAAGGGAGCATTTATAGAAGAACATATATATATGTGTGTGTGTGTGTGTGTGTGTGTGAGAGAGAGAGAGAGAGAGAGAGAGAGAGAGAGAGAGAGAGAGAGAGAGAGAGAGAGAGAGAGAGAGTAATAGTTGATTTAATCACATGTCACTATGTAACCACGAGAGAGATAGAGAGTTATAAAATTGTACAAATATGATGTGAAATTTAAAATGCGTAAGCGAAATATGGAAAAATAATAAACAAAAAAATTGAAAGAACGAGGGTGAGAGGAACAAGAATGAAATAGAGAAAAAATAACTAATACGAAAATAACAAAAATGACTATAAAAAAAAAACCCCGGGAAAATATGAAAAAAAAAAAGTAAAGAAAAATTGTAAACGAAATAAAACGTGAGCAGGAAGCACTTACCAAATTCTGGACATGACCCAAGTGATGTCGAGATACTGTCCAGTGCCAATTTGTCGTTTGAGGAATTAAGAAATACAGAAAATCGCAGTTTATGAACACCTACGTCCAGCTGCATTTGAGACTTTTGCCAAGTGTCGATATTAAAAGGTTGAATTATAAATTTTACAAAATTATTGTCATAAATGTAAAATTCTGAATTTCCATGAAATGAATAAAAAAAACTAAAACATTTTTGCTTGGCCATATTTTCTGCGGGGGAATCAAGATGGACGAATCCTTTGCGAGAAAACGTTGTTGCTATATAATGACCTGGAAAATTAATTGAAAAATGAATTGTGAAAGATAGGTATAAAAAGTAAGTTAAAAAAACAAAAAAATAGAGGACAAAAAAAAAAAAAAAACAAAAAAAAAAAACAATAAAATATGTGAAGGCTGAAAAGGAATAAATAAATAAATAATTATATAATTGAAAAAAAAAAAATGATCATTTCAAAAAAGTTGAAGACGTGACTAGATGCATGTACACCTACCCCACCCTCGAAGGATCATGTACCACACTTGGACTTTTTTTCTGCGCATTTAAACAATTTGTCAGTTCTTTCCACAACACCAAAGCGACAACGCACGTCTACACCGATCTCCACTGCTCTCTGATAAATCTGATACTCAATACTTTTTTTTTTTTTTTTTTTTTTTTTTTTTTACCGCGCGCGAGTTGCGTGAGGTCTGTTGATAACTTTTGAACTTTCATCCCTTTTTATCATCTTGTAAATTTGTTTGTTCGTGTATATTGTTCATCAATATATATCGTTCCTGTTAAATCTATTGTCTTCCCTTTTCCTTTTTTCCGTTGTTTTGATTCAGTTTGTTTAATGTCCTCACAGTCCGCTTGGTTAAGCTATCTGCCCCGACTTTCGCAGACAAGAGAAGGCAGAATAGACATAGAACAAAGAAAATTTAAGAAAAACTGAATGATAAACAGAAAAAAAATCTGAATGAAATAAACGTAGATGAGGATTAAGTGAGATAGACTCAGATTATTTTTAATGAAATAGATCACTAATTAGTACTGAGCCTATTCTAATAGTCACCACACAAGCGGAGTTTAACGGGTCTGAATTCAGAGTTTTCCTTCTCCTAGACTGGTTGCCTAAACAAGGTTAAAGATCCCGGTCTGCCCTACTATTTATCCATAGCTGGAGGGAGAGTGGTGAGATTCATACATTTCCCAAGGGTATTAGCGCTATGCGAACTGTAGCCTCGTCCAGAATTTGAACTCGGGTCGACGTGTCCATTTCCTACGACTCTAACCATTAGACCACGCGCCTCAGATAATTATTCAAGCGAACTTGTGCACGAAATGCAAACGTTTTATGTACTCATTACAACGAAGACGCACTCGAAAACCTTGTGTACTCAGATGGTTATCAAGCGAACGGGTTAATCTAAACTTCTTAACTTCAAATCTAAAAGAAATAATATGACCTTACACAGTTGCCTCCCCTTAACCATCGCCTGATAAGAGACCTTGTGCGATTGGCTAAGGGCCATTGTCGGTGACCAATCAAAACACACATTATTAGGCTTAGTTTAGCCGCCAAACTTCGAAGATTGATACCACCAATCTCCCTCTTTCGCTGAAATCAACTGCCGTTAAAGGACGTGGTTAATGAAGCCAGATTACCCAAGAGCCGGTGACTCGTAAAGTCGAACTTCTCAAGCTAGCAAGAGACACTCACACAGATAAGTTTTTGCAAGAGCATTATTTTGCAACCCTACACCTACACTATACAATTGTACAATTTATAACACATTTGTAAACCTCACACACATTTTGTATGTCACACGTTACATATTGTATATTGCAAAAATCCTTTTGAAATATTCAGCCTGATTAAAAAAAATTGTCTTTTTTTTTCTTCTTAAGAGTCTTTTATTCTAAACAAACTTAAAGATTTGAAAAAATTACTAAAAGACGGAGAAATGAAACATTAAGTGAAACTATTACGATGTATGTAATATTACATTTTCATGTGTTGTATTTAAATAAAGATCAGGCGATGTCTAAGCTCTGCCCAGCTTGTATTCCCGCCAGTTTCAACGGACCATATGACCTTTAGACACCCCTTTTTGATCTCGATTAAGAAAGAACATGTTTTTCATTTACACCGTCAATATCCAGTTGTTTTAACAGACGATTTTTAGATTTACATTTTTTTTAAATAAAACTAACCCCTAACCTTAACCCCTAACCCCTAACCCTAACCCCCAACAAACAACCGGATATTGACGATGTAAATGAAAAACGTCCTTTCTTAATCGAGATCAAAAAGGAGTGCCTAAAGGTAATATGGTTCGTTTTAACTGTAATTTTTCAGTTCCTAAATAAATTCAGTACATTACACACGTGTATTTTTATCTTCCTCTATTTGTTATATTTTCACGTTTCAGCAAATGATTTATTCATCTTGGAGAACTCTTCAGATTATTTAACTAAGTCAACAAGAAAAAATCCCATTTTTTTTCAATGCCCTTGAATTTTTATTCTAATTTATTCGAGAGAGTATAAAAAATGAAAAATAAAAATAAGAATAAAGAAAGAGTATAAAGTCGATGCAGACCCATTTCTGTTTACAAAAATCATTTCCTAACCAACCAGAGTTGTATTCTCTGAAAATTTTTCGAGGAAACATTGGGAAGGAGTAAGAACTTGGCAAAGAACCAGTCAGCGAAGAACCAGCCAACCAAACGAACATTAGGAGAGAGAATAGAAATAGACTGTTGCCTCTCTTTTTCCAATTGCCAAATTCATTTATTCGATAAAAATCTACATTTTTATGAGATTTGAGAGAGAGATTTGATTTTCTCTTAAATCCAAGTTACATATATGTGATTTTAAAACAAGAGAAATTGTCTCTAAGAACGAGACTACATTTATTTTTTTTGATAATTGAAAAATAAATTTGATTTTCTCTTAAATCCAACTTATATGCGATCAATTATTCTGTTCGATTGTGTAGCATGTCCCTTTTTTCTCTTTCTTTTTTTTATAATAAAACTGGAATGATCAATCATTTTGCTGAGGCGACGACACTCATAAGAAATAAACATTTGTAAATTGTATAATTCCATATAAGTTGATATTTGTTTGTGTTAGGTCCCAGACCTTACGAAATCTAGAGTTACTCCCCTTGATCAATATGGGGCTGATGAGAACCAGGAAGTGGGGTTTCCACCACAACACTTTTGGATTGGGGTTTGTGCTGGACGGACGCATGCACAACACGTGTGTGAGATATTAAGTCACTTTTAGGGCAGAAGCATTCCCTACCCTGCGTTAAATAAAACCTTGTTAATTTCGTACAACCTGTTCTTGCATTTTCATTCAGTGCTCTGTATTTATTTGTATGTAAAAACATAACAGTTTGATGATTTTTTTTTTTGATTCAATTCAAACCAAATTTCTTCCCACTCCATACTTTGCGCCTATTATCAAATTCGAAATATCTCAATAAATGAGTAAAACATGAATGAAAAAAAAAAAAAAAGATGGATAAAATCCATTTCGGCAATAACGCGTAAAAATTTATACTGTCTAATTCATATTGCATTTCCTTAGAAAAAGTAGGGATTAAAATAAAATTAGAATAAAATTGAAAAATTGAAAAAATTTCTAGGAGTCCTCAAACAGGAAGAACCCTCTGGGTATACGCAGAAAAATCCTCTACCTGACGCTAAAAGATGTCAGAAATTCCATGTCAATTATCCTCCCCTGCCACTAGGGGGACACATCGCCAATGGGATATTGGCGCCAAAATCAAAACCCACCACTTGTCTGGGGGCCCTCATACTGGACGGACGTATTTTTTGAGTCAAACCCTTTCTAGGCATAGTATCAGGCATACTCGCCAGCCGTTACTATTTAGCATACTGAGAACCTAATAATCTCCTGGAGAGGCCCCATCCACCGTTACCTATCACAGAACACGCACTAATGGTAGTCGCGATTCACCGTTCCCTAAAATTCTTGAACAGGGCCACATAACCAGCTCGCTTAGAGCCATTCCCTACAACGAAAGAACACCTATCACCACGACACCAAGAACTCTTAGAACATATAAGTCTGGTCGCGAATTCCAACTAATTTGCAAACCCCTTTTGTTGTTAAACCCTTTTGTAGTTCCTTGTACCCCTTTTTGTTGTTAAACCCTTTTGTAAATCCTTGTAACCCTTTTTGTTGTTAAACCCTTTTGTAAATCCTTGTACTTTTGTAAACCTTGTAAATTTTGTAATACAAGTGTCTGCATTCTACTTTTGTGTTTGTTCTTCTTTGTCCGACAATTTGCCAACGACTACGGGGAAATAAAAGCCCTTCGAATCCGTAAATACTTTTAAAGATTCCTTGACCATTCCAACGCATAACTTGACTGGCTCAAGGAGAAAGTCCTTCTCCAATAAATAGTTGTGAAACTTGGAATAAAAGTAAAACCGTAAAAGTACAACTTTTCTTTCGTCTTTTTTCTTTCTCTTCCTTAATTATTTTTCAGTTTGAAAACCAACAAGAAATAAAACCAAGATCTTACCATACGAGTGTTTTTTCGAATGGTCATAACGAGGCACAAGGTTACGTCTTCCTGTGGTCAGTGTCCAGTTTTGAAACTTATAACCACAAGCGTAATTGTTTTCAAAGTCGCAATCAATAGATGAAGCTGGAACAAAAAGGAACAAAAGAAAAAAGAAAATTGTGTCATTTTCAATGTATGAAATCAAAGTTCTATCATATGAAATCAAAGTTCTATCTATCATATCACTCACAGAACAACATCTAAAAATGAATTGTCCTTCATTGAGCGATCATTTCACGTTTAAGAAATAGTTTTATTTAGAATTTTTGTCATTTTTCGGAACCAACAGAAGGCCTCATTTCATTGCATAAAACTTTTGTAATGATATGTCTATGCCTTGCTTCAATTTCAATGAACGATTGGTTTGGTTTGGTTTTGGTTTGTTTTGTTTTACGGCATATCAACCTCGGTGGGTCATTTAATGCCGATAAAGTTTTGAAATAAATCAATTCTTAATGGATAATACAATTTTTTTATAAATACATTTTTCTATTTAACCCAAAGATGGGACCCTAACAGGTACAACCACTCCGGGTCAGAGTGGACCAGGGAGCAATGGTGATGAAGGGGTGCTCCACATTCCCCAAACCTCCAAAACTGGAACCTCACCA
The DNA here is from genome assembly GCA_023376005.1 of Doryteuthis pealeii. Classification (NCBI taxonomy): domain Eukaryota; kingdom Metazoa; phylum Mollusca; class Cephalopoda; order Myopsida; family Loliginidae; genus Doryteuthis; species Doryteuthis pealeii. The sequence continues at coordinate 73,485,866 of CM042153.1, forward strand.
TCAGATAGAGTTTAACGTCATTCCAAGGACATGTAGACCCGCAGCCACCGCCTTCTAGCACTCATATGATAAAAAAGGGGTTGGGACTTGCCATAAGGGCAATATGGTTGGGGAAATCATATAGGTGCTAGGGCTGAACGATTGGGAAGCTGCAGTTGTTAATTTTACTGCCCTATCGACAGTGTAAAAGGAAATCAAGCAACTTTAACTTTGTCCCATTCTTTAATGACTCCAGAAGTTCATAAGTGGGCAAGTGTACACACACACACACACACACACACACACACACAGAGAGAGAGAGAGAGAGAGAGAGAGAGAGAGAGAGAGAGAGAGAGAGAGGCGCACTCAAACGGCAATTATATTAATCACTTTTATCTTCAAATTCGTAAAATCTGAATTACTTTTTTCAGCTAGAACCTTTGCCAGTCGGGGTGAGACGCTTTTGAACGTGGTATTGCGGATACGTTGAAGACTACTGTAATATTCTTGCAAACAGAGAGATTTTTGGTAATCTGAACATTAGCAACATAAATGAGAGTAACCTCCCCTTGTTTCTTTCACTTTGAGGAAGCCGTCTGTTTCATTTCACCGTAATCAATACAACTGCATGTTTTAACATGAAAATATCATAAAATGTGTTCTTAATAACAATTAAGTTAATTTCAAATAATGCACAAGTACAATTAAGAACACATTTTATGATATTTTCGTGTTGAAACTGAATTCAGTTGTATTGATTCGAACAAATTCATATTTTCAGTGTAGATTTACGGTGAAATGAAAATGGCCGACCAAAACATATGGCTTCCTCAAAGTGAAAGAAACAAGGGGAGGTTACTCTCATTTATGTAGCTAATGTTCAGATTACCGAGATATTTTCGTCAGACTTTAAAAGTTGGGAAAGCGATTGCACGGATCAGTTTCACTATCCCTCTCTTCCTCTTTCTCTTTCGTCCCCTCTCTCTCTCTCTCTCTTTCGCCCTCCTCTCTCTGTCTCTCACTCTCTGTCTGTCTGTCTGTCTCTCTCACACACACACACACACACACACACACAAATACTTACGGCAATTATTTTCATCACTTTTATCTTCACATTCGTAATATCTGTTGCATTTGTCTTTTTCGCTCACACATTTTTCTTCACTGCCGCATAAAAAATCACCGCTCGAACAATCTGAAATTTCAAGAAAGAAAAAAAAAAGAAAAATCACTCGGAGAAAAAAATCTTAATATAATAGCAGGACCTGTTAATATATCACAGTATGATAACTTAATTATTACAACGTTTGATATGTTTACCTGAGCTATTGTTAAATAGTTAAATATGTAAAAAGTATAACAGTCTTGACTATCAGGACCTGTTAATATATCACAGTATGATAATTTAATTATTACAACGTTTGATATGTTTACTTAAGAGCTATTGTTAAATAGTTAAATATGTAAAAAGTATAACAATCTTGACTATCAGGACCTGTTAGTATATCACAGTATGCTAATTTAATTATTACAACGTTTAATATGTTTACCTGAGCTATTGTTAAATAGTTAAATATGTAAAAAGTATAAAAATCTTGACTATCAGGACCTGTTAATATATCTCAGTATGATAATTTAATTATTACAATGTTTTATATGTTTACTTAAGAGCTATTGCTAAATCGTTCAATATGTAAAAAGTATAATAATCTTGACTATCAGGACCTGTTAGTATATCACAGTATGATAACTTAATTATTACAATATTTGATATGTTTACCTGAGCTATTGTTAAATAGTTAAATATGTAAAAAGTATAACAATCTTGACTATCAGGACCTGTTAGTATATCACAGTATGATAACTTAATTATTACAATGTTTTATATGTTTACTTAAGTGCTATTGCTAAATCGTTCAATATCTAAAAAGTATAATAATCTTGACTATCAGGACCTGTTAGTATATCATAGTATGATAATTTAATTATTACAACGTTTGATGTGTTTACTTAAGAGCTATTGCTAAATAGTTCAATATCTAAAAAGTATAATAATCTTACGAGAAAAGTCAAAACTGAGAAAATGGCAATACACAAGGTTAATATTTTCTATTGTAGAATAAAATACTTACTTAATGAAGGACAATGATCTTTGAGAAAGATGACGTCGTCAATTTGAAGAAATGAATTCTCACCGACGAAAGCCTTAAACTCTAAATGAATATTCCCTGCTCGTGTAAAGAATTGGCCAACTCTCCAAGACAATTCTTGATTCTTGAAATGAAGCTGCCATCTTGTATAACTGTAGTTGCTTTTGGCATTTTCATAATGTACCAGAACGTAAAGTGAAAACTGGTTTCTTGCACGATAAGAAAACCGCACACAAACATCACCTACTTGTTGCTTTGGGGATATTAGACTACCGTTTCCGCTATAATATTCTAATATTGCAAATCCTGAAAATAAAAAATAAAAAACTATAAAAATTAAGGTGGTTAACGGGGGGGGGGTAAGCAGACGAGAAAGTACGGATTATGACATTAAGGAACAAAAGTTACAACGATATGAAATGCAACAGTTTTAACACATATATATGCACATTTAAATGGGTACACAAAGAGAAGAAAGTTCTTAGTTTAGTTCGGACAATCAACCCGAGGTTTAATAACAGTTCTTTTAGAAGTTAGCGGCACCTGCTCGTGAGGTACTAGCCGTATGTTATTATTTTAGTTCTCAGCTCCTTAAGGTCTTAGCCGTAGTCATTAGTTTAGTTTAGTTTGGGTAATTGGTTACAGCACCGTTTTAGGTAAGCCGTAATTAGTTGGTTGTGGGTTTGTTTAGGGTTGCAAAAAGTTTATTTCTGCTAGCAGCCTATCGACTGCATTGGTATCAAAGGGTGAAGGTTGTCCGAGGTTGCTTTTATCTCGTCGGCTCCCCCAGTTGTTATCCTGGTGATAAAAGGGAATTGCTATCAGCCTTCATGGGTCAAAAGATAGCAATCTCTCTAGAGAAGCGGGGAATGGATGAAGTCCGTCGTGGGTTTTTCTATCCGTTAACCAAGTTCGTAGGGAGAGAGAGAGCAAAGCCCTTACCTGTAGTAATAGTCACCCAAGGGTGTGGAAGAGGTGTTAACCCCTTGAGCCAGCAGTCAGAAGGGTTACAACTAAAAGAGGCAGAATCGCTAACGACATGGCTTTTTATAAGGATCACCACGTGACTGTGATGATAGAGATGGCTGCTGCTACTGTATCGGTGACATTCGACCCCTGTCTCCTAGGGACACAAATGCCGGTGTTGTATGAAGATAACATAATATTTCAATACCTTCCCACAACAACGAGAAGAAAATGTGGGAAATATTTTAATAAAAGATAGAATAAAAATGTTGACTTGCAAATTGTTTTTTTGTTTTTTTGTTTTCCAATGGTAGAAATTGTCCGGTGGAAAATCCAAAGTTCGATTCCTTCTAGACTCAAGTTGTAGTTATCAGTAGTGGCAGTAGTAGTTGTTGCAGAAGTGGGAGGAGCCAGAGGTTATGCGATGACGTCAGTTGATGTCTTGAGCCAATCCGAGGCTTAGGCGCTACGTTGGAATGAGGAAGAAGCAGCTATGATGAATTTCGTGGAAAAAGTCGCAATTTCAAATATTTTTTTAAAATTTTTAATTTCAGTCGAAGAGTCCAAGTTCAAATTGATGTCAATTTTCAAGTAAATTTGTTGTTTTTTTTGTTGTTTTTTTTTCGTTTTTAGCTAGAGTTATTTCAGAGTTGGGAGAAGATTCAACAATTTATTTGTTTTCTATTTGGAATAAAATATAATTATTTTTTGGTAAGTCTAACGGGCAGAATTGTGCACGCCGACATTTAATTTATTTTTTAATTCCCAATTTGGAAATACTTAGTGATACAATAAGGTAGCTTCGCTACAAATATCCTTATTGTTGAATTTCGTAGAATTGACTAATTTTGTTTCCAGTCTTCCCCCAAAATTCTTTAAGTGTACAATGTTATCTTCGAAATTTTGTGCTCGTTTTTAAGCATATTTTTCAAACTTTTATTTTTTTGCCATCCAACTGATTAAGATGTCAGAAAGATAAATTTCTTTTTTATCCATGTTTTAAAAACGGTAATCGTCTTATATTATATCCTGAGTAGGGCCAATGTTTCCCTCCTTTAGGAGACAAGAGTACAATTTTTTTTCTTTGTAAATTGAAGGTGTATGTTTATTTCTTTTTGGTCTCATCAAAGAGAATGTGAGTGTGTGTGTGAACTTTTTTTTTTTAAATAGTCTTAACTGACTATGAGTGGTTTTTAATTCCGTTTTTGTTGTTTCTTGTTTTCATAAAACAATGTGTGCGTGCGTGTATTCGCTTTTTTTTGTCTTTTCGTTTTTAATTTCCAAATGTTATATATATTTTTTTGTAGTAGGTGGTAGTTTCTAATTCCAATTCGTTTTTCTTTGTTTTTAAATCGTCATTTTTAAAAAATAGTCTTAACTGACTAAGGTGCCTTTTTTAAATCGCCTTTTTTCCTTTTCTTTTCCATAAAATAAATGGAGTTGGTTTTTTCTTTTTAGTTTTCCAATTTGGTAATATTTGCCCATTTCGGCGACTGTTGTATGCAGCTCCATAATTATATATATTTATTTTGGGAGTAATTAATTCCCCGATAATTCACATTTTTTGTTTTCCTTTCCAATGCGGCATCCCGCCACAACGTTGGAGAAGTCTGCTGGTCCCATTTTTTTCTTTTATTTTGGGAATAAATACTTTACAGTTGATATGTTCATCTCTGGGTATTCCCGTGCCCTGAAATGTCAATGATTTTTTTGCTTTCCATGGCGGTATTTTCAAAATATGGGTTTTTTTTGCATTTTAGTTTTGTGCATATCTGTTGAATGACCGACGAAGTCAGGCCATTTTGTTTATTTTCCCAGCACTGCGCCGAATTCTGACGTTGGGAAGTTCGCTGTTTTCTTTTAATTTAAATATTCCTTCTTCAGAGATTGTTTCTCTCTCCTTTTCGCTCGCGTATAGAGGTGAATTGTTCTCCTCGACTTCCCGTAAATAATTTATTCCACCCTCGGAAGGACTATTTGTTGACTCCAAAGCTGGTACATCTTGGTTTAATTTTCCAGCATGTAGGTCTGCAGGTGCTAGTAACTCTTCTAGTTTTTCCTGCTTCGGAGACAGAATAATCTTTTCGTCTAACGAAGGAATGTATTTTTTTTCCATTTGGGGCCTCCACGTGGACGGCCGATACTGGTCATTTTTCTAGTTTTTCCTGCTTCGGAGACAGAATTTATTTTTTTTCTGTTCCGTAAATTTATTTTTTAGGGGGGGGGGATTTACCCTGAGTATAGGATTCCTCAAGTTCAGTCAAGTGTGTTGTGACGTCCCAACAGAAATTATTTTCTTTTTCCATGTCGGCGAGAAGGCCACTTTGGTCCAGATGAACATTCGCTTGCACGCAAGCGTATCGGAAATTCCATGTCAATTATCTTCCCCTGCCACTAGAGGGACAAATCGCCAATGGCATATTGGCGCCAAAATTAAAACCCTACGTCACTTATCACGGAGCAGTCTAGGAGGGAAGTCGCAAAAATAAGCGATCCCTAGACTTTACTTATCAAGAACTGTTACTGGAGAGAGGCGTCTAAAACCACGCTCTCTCACTTAGCCCAAAATCAGGGCCTACTTATCACAAACCACGCATTAAGGGTAACGCGGTATTACCGTTCCCTAAACTCTCTACGAACCTTCAACGGCGGTTTTAATTGCAAACTGAGAACTAAAACAAGAAACGACCCGTGAAGAACGAATGAACACCTAACAACACGATACCAAGAATTCATAGAAGATAAGTCTGGTCGCAAATTCCAGCTAATTTGCATACCTCCTTTTTTGTTCTACCATTTTATGTAAATCTTTGTACTCTTTTTATTGTTAACCACCTTGTCTAAAACCTTGTAAATGTTGTAATACAAGTGTCTGCATTCAACTTTGTGTTTGTTCTTCTTTGTCCGACAATTTGCCAACGACCACGGGGAAATAAAAGCCCCTTCGATACGTAAATACTTTTAAGCGTCAAGTAATTGTGCATTAATTTTTCTAATTTCTTGAAACCAGTCAGCTATCCTGTTCTTCTCGACAACAAAAAGAGATTTAGACATTTGCTCGCTCTGTAAGTAATTACAGAGACGATTAATTCTTCTCTTGTAGAGGTCTCTACGGATTAATTTTAGGCGAACCCCGCTTATTTTAGTATAGTCTTCCATTCATTTTGGTAGTTTGTGAAGCGTGGAATATATTTTTGCACTCGTCCTTAAGCGGCCATAACCCAGTTCTCAAACATTAAACTTTTTGCAAAGTATAAGAATTAAGGAAACAAAGTGGGGTGAGCAGATGAGAAAAGGCTGATAATGACATTAAGGAACAAGGGATACAACGACATGAAGTATGGTAGGCCGAAGCCAGCAGTCAGAAGGGTTACAACTAAAAGAGACAGAATCGCTAACGACATGGCTTTTTTTATAAGGATCACCACGTGACTATGATGTACTGCTACTGTATCGGTGACATTCGACCCCTGTTCCCCAAGGACACAAATGCCGGGGTTGTACGTAGATAACATAAAATTTCAATAAAACAAACAAAACAAGACATTTATTATTTTGCTATCTTTATAAAAAAAAAAACCAACGATTTTTGTGGTGAATATAGTTCTGATTACAGTGTTTCCCCGAAAATAAGACAGGACCAACATAAATTTTCACTCCGAAATATAGTACTACAGATACCTCCAATTTGCCCTGTGAAATTTAACACATATTAACATATATTAATATTACATATTAATTTAACACTATATTTAACACAGTGAAACTTGCATAAAGTTTGATATTATCTTGAAAAGTTTTTGTCCATTCAAAATAAGAAATATTAAAAAAAAAAACAACAAAAAAAAACCTGAAGATTTTTTTTTTTAAATTTCAGCTTACGGAAATAATGAAAATTATTAACGAAAAACAATGTTTACATTTTCGCACCGTTAAATCAATTGAAATTTAACATAGCCAAAAACAAGTTACGACTAGAGGCTTTTAAAAAAATCTATGCAAAAATAAATTAATGGTCCGATTTTCACGAAAATTTCCATAATTACTTACCCTTTGATGAAAATATGTTTGAAATAGGTTTTCCTTAAAATATATTAGGGGAAATATTTTAAAAAGCTGTACCCCTCGTTTTATTATTTCGAAATAAGTGTAACATTACGAAATAAACATTTCTAAATAAATGTAAAATTACGAAATTTCTAAATAAATGTAACAAGAGAGAGAGAGAGAGAGAGAGAGAGAGAGAGAGAGAGAGAGAGAGAGAGAGAGAGAGAGAGAGAGAGGGCAAAGGGCCAATAGGTTAGCATGGACAATCTTTAGGATGAATCAGCACAACGCCATATGGCATTTTTCGTCGGGAAGTGTCACGTGGTGAAGTGTGAAAGAGTAAGAGTAAGAGGTGAGAATGTTAGGTGACTTTGGAACAGACCGGTGGCTAGGCGAGAAGCCTCTCTCACTAAGGCCAGTTCGACTCTTTCGGTTAATATAAGGACATTCTTATCTCTCATATTCTGTTAAGTTTGCTCAGGAAACAAAATACTCTTGTTATTACTTGGTGTCTAGCCACCACCCTCACCAAGCAAGCTTGGTGGGGGTACCTATTTAGTCACCAATGATCCGACTATAAAGCAGGTAGTACGAGGTTACATAATACCCATAGCGCTTTGTGTGACCTGACATGAATACATGATGGAAATATATGATGGCAGCAAACTCGTGTTCAAGTATTGCCATTGCCTGATAAAAAAATAAATAAATAAATAAATAAAATTAAAAATTTAAAAAAAAGTTCAATGAATACGACAGTGAGCTTCAACAAGTTCAACGGTAAGCTGTTCGAAAGTGGCTCTTTAGCCCTGCCAAAGTCTTGCACATCATCCCACATTTACAAGTTATTCCAGGGAGCACAGGGTATTTTATTAGTCCATCCCGCCGATGCGCAGATTGGTGACTGATCAGGCCAGCTTTGCTCATACATAGCCTTCCACACTGATCACATAGTAGACCGATTTGAAGCCCTTGATTGTCTACTTCTTTATTCTTGCGAATATCTCTCTTCAACTGCTCATGCTGTATACGGTCGGTCTCAAACCGATGCAGTTTGGTGACATACATACATACATACATATATACATACACACCAATTGCCCTTTATATATGTATTGATAAACATTCTAAAATAGTAAGCAAAGCTTCTGTAAGTTTTTATCGAAAATAATAATTTCACAAACGTACCTGTGCTGTGCCACATCCATTCGCTAGTTTTATATCCACACATGTGCGCGTTTTTGAAGTCACAAACGATGGAAATTGCTGCAAATAATTCGAGATATTCGAGAAATAGTAAAATGGAAATTGTAATTTTTGTTGTCATTCTAATACTGAAAGAATAGCAACTTAACGATTGTATAAGGTTTGATTGATTTGGTTTGGTTTGTTTTACGGCATATCAACCTCAGTGGGTCATTTAATGCCGATAGAGTTTTGAAATAAATCAATTCTTAATGGATAATACAATTTTGTTTATCAACTCATGTTTTTCTATTCAACCCATAGATGGGACCCTAACAGGTACTACCACTCCGGGTCAGAGTGGACCAGGGAGCAATGGTGATGAAGGGGTGCTCCACATTCCCCAAACCCCCAAAACTGGAACCTCACCATCAGATAGAGTTTAACGTCATTCCCAGGACATGTAGACCCTCAGCCACCACCTTCTAGCACCCATATGATAAAAAGGGGTTGGGGCTTGCCATAAGGGCAATAGGGTTGGGAAAATCATATAGGTGCTAGTGCTTGACGTGACCAGCCGATTGATCGGAGGGTCACGCCCGTCTAGTCCAAGATAGGGCCAAAGTGGAGTATTGCAAGTCACGAACTGCTCATCCACCTGGGCTCTATCCTTAAGCATCACGGGTCGCCACCCACGGCCAACAGGTGGCCCCATTGGGGGAGTCTTACCCCTCTGCGGAGGTGCAGTCGGTGCATTCTAACGCCCCAGCCGACATGGCGGAGGTTTGATTGATTCATTGATTTTAATGGCAAGTCAACCAGTCTAGGGTTATTTTATGTCTAGAGGATTGGGAATCACGTTCATTGTACGGTAGTATTTACAGTTTTTGTGAAATTGTTTCTTAAAAGTTTTTTTTTTGGGGGGGGTGCGCATGGTCCTATCGCATACAAATAATTCTAATGGGGCCCAAACAGGTGCTACCAAATCCGAGTCTGATTGGACCTGGGAGTAATGGCAATGAATGTGTACTCCACACTCTCCAGATCCAAAACAAAGGGAGTCTCACCATCAGATGCAGTTTAGTGTTATACCCAAGACAACTTTTTTTTTAGGTGTGTGTTGTGGTCATTAAAAAATGAGATTCCTTATAACTTGTAAGAGTAATTCCAAGATGTGCGACGAAATTTTCAGTGAGACATATGTGAATACATTAATAGACTGATCAATCTATTAAAATATTCCCCAAAGAGGATTAAAGCTTTTCTTCGGGAAGGGAATATAAAATCAATGACATGACAAATAAAAAGTTCAGACAAGCATCTTTTTATTGGGTTGGTGCATAATTATTGCGGCTCTTTATTTCAATAAATTTTATTCAACAAAAATAATAACAATTGGCGTGAACAGTATCACTTCATCACCATTACTCCCAGGTCCACTCTGACTCGGAGTGGTAGTACCTGATAGGGTCCCATCTATGGGCTAAATAGAGAAAAATCAGTTTTTAAAAATGTGTTTAAAAAAAAGAAAATGTGTTTAAAAAAAAGAAAATGTGTTTAAAAAAAGAAAAAAAAAAAGAAAAAAAAAGAAAATGTGTTTTAAAAAAAAGAAAATGTGTTTAAAAAAAAGAAAATGTGTTAAAAAAAAAAAAGAAAAAAAGAAAATGTGTTTAAAAAAAAAGAAAATGTGTTTAAAAAAAAAAAAGAAAATGTGTTTAAAAAAAAAAAGAAAATGTGTTTAAAAAAAAGAAGAAAATGTGGGTCTTAATGTCCTGGGTATGACATAAAACTTTATCTGATGGTGAAGTTCCAATTTTGGAACTGTGGGTAATGTGGAGTACTCTTTCTTCATCCCCATTACTCTCAGATCCACTCTGACTCGGAGTGGTAGTACCTGATAGGGTCCCATCTATGGGTTAAATAGAAAAACATGAGTTTAAAAACTGGGCTTAAGAATTGAGTACCCAGTAAGAATGAATTAAACAAAGCGTCGGAAGAAATGACGTACCTCGGAGCTTAAAACAGGCCTGAACGTGTCTTGCGTGCAAAATGAGTGAAGGACCCAAAAGAAAAGAAAAGATGGCTGGTTTAGCACCGTAATTTAAAGAAACACAATCTCGGAGTCAGGAGAATTGGCGAGAATGTGTTTGCACATTTTTTCGAAATCAAGCTGTGCAGAAAACCCCGCTCGATAAGGAAAGAGGCGAGACATTTTGGAGCGTGTTATTGAGTTTACGTTGGAGACTGCTGCGTCATTGTTGCAAGCGATCGACTCTGTTGATTACGGGATCACTTTACAAATTTAATATTATTTCTCTGAATCTTTGAGATGAAGCTTGATAATTTGTAGTATTTGAATTATTCGGTCTATTGTCCTCATCTTTGTTGTTATCTCCACTATTTCTCAGAATTCTTTTTAGATGAGGCTTGATAATTAGTATAATTTGGATTATTCAGTCTATTGTGATAATCTTTATTGCTATTTGTACAACGTTTCAGCCGATGTGCCCTCCGATCTTCTTCAGGTATTTCTTGTCAGACACGAGACAAGAAGGTTCCCGATTACGACATGAAAGTTCCCGAGTTCGAAAAGAATGTTCCAGAATTCGAAAGGAAGGTTCCCGAGTCCGACAAGAAATACCTGAAGAAGGCCGGAAGGCACATCAGCCAAAACGTTGTACAGATAACAATAACGATGAGGACAATAGTCCGAATAATTCATATGATATAAATTTGATATTGTTTTCAAATCAGCATACTTACGACATCTATTTTCATCACTTCCATCTACACACTCTACTGATGTATCACACACCCACGTTTTCTTGATACAATAACTTTGATCCTTACACGCTACCATATCATCGGGACAATCTGAAATGGAGGGATTAGTATCAGCTGAGATTGTTTATCGGTGAAAATCTTTAGAAAATGTTCAATGTTAACAAAAATTAACATTTAAAAACATACGCAAAGCACAGACACTTAGCAATATCTTACTCACAATGCATAACCATACCTACATCTTATTATAATGGAGATTGTGTGTTTTTCTGTCTGTAACCGAAACTATATTACTACTCAAATCCAAATTCCCTTAGTTATTTACGTTACTTTTCCCGTGACTTTATTTTTTATCTAAAGCTCAATTACTAATAAAATTGTTTTATGTTAATACTGTTGGTCTTATCTACGTAGTAATACCATGCAATTGTATTTATATAACCAACAAAATAGCAGTTTAAAGTGTTAACGGGAAGGCTAATTTGCATATTGACATCAAATATTTGATTTTATTAAATATGTGCTTAGTATTATTGATTTCTAATTGTTTGGTTTTATCTTAATGAATATGACTAAAAATCTCGGGTATAAATCTTAAACGAAATGTATTAACAAGAAGAAATAACTGTAATTGTAATTTTGTTCTTTACATTTTATTTTAGCTAAATAGTTAAATTAAGAAAATTTAGTAATGAAAGACGGGAGTGATGGAAGAGTAAGTTTCAGCTGTTCTATTTTTCGATTATAACCCCCTCTGTTTCAACTTTCTAAATCTGCATTCTTATTTAGTTTCATTAGTATTTCTAATTTAATCTAATATTTTATTACATTAAAACTTGAATACTTGCACCCGGAGGGTGCATATATTTGCTAGTAAATATAATATATAAACATACTTATACTGATTTATATATATATATATATATATATATATATATATATATATTTGGGAGAATATGTGCTTAAATGAAGTCGAACCTATTTTTTGAAATTTAATTCATTAATAATTAATTAGGCGGGATTAAACTAATTAATTATTAATGAATTAAATTTCAAAAAATAGGTTCGACTTCATTTAAGCACATATTCTCCCAAATATTGTCGGCTGAAAATAGCCATATCACAAACATCGTCTGTTTGTTTACGTTTCATATATATATATATAAACGTTTCATATATATATATATAAACGTCTTTTGAATCATCTATTTGTCTTGTGTTTTTCATTTCTTACGACTCAAATGGGGAATCGTTAATAATTTCCCAAATAATTGAATTTGAACACATAATTCTTAATTCTCTGGAATACTTGTTGCATGTGTTCCGAAAAACAACCAGGAGAGAAGAAGAATTAAACTTACCCATTGATGGACAGTTGCCGGATGTAACCTCGACTCTGTTTATTAATATTTCGGTATCATCTGTAATAGCTTCAAATTGTAGAAACATTTGAGCTTTCTCAATATAAAACTGACCAACCATCCAATCATTTTTGCTTCCAGAATAAAGCATAAGTTTTTTTTCTGTATTGTTAAAGACATCTAAGCTGGAGTAAGAAGAAGGATAAATACGATAATATATGCGGATACAACTATTCGTTATATTTGCAAATGGAGATCTCATCGAAATTTTTCTACTGACATTCGATTTCATATGGAAACCTAAAATGAAAAAAAAAAAAAAAAAAAATAGAAAAAAACAAAAAAACAAAAGAACAAAATGAAAAACAAACATCAAATTTATTTAACAATATCACATTATTTACGTCAACAGAGCCAAAGCAGAGATAAATGTTTTCTTTGTATTCTTTTGTGTGTGTGTGTGTGTGTGGGGGGTAAACAAAATTTTATTATAATAGAAATTGTGTTTTACTCTGTTTGTAACCGAAACTATATCACTACTTAAGTCACAATTTCCTTAGTTATTTACGTCACATTCTCCATGATTTTATTTTTATTTAAACCTCAATTATTAATAAGATTGTTTTACATTATTAATACTGCTAGCCTTATCTACATACTAATAACATCCAATTGTATTTGTATATACAAAAAATAGCGGTTTACAGTGTGAACGGGAAGGCTAATTTGCATATTGATATTTAAAAATTAATTTGAATAAATATGTGCTTAGTATTATTGATTTCTAATTGTTTGGTTTTATCTTGATGAATATGAGAAAAAATCTCGGGGATAAATCTTAAAAGAAATCCATTAACAAGAAGAAATAACTGCAATTTTATTCTTTACTTCCTAATTCAACCAAATAGTTAAAATAGGAAGATTTAGCTATATTACCCCTTCTGTTTCAAATCTTTTCATCTGCATTTTTATTTAGTTTCATTAACCTTTCTAATTTAATATAATATTTTATTATAATTAAAACAACTACTTGCACCCGGCGGAGGATGCATACATTTGCTAGTATTATATACTGTATCAATTGACAGCGCTGGTGTGTAGTACACTGGATTAAAAACCAACACAGTTATACAAAAGAAAGCTGGACTTTATTTTCTTTCCTCGGTTGGCGTGGATGAAATGAGGTGTGTGTTGTGATAGCGCCGGCTTGAATGAGTGGTGAAATGAACCGTAGTTATAACAAATCTCTTCTTCGGAGAGTCGACGGGAGTGACTGAACTTAGCGGCTACCAAATCTTAACTGCTGAACTCTCGGTCTAACCGTCACTTTTTCAATTTTTACCCAGCATGCTCTGGTCTATTCAAATTACACCGGAACTGTATGGCGTGACCTGCAATCCTAGATTTGTCACCAGTTAATAGGAAGTCCTTTGTCATCCTGCTATTGTTGTTTTTCCGGAAGGTTTGTTTGACCCGGTCAGCAGTAAGCCTTAGATCTTTATCACTCTTCCTCTTTCTTCTAACCAGACTTCTGTCTGGAACATCCTTTGTTTCTCAATTCCTTTGTCTTTTTGAATTTCTTTTCGCGCCAAAAGAATTGAAACAATAGTTAATCTGAAACACTAGTTTAGTTAAATTCTAATGACTGATTTCTTTTTGATGGCATAACAAATAATTCTATCATCGAAGTTTTATGAAAGTTATATCCCTTTTTGCTTTGATAGTTTCTTTTTTAGTATCATATGTAAATGAGGTAATACTATAAAAGCGCCACCCTGTCGGCGGGGCCGTAGAATACGCCGACTGCACCACTGTAAAGGGGTAACCCCCCATCCCCCAACAGAACCATCTGTTGGCCGTTGGTGGTGACCCCTGATGCCTGAGGAATGGATCCTGGTGGCTGAAATACTCCACTTTAGCCTTTACTTGGGCTAGATGGGCGATCGGAGAGGCCCCCTCCGATCAATCGGCTGGTCACATCAAGACCTAGCACCTATTATATGATTGTCCCAACCCTATTGACCTGATGGCAAGCCCCAACCCTTTTTATCATATATGCGCAGGTCTAGCGCTTGCGAAAAGAGGATAGACTCCCTCGATGTCTGGCTAATACCGATAATAGGCCACTGGCTTACGGACAAAGCATGCTGAACACACCGGTTCTCGTTCGATCACCGAAGTTAAGCAGCGTAGCGCCTAATTACTACTTGGATGGGGGGAGGGGACTCTGTCAACTACTTTTTTATTACAAAAAAATCAGAAATGTCTTTTAAAAAAATGGTAATTTATTTGAACTTTTGCTTTAATGTTTATTTGGTGTTTACTTTTTACCTTTTGAATATTTTTATAAAACCAACCATTTTTTTTTTATATTGGTTTGTAAAAAATGACAAAAACAAAATTAAAATACCCGACTCCTTGTAAATTCTTGTCCAACTTGGACCATGGGACATGTTCTTATAACCACAGAGAAAATCATCAGTGAATTCACAGGCAAGGGATCTAGCTGAAATAAAACAAAGAAAATACAGAATTAAACATTAATTCATTCATTTATTCAGTAAAATAAATACCGTATTTGAAGGCATATAGGACGCACTTTTTTTCCAAAATTTTGGCTCAAAAAATTGCCCTGCGTCTTATACATCGTAGGTGAAATTTGAGACTTCCTGTAGGCCTTATTATTATTATTATTATTATTATTATTATTATTATTATATTCAGTCTTTTTGAATTTTCACATCAGCGTTAGCTGATGGTCTTTCACTGGAGTCTGAGTGACAGCAAGTCTCCTCAAGTCTCTAGAACTCTTCTGAGTATTCTGGCAGATTGCAGCAGTGCAGTGTTCTGGATGGTATCAATCCTTCCTCTGATTTCCAGATTTTCCAAACCCTTTTCCAATCCTTTTGGGACCGTTCCAAGTGCACCAACTACAATTGGTATAACTTTGACTTTCATATTCCATAACTTTTTCAGTTCTCTGGCAAGAATGTGATCTGCTGGAACTGCAAAATCCACCAGATGACAAGTTCATTCTTTTTTGTTATTCAGCACTAGGTCTGGTCTTCTTGCTGGGATAAGGTAATCCGTTTTTATTTCAAAGTCCCAGAGAATTTTATGCATTTCGTTCTCAAGAACAGATTTTTTGCATAATTCCCAGTGGATCACCTTCCCAACCCAGACGTGTCTAGTTTTGTACTCCCATTGTGCTAGTTTGCTACATTCGCATTATTATTATTATTATTATTATTATTATTATTATTATTTCCTGCTATTGAGATGTCTTGTGTGTGCTTATTGCTTGCCTGTACTGCCAAATTGCTTTTATACAGCTATGGTTCTGCTTGTGTAATGCACAGCTAGACTGTTTTTAACAATATATGCTTAAATACACAAACAACTTTTTCCCCTGAATCTGTCTGACCTGCTGAAATGGGAGTGCGTCTTATATGCCCGTGCGTTTTATATGCCGTCAAATACGGTAAGTAAAGTTGGCGGTGAGGCCTAATGTCAGTATCAGCCGAACAGCGAGGGAATCTATCCCCTTTTCGCTAGCGCTATACCAGGGAGATTGTTTTTGATGAGGTGGCGCGCCACACCTACCGTCAGCTCCTCTCTTTACCGCACAGATTAGATTACCCAATCTGTGCTACTCATACGCTGAGTTTGCGGGGACCGGTATCGAATCATGAACCTTGCGATTCCTTGGCAAGTGCTCTACCGACTGAGCTAAACAGATCCTTTTTTTTTTTTTACTCATTCATTCAAGAAAAACAAAATAATCACTCTCGTGTATTATTAAAAAGGACCGGTTTAGCTATGTTGGTAGAGCATCTGCTGGTGGTAGCTGTGGCGCTCTACCCCAGCAAAAACAATCTTCCTGGTTTAGCGCTAGCGAAAAGAGGATCGATTCCCTCGCTATCCGGCTGATACCGACAATATGCCACTCTGCCAACTTTACTTTTTTATTATTATCAATTTTGACGAGTATGAGGAGCGTTCAAAAAGTTGTAAGTTTCACCCAGAAATAACCATATCCTTCAAGAGAACATGAGAATCAAGAGGAACAGATGACCTACTCTACATATAGATCTGGTTTGCATAGAAAAATTTCCCCAAGGTGTCAAAAACAGGAGTTTTCAAATTTGAAATGAGGATACCCTAAGCTTTCAAAAAATACCAAATTTAGCTAGGTAACTGTTGTGATGTTAATCCAACAGTAAAAAAAAAAGTCAAGTCGAGGTAGGGTAAGATAAGACAAGTGTATTTACAATAATGGTACAGGAACGGCTAGCTTGCCGTTAAACGGTAACAGTACAACCTTTTCACTCGGTGTCTCACTATTTATAGTGAGAACCGGTGTATATTCTCCACTGTAGGAACGGCCGGTACAACAGTAACAATTTTTTCCCGGTCCACTTTCTGATCTACCAGATTAGATCTGGTTTGCATACAACCCCTGCACAATAAAAAAAAAAAATTCCCCAAGGTGTCAAAAAGAAAAGTTTTCAAATTTCAAAAGAAGATACCCTAAGCTATTAAAAAAAATACTGAATTTAGCTTGGTAACAATTTTTCCCGGTCCACCTTCTTATCTACCAGACTATATCTAATTTGCATACTACCCCTGCACAATAAAAAAAAAAAATTCCCCAAGGTGTCAAAAAGAGGAGTTTTCAAATTTCAAATAAGTATGCCCAAAGCTTTCAAAAAATACCAAATTTAACTTGGTGACAATTTTTTCCCAGTGTCCTTCTTATCTACCAGACTAATAAATCAGTACATTCTGAAGGAGGTTAAAACAAGGGAAGAAAAATAGTCATTACATTGATTGACTACAGAAAAATCCTATGATATGCTTCCACAAATTTGAATGATTGAATGTCTAAAGATGTAAAAAATGTATAAAAATGTATAAAATGTATAAAGATGTAAAAAAATGTATGAAAATGTATAAAATGTATAAAAAATGTATAAAATGTATAAAAAATGTCTAAAGATGTAAAAAATGTATAAAAATGTATAAAATGTATATAAAAATGTATAAAATGTATAAAAAATGTATAAAATGTCTAAAAATGTATAACATGTCTAAAGATGTAAATGTAAAAATGTATAAAAATGTATAAAATGTAAAAAAATGTATAAAATGTATAAAATGTAAATGTATAAAAATGTATAAAATGTATAAAATGTATAAAATGTCTAAAATGTAAAAAATGTATAAAAATGTATAAATGTATAAAAATGTATAAAATGTCTAAAGATGTAAAAAATGTATAAAAATGTATAAAATGTATAAAAAATGTATAAAATGTCTAAAGATGTAAAAAATGTATAAAAATGTATAAAATGTATAAAGATGTAAAAAATGTATAAAAAATGTATAAAATGTATAAAAAATGTATAAAATGTATAAAGATGTAAAAAATGTATAAAAATGTATAAAATGTATAAAAATGTAAAAATGTATAAAATGTAAAATGTATATGTATAAAGATGTAAGTTATCAAACAGTCTTTAATTCCATCGCGAAAACCATGAAAAACTGACGACATTGATTCTTCTTGAATATTATTGAAGACGTAGAAAAAATAATTGAAAGCTGCAAGGATTTAGGTTCAATTCTTGATGTCTTATTTCAAACATTTCTAACTGTTCCCCCAAAATAAGTCATTACAATAACTAACAAGAATAAGCGCCCTCCAGGTGCAAGTATTTAAGTTTTAATGTAATGAAATATGTTAAACGAGAAAGACTAACGAAATTAAATAAGAACGCTTATAAAAAGATTGCACTTATTTCAATTATATTTTAACTGGTTTCTATACAAAATAGTTAATATTATTTATTTTAATACATTGGAGAATAAAACAATGATATTAGAGATCAATATCATCAAGTAATTATTTATCTAACCCAGTTTTGTTGAAACCAGTATGCAAATTAACCACACCATATATCATGTAAACCATTATTTCTTAGTGATATATAAGACACATAGCAGGATTTTAAACGCATGGAATAATTTTAAGGCAAATCTAATTCAGATTTTTATAGAGACATCGTTAATAAATAAGATTGAAGATTTATTCTACGTATGAATGATTGTGACTATAAATCAAATACTCATTGATGAACATACACAATTCCTGAAGGTATTGTGACGTAATCAGTGACGTAGTTTCGGTTACAGACAGACACCAAATCTATCGGGTTTAAATAATTACTTTGTGCTATTGATCCCTAATATTATTGTTTTATTCGCCAATATATTAAAATCAATCCTATTAATGATTTTATATAGAAATCAATTAAAATATAATTAAAATAAGTGTAATATTTTTTTATACGTTCTTATTTAATTTCGTTAGTCTTTCTAATATAATACTATGCATTGTGCATGTATATGTGGCTGCACAGTTAGTTATATAGATACGTTCTAGGTAGTTATAATTAATAAGTAGTAAGTCAAACTACATATATGTATAAATATGTGTGTGTGTTCAGGTAGATAATGTGTGTATATATATGTATAGATAGATAGATAGATAGATATATATGTGCGTATGTATGCATACATGTGTGTGTGTGTATGCATATATATTGTATGTGTAAGTAGGTGTATTGTTTGTGGGTGTCAATAGTTCAGTCCACCCATTAAAACTTAAGAAAAGATTAAGAGTGGTGATAACTCCCCAATTTAGAGACGAGAAGTCTGGGTTCTCAATAACTTTGAGAAGTTAACTGGAGGTTAGACCATAATAAAAATTGACCCATATTAGAACAAAGGATTTGGAAATCTCGTGATGAATGAGAGTGAGATGAGATCTGAGGGATTCTGGGAAATTTTAAAAAGTCAAGTAAGTTAGCTCTTGGTCAGCGAAAGGAACAGACCTCTTTGAGACTAGTGAAGTAGAGGCCAGCGTTAGCAGAGGTCCCCAAAGGAACAGGGGGTGCCCCCTCTCGACAAACATGGGAGAAGTTGGGATAGCGATAGAGAATGAATGCAAGAACTATATACATCTCTGACCATTCTAATGTTCACCTGAAATTGTCTTGTCTTTATTCTCTCTTTGTTGTTAATTGTAAACCCCCTGGATGAGCCATGAGGCAGCATTACGTACACAAGTGGAGGTCCTAAGTAAGTGTCAAATAAGCAGACGATCACGAGACGGTCATGACCAGTAAGGTTGGAAAAACTAGAAGTTGCAGGATATGCAGAAAGGTGCGCAGCAGAAGGTGCCAACAGGTGCTCATGGCCCCGCGGGAGGGTTACACTAATCTAATATATTTTATTACATTAAAACTTAAATACTTACGCCCAGTAGAGAGCAGATTATAAATGTTGGGCAAGTAAAATGTTTATTCCTGTGTGTGGGGTTAAGTGAGGAAGAGGCTTTCTGTGATTGGATATACCAATCACGTGATGAACCCAGAAGTGTTGACGCAAAATACCAAAAATCACCAGATAGATTCCGGACCAGCTCCCGTGTGCATGTCGAGTTGAAATTCTCCCCGAGAAATAATTAAGATACCAGATATTTTCTCCATCACACCAGTAAGTCTCTCAAACTTGACTATATACTTTAGGAAGGACTTTATATTGTTAGTCATTGTTTTATTTGTTATTTAATAAATTGTTAGAATAAACTAAGTTTTAATTCATTTATTTATTGCTGATAGTCTTAGACTTAAATGCTATGCTAATACTAATATAAATAATAGTCATTATTGAAACTAGCTTCCAACATCTACTTTAGCGGTAGCATGAATAATTATAATTGTAATGATAAGGTTATTAGTAACAATTTAGTATCTTGTGTATCGCTTGTTTGGTGAGTGTGTGGTTGAAGAGTTGAAGATCCGAGTTATGGGTCCCCACAATTTATATGTATAAGACTGCGGAAATATAGTTTCCCTAGAAAACAAAAGAAGACAAAATTGATAAAGGAAACTGTTGTACCGGCCGTTCCTACAGTGGAGAATATACACCGGTTCTCACTATAAATAGTGAGACACCGAGTGAAAAGGTTGTACTGTTACCGTTTAGCGGCAAGCTAGCCGTTCTTGTACCTTATTGTAAATACACTTGTCTCATTTTACCCTACCTCGACTTGACTTCTTTTTTTACTGTTGAACTAACATCACAACAGAAACAAACTTTATATACATTAATTTACAATTGGTATATTCAATTGTTCTTTCAGCGGTGTTGCAGACTGTATGTGTCTGTACGTAGTTGTGTGTGACAAGTGTGACATGTATTGTTTATATTTGTGCGATTGGTTGTCAACATTGTAGCAGTTTTGTCTGTGATTGAAACTTGTGATTGAAATTTGTTGTTGTTGAGCGATAGAGAGAGAAAATAAAAACCGAAATATAGACAGACCTGTTGAGTCGTATTATATGTTTTCGGACAGCGTATTCTCCCCATTGTGTCGAGTTGGGAGCATCAGATCCAACTCTGTCGAGTCGGGAAGAGCGTAAGCTCACACTGTCTCATTGTCTGTTGTTTTTCAGCTCTATGGGCCTTTTTATAATTTTCTTTTTGTCATTGTCTATTGTGATCATTAAGCTAAAATATTCATCAAATATCAGGTGATTTGCAATGATGCAATATCGAATGATTTTGGTATCTGTGGAATTCTGGTGACATAAATTATCGGATGAATTTAAACAATTGTTTCTATTGTTTCTAAAATATTTCTAAACTAATATTCATTCGATTCTCTTTTGTTTACCTAATTCTAAACCCATGACATACCATTGTAAACCTAGTTATTTAAGAAAACTTGATTATTTTAATTTGGTCAATTCCACATGCTGTAAAAATATAGGGGCCAATCCCTAAACGCTTTATCGAGTAAACAACTTACATGGACAGAAACCAGGTATTACTGAAACGTCATCAATTGCTATGTCACCCAGGGGACCGTTTCCTCGTATTGCTGTGAAAATAATAGTCGTGTTCACCCCGGCTGTCAAATTAATGCACCCAGGTATCCAGTTATCTGATGCATTTCCAGCATCTGACCACTGCAATGTCCTCATCGAACCTGTGTCAATGCTTACCTGCAACAAGAAAAATAATAAACAAACATTATAAGTACTAGCATATATATGCACCCTCCGGGTGCAAGTATTTTAGTTAAATTTTATAATAAAATATGATATTAAATTAGAAAGGCTAATGAAACTGAATAAGAATGTAGATAAAAAGATTTTGAACAGAGGGGGTATGATTGAAAAATAGAACAACTTTGAAACTAACTCTTCCATCATTTTCCGTTACTCCCGTCTTTCATTGGTAAATTTTCCTAATTAAACTGTTTAGTTAAAATAGGAAGTAAAGAATAATATTACAGTTATTTCTTCTTGTTAAGGGATTTCTTTTAAGATTTATTGAAGAGATTTTTGCTCATATTCAATAAGATAAAACCAAACAATTAGAAATCAATAATACTAAGCATATATTTATTAAAATCAATTTTTTTAAGATCAATATGCAAATTAGCCTTCCCATTCACACTGTAAACCTCTAGTTTGTTGTATATATAAATACAATTGCGTGTTATTAGTATGTAGATATGGTCAACAGTGTAAGTAATGTAAAACAATTTTATTAATAATTGAGGTTTAAATAAAAATAAAATCATGGAGAATATGATGCAAATAACGAAAGGAATTGTGACTTGTATAGTAATATAGTTGGTTACAGACAGACAAACCCACAATCTCCATTATAATAAGACTAGCAATAAATGCACCCTCCGCCGGGTGCAGGTAATTAAGTTTGAATGTAATAAAATATCATATTAAATTAGAAAGGCTAATCAAACTAAATAAGAATGCAGATAAAACGATTTGAAACTTACTCTTCCATCAATCCCGTTTTCATTGCTTCACACTGTAAATCGCTATTTTGTTGTATATATGAATACAATTGCATGTTATTAGTATACAGATATAGTCAATAGTAATATTAAGGTAAATCAATTTTATTACTGATTTTGGTTGAAATAAGAATAAAATCATGGAGAATGTGACATAAATAACTAAGGGAATTGTGACTTGAGTGGTAATATAGTTTTGGTTACAGACAGAAAAAACACACAATCTGCATTATAATAAGATAACATTTTTTTTTTTTTTTTTTTTTTGCTTTTTGTTTTGTTTTACGACATATCAACCCTTTTTGGGTCATTTAGTGCCGAATCAAGTCATTTTTATATTTGGTTACTTACAGTACCTGTTGATCTAGCGGGTACCGGTACTTTCATCGTGAATTAACTGTAAGCCTATAAAATGCTGTATTACCTATGCTTGCAGTACTGTTTTGAGATGTATGCTGGGATTATCATATCATATGTGTATCTTGGGCTAGACGGGTGGTCGGAGAGGCCCCCTCCGATCAATCGGCTGGTGACGTCAAGCCCTAGCACCTATATGATTTTCCCAACCCTATTGCCCTTATATTGCCCCTTTTTATCGTATGGGTGCTAGAAGGCGGTGGCTGCGGGTCTACATGTCCTGGGAATAACGTTAAACTCTATCTGATGGTGAGGTTCCAGTTTTGGAGGTTTGGGGAATGTGGAGCACCCCTTCATCACCATTGCTCCCTGGTCCACTCTGACCCGGAGTGGTAGTACCTGTTAGGGTCCCATCTATGGGTTAAATAGAAAAATGTATTTATAAAAAAAACTGTATTATCCATTAAGAATTGATTTATTTCAAAACTTTATCGGCATTAAATAACCCACTGGGGTTGATATGCCGTAAAACAAAACCAAACCATATCATATGTGCAGTTCATTATGCTTTTCGATCCAGTTCCAGAATTTACAAAAAAAAACAAACAAAAAAAACAAAGAATAAAGGTAAGCATTTATAATCGATCGTTTAGTGTCCATAAAAGCAATATATTATGATAAGTTATCAATTATATATATTTACCAACTCCTCCGTACACAAGGTCAATTTCTTAAGCGGAGCTTAACAGGCTTGAATTCAGAGTTTTTCTTCTCCTAGACTGGTTACCTAAACAAGATTCAAGAGCCCAGTCTGTCCTACTGTTTAATCATAGCTATGGGGAAAGTATGTTTATTTATGTTTATTTATTTATGTTTTACCCTAAATGTTTATTTATGGAGCAGATAAAACGATGCGCTTTTGTCTTTAAAAACGCGAGAAAAATATGAAAAGAGATAGATAGGTAGAGAGACAGAGAGATAGTATGAAAATTTCCTTTAAAAATCAAATAAAAAATGACTAAAGTATATGTCAAAAAAAGAAAATGCGAATTTAAACGTATATGAAAATTTCCTTTAAAAATCACAATAAAAACTTGATTAAAGATGACGTGTCTATTAAAGATATATCCCATTTCTTAACCCGAAAGCCTTAGGACTCTAAGGCGCCAGATTCCAGTGCCCTTCTGCTACGTCATCGATCCCCACTGTTAACGAGAAAACAGTCAGTGGTCGGTTCGGCTTAAACCTGTAAGGACCTGAATGAGTTAACTCCCTCAGACTGAATTGGTAAATAAGTTGCCACTCGCTTCCAGGAGCAAACCTTGAAATTCGACAAATTCAACTTGAAAGAATTATACTACAGAAATCATCTCAACTCAATTAGGGTTTGCAACTCAAAGACAGCTTCCCTAAAATCAACCTCTAAAATTCATCACCAACAAAACATACGAAATTTCAACCCGCCTCTGCCGATAGGTTGGCGGGTCATTCTTCACTTCAAAGAACTTTGTTAACCGGACTCTGAGTTAAGTTCTCCACAAATCACACCAAAATTTGCAAAAACTATCCTTAAATCTATCTTTCCCTTTTTTTTGTTTATACATATTAAATTTGTTGTTAAATATATTTGTCTTGTCTTGTCTTTTCATTCAGTGTCCGAACTTGAAAGTTGCGGTAATTCCCCCCCCCCACAAGTGAGAGTTAATCCTTTTACAGTTTTAATTCCCATAATAGGTAGAAGGAAAAATACAGACTAAAGGAAGGAAGGAAGGAACTAGTAGATAGATAGATAGATAGATAGATAGATAAAACGAGAGAAAAATATGAAGCCATTCCTTATTCCAATATTTTAAAATACATACTTGAAGTTCTCCGGAATCTCGTCCATTCATATTATAATAAAAATGAAGATAATGGCGAGGAGGAGGGGTGAAAGGAAGGAACTTTAACTCTGTTCTGTCACGTGGTCTTCCCTGGCTCGATTCAGCATACATAAAATATCCTGAAAGAAATATTCAAATGATCAGATTAGAAACTTAACGATTACTTTCATACAACATTCAAAGAATCGAATCTCAAGTTTTCTAGGACAACTATTGCAAAAATTGGGGATTAATTATCTGCTCTTGGCAACAAGGGGGCAATCTACAAACTAGCATAGTTAAGTTTGCAACTCTTGTATTTTTTAAAATTACATATGCTTGCACTTTCATGTTGTTTTTTGAGCCTTCTTCATCCGAATTTGAATGCCTATATGTAAATGTTGGAAAATATATGGCGCCCAACAAAAATACCATACAACACAATTTTTCCCTGGATATTATTTAAACACTTCCACTTGTCACTAGCACCTTCTTGCTTCGAAGTCGGACTGCAATCCCTGTCTCAGGTAACACTGTGTTAATATTGCCTTGGCTCGTTTCTGATTGGTTGGTCAGAGCAATCAGTACGAGTGAATAATCATATAAATAGACTAGTCTCCTCTCGCAAACCTCTTTTTTGTCACGTCCGGTTTTACGGGAGACAAATAATTTTTTCTCTGCAGCAAAGGAAAGCAATATGTATTCTTTTTGGCTATCTTAGTAACATCTCATGGACCTACACGCGAGAAGTCCTTCGCTACACGAAGTAAGTCTTCCCTCGCCACATCTCTTTACAGCTATGATAAGAATTTGCATCTCTAATCTGGCACCTCAAGCCTGCTCAGAAACTTGACCTCCTGTAAACTGTTCAGAGAAATGCAACCCAGCGAATACCTGTCATCAGGCATCTAACATACTCTGAACGTCTTGCTGCTTTGGGCATGGATGCATTGAAGCTCCGACGTCTGGTAACTGAATTGATAAACACTCACAAGGTTATAAATAATCTTGCTAACAACAACACTGTGCGCCTTTTTGATTTCTACACGTCTAATACACGTAGGCATGCCTATAAAGTCAGAAAACAGCACAATTCCCATGACTTTCAGAAACATTTATTCGCGCTTAGAGTTACTGAACGTGGAACAAACTACCTGTATCAGTTGTTAGTTGCTGAGACACTGCATCCTTTAAAACCTGTATGCTTCCTGTGATTTGCCAACACTATACCTGATATTCCCCTCCATTCACACACACACACACACACACACACACATATATATATATATATATATATATATATATATATATATATATATATATGAGTATATGTGTCTGTGTGTATTTAGGCAGCATTCTTTCATTTATACATGTAGAATTAAACAAAAGGCAGGTCTCCTGTTTAACAATTTTATTTGTGACCTTTTCAAGCTTTTTAGCCAACTTTTTTTTATATTTGGATGGAATTTGTGGATTAGTCCACCGAAGTTCATATCCCGAGTACTTTCGGCACTTCGAAGTGCCATCATCAGGGGTGATGTGTTCCAGTTTTTTTTTTCAAAGTATATCAATTCTCTACCTCCAGCCTCCACATCCATCATCATCATCATCATCAGGTTGCGCTGTTGGCACGGATATCCATGACAATCTCTCTCCATCCGTCATTCTCGGGAGGTCATTTGAGCAGCATCCTGTATCCGCACAGAGCTGAGCAATGTATGCCTTTGCTGGTCGGCCCACACTGGCTTGCCCATATGCTGGCTTCCACAGGAGGACGTCGCTTATGAGTTCGTCCTTGCTTCTCCAGCAGTGTCCCGCGTGTCTTGTCCGTCTTACTCGGATGGTTTGGGTGATATGTGGCAGGTGGCCGTACAGCTGCTTTCTCGTAGGGTACTGTTTCCACGTCTTGTTCAGGATCACACGCAGTATTCTTGTGCAGCTCCCATCTAGTTTATTCTCTAGTCGCTTCGTTAGGGTCCAGGTGGTGCAGCCATACAGCAGCACTGACACGACAACAGTCTGGAAGAACTGTCTCTTTAACTTGTCTGTGAGATTGGATTTCCATATGACCGATAATTCATTTATAGCGGTCCATACCTTTCCTATACGTGCATTAACGTCGTTTTCTGTGGAGGAGATGTTACTGCCTAAGTATCTAAATTGTTCTACCGAGTTTAGGAGTTTGCCATCGATGGTTGAGATGTCGCTTTTGTTTTTGAAAGACAAAAGTTTTATCAGAGTTCACGTACAGGCCGACATTTCGTGCTGCCTTTTCTAGGCTGTGTAGTTAGGATTCGGCTTGTGCAGGTGTATTTGCGAGTAGTACCAGGTCATCAGCATAATCCGCATCTGTAATAGTATGTGCGGGATATCACCTGCTTCTTGCTTTTTTTAGTGTGAGGTCTCTTTTTCTTTTATGGGATCTAGTGATGTTCTGAGTAGTCTAGGCATATGATGAATATAT
Source organism: Doryteuthis pealeii (assembly GCA_023376005.1). Lineage (NCBI taxonomy): Eukaryota > Metazoa > Mollusca > Cephalopoda > Myopsida > Loliginidae > Doryteuthis > Doryteuthis pealeii. Next base: position 73,512,916 of record CM042153.1, read on the forward strand.
ATGGCGCTAGTGTATCTCCTTGTAGGACTCTGGCGACAATGTCAAATTTGTTCTACCGAGTTTTTAAATTAGTTTTTCTACTTTTATAGAAAGTAGCTCTTCTTTCTTAGAATATTTTGAGCAATCCTCGTAGACTAAATAACGAGAATGGAATTGGCGGTTTTCCCTATAAATAATGTGTGAGGAAATCTCGGAGAGAGAAACAACGAGATCTCATGGGACTTGTTAATTCGATCTAGCCATTGCTAATTACTATGTTCACCTTGTATCTTTGCTTGTAAACATTTTCCCTATTTTTAATACTCGTTGTGTTTTTTCTATTATTTCGCTGTTAACTTTGATACTAGAGTTTCAACAGAAATATTAGTTCAATTACTCTGTTCACCTTGTATCTTTTCTTAGTAAATGTTTTCTCTATCCTTAATACACGTTGTGTTTCTTTCTATTATTTCTCTGTTAACTTTGATACTAGAGTTTCAACAGAAATATTAGTTCAATACTCTGTTCATCTTGCATCTTTGCTTAGTAAATGTTTCCCTATTTTAATATTCGTTGTGTTTTTTCTATATTTCGCTGTTAACTTTGATACTAGAGTTTCAACAGAAATATTAGTTCCTGTTCACCTTGCATCTTTTCTTAGTAAATGTTTTCCCTATTTTAATACTCGTTGTGTTTTTTTATTATTTCGCTGTTAACTTTGATACTAGAGTTTCAACAGAAATATTAGTTCAATTACTCTGTTCACCTTGCATCTTTGCTTAGTAAATGTTTCCCTATTTTTAATACTCGTTGTTTTTTTTCTATTATTTCGCTGTTAACTTTGATACTAGAGTTTCAACAGAAATATTAGTTCAATTACTCTGTTCACCTTGCATCTTTGCTTAGTAAATGTTTCCCTATTTTTAATACTCGTTGTGTTTTTTCTATTATTTCTCTGTTAACTCTGATATTAGAGTTTCAACATAAATATAAGTTCAGGATAAAGATAGTACAACTTATATTATGAAACCTCCACGACTTTGTGATACATTTCTAACTTGAAAAGGGATAAATTGCAGTATAATTATAATAGAACAAGAGTTACCTTTTCCAGGTGACCCCGTGTGGTCAATATTTGGGCCCGTGTCATTTGTTGGCGTTGATTTTGCTCTTATCCATCTGTATGAACTGACATCACAATTTATTTTGTAGTCACAAAATTTGATATTGTCAAAGGTGCACTTTTGTTTCAAAATTCCAACTAAAATAATAAAAAAAAACCACAATATTATAGCTAATTAAAAGTATAAGAATTTTATAATTTGCTTGTAGCATTGTGTTTATATTGGTTTGGCGGTTGGTTTTGAAGGCTATCACAATGCAAGTGTAAAGAAAAATAAGGTAACTATAATGTTGTTCATTTACCTTTGATTCTCTTAATATTTCGGGATGCAAAAAAAACCCTTCGTCAGAAAATTTCTAAGAAGGGTGATGTTAACTTATCACTAGAACCTGCTCATTCTGTTGTATGCTTGTTTGGTAATGTCTTTTTCCTCTGAATTCTTCGTGTGTGTGTGTGTGTGTGTGTGTGTGTGTGTTTAATATAATTCCAGATATTTTAAAAATTATTAACAAACACACACACACACACGAAGAATTCAGAGGAAAAAAACATTGCCAAACAAACATAGAACAAAATGAGTAGGTTCTAGTGACAGGTTAACATCACCATTTTCAGAGCTCTGTGGTTTCAGAAATTTTCTGACGAAACTTTATCTTCTATCTTTTCCAGGTGACATGCATCTCACTGTCTTCTTTGTCTGAGTTTCTTTCTCCCCCAATTCTCTTTTGCATAGTTTCTATTGCAAGATATTTAGTTTACCCTACAACTTCTCTCTGTTGATACTTGCAGTTTATCAGTCTGTACCAGAAGACACCAAGGTCATTTCCAGGTTTACACATTTAGCATAATGGTTAAGTCATAGGAAATGAAATTGGTGACTCCAGTTCAAATACAGGATGAAGCCGTTTGTGTTTCACTTTGCATTAATACATTTCGAAAGGCATGAACCTATCTTCCCCTACCTCTTAGAAATGGGTAAATAATAGAGGAAACTGGGTTATTTTGTCTTAGTTAGGCAACTAGTCTAGAAGAAGGAAAACCCTGAATTCAAACCATAAGGTTTTTTTTTTCATTCTGATGGGTCATTCCATTATATCAAATTCAAAGAACGTTTAATCAGAAAGTAAAAACTTTTAAATCTATAATAAAGATATTGAAAATGATTATGTAATCTAGGTATTACTAGTTGAAGCACCTATCTACACCAGGTAAGAAATCAAGAACTTGTAGGGAGACAATAAATAATTGTCTCCCTTGGAGAATGGGTGTGTCCATGCCTGGGTAGAGGGGGAATAAAAATGTTAGTCTCGCAGATCCATTGATTGTTTTGGTCTTACATAATGACTCTCCAGTCTCTTACTATTCAAATCCAAATGGTTAAATATCTTCATGAATATTAATAAAATCTTTATCATTTTTGCGCAAAAAGTAAGAGAATAAGTCAAAGGTCATAGTGACCTCATTTTTGGTTTGGTTTGTTTTACGGCATATCAACCTCAGTGGGTCATAGAGTTTTGAAATAAATCAATTCTTAATGGATAATACAATTTTGTTTATCAACTCATGTTTTTCTATTCAACCCATAGATGGGACCCTAACAGGTACTACCACTCCAGGTCAGAGTGGACCAGGGAGCAATGGTGATGAGGGGGTGCTCCACATTCCCCAAACCTCCAAAACTGGAACCTCACCATCAGATAGAGTTTAACGTCATTCCCAGGACATGTAGACCCGCAGCCACCGCCTTCTAGCACCCATATGATAAAAAGGGATTGGGGCTTGCCATAAGAGCAATAGGGTTGTGAAAATCATATAGGTGCTAGGGCTTGACGTGACCAGACGATTGATCGGAGGGACCTCATTTTTCTTTACACTTTCATTGTGATTGCCTTCAAAATCAACCACCAAACTAATCAAAAGTACTTTTCAAAATATTTCTGACTACTTACACGTATAAATTCATAATAGAAATCAATGATAGAATATTCGCTTTTACTTATATTTTAAAATTTGAATAAAATTACCTCGACCAGAAAATTCGGCAAACACCGTGTGTGACATCCGGAACACTGGACAGCTGTTTTGACCTTATTATGTCTCATCGGCAGTGTATACCACGATCTCCGCAACTTAATTAAGGTTAAGTGGATGCGCGATTACCATGACTAGATGATTTGGCGATCCCCGTGTGTGGCGTGGGCTGGTAGCTCAGAGGTAGAGTTTCGGCTCTGCATTTTGTGGTCGCTGGTTTGATCTCAAGTAGCAGAGATTGTCGTATACAATGCTGATGAAACCTTATAAGGTCGAAACGGCTGTCCAGTGTTCCGCGTGTCCCACACGGTGTTTGCCGAATTTTCTGGTCGTGATAATTTAATAAATCCTCTATCTACAAATTTTAAAACCAGTTTTTACTGTTTAAAAATAGTATTTCTTATCTCGAAATAAGTGAAATATAAAATATGAGTGATAAATTTGTATTATTCGGATTTTTCGGATAATTTTCCTCATCTTTATTGCTATATACACAACGTTTAGGCCGATGTGCCCTCCGGTCTACTTCAGGTGTTTTTGTCGAACTCAGAAACCTTCTCTGAACTCGGGAACCTCCTTGAACTCGATAACCTTCATGTCGTAATCGGGAGCTTTCACAGAACTTCGAACAGAACCCTTTATACAATCCAATAGAGTAGACTGTTCTCATTCGGTTGTGTATAGGACAATAAAGACGAGGACAATAGTCCGAAAAATCCAAATAATACAAATTATTAAGCTTCATCTAAAAAAATTCAGACTAATGAGTGATAAACTCTGAAAATCGAAAATTTAATTGGTATTAAACCGTAATAATCGTCGGGGTGGCCTAAAGTCGGTATCAGTCAGACAGCGAGGGAGTCTATGCCCTTTTCACTAGCGCTAGACCAAGGAGATTATTTTTGACACCTGTGGTAGAGCGCCACACCTGCCATCAGCTCCTTACTTTACCGCACAGATCCATGCGCTACTCATACGCTAAGTTGGTGAAGGCCGGTATCGAACCAGGAACCTTGTGGCTCCTAGTCGGACACTCTACCGACTGAGCTAAACCGGCCCTAAAAAAAAAAGCTCTTGTGTGTGTGTATTTAGTACTCTTTGCTATTTCAAAATTGAATTTAGCTTATTTTCTCCCCAAAAAGAAATTAACCTTAGATAGTCTGGATAGTTTTGTTTTTTTCGTATAAATTGATGACATACCTGGGCACTTTTCTTGGTGATATGTTAAATTATCCAATCGAATGACGCCATTTGATCCGAACCCATTGGTCGACATGAATTCAATCTGTATCGTCTCTACTTCCGGAAGATCAATGCATCCCATGATCCAATCAGTTATTGTATTATCATTACTGTTCCACAGTTCAGTTCGATTGTGATTATTCACGTTTCGTAAAAAGATTTGAAATTTATTTATGTCTGTTCCATACATTTGGTAATAGAATCGCAAACTGCCATTTGCATTTTTTCCATTGATTTCTGGAGAAACCAGAGAGGATGTTGCCAGTTCTTGAAAATGGCGCTGTGTCTTTATTTCCAGAAAATAACCATTATCTAAGGGCGAAGAAAAAGAAAGAAAACTTTTAATCCCAGAAATCATGAAATAATAATAATAATAATAATAATAATAATAAATAATAATAATAATAATGGAGATTCGCTTCGGGTTTTTGTCTGTAACAAAAATGACGTCACTGCTTACGTCACATTACCCAAAATCGTCATAGCATAGAATAAATACACTCAAAATTTGAACATGCAACATTAGACAGTCCTCATTGTTTTTTAAAACAAGTTTTAATAAATAAATGATTGGTATTATATATCTATATATAGCTTGTTTTATTTTAATACATATTTAAAGTTTATATTTCAAATTGTTTTATTTTTTAATCCTTTAATGAATTTGATGATTTTACTTACTTAGGGTACAAACTCGCTGACATTGAATTTTTTTCTCCCACCCCAGGCAATATGTTTCAAAAACCTATTTTTACATCGGCCGGAGGGTGTTTTATTTTATTTTGTACTAGTAATAATAATAATAATAATAATAATAATAATAATAATAATGCACATAATGAATGAATAGGAAGCGAGGGATGATTCAAAAGGTTTGGATTCTTTAAATCAACATTTAAACTACATGGTATTTACCTCGTACCCCACTTGTACGGGTTAGGCACAAGGTCCTATTAATGTGGGACCACCCACAAACCGAAGCTCATGGGTGGTGGGGAAAAATTGCGTTGATCCCTTCGGCATTCCCCAGTCCTGCCCCTTTAAATCGAGGGGGCAGGTGTTACCTGGGGGATAGCCTCCTAGGATAAATGCTATTAACTTGTACTAAGATCCAAGGCCGAAGCCACTGGACCCCCACCACTACATGAATATACAAATTTTACTGTTGGTTGGTTGGTTGGTTAGTTTTTACGGCATGTCAACCCATTGGGTTATTTTATGCTGTTGTCGTTTTTATTTTATTCATTCTTGATGGGTACTCAGTTTTTAAAAATCTCATTTTAAACACATTTTCTTAAAACTCATTTTGTTCTATTTATCCTAACAGGCAGTACCATTACGGGTCAAAGTGGACCTGGGAGTAATGGTGATGAAGGGGTACTCCATATTTCCCAGATTTCCAGAACTTCAAAGCTTCAGGCACCGGGCAATAAAACCAGCCCCTTTAAATCGAAGGGGAAGGTGTTGCCTGGGGGTGCGACCCTGGGATCATGCTGTCAACTCGGTCGATGCCAGCTAAATACTGCTAAGAGCAGTAATTCCCCAAAAGAAACTGCTTCGGTTTTTATGCCTCCTCACCGACTGAACCACTCCAAACAACTGGGGTGACAAGACGCTTATCAGGAAGTTTCGAGTTCAATCTGTAGCCTCGCGAGGTAATTCACTTTACCTCTCGCTACATAGATTATTTGTTTACTCTCACAGACATGTGTGTGTGTGGGGGGGGGCGTTATTGTTGAATAAATCTTACCTGTATACTTGTATATGTCTCTAGTCCGTATCCAATTGTAATTGTCATAATCGGTCTGAAATTCGTAGTTGCAAATTTCTCTACTGAAGTCACAGTCCAATGGATCTTAGAATAAAAATAATGAGAATTGATTAAAGAAAATGTATGATTCTATTTTGAAAAATAATCTTTTTAGATTAAAATACGTTCATAATGGCTCTATAAGAATTAATGGGTATTAGTTTGAAACTAACATCCGTTCCATACAATCCATTAGAATATCTTATTGATAACCTAACACTGAATGTTTCGGTAAGAAAAAGACAACGTCATATCAACATAAGATATTAACAACATTCAATTACATACACGTAAAGAACAAAACATGATACATATTCCAAACCATAAAATGCACAATTATGTTCCAATGAATAAAAGGAAGTGTGATACAAAATTGAAAAAAAAAAAAAAAAAAAAAGGATATGTAAAGACTTGCGGGTCTTCCATACTGTTCGATGAATATTGTAATGCAATTCTGCTCTATAAACAGAGCTGGGAATAAATCTGTACTTCGTTCAAAGCGAAGAGAGAAAATACACACGTCTTGTCCCTTCAAAGAAAGGTAACTGAGAGAGGTAAGTTTGCTAAGAGCTGAATTATCACGTGACCAACGGACACGTGGCCAACGGACACGTGGCTAACGGACACGTGGCCAACGGACACTTGGCGTGCGAAGACGCAACTACAATACTTTAATTACTACTAAATATAATATTTAAAAAAAAAAACAACTTACGGGGACAGATTTGTTCATCTACTCGAACGTTGTCGATAGCAATATCTCCAAGAAAGGATGATCCTCGTACGGCCGTCAGACTGAAAGCATCGATACCACCATTTATGATTTGGATGCAGAAACTTCTCCATTGATTTCTTTGATCTCCGACCATTTTCCATTCTTCTTTGCTTGATTTAAGGGAATGAAATCGCAAATGCAAACTACCCACATCTTTGCCATACATGTGATACCAGAACCGTAGATATTTGCCAGTTGTATTCTTGACAACAGGGAATGTAACTGTAGTCGAATCTCCTGGATTACCATATGAACTTTCGGCATACAAATAAGAACCTATGAAAATGGTAAGTGGGGATAAAAAAAAAATTAAACAAAATTAAATAAAATAAAAAAGACACAAAAAGTAACAATTTCACAGGAGGTCTCAGACAGGAAGCGACCTTTTGGGCATGCACAGAAAATAACAAAATTAAACAAAATTAAACAAAAATAAAAATAAAATAAAAGACTTTAAAAATAAAAAATGAAATAAAAATGAAAATAAAAATAGAAATAAAAATAAAATAAAAATAAAATATAAAAATAAAATTTATATAAAAATAAAAAAAATAGAATAAAAATGAAAATAAAAAATAAATAAAAATAAAAGATTTTTAAAAATAAAAATAAAAATAAAAATAAAAATAGAAATAAAAAAATAAATAAAACAAAATTAAACAGAATTAGATAAAATAAAAAAGACACAAAAGGTAACAATCTCACAGAAGTCTCAGACAGGAAATGACCTTTTGGGCATGCGCAGAAAAACGCACCATCATGGCGCCAAAAACGATTTTTTTATACCGGGACTTAGGTGCGCACGCTCTTAACAGGCTCGAGAAAAATTTCCTCTCCAAGAAATAGTTGTTAATCTACGAATAAAAGTCTAACCCTAAATGTATGTTTTTCTTTTTCTTTTCTTTTCTTTTCTCTCCCTTAATTCAGTTTCATCCTGACAACCCACGGGGAAGAAGGAAAACCACGTATATTTGAGCTTTAAGAAAAAAAATTAGCAACAACCAGCGATCACACACCGAAAACGATCAACGTCCTTAAAGCAACATAAAACAACAATCGACCTTTACCCCACGGGTATCATAGAATTTTCGCAATTTGGTGTTATTACCAAGCAAATTTTAAGTTCGGGGATATTTTTTTTTCAAAGATTAGAAACTCTTAGAATTTCTTGGAAAGTATAGCACTTTTAGTGAAAGTAGATATATCGGTTCGAATAAAAAAAAAAAAAAAACAAAAAAAACAAAAAAAAACCCACTTTTAGTAGACAAAGACAATATTAAAAAAAAAAGTATTCATTAAATATAGGCATAAATCCTCCTCCAGTAAATTGTAAAAAAAACAAAAGAAAACAAAAAAAAAAACACTTTTAGTAGACAAAGACGATATTTAAAAAAAAGTATTCATTAAATATAGCCATAAAGCCTCCTCCAGTAAATTGTAACCCCCCCCCAAAAAAAAAGAAAACACTTTTAGTAGACAAAGACGATATTTAAAAAAAAAGTATTCATTAAAGCCTCCTCCAGTAAATTGTAAAAAAAAACCCCAAAAACCACTTTTAGTAGACAAAGACGATATTTTAAAAAAAAAGTATTCATTAAATATAGCCATAAAGCCTCCTCCAGTAAATTGTAAAAAAAAAAAAAAAAAAAAAAAAGAAAGAAAATAGCAAAGATTATAATTAGAACTTTTCTTTAATGGTATGACTGAATAATTACGTTTTAGATTTTATGAGAATATGGGTATGAAGAGAGAAAGATATATACAATTTGCTTCCGTTAATTATTTAAACTAGTACAAAATAAAAAAACACCCTCCGGGCGATGTAAAAATAGATTTTAGTAATATAAGAATTAGTGACGCTGTCAACTCGTAGCTAACTAACATCCGTGCTCTTATAATGCATTAGGTTATCCAAAAGAGTGTAACCTAACACAGAATATTTGGTAGGGGAAAAGACAAGTCAATTAATACAATATAACATTTAATTATATAACATATAAAGAAGAAACATAGTTCCCGTTCCACACCAAAAAAGAGTCACAAGAGGTTCTGAGAAACATAAATAAAGGTTTAAACAACAAAGGGTTGGAAACCAGTTACTATTTTTCAGGAGATCTGGGAACAAATACTGGCGTAGCTGCTACTAACAAATATGTGCGTAGCTGCTGAGGAAGCGAAAAATCAACGGCGGTCGCCTCCAACGTCGTGTTGTTAAAAGACAGATTTTCAGGGCTCACTTTGTCACATAACCAAAAGGGACACGTGACGTGAGAAAGCCCTTCCTTCAATGTAAAAAGGGAGACAATTCTATTTGTTCTCCCAACTGTAAGATCATTCAATATACAAATCTGTATTATCAGACTGTTAACACAATACGTAACGTCAGTTGATTAAATTAGAATATGATCCAAATGTGTTTATTACGAAAAGGAAACTCATTCGACAATATCTTATTATAATGGAGATTGTGGGTTTGTTTGACTGTAACCGAAACTATATTACTATACAAGTCACAATTCCCTTTGTTATTTACATCACATTCACCATGATTTTGTTTTTATTTAAACTTCAATTATTAATAAAATTATTTTACATCATTAACACTATTGACCATATCTACAAACTAATAAAATGCAATTGTATTTATATATACAAGAAAATAGCGGTTTACAGTGTGAATTGGAAGGCTAATTTGCATATTGATCTTAAAAATTTGATTTTAATAAATATATGTTTAGTATAATTTATTTCTAATTGTTTGGTTTTATATTAATGAATATGAGCAAAAATCTCGGGGATAAATCTTAAAAGAAATCCATTAACAAGAAGAAATAACTGTAATATTATTCTTTACTTCCTATTTTAACTAAATAGTTAAATTAGGAAAATTTACCAATGAAAGACGGGAGTAAGGAAAAATGATGGAAGAATTAGTTTCAAAGTTGTTCTATTTTTCAATCATATCCCCTCTGTTCCAAATATTTTTATCTGAATTCTTATTCAATTTCATTAGCCTTTCTAATTTAACATGATTTTTTTATATCAAAACTTGAATACTTGCACCCGGAGGGTGCATATATTTGCTAGTAAATTTAATTAATACATAAAAAATTTACCATTTTTATTTTTTGAAATATCCATGTCCGGTCCAGTGTTAAGCGTTGGGGTAGTTCCATTATGTCTCTTCCAAATGTATCCAAGTCCACCTGAACAACTGATTGAGTAATTACACAACCAAGGAACATCAAAGGTACAATTCATCTTCAATGTATTTTCTGGCAGATTAAGAATAGAATAAAAACCAAGTTGAAATCTATGATAAAACACAAATTTAATAAATACAGATTTAGTTAATAAAGGAGTAATTAAAGAGGGGAAATTCTCGATGTGGATGATAAAACAATTAAAACACTTAAAACAAGACAATTAAAACAATTACGATTAAAACAATTAAAACAAGACAAAATAATTAAAACCATTAAAACAATTAAAACAATTACAATTAAAATAATTAAGACGATTAAAACAAATAAGACAATTAAAACAATTGCAATTAAAACAAGACAAAATAATTAAGACCATTAAAACAATTTTAAAAATTACAATGAAAATAATAAAGACCATTAAACAAACTAAGACAATTAAAACAAGACAATTAAAACAATTACAATTAGAATAATTAAGACTATTAAAACAAATAAAACAATTGAGACAGAAAATATTTAAGATAATTACAATTAAAAATAATTCAGACTATTAAAACAATTAAGCCAAAAATATTTAAAACAATTACAATTAAAATAATCAAAACCATTAAAAAATTAAAACAAGACATTTAAAACAATTAAGATAATTAAAAGAATTAACACAAAACAATTAAAACAAACGAATCAACATCATTTGCGTAAAACAAACTTTTGATTCTTTTTCTTTTTTTCCCCCCAATTACATTCAAGAAATCTAAAAAATCTATCATCTAAACTTTTCTTTAATAAGATTTCCGTCTGTTCAAATTCGTGTAAATCTATGGACACCGTAAGTTTTTTTTTTAACAACCAACAAGTCAGAGGGTTTCAAGATGACTTTAAAAAATAATTAGGGAAATAGATCACTAATTAGGACTGAGCCTATTCAAGTAGTGACCACCCCCAAAGGGAGATTAACAGGTTTGAATTCAGAGTTTCCCTTCTCCTAGACTGGTTGCCTAACCAAGTTTAAAGAGTCCAGTCTGCCCTACTATTTACCCATGGCTGGAGAGTGGTTGGATACATACCTTTCCCAAGGTTATTAGCGCTATGTGAATTGTAGCTTCGTCCAGGATTTGAACTCGGGTCGACGAGTCCATTTCCTTTTACTCTAACCATTACACCACGTGCCCCCAACCAATATTACGTAAATCGATATGAAGTTATGCAAACTAGCACGACTTGTGGATACACCACAGTATGCTAATTTAATTATTAAAACGTTTGATACGTTTACTTAAGAGCTATTGCTAAATAGTTCAATAAGTAAAAAGTATAATAATCATAATTTAACTCGCCCCCCTCTCTCTATCTTTCCCCTACTCTATTTCTTTCTTTCTTTCTTTCTTTCTTTCTTTCTTTCTTTCTTATTATATTTTTCTGTGTAGCATGTCCTTTTTCTTCCCTTTCTTTCTTTATAATAAAAACGGAATGGCCCATTATTTAGCTGAGGTGACAACACTCATAAGAAATAAGAATTTGGCAGATAAGCAACGCCAGATAATCATGATTTACATTTTTGAATTTCATCTTGGATGATTTGGACGGCCTCATTTTTAACCAGAGGGTGTTGCAAGATGATAACGGTCGTATTTTTTTTTTTTTAGGAACACCAGAATTGTTATATAAACTAAATGAGAGCAAAACATTTTATACAAAATGAAAATGATAGACAGAAGAAATATTAAAGAATTCTGGAATGTGTTTAAATTAAAGAATGTGTTTAATATTAAAGAATTCTGGAATGTGTTTCTATTAATATCTACCGTTAGATATTAAAGAATTGAATGTGTTTAATATTAAAGAATGTGTTAATATTAAAGAATGTGTTTAATATTGAATTGGAATGTGTTTAATATTAAAGAATGTGTTTAATATTAAAGAATGTGTTTAATATTAATGTGTTTAATATTAAGAATGTGTTTAATATTAAATAATTCGGAATGTGTTTAATATTAAAGAATGTGTTAATATTAAAGAATGTTAATATTAAGAATGTGTTATTAAGAATTCTGAATGTTTAATATTAAAGAATGTGTTTAATATTAAAGAATTATTGAATGTTTAATAATTAAAGAATGTGTTTAATATTAAAGAATTCTGGAATGTGTTTAATATTAAATGTTTAATATTAAAGAATTTTGAATGTGTTAATATTAAAGAATGTGTTTAATATTAAAAATTTATTTTAATATTAAAGAATTCTGGAATGTGTTAATATTAAAGAATGTGTTTATATTAAAGAATGTGTTTAATATTAAAGAAATCTGAATGTGTTTCTAATAATATCTACCGTTAGATATTAAAGAATTCTGGAATGTGTTTAATATTAAAGAATGTGTTTTAATATTAAAGAATTTTGGAATGTGTTTCTCATACATAAAGGTTTAAACAACAAAGGTTGGAAACCAGTGACTATTTTTCAGGAGATCTGGGAACAAATACTGGCGTAGCTGCTACTAACAAATATGTGCGTAGCTGCTGAGGAAGCGAAAAATCAGCGGCTGTCGCCTCCAACGTCGTGTTGTTAAAAGACAGATTTTCAGGGCTCACTTTGTCACGTAACCAAAAGGGACACGTGACGTGGGAAAGCCAATGTAAAAAGGGAGACAATTCTATTTGTTCTCTCACTGTACAAGAAATTTCGTAATTTTCTACTACGGAATGTCGTTTTTCGATATATAAAGAATAAGATATCTCCCGAAAATAAGTCCTGTTGTTGTATCTCGGAGTGAAAATTAATGTAAGCCCTGTCTTATTTTTGGGGAAACACGGTAATTAGAACTATTTTGGCTATAAAAAATCGTTTTCTTTGTAAAGATAGCCCTGTCTTTTTTGGGAAACACGGTAATTAGAACTATTTTGGCTATAAAAATCGTTTTCTTTGTAAAGATAGCCTGTCTTATTTTTGGGGAAACACGGTAATTAGAACTATTTTGGCTAAAAATCGTTTTCTTTGTAAAGATAGCCCTATCTTTTGGAAACGGTAATTAGAACTTTGGCTATAAAAATCGTTTTTCTTGTAAAGATAGCCTATCTTATTTTCGGGGAAACACGGAATTAGAACTATTTGGCTATAAAATCGTTTTCTTTGTAAGATAGCCCTATCTTATTTTCGGGGAAACACGGTAATTAGAACTATTTTGGCTATAAAAATCTTTCTTTGTAAAGATAGCCCTATCTTATTTTCGGGGAAACACGGTAATTAGAACTATTTTGGCTAAAAAAATCTTTCTTTGTAAAGATAGCCCTATCTTTTTCGGGGAAACACGGTAATTAGAACTATTTTGGCTATAAAAATCGTTTTCTTTGTAAAGATGCCCTATCTTATTTTCGGGGAAACACGGTATTAGAACTATTTTGGCTATAAAAATCGTTTTCTTTGTAAAGATAGCCCTATCTTATTTTCGGAAACAGTAATTAGAACTATTTTGGCTATAAAAATCGTTTTCTTTGTAAAGATAGCCCTATCTTATTTCGGGAAAACCGTAAAGATAGCCCTATCTTATTTTCGGGGAAACACGGTCATATAAAGGAAACAGTTTAAAAAAAAAAATCTTTGAAACCCTTACTTTTGCATACACCTTTTGAAACTGAAACATCGTCAATGGCGATGTTCAATTTCTTTGTTGTTCCTACAATTGCGGTAAATACAATTTTCCCGCGCTGATTTGCTGGCAAATTCGCACATCCATAATTCCAGCCAATTCCGTGATCCTCATATTCTTGCCAGAGAATTGTCTTCTTCAAGTTTGTATTTTGATGATCAATTCGTGTAAATGCCACTTGTAATTCGCCGGGATATCGTCCAGTCAGGTAGAAAAAGAATTCTATTTTATCAGTTTGGTTGGTTTGGATAATAGGAGACTGAAAAGAGGTTCTGTCTCCTTCCGAGTATTCATTATATATAGCCATAAAGCCTCCTCCTGAAAATAGTAAAAAAAAAAAAAAAAAAAAAAAAAAAAAAAAAGAATAAATCCTAATTAGAATTTTTTCTTAAATAAGATGACAATAAATAATTACGTTTTAGATTTTGTGAGAGTACGGGTATGCAAGAGAGAATATATATATATATATATAATATATATATATATATATATATATATAAAGATTCGCACTACTGCGAGAAACTTAAGTAGGTAGATTTTAAACCATTCGATTTTAATCGTCTATTTAGCTCTTTATATTGAGGACTTTTAATCGGCTTTAGTTTTTGCTTGGTGGATTTAATGGTAACTGCGATATATATATAATATATATAATATAATATATATTATATATATATATATATATATATATATATATATATATATATATATAATATATATGAGCAAAAATGAGTAAAGAAAAGAACTGTAGATGGATAAAATGAATTTAATCGATATTACTTTTAATCGATATCACTTACACACGTGTTTCGGTCAGTTTATCTGTGTGAAAATATTTCGTACACAGAGAAGATTCGACCTTCATCAAAGTGAAATTTTATTTTGAATATTTTCAAAATAAAATTTCATTCTGATAAAGGTCGAATCTTCTCTGCGTGCGAAATATTTTCACACAGATAAACTGACCGAAACACGTGTGTAAGTGATATCGATTAAAAGTAATATCGATTAAATTCATTTTATCCATCTACAGTTCTTTCTTTACTCATTTTTCCTCATTGTCGGATTCAATACCTATTCCATTTTCACACACACCACACCACACACACATATATATATATATATATGTACTAGCAAAAGTACCCGGTCTATGACCGGACTAAACATTTTTTAAGAACACCAGGGAGTGAGTAGGTAAGAGAGAGAATAAGATGAATAATTTATAGAATTAAACATCACCGAATTTTGTATATTACAATATTTATTTTTGGATTTTTTTTACATTCAAAATATTATTTTAAAAATGTAATCCTTAATTTATTTTTTTTACTGTTTTGTACACATGACAAAAATTCAAATTCATTTCTTAATTGCTTATTGCGTTAAAGTGATAAAAATATTAATCTAATTTATTTTATTTTTTACCCCTAAAAAGTAACAATTAAAAGAAATAAGCATTAAACTCTATCTATATATTATTTATTAACTCTATCGCTGAGGCCGTAGAACACCGACAGTACCTCTGCTGTTTAGTAATTTTTTGTACATTAGTGTATTTAATTTTTTGGTTATTGTTTTCTAAGAAGAAACTGTTATAAGTGTTTTAAAATCTTAATAACGTGTTTATTTAGTACGTAATTTACTTCACACAAAGCGCCCGTTTTCGTCAAATTTTTGGCAGAATTAATGTTACGGTAGTAGTTTTTGATCTTTCTGTCTTAAAAGTTAAAAACTCGACTCGTGTCGACGGTAGTGGAGTGGAGGGTGGAAGTCTTAAAATTTTAATTTTTTTTTAATCATTGAAATATATAACTTAATTAGTAAAAAATAAAAATAAAATTTTGTTTGTTTCTTAGTAATAAGCATATCAATCTGTATGCAAGATTTCGAATCTGAGTGACATGGGTTATAAGTCGACACGTACATACCAAGCTTTCTTTATATATATTAGATAGGGAGGAAGACGTAGAAAAAAAAGAAAGGAAGAGAAACAAGAAAAGAAAGAATAGACAGAAAGAGAAGAAAAAGAGAAGGCAGAGATAGATAGATAGATAGATAGAGAAAGAGAGAGAGGGGGTGAGGGAGTTGTGAGGGAGACAAAAAGAAAAGGAGGAAGACGTAGAAAAAAAGGAGTAAGAAAAGAATAGGCAGAAAGAGAAGAGAAGAAAGAGAGAAGAGAGCGAGAGAGAGAGAGAGAGAGAGAGAGAGAGAGAGAGAGAGAGAGAGAGAGATATGTATGTTGCGAGAGAGACAAAAAGAAAGGGATGAAGACGTAGAAAAAATAGAGCAAGAAAGGAAGAATAGGCAGAAAGAGAAGAACTACTATTCAAGAAATCTTAAAAATCTATCATCTAAATTTTCTTAATAAGATTTCCGTCTGTTCAAATTCGTGTAAATCTATGGACACCGTAAGTTTTTTTTTTAACAACCAACAAGTCAGAGGGTTTCAAGATGACTTTAAAAAAATAATTAGGGAAATAGATCACTAATTAGGACTGAGCCTATTCAAGTAGTGACCACCCCCAAAGGGAGATTAACAGGTTTTGAATTCAGAGTTTCCCTTCTCCTAGACTGGTTGCCTAACCAAGTTTAAAGAGTCCAGTCTGCCTCTATTTACCCATGGCTGGAGAGTGGTTGGATACATACCTTTCCAAGGTTATTAGCGCTATGTGAATTGTAGCTTCGTCCAGGATTTGAACTCGGTCGACGAGTCCATTTCCTTTTACTCTAACCATTACACCACGTGCCCCAACCAATATTACGTAAATCGATATGAAGTTATGCAAACTAGCACGACTTGTGGATACACCACAGTATGCTAATTTAATTATTAAAACGTTTGATACGTTTACTTAAGAGCTATTGCTAAATAGTTCAATAAGTAAAAAGTATAATAATCATAATTTAACTCGCCCCCTCTCTCTATCTTTCCCCTACTCTATTTCTTTCTTTCTTTCTTTCTTTCTTCTTTCTTCTTTCTTATTATATTTTTCTGTGTAGCATGTCCTTTTTCTTCCCTTTCTTCTTTATAATAAAAACGGAATGGCCCATTATTTAGCTGAGGTGACAACACTCATAAGAAATAAGAATTTGGCAGATAAGCAACGCCAGATAATCATGATTTACATTTTTGAATTTCATCTTGGATGATTTGGACGGCCTCATTTTTAACCAGAGGGTGTTGCAAGATGATAACGGTCGTATTTTTTTTTTTTTAGGAACACCAGAATTGTTATATAAACTAAATGAGAGCAAAACATTTATACAAAATGAAAATGATAGACAGAAGAAATATTAAAGAATTCTGGAATGTGTTTAATATTAAAGAATGTGTTTTAATATTAAAGAATTCTGGAATGTGTTTTCTATTAATATCTACCGTTAGATATTAAAGAATTCTGGAATGTTGTTTAATATTAAAGAATGTGTTTAATATTAAAGAATGTGTTTAATATTAAGAATTCTGGAATGTGTTTAATATTAAAGAATGTGTTTTAATATTAAAGAATGTGTTTAATATTAAAGAATTTTGGAATGTGTTTAATATTAAAGAATGTGTTTAATATTAAAGAATGTGTTTAATTAAATAATTCTGGAAATGTGTTTAATATTAAGAATGTGTTTAATATTAAAGAATTCTGGAATGTGTTTAATATTAAAGAATGTGTTTAATATTAAAGAATGTGTTTAATATAAAGATTCTGGAATGTGTTTATATTAAAGAATGGTGTTTAATATTAAAGAATTATTGAATGTGTTTTAATATTAAAAATTGTGTTTTAATTATTAAAGAATGTGTTTAATATAAAGATTCTGGAATGTGTTTAATATTAAAGAATGTGTTTAATATTAAAGAATTTTGGAATGTGTTTATATTAAGAATGTGTTTAATATTAAAGAATTTATTTTAATATTAAAGAATTCTGGAATGTGTTTAATATTAAAGAATGTTTAATATTAAAGAATGTGTTTAATATTAAAGAATTCTGGAATGTGTTTCTAATAATATCTACCGTTAGATATTAAAGAATTCTGGAATGTGTTTAATATTAAAGAATGTGTTTAATATTTAAAGAATTTTGGAATGTGTTTTCTCATACATAAAGGTTTAAACAACAAAGGGTTGGAAACCAGTGACTATTTTTTCAGGAGATCGGGAACAAATACTGGCGTAGCTGCTACTAACAAATATGTGCGTAGCTGCTGAGGAAGCGAAAAATCAGCGGCTGTCGCCTCCAACGTCGTGTTGTTAAAAGACAGATTTTCAGGGCTCACTTTGTCACGTAACCAAAAGGGACACGTGACGTGGGAAAGCCAATGTAAAAAGGGAGACAATTCTATTTTGTTCTCTCACTGTACAAGAAATTTCGTAATTTTCTACTACGGAATGTCGTTTTTCGATATATAAGAATAAGATATCTCCCGAAAATAAGTCCTGTTGTTGTATCTCGGAGTGAAAATTAATGTAAGCCCTGTCTTATTTTTGGGGAAACACGGTAATTAGAACTATTTTGGCTATAAAAATCGTTTTCTTTGTAAAGATAGCCCTGTCTTATTTTTGGGGAAACACGGTAATTAGAAACTATTTTGGCTATAAAAATCGTTTTCTTTGTAAAGAATAGCCGTGTCTTATTTTTGGGGAAACACGGTAATTAGAACTATTTTGGCTATAAAAATCGTTTTCTTTGTAAAGATAGCCCTATCTTATTTTCGGGGAAACACGGAATTAGAACTATTTTGGCTATAAAAATCGTTTTCTTTGTAAAGATAGCCTATCTTATTTTCGGGGAAACACGGTAATTAGAACTATTTTTGGCTATAAAAAATCGTTTTCTTTGTAAAGATAGCCCTATCTTATTTTCGGGGAAACACGGTAATTAGAACTATTTTGGCTATAAAAATCGTTTTCTTTGTAAAGATAGCCCTATCTTATTTTCGGGAAACACGGTAATTAGAACTATTTTGGCTATAAAAATCGTTTTCTTTGTAAAGATAGCCCTATCTTATTTTCGGGGAAACACGGTAATTAGAACTATTTTGGCTATAAAATCGTTTCTTGTAAAGATAGCCCTATCTTATTTCGGGGAAACACGGTAATTAGAACTATTTTGGCCTATAAAAATCGTTTTTCTTTGTAAAGATAGCCCTATCTTATTTCGGGGAAACACGGTAATTAGAACTATTTTGGCTATTAAAAATCGTTTTCTTTGTAAAGATAGCCCTATCTATTTTCGGGGGAAACACGGTAATTAGAACTATTTTGGCTATAAAAAAATCGTTTTCTTTGTAAAGATAGCCCTATCTTATTTTCGGGGAAACACGGTAAATTAGAACTATATAGCCATAAAGCCTCCTCCAGTAAATTGTAACCCCCCCCAAAAAAAAACACTTTAGTAGACAAAGACGATATTTAAAAAAAAGTATTCATTAAAGCCTCCTCCAGTAAATTGTAAAAAAAAAACCCAAAAAACCACTTTTAGTAGACAAGACGATATTTAAAAAAAAAAAGTATTCATTAAATATAGCCATAAAGCCACCTCCAGTAAATTGTAAAAAAAAAAAAAAAAAAAAAAAAAGAAAGAAAGAAATAGCAAAGATTATAATTAGAACTTTTCTTTAATGGTATGACTGAATAATTACGTTTTAGTTTTATGAGAATATGGGTATGAAGAGAGAAAGATATATACAATTTGCTTCCGTTAATTATTTAAACTAGTACAAAATAAAAAAAAAACACCTCCGGGCGATGTAAAAATAGATTTTAGTAATATAAGAATTAGTGACGCTGTCAACTCGTAGCTAACTAACATCCGTGCTCTTATAATGCATTAGGTTATCCAAAGAGTGTAACCTAACACAGAATATTTGGTAGGGGAAAAAGACAAGTCAATTAATACAATATAACATTTAATTATATACATATAAAGAAGAAACATAGTTCCCGTTCCCAACCAAAAAAGAGTCACAAGAGGTTCTGAGAAACATAAATAAAGGTTTAAACAACAAAAGGTTGGAAACCAGTTACTATTTTTCAGGAGATCTGGAACAAATACTGGCGTAGCTGCTACTAACAAATATGTGCGTAGCTGCTGAGGAAGCGAAAAATCAACGGCGGTCGCCTCCAACGTCGTGTTGTTAAAAGACAGATTTTCAGGGCTCACTTTGTCACATAACCAAAAGGGACACGTGACGTGAGAAAGCCCTTCCTTCAATGTAAAAAGGGAGACAATTCTATTTGTTCTCCCAACTGTAAGATCATTCAATATACAAATCTGTATTATCAGACTGTTAACACAATACGTAACGTCAGTTGATTAAATTAGAATATGATCCAAATGTGTTTATTACGAAAAGGAAACTCATTCGACAATATCTTATTATAATGGAGATTGTGGGTTTGTTTGACTGTAACCGAAACTATATTACTATACAAGTCACAATTCCCTTTGTTATTTACATCACATTCACCATGATTTTGTTTTTATTTAAACTTCAATTATTAATAAAATTATTTTACATCATTAACACTATTGACCATATCTACAAACTAATAAAATGCAATTGTATTTATATATACAAGAAAATAGCGGTTTACAGTGTGAATTGGAAGGCTAATTTGCATATTGATCTTAAAAATTTGATTTTAATAAATATATGCTTAGTATAATTTATTTCTAATTGTTTGGTTTTATATTAATGAATATGAGCAAAAATCTCGGGGATAAATCTTAAAAGAAATCCTTTAACAAGAAGAAATAACTGTAATATTATTCTTTACTTCCTATTTTAACTAAACAGTTTAATTAGGAAAATTTACCAATGAAAGACGGGAGTAAGGAAAAATGATGGAAGAATTAGTTTCAAAGTTGTTCTATTTTTCAATCATACGCCCTCTGTTCCAAATATTTTTATCTGAATTCTTATTCAGTTTCATTAGCCTTTCTAATTTAACATGATTTTTTTTATATCAAAACTTGAATACTTGCACCCGGAGGGTGCATATATTTGCTAGTAAATTTAATTAATACATAGAAAATTTACCATTTTTATTTTTTGAAATATCCATGTCCGGTCCAGTGTTAAGCGTTGGGGTAGCTCCATTATGTCTCTTCCAAATGTATCCAAGTCCACCTGAACAACTGATTGAGTAATTACACAACCAAGGAACATCAAAGGTACAATTCATCTTCAATGTATTTTCTGGCAGATTTAGAATAGAATAAAAACCAAGTTGAAATTTATGATAAAACACAAATTTAATAAATACAGATTTAGTTAATAAAGGAGTAATTAAAGAGGGGAAATTCTCGATGTGGATGATAAAACAATTAAAACACTTAACACAAGACAAAATAATTAAAACCATTAAAACAATTAAAACAATTACAATTAAAATAATTAAGACGATTAAAACAAATAAGACAATTAAAACAATTGCAATTAAAACAAGACAAAATAATTAAGACCATTAAAACAATTTTAAAAATTACAATGAAAATAATAAAGACCATTAAAACAACTAAGACAATTAAAACAAGACAATTAAAACAATTACAATTAGAATAATTAAGACTATTAAAACAAATAAAACAATTGAGACAGAAAATATTTAAGATAATTACAATTAAAATAATTAAGACTATTAAAACAATTAAGCCAAAAATATTTAAAACAATTACAATTAAAATAATCAAAACCATTAAAAAATTAAAACAAGACATTTAAAACAATTAAGATAATTAAAAGAATTAACACAAAACAATTAAAACAAACGAATCAACATCATTTGCGTAAAACAAACTTTTGATTCTTTTTCTTTTTTTCCCCCCAATTACATTCAAGAAATCTAAAAAATCTATCATCTAAACTTTTCTTTAATAAGATTTCCGTCTGTTCAAATTCGTGTAAATCTATGGACACCGTAAGTTTTTTTTTTAACAACCAACAAGTCAGAGGGTTTCAAGATGACTTTAAAAAATAATTAGGGAAATAGATCACTAATTAGGACTGAGCCTATTCAAGTAGTGACCACCCCAAAGGGAGATTAACAGGTTTGAATTCAGAGTTTCCCTTCTCCTAGACTGGTTGCCTAACCAAGTTTAAAGAGTCCAGTCTGCCCTACTATTTACCCATGGCTGGAGAGTGGTTGGATACATACCTTTCCCAAGGTTATTAGCGCTATGTGAATTGTAGCTTCGTCCAGGATTTGAACTCGGGTCGACGAGTCCATTTCCTTTTACTCTAACCATTACACCACGTGCCCCCAACCAATATTACGTAAATCGATATGAAGTTATGCAAACTAGCACGACTTGTGGATACACCACAGTATGCTAATTTAATTATTAAAACGTTTGATACGTTTACTTAAGAGCTATTGCTAAATAGTTCAATAAGTAAAAAGTATAATAATCATAATTTAACTCGCCCCCCTCTCTCTATCTTTCCCCTACTCTATTTCTTTCTTTCTTTCTTGTTATATTTTTCTGTGTAGCATGTCCTTTTTCTTCCCTTTCTTTCTTTATAATAAAAACGGAATGGCCCATTATTTAGCTGAGGTGACAACACTCATAAGAAATAAGAATTTGGCAGATAAGCAACGCCAGATAATCATGATTTACATTTTTGAATTTCATCTTGGATGATTTGGACGGCCTCATTTTTAACCAGAGGGTGTTGCAAGATGATAACGGTCGTATTTTTTTTTTTTTTAGGAACACCAGAATTGTTATATAAACTAAATGAGAGCAAAACATTTTATGCAAAATGAAAATGATAGACAGAAGAAATATTAAAGAATTCTGGAATGTGTTTAATATTAAAGAATGTGTTTAATATTAAAGAATTCTGGAATGTGTTTCTATTAATATCTACCGTTAGATATTAAAGAATTCTGGAATGTGTTTAATATTAAAGAATGTGTTTAATATTAAAAGAATGTGTTTAATATTAAATGTTAATATTAAAGAATGTGTTTAATATTAAAGAATGTGTTTAATATTAAAGAATGTGTTTAATATTAAAAGAATGTGAATGTGTTTTAATATTAAAGAAGAATGTGTTTAATATTAAAGAAATGTGTTTAATATTAAAGAATTCTGAATGTGTTTAATATTAAAGAATGTGTTTAATATTAAAGAATTATTGAATGTGATTAAAGAATGTGTTTAATATTAAAGAATGTGTTGAATGTGTTTTAATATTAAGAAGAATGTGTTTAATATTAAAGAATGTGTTTAATATTAAAGAATTCTGGAATGTGTTTAATATTAAAGAATGTGTTTAATATTAAAGAATGTGTTTAATATTAAAGAATTCTGGAATGTGTTTCTAATAATATCTACCGTTAGATATTAAAGAATTCTGGAATGTGTTTAATATTAAAGAATGTGTTTAATATTAAAGAATTTTGGAATGTGTTTCTCATACATAAAGGTTTAAACAACAAAGGGTTGGAAACCAGTGACTATTTTTCAGGAGAACAGGGAACAAATACTGGCGTAGCTGCTACTAACAAATATGTGCGTAGCTGCTGAGGAAGCGAAAAATCAGCGGCTGTCGCCTCCAACGTCGTGTTGTTAAAAGACAGATTTTCAGGGCTCACTTTGTCACGTAACCAAAAGGGACACGTGACGTGGGAAAGCCAATGTAAAAAGGGAGTCAATTATATTTGTTCTCTCACTGTACAAGAAATTTCGTAATTTTCTACTACGGAATGTCGTTTTTCGATATATAAAGAATAAGATATCTCCCGAAAATAAGTCCTGTTGTATCTCGGAGTGAAAATTAATGTAAGCCCTGTCTTATTTTTGGGGAAACACGGTAATTAGAACTATTTTGGCTATAAAAATCGTTTTCTTTGTAAAGATAGCCCTGTCTTATTTTGGGGAAACACGGTAATTAGAACTATTTTGGCTATAAAAATCGTTTTCTTTGTAAAGATAGCCCTGTCTTATTTTTGGGGAAACACGGGAACTATTTTGGCTATAAAAAATCGTTTTCTTTGTAAAGATAGCCCTGTCTTATTTTTGGGGAAACACGGTAATTAGAACTATTTTGGCTATAAAAATCGTTTTCTTTGTAAAGATAGCCTATCTTTGGGAAACACGTAATTAGAACTATTTTGGCTATAAAAATTGTAGATAGTTATTTTTCTATTTTGGCTATAAAAATCGTTTTCTTTGTAAAGATAGCCCTATCTTATTTTCGGGGAAACACGGTCATATAAAGGAAACAGTTTAAAAAAAAATCTTTGAAGAACCCTTACTTTTGCATACACCTTTTGAAACTGAAACATCGTCAATGGCGATGTTCAATTTCTTTGTTGTTCCTACAATTGCGGTAAATACAATTTTCCCGCGCTGATTTGCTGGCAAATTCGCACATCCATAATTCCAGCCAATTCCGTGATCCTCATATTCTTGCCAGAGAATTGTCTTCTTCAAGTTTGTATTTTGATGATCAATTCGTGTAAATGCCACTTGTAATTCGCCGGGATATCGTCCAGTCAGGTAGAAAAAGAATTCTATTTTATCAGTTTGGTTGGTTTGGATAATAGGAGACTGAAAAGAGGTTCTGTCTCCTTCCGAGTATTCATTATATATATAGCCATAAAGCCTCCTCCTGAAAATAGTAAAAAAAAAAAAAAAAAAAAAAAAAGAAAAAAAAAGAATAAATCCTAATTAGAATTTTTTCTTAAATAAGATGACAATAAATAATTACGTTTTAGATTTTGTGAGAGTACGGGTATGCAAGAGAGATATATATATATATATATATATATATATATATATATATATATATATATATACGAAGATTCGCACTACTGCGAGAAACTTAAGTAGGTAGATTTTAAACCATTCGATTTTAATCGTCTATTTAGCTCTTTATATTGAGGACTTTTTAATCGGCTTTAGTTTTTTTGCTTGGTGGATTTAATGGTAACTGCGATATATATATATATATATATATATATATATATATATATATATATATATATATATATATATATATATATGAGGAAAAATGAGTAAAGAAAAGAACTGTAGATGGATAAAATGAATTTAATCGATATTACTTTTAATCGATATCACTTACACACGTGTTTCGGTCAGTTTATCTGTGTGAAAATATTTCGTACACAGAGAAGATTCGACCTTCATCAAAGTGAAATTTTATTTTGAATATTTCAAAATAAAATTTCATTCTGATAAAGGTCGAATCTTCTATGCGTGCGAAATATTTTCACACAGATAAACTGACCGAAACACGTGTGTAAGTGATATCCATTAAAAGTAATATCGATTAAATTCATTTTATCCATCTACAGTTCTTTTCTTTACTCATTTTTCCTCATATTGTCGGATTCAATACCTATTCCATTTTCACACACACACACACACATACATATATATATATATATATGTACTAGCAAAAGTACCCGGTCTATGACCGGACTAAACATTTTTTAAGAACACCAGGGAGTGAGTAGGTAAGAGAGAGAATAAGATGAAAATAATTTATAGAATTAAAAACATCACCGAATTTTGTATATTACAATATTTATTTTTGGATTTTTTTTACATTTAAAATATTATTTTAAAAATGTAATCCTTAATTTATTTTTTTTAAACTGTTTTGTACACATGACAAAAATTCAAATTCATTTCTTAATTGCTTATTGCGTTAAAGTGATAAAAATATTAATCTAATTTATTTTATTTTTTACCCCTAAAAAGTAACAATTAAAAAGAAATAAGCATTAAACTCTATCTATCATTATTTATTTAACTCTATCGGCTGAGGCCGTAGAATACACCGACAGTACCTCTGCTGTTTAGTAATTTTTTGTACATTAGTGTATTTAATTTTTTGGTTATTGTTTTCTAAGAAGAAACTGTTATAAGTGTTTTAAAATCTTAATAACGTGTTTATTTAGTACGTAATTTACTTCACACAAAGCGCCCGTTTTCGTCAAATTTTTGGCAGAATTTAATGTTACGGTAGTAGTTTTTGATCTTTCTGTCTTAAAAGTTAAAAACTCGACTCGTGTCGACGGTAGTGGAGTGGAGGGTGGAAGTCTTAAAATTTTAATTTTTTTTAATCATTGAAATATATAACTTAATTAGTAAAAAATAAAAATAAAATTTTGTTTGTTTCTTAGTAATAAGCATATCAATCTGTATGCAAGATTTCGAATCTGAGTGACATGGGTTATAAGTCGACACGTACATACCAAGCTTTCTTTTATATATATAGATAGGGAGGAAGACGTAGAAAAAAAAGAAAGGAAGAAAAAGAAAGAAAGAATAGACAGAAAGAGAAGAAAAAGAGAAGGCAGAGATAGATAGATAGATAGATAGAGAGAGAGAGAGAGAGGGGGGGTGAGGGAGTTGTGAGGGAGACAAAAAGAAAAGGGAGGAAGACGTAGAAAAAAAGAGAGTAAGAAAGGAAGAATAGGCAGAAGAGAGAGAAGAGAAGAGAGAGAGAGAGAGAGAGAGAGAGAGAGAGAGAGAGAGAGAGAGAGAGAGAGAGAGAGATATGTATGTTGCGAGAGAGACAAAAAGAAAGGGATGAAGACGTAGAAAAATAGAGCAAGAAAGGAAGAATAGGCAGAAAGAGAAGAAAAGAGAGAAGAGAGAGAGAGAGAGAGAGAGAGAGAGAGAGAGAGAGAGAGAGAGAGAGAGAGAGAGAGAGGAAGACGTAGAAAATATATACCGGCCGTTGAATTAGTTGTATGATCATTTGAAGGTCCGTGATCGAAGGGATAACTTAAGAACCAACTTAACGGGCTGAGTTCACTTTTGATTATTTCGTATCCACAAGGGAATCGGGAGAAAGTACAGGAAACGTTTTTTACTAAAGAAGAAAAAAAAAAAAGAAAAAAAGAAAAAGAAAAAGAAAAAAGTATGTTCATTAATTCTTTTTAAAAGATGTGTTGTAACTCGAGTATCTGAGTTAATAGAGAAATACTAGGAAGAAACATAACGAATATTAAGGATAGAGGAAAAGGTTTACTAAGCAAAAATACAAGATGAACAGAGTAAGTATTTACTGATTTTCCCACCACGTCAATCACACACAAGGATCATTATAGTGGAGAACCACGCACAACCCGAAGCTCATGCGAGGCTAGTGTTTAAAAATTACTCTTTTGAGGTGCCTCAGGTAATGGTGTTACATAATCTATGCGGTGGCATAAGATTATTGTCAATCCCCTGTAATTCTGAGGGGATGACCCTTTTCATACTTATGTAAGGTAGTATAGAGATATGGTGGCGATCAGTGCAGTTGATGGCCCTGAAAGTGAGTGACGGCGCTTGACCTGACTCTCACCTTGCCTTCCAGGGATAAATCGTGAGAACCGGAAGGCATAGAAGACCCTGTTCCGGTTTAAGGATAGTAACTCTCAGTCAGTTAGAAGTTAGAAGCCGAGCTCGTAGGATGTGCGCAGATGTCTGGTTTGGGGATTTACAAATAAAGAACATCAAAGTAAATCGAAGTCTTGTGTTTATTACCTAAAAACTAACAATGACACAGGGCTTCTGATAACGAGAAATCTCCATAGAAGACCAGACCCGAAGTCCCCAAGAAAGTCCAGACCTCAGAAGAGATCAGACCAAGAAGTTAGAAGATAGAACCAAAGCCGGCCAGAAGAAAAGACGACTAGAAGTAAGAAGTAATGAAGGCTATACAACATTATATCGATTTGGTACCGTGAAAACCTCAGTATGTAACAATGGCAATATACTCAGTCTCTCTTTTGAATCGAGAGAGCAGGTGTTTCCCGAGGGGAGAGCCCGCTGTGATCACACTAATAATATTATATCTTTCCGGTACAATAGCTGAAGCCAGTGGACACAGGATCCGAGGACTGGATAAGTATAACAGAGTTATTAGAATTTGATATGCTAATTAACAAGTCACGTGAGATCTCCTTGTTTCTCTCTTCCGAGGTTTCGTCAGATATGACTTATAGGAAAAGTATAGACGATTCTGTTCTTCAAGTATTTCTTGTCGGACTCGGGAACCTTCTCGGATTCGGGAACCATCTCGGACTCGGGAACCTTCTTGTCGTAATCGGGAGCCATCATGGAACTTTGAACCTAACCCTTTATTCAATCCACGGGGGTATCCTGTTTTCATTCGGCTAACCATAGCTGGGGTAGATAATAATTATTATTCTATGTTACTGCTGCCCCTGACCAGGATTGAACCTGCAGTCTAGAGATAACTGCCACTTAGAACTGTCTTAACCTAACTCCTTTATCCAATTGGATAATCCAGTGTTAATTTTGGAAACTTATAAACCTAATGTCTTGTTTTGGCTAGAATATCTACCTATTCACTTGTGTATGATTTTTTTTTTTACCTAGATTCATATTGAGTGTTTTTTTTTCTAATCTAATCTAGCCTTTTTAATTATAGGTTCTCATATTGTGTTCGTTTCTATAATTTCAGATAACAATGAAGATGAGGACAATAGTCCGAATAATACAAATAATATCAATCATCAAGCCTCATCTAAAAAATTCCGTGAAATAGATTATAAAACAGTTTTGATTTTTTCCGCAATTAGTTAAACTTTTTAAAAATATATATTTGCAAAAATTTGTACCCTTTGAGCATAAGTATTTAAGTATTAATATAATTAAAAAGATTACGCTTATTTTTATTTGATTCTAATTGATTTTAATATAAAATTATACACAATATTGCTTTTCATACATTTGAGAATAAAACAATAATATTAGAAATCAATAACATGAAGTAATCATTTATTAAATACGGTTTTGTTAAAACTGGTATGCAAGTTAATCACACTATAAACTATGTAAACATTTATTTCTCAATGATATATTGTACACATAACTGGATTTTAAACACATTAATAATATGGGCTGTTTTGAGGCAAATCTATCTCAGCCCGACATTTATAGGGACATTGTTGATAGATAAGATGCTAACTAAGATTAAATAAGGATTATTTAATAATAAGTATTAAGAATATAAAGTAAATAACTAAGGGAATTGTGATGTTGGTGGTGACACAGACAGGCAGGCAGACACAAAATCTCCATTATAATAAGATTTTGACTTTTACTGTCGGAACCTCACCGTTTATTTATTTATTCATTTATTTTTATTAAGCATGGAAAAGAGCACATTCTACATTTCTGGCTTAGCAGTTTGAACCTCATGAGAGAAAGCTGAAATTCCTTACATTCACACGGCTTTGTTGAGATACCGATATCATTTATAGCAACAATACCGGTATCGCTCGAACCACGAACTGCTTCAAACGTAATGACTAGATCCCTGTAACAGAGAGAAAAATAAAAATGTAATACTATATTAATCAAGCTTGAATAATTAACTCCAACTAATTTGGCAATTATTAATTATTATAACTAGTCAAAACTTTGGACCATATGACCTTAAGGCACCCCTTTTGCGATCTCGACTCGTGGGGACACTTTTCTCATTTACACCGTAAAAATCCGGTTGTTTGTTAGGGGTTAGGGTTTAGGGTTAGGGGTTAGTTTTATAATTTAAAAAAAAACCCTCTAAAAATCGTCAGTTAACAATTAACCGAATTTTGACGGTGTAAACATATATATATATAAGTAAGTAAAGTCGTCGGGGCGGCCTAATGTCGGTATCAGCCAATCAGCGAGGGAGTCTATCCCCTTTTCACTAGCGCTAGACCAAGGAGATTGTTTTAGCATCTGAGGTGGAGCGCCACACCTACCATCAGCTCCTTACTTTACCGCACAGATCCCTGTGCTACTCATACGCTGAGTTGGCGGGGACCGGTATCGAACTAGGAACCTTGTTGTTTCTAGCCGAACGCTCTACCGACTGAGCTATCCCGATATAGCTGAATGAAGTGACAAATAAAAGTTTTAGCTTTTATTCATTTATTTGGGAACGATATTACTAGCAATGGTTTCCTGCTAAAAGCATTCATCAGGTAAACGAAATGTTTTTTTTTTTAAATATATATATATTTATATTTATATATATATAATATCATAAGAGAAATATAATTAAATTATTATATAATTTAGGTTATATATTATAATAGTACACAATTAACTATATACTTTAACTATTATAATAGTTATATATTATAATAGTACCATTTTTTAAATTGTATATAATTATATATAATGGTTAATTATGTACAGCGTATTGATATATAGCACATTTTAAGATATCTCTTACTTGATTGGTTTAGTGATTGGTAAACAAGTAAAACGCCATTTTTTTTCATCTTCGTCACTAGATTCTGACCAGACAAGTTGTCCTTTTTCTCCTTCACCAAAGTAAACATTCAAAATCTGCAAGTTGTCACCATACAAGTAATAGTAGAATGTGATACTACCTTTATCGATGTTAATTTTAGTTTTATTTGATAATTGTGCTCGGTCACCAGGTTTGCCTTCGCTTGAAACAATGTACATGAAGTAACCTTAAATAGAAAGAAACATCAAACTTTAGGAAATAATCGAAAATGAACCATGCACATGAAAATACGTAGGAGGGGGGGAATAAAAATAAAAATAAAATTAAGTAAAGAATAACAATCTCCCAGGAGCCCTCAGACAGGAAGAACCCTCTCGGCATGCACAGAGAAAAGGAATCTTCTTACCACCAAGAAGGCGCCTCGACCATTCCAACAGAGACCTTGACTTGGAACAGACACTATTGACTGGCTCAGGAGAAAACTCTCTTTTCCAAGAAATAGCCATGAACCTAGAAATAAAGCCTGAATCCTAAAAGTATCTTTTGTTTTTGTCTCTTCTTTTTCCTTCCTTAATTCCGTTTCGGCTCGACAACCCACAAGGAAGAAATGGGGTTTAAGAAAAGAAACTAGCGAACACGCACCAAATAATCAAAGCCTAATCCCATATAAAAAAACTAGGATCATATGACCTTTAGGCACCCCTTTTTGATCTCTATTCAGAAGGACATTTTTTTCATTTAAACCGTCAATATCCAGTTGTTTTAACAGACGATTTTTAGATTTTTAAAAATTATAAAACTAACCCCTAACCCTAACGCTAACCTAACCCCTAATCCTAACGCTAACCTAACCCATAACCCCTAACAAACAACCGGATATTGACGGTGTAAATGAAAAACATGTCCTTTCTTAATTGAGATAAAAATGGGGTGCCTAAAGGTAAATAGTCCAAAGCCTATACCCCATAAATATATTAGATAATTTTGATTAACAGATTTTTATAAATATGAACTTGGACATTCATATATTCTAATCGCAATTTGTACGTAATAATAAATCTGAGTGAATCACTGATTGTTTGCTAAAGGCCTTTTTCCTATTTAGTTTGATAGCACAAAATACATCCCAAAATAGTCCTTAGTTTTTTTTGGGATTAAGTTATGTTTGAAAAAAAATCATTTTATTTGGTTCTAATTAGACGTAATTTCCAATTAAATAAAAAATACTCACCCATCTTTTACTTCACAATCTGCCTGTCACTTCCCCCTCTCTATGTATATCTTGATTAACAACTCCTTATATATGTTAGTTTTCTCTGTGAGAGTAAAGAGAGAGATTTGAGAGGGTGAGCGGTAGAATCCCTCCTACTCCACATACTGCCTATCACTTTCCCCCTCTCTATGTATATCTTGATTACCTCCTCATCATATATGTTAGTTTTCTCTGTGAGTGTAAAGAGAGAGATTTGGGAGGGTGAGTGGTAGAATCCCTCCTACTTCACATACTGCCTGTCACTTTTCCCTCTCTATGTATATCTTGATTACCTCCTCATCATATATGTTAGTTTTCTCTGTGAGTGTAAAGAGAGAGATTTGAGAGGGTGAGTGGTAGAATCCCTCCTACTTCACATACTGCCTATCACTTTCCCCCTCTCGATGTATATCTTAATTACCTCCTCATTATATATGTTAGTTTTCTCTGTGAGTGTAAAGAGAGAGATTTGAGAGGGTGAGCGGTAGAATCCCTCCTACTTCACATACTGCCTATCACTTTCCCCCTCTCTATGTATATCTTGATTACCTCCTCATTAATATATGTTAGTTTTCTCTGTGAGTGTAAAGAGAGAGATTTGAGAGGGTGAGCGGTAGAATCCCTCCTACTTCCATACTGCCTATCACTTTCCCCCTCTCTATGTATATCTTGATTAACTACTCCTTATATATGTGTGACGAGACTGAAAGGCAGTCCTATGAACAAGCTGATTCCCAGCCCCCACAAACAAAGCGCGTCAGGATATGTTTGGCCTGTGGCGAGCGGCTACGGATACTCGAACTCGCTACCTCCTCGTAGCTGAGGTATTGTTAGTAGAGACCCAAATAAAGTATATCAGAATTTGCATAAGCGCATCCGAACGAGCAGAAATAAAGACGGACTGTCGCTGACAGGGCGAGTGAGGAAGAAAGTGTTTGGACGGCAAGTGAAATCTGACGACTGCTATTTGATGTGAGAGTGGCGTGTTCAGCTGGGAAAGGAATTGCATTTCGTTTGCTGGAGAGACTTTCAAAGGATTGATATTACCTTGAATTTTTGGACCCTTTCAAAAGAATATGTTAGTTTTCTCTGTGAGTGTAAAGAGAGAGATTTGAGAGGGTGAGCGGTAGATTCGTATGTTAATTTTCAGCAGCTAATGGTTGGCTTATATATAAGACGGGTCAGTTTTTGATTTAATAGCAAATTTTAGCAAATGATTTTTTTGGCTTATATATAAGACGGGTCAGTTTTTGATTTAATAGCAAATTTTAGCAAAAATGATTTTTTGGCTTATATATAAGACGGGTCAGTTTTTGATTTAATAGCAAATTTTAGCAAAACGATTTTTTTTGGCTTATATATAAGACGGGTCAGTTTTTGATTTAATAGCAAATTTTAGCAAAATGATTTTTTGGCTTATATATAAGACGGGTCAGTTTTTGATTTAATAGCAAATTTTAGCAAAATGATTTTTTTGGCTTATATATAAGAAGTTTTTGATTTAATAGCAAATTTTAGCAAAATGATTTTTTTGGCTTATATATAAGACGGGTCAGTTTTTGATTTAATAGCAAATTTTAGCAAAATGATTTTTTTGGCTTATATATAAGAGTTTTTTGATTTAATAGCAAATTTTAGCAAAATGATTTTAATGTTTTAATTCGCCGGTCGTTTTTTTTTAAATTTTTATTTATTTATTTTTTAATTCGTTTTACGAACTAACCTTCTATATCATCACTATTCAGAGCTCAATGGGTGACCTAACGGGTCACGTTTTTTTTCTAGCATTTTAATAAATGTGTGTGGAGGTATTTTAAAGGTTTTTTGTTGTTGTCACTCTTTTATGTCCAATCAATCCTTTTCAGGTAATTTTTATATCAGGTTGTTTACAGTACCTGTCACTTAAATGGTCACCCATCTAAGTATCGAACAGGTTCATCATAGCTTAATTTCGATGATCTCACGGGAGATGGTCCTTTCAACGTGACTTGACTGATGGGCGTGCGCGTGTGTGTATGACATTGTGTGTGTGTGTGTGTGTGTGTGTGTGTATATGCGTTGGTTGGTTGGATTTTACGGCATGTCATCCCTTGTTGGGTTATTTTATGCCGAATATGGGTTTTTTTTTTTCATTCTTCAATTTTTTTAGAATTATTTTTTAAACTCAGTTTTTTTCCCTATTTAAACTTAGATGGGGCCCTAACAGGTACTACCACTCCGGGTCAGAGTGCACCTGTGAGTAATGGTGATGAAGGTGTATTCTGTACTATCTAAAACCCCAGAATTGGAAATTCACCACAAGATGCAGTTGAACGTCATGCCCAGGGCACAGTGTGTGTGTGTGTGTGTGTGTGTGTGTGTGTGTTAGTATTTATATTTCCTGTATATTTATCATTTGAAATAAATCAAATTGTTTTTTATTAAATAGATTTATCATTTGTATATATTGATACGCGTGTCAATACATCTTCCGTCCGTTATCAACCTGCAACACCCTATGGTTAGAAATGAGACCGTCCAAATCGCCCAAGATGAAATACAAAAATGTAAATGTTGCTAATCAGCCGAATTCTTATTTCTTATGAGTGTTGTCACCTAATCTAAATAATCGACCATTCCATTTTTATTATTAAGAAAGAAAGGGAAAAAAGGACTACACAGAGAAAATATAATTAGAAATAAAGAAAGAGAATATGGGAAAGATAGAGAGGGGGTGAGCGCACGAAAGCGATAACGCTAATCTGTTTCAATCAAACATAATGAAAAGAAGTAAAGAAAGAAAAGAGAGAGAGAAAAAGGGAGAGAGAGAAAGAAAAAAAAGATAGATAGATAGATAGAGAGAGAGAGAGAGAGAGAGAGAGAGAGAGAGAGAGAGAGAGAGAGAGAGGGAGGAGGAGAGAGAGAGAGAGAGAGTTAAGATTATTACACTTTTACATATTGAACTATATTGCAAACTAACTTTCTACCTGGTCACAATTATCTATCCAGAGCTCAATGGGTGACCTAACGGGTCACGTTTTTTTTCTAGTAAACATATCAAACGTTGTAATGATTACATTATCATACTGTAGTATATCCACAGGTCCTGCTAGTAACATTATATTTCGCTTATCTATCTAGTCTTAATTTTTGTACAAAATAAGATAATAAGCTTTATGATATATTTACCTGGATGACTGTTTTGTGTCCAGTGATTCGTGTGGAGGCCATAATAATATTGATAATGGTAACCTCCCTTTGAATGCAGCCATTTATAAGCAGACATGTTGGTGGTGGCAAAGCTACAATTGTGTGGGTGAAAGTTACAGAATTCGATATCTGAAAGTAAAAGTATAAATGTCTATTACTGTAAGACAAATGCCTCACAGTTTTGGTGTTATATATTGATATACATTTATATATATTATCAAATATATGCACCCTCCGGGTGCAAGTATTTTAGTTAAATTTTATAATAAAATATCATATTAAATTAGAAAGGCTTATGAAACTGAATAAGAATGTAGATAAAAGATTTTGAACAGAGGGGGTATGATTGAAAAATAGAACAACTTTGAAACTAACTCTTCCATCATTTTCCCTTACTCCCCTCTTTCATTGGTAAATTTTCCTAATTAAACTGTTTAGTTAAAATAGGAAGTAAAGAATAATATTACAGTTATTTCTTCTTGTTAAGGGATTTCTTTTAAGATTTATTGAAGAGATTTTTGCTCATATTCAATAAGATAAAACCAAACAATTAGAGATCAATAATACTAAGCATATATTTATTAAAATCAATTTTTAAAGATCAATATGCAAATTAGCCTTCCCATTCACACTGTAAACCTCTAGTTTGTTGTATATATAAATACAATTGCATGTTATTAGTATGTAGATATGGTCAACAGTGTAAGTAATATAAAACAATTTTATTAATAATTGAGGTTTAAATAAAAATAAAATCGTGGAGAATATGATGTAAATAACGAAAGGAATTGTGACTTGTATAATAATATAGTTTCAGTTACAGACAGACAAACCCACAATCTCCATTATAATAAGATATATTTGGAGGCGCATGGTCTAATGGTTAGAATCGTGGGAAATGGACTCTTCAACCCGAGTTCAATTCCTGGACAAAGCTGTTTGCATTTCACATAGTCCTAATACCCTTGGGAAATGTATGAACCCAACTCCCCCTCCAGTTATGGGTAAATAGCAGGGCAGGTAACCAGTCTAGGAGAAGGAAAACTCTGAATTCAAACCTGTTAAACTCCGCTTAATAAATTGACCTTGTGTCGTATCCTGCTCGTGCGGAGGGTTAGTAGATATCTATCTATTATTATACTAGCTGAGGCTAAAGGGTTATGGTAGATATAGCACTACTTCGCCGTAATTAGCAACCAAAATCCTTCATTTCTCTTAAATCAGGTTATAGAGTTTATGTTTGGACACAGGTGAATATCAACTAGATAAAGCACTTACTACCAAGCTTAAAAAAACACTCCAATTGGCTTTTGAACAATATATTAGGCAATGCGTCACCGTGGACTGTCCGTACTTATGTTTGTGCTCTTCGCTATCAGCTTGTGTGTAACTAACCTCCTCCCTTTTACCATTGGATGTAAATACATCTGAAATAGTTTTTTTCTAAAATATATTAGGGGAAATATTTTTTACGAGGTCTATCCCCCCCCCTATTTTATTTTATGAGATAAAAAATGATGTGGAAAAAAAATTTGGTACTTTTTTTTCTATAAAGAATAGAGGCTGAATAACTATATCAATGAAATTGTATAACGTACCGAACTATAGTTTTTTTACGAAAAATTAATGAAATCGGAAATAAAAAGTGCAAAAAATGTCATTATATTAATATTTGAAAACTTTTTTTTTGCATGTAATTGGTATGTACTATATTCTATTAAATTCTCAAAAAAAAAAAAATTTTTTTAAGAAATGAATTTTTACGAGATTTTCAATCTTTTGTGTGATTAAATATTTTTATTTTCTGCATGAAATAAATAAAAAAAATTTTTCTGCGGAAAAAAATCGAATTTTTCACGGATATTTAAAAATATGAATTTTAGAATTCAGGTGAATTAAAAGTTGGTCCGATCCGTGCGTTGAATAATAATGTGTGATTCTTAGAATATACGGAAGAGCAAAACTGACATATGACGAGACGCTTCTCGGTAACTAAAGTTTGTTTTTCAGTGCGTAAAAAATTATTTTATTTAACTTTTACGACCAATTAGAATAAAAATAATATATTGAATGATTGTTTTATCAGTTTTTCTCTTAGAAAAAATATTCAAATTTTCATTTTATTTTCGATTTTAAGAATTAATTCTAAAACCGAAGACATTTTTAACATCAATTTCACTGCGAAATTTTAAGATTAAATATTTTCAAGTTTTTATTCATAGTAAATTGTAATATTAAAGTTTATAAAGATTTTCATTTTAAATTGTAATATTAAAGTTTTTAAAGATTTTATTCATTTTAATAGAAAAAATTTGGCTAAAAAAGTTTGTCCGTTACACCCATCCGTACTTAGATGCATAACCGTAAGAGGGTAATAATATGTATTTCTTTCTCTCTAAATCGCAGCCTGAAAATTACCCTTTCGCACGTAATATGGATAGGTTTGTTTATTTTTTAAGATAGCGATGTAATTTTTCCCAATCGGATAATTTGATCTTTGAATTAACTATTTTTCTTTGTAACAACCCTGTACGTTCTTTTTTTTACGAGATTTTTTATAAACAAAGTTCGGAAATATCTATTTTCGTTTTATTCAAGATGGCCTAAACGGTTTGATGGTACCTAGAGATTTAAGTTTCAATGTTTAAGATGCCCTATTTCCAAAACCGATTTATTAGTGAATTATCTTTTTTTACATATGTTCCATCATTAAATTGTCTTTCGAAAAATGCAAAATTTATTTATGTACAAAAAAAAAAAAAATCTTGGTACGGGGATCAACGCGCGAAACATATTGGTGCATATCGCATTAATGCGTTCTGGCCCCTTGCCCTAAAAAACGCTACATGATGCCTTCTGAAAATTCGAACCGTGCTATTTAGGAACTTCCTACCTGGGTAAAGAAGAACAATTTCCTCATAAATTCCTACAATAAAATAAATTGAACCCTCATTTTATGTCTGTGTTTTTGCAATAAATGTTTTATTTTTCTTGCACCCATTATTTTACAATACTAAATATATTTTCTTGGAGATATGTTAGCACCATATATATTTATAATATGCCTAGACTACATAAGTAAACATCATTAGATGTTATAAATAATTATTTTTTAAAAGGCAAGAAGCAGGCAATATTCTGCACCGAATGCAGCATGGAACATCACCCTCTATGTGAACTCCGATAAAACCAAGTTCATGTGTTTTTAAAATTAAGGAGGCATCTCCACGTTCGATGATAAACCCTGGAAATTGGTGTTACAATTAACGTAGCTAGGTAGTAATATCTTATCTAAAGAAAGCCATGTTAATCAATGCATAGTGAAAGGCATGGTCTTCCATGGACTATCAGTCATATAGAAATCTGATCTCATTGACAAGTTAAAGCAAAAATTCTTCACAACCATAGCTGTATCATTGCTACTGTACAACTGCACCACTTGGACACTAACATAGCACCTAGAGAATAAGCTACATGGGAACTGCACAAGAATGCAGTATGTAATTTCAAAAAAGTTGTGGAAGCAACACCCCATGAGAAAGCAGCTGTATGGCCACTTGCCACTTATCACACAAACAATCTCAGTAAAATGCTGGACACTGCTGGAAAATTAAGGACAAACTCATGATGTTTTTGTATGGAAACCAGCAGACAGGCACGCCAGTGTGGACCGTTGAGCAAAGATGTACATTGACCAACTCTGTGCAGATATTGGATGCTGTGAAGAGGACCTCTTGAGAACAATGATTGATAGGGTAGGGTTGGCTAGAGATTGTCATGGATATCCATGATTAAAATCCTACTTACCTTTAATTACAAATTAACTAACCAAGTGACCCTTCTCTTGTTCTTCCTTTGGTCATTTGAAAATGTTTACTCCAGTTTAAATAACTTATTTGGACAGTTTGGGAAAACTTTAAATTAGTGAAATAATATTATCATGTGATTTTTTCCAACAATCTAAACCGAGCACAATGGGTGACCCAACGGGTCACGTATTTTCTAGTATATATATATATATATCAAATTGTCCATCTCATGCGAAAATTGTGTGTTAGTACTGAATGCTAATACCAAAAATTAGATCTTTTACTTGCACCATTGTTTGAGGAAATAGCATCAAAGATCGTCTACTAAAATGCACTAAAAATCCTCGTTTTCTAAAGGCTAAATTTTGCGAAGACGAAGATTTTTAGCGCATTTTAGTAGACGATCTTTGATGCTATTCCCTCAAACAATGGTGCAAGTAAAAGATCTAATTTTTGGTATTAGCATTCGGTATGCTAACACACAATTTTCACATAGATGGAGAATTTGATATTTTACAAAAGTGAAAAATTGACTGACCCTAATGTACAGAGTCACAATTGATGGCACTCAGTGATGAGCAATCTCAATTGCTTCGCATTCATTGCACCCTGATTATCTATTGAAGTTTCATTTGATAGGTAGCAGGAGCAGGATGTGACACAAGGTCAATTTCTTAACAGGTTTGAATTCAGAGTTTTCCTTCTCCTTGACTAGTTGCCTAGTCAAGGTTAAAGCGCCCGATCTGCCCTACTATTTACCCATAACTGGAGGGAGAATAGTATGATTTATACCTTTGACAAGGGTATTAGCGCTGTGTGAAATGCAAACAGCCACGTCCAGGATTTGAACTTGGGTCGACGAGTCCATTTCCTACGAATCTAACCATTACACCACGCACCTCCAACGCAACACCATGGAAAAAAGATCATTGATATTCTTCTACTCACCATATTTATATTCACATTGAATACTGATGTCTCCGCCATGGCGACAATCATACTGAGCATAATGATGGCGGCAATCAAATATGGAGGATTCGTTTCTAAAGCATTGCACTTTTTTAAACCAACTCATCCCAGTTTCGCGTATATTGGGATATAACAAAGAACCTCCCCTGAAAGAAAATATTATTTATTGCGTAAATTAACTTTAACAATACTAGCAAGAATATGCACCCTCCGGTTGTAAGTATTTAACTTTTAATGTAATGAAATATATTAAATTAGAAAGACTAACTAAATTAAATAAGAACGCATATAAAACAAATTACACTTATTTCAATCATATTTTAATTGGTTTCTATATAAAATCCTTCATAGGATTGATTTTGATACATTAGGGAATGCCCGCCATCATCTGCGAGAGACGCCTGCGCTGGCTTGGCCATGTCAGGAGGATGAACAAAGGCCGCATCCCCAAAGACCTACTGTATGGTGAACTAGTGGAGGGCACCCGACCGACAGGGAGACCACGCCTACGCTTCAAAGATGTCTGCAAGAGAGACCTGAAGACATGCCGCATCGACATAGACACGTGGGAGGCTTGTGCAGAAGACCGTGCAACCTGGCGCCTCCTCGTCAAACAAGGAACAAAAAGAAGTGAAGAAGAGAGGAAAAAAGCTGCCGCAGAAAAGAGAGCTAAAAGAAAGGAGAAACAGCAGCACCACCAACACATACAGAAAGCATCACCTTTTGTTTGCAGCCATTGCACCAGAGACTGCCATTCGAGGATCGGTCTGTTCAGCCATTCACGTAGCTGTAAGTGAGAGAGAGAGAGAGAGAGAGAGAGAGAGAGAGAGAGAGAGAGAGAGAGAGAGAGAGAGAGAGAGAGAAAACAAAACTACGTCATCGTCTAAAATAGACGGAAGGTTGTCAACCAAAAGGGAATAAAACAATAATATTAGAGACCAATAAGACCAAGTAATTATTTATTAAACCCGGTTTTATTAAAACCAGTATGCAAGTTAATTATATTATGTAAACCTTTATTTATTAGTGATATATAAGACACATTGCAGAATTTGAAACGCATTAATTACATGGGCTGTTTTGAGGCAAATCTAGCTCAAATTGTCATAGACCTCGTTAATAAATAAGATTTATTCTATGTATTAAATGATTTTGACTATAAATTAAATACTCATTGATAAACTTACGCAATTTCTGAGGGTATTGTCACTTGAGCAGTGACGTAGCTTCGGTTAGAGACAGACAGACACTGAATCTCCATTATAATAAGATTTTATGATATTGTGATATTGCATAAATCAAAGAGATAGAGAGAAGAGAGAGAAGGGAAAAAACTGTATACTAAAATGGAATACATTCGTATAGGTATGTACGGATGACCTGCCCCTGTTTCCTCGAATGTCCGCTAGATGGTAACACTGGACATTTTCATTGTGACCCATCTGGTTATTTGATGAAAAGGACGTGAATATTCTTTGTCTTTTCGAGTAAACGTTCTCTGAGGAAACATACCGGTTTCGCCCTGTTCGTGAGCGATCCGTATATGGGAGACCATGAAGTTTTCATACCTTGAATTCAGTTTTATACACGCAAGGATCCGTAAAGAGTAGGTATACACACTTTTTCGAAAAATCCGTGTTTTTACAAAACAAATTTAAGCCCCCCCTCCCGTTTGAAAAAATTACCAAATATCAGGGAATTATCCGATTTTAATAAAATTTTCAGTATTGATTTATCAATGAATGAATTTTATAATGCATCAGTTATTTTATTTCAAAACTTTCTGATTTTTTTCAGGTCACCTAACTTTACCCCCCCCCCAATTGATTTTTGGTAGTTTTTTTTTTTCAATCCCGAGTAAGAATCTGTGTTACGCCTCAAAGATACGTGGTTCAAAGTTAACTGACCTGAAAAAATGTAAACTTTCTAAATAAAATAACTGGTGCATTATATCTTTTATTCATTAATATATCAACACTGAAAATTTCATTAGAATAGGTTAATTCCCTGATTTTTGGTATTTTTTCTTTCGGCAGGGTGATATACGATGGTGGAATTTATGTCCGTTAAGTTCGATTTAACCAAAACATCTTAAAGATAAGTCCACAGAAACATATTATCTGTAAAACATTTCATTTCCACCAATCTGTACTTCTTTTTTTTTCTTTTTTTACTTATTTTGTACAGTAAATTGATCTACTTGTTTGTATTTTTGATATCAGGCTTGATGTGAATAATTTTGATATTTCAGACTGTTGTCCTCATCTTTATTGTGTATAAACACAACGTTCAGGCCACTGTAACCTTGGGTTCTCTTTTAGTTGTTTATTTTTTTAATTACCTTAAAATAAGTAATATTCAGACGAGTACCCATGAATTCAAACTTGAAACCAATGAATATGACTTGTTTTAAGGTAATTAAAAAAAACCCACCTAAACAGAGCCCGAGGTTACAGTAGCCTGAATATTGTGTTTATATACAATAAAGATGAGGACAACAGTCCGAAATGCCAAAATTATTCATATCAAGCCTCATCTCATAATTACAGAGAAATTAAATAAAAAAGACGCAAACTATTTGAAAAGTTAACTTTAGCCTCATCTAAAAAATACAGACAAATAAAAAAAGTATAATTTTGATATTTCGGACTGTTGTCCTCATCTTTATTGTGTATAAACACAACGTTTAGGCCACTGTAACCTTGGGCTCTTTTTTAGGTGTTTTTTTTAAATTACCGTAAAACATGTCATCTTAAGACGATGGCTCTGAATTCAAACGTGGTTTCGGAGCTGAAATCGTTACCACTAGTTCAAGGGGGTTCCAAACAGCTCCGAAACCACGTTTGAATTCAGGGTAATCGTCTGAAATAACTTATTTTAAGGTAATTGAAAATACAACAACCTCTGAACAGATCCGACGTCACAGTGGCTTGAACGTTGTGTTTATACACAATAAATTTTTATTTTGCTAGTAAATATAATGAATAGAATTCCACTTAACTGAGCCCTTGCAAAGTTTATGGCAAGCATCGTACTTGCGACGGTCCTTTTCCTATCTCTGCTACTCTCTGCTAAATATGGGGAGCGTCGTAATTTACGCCCGACTTCAAGAGATGCCAGTTGTAAAGAGCAAGTCTTTCTTATCATCAATTTTGCCGCTAAAGTTTGCTGATTTGAAAAGAGGCATGTCGAACAAAGGTGACAATCCCCTACCTTAGATGTATTTCTCATAAAAAAAAGAAGGATAATACTGTAGCGTTAGTTTCGTATTTGCCTGAGAGTTGTCTGCCCGTTTAGTTCGTTGGTTTCCGCTAGGGGCCATTTTATATTAAAGCCATTGGTTTGAACGTCTCTTCCTGTCTGTTCCGGTTGTTCGACCCACGAGACACGACTATGGGTTAGACTCTGGTCTACCCCCCTCTCGTTGGGGCTTCGACCCCCCTTACATTACTGTAAGTGAGTTATACAGCATGGACTATTCTTAGTCTCATGTCTGTACTTTTATGTTTTTCCCTTCTACTTTTGTATGTATGTTTATGTACACCTGTACTTTATGTATCTTGTTATATCCATGTGCTGTACCATATTAAATGTTTTGTCCACCCCCCTTTGTCGGAGTTTGTATCTTCAAGTATATATCCCTTTTAATCTTACAATACTTTTTTAAGAAAAGTCGATACTAGATTATCTGCTTAATGAAATAAATTTTACTTACTTGAAACCTAATTGTCTACAGACGACCACTGATACATTAAAATGCGGCGAATAATTGCATACAGTTCCCCATGCTGAATCAAAAAGTACTTCAACCGTTCCGGAAGCATATCTTTTCCCATTAATCAATCGTACTTTGCCATCAGCTGAAATAAGAAAAGAAATAAAAATCAAGAAAATCTTCTAAAAGTTTCCACGTATCTGAATTGCTAATCGTCGTTTCTTATTGTATTACATGTAAACATAAAGAAAATACAGTTGTAATATTTTCAGTTGCAAACAAATTGTTCTGTTTGTGGCTCTATTTTATTATATAAACTAGCAAATATATGCACCCTCCGGGTGCAAGTATTTGAATTTTAATGTAATGAAATATGTTAAATTTGAAATACTTTGAAACTAAATAAAAATGCAAATAAAATGATTTGAAACAGAGGGGGTATAATCGAAGAATAGAACAACTTTGAAACTAACTCTTCCATCATTTTTCAACTCCCTCCTATTCTGAATTTTACTAATTTAACTATTTAGTTAAATAGGAAGTAAAGAATAAAATTACAGTTATTTCTTTTTGTTAAGGATTTCTTTAAGATTTATTGAAGAGATTTTTGCTCATATTCATTAGAAAAAAACAAACAATTAGAAATCAATAATACCAAGCGCATATTTAATAAAATTAAACTTTTAATATCAATATGCAAATTAGCTTCCATTCACACTGTAACCCGCTATTTTGTTGCATATATAAATACAATTGCATGTTATTAGAATGTAGATAAAGTCAAAAGTATTAATAAGTATAACAATTTTATCAATAACTGAGGTTTAAATAAAAAATAAATTCTTGGTGAATGTGACGTCAATAACTAAGGGAATTGTGACTTGAGTAGTGATTTAGTTTCGGCTTCAGACAGACAAACACACAATCTACATTATAATAAGATATAAATGAATATCAATCTATTTAACTGAAGTCATTGGTAAATGTTATGTTAAAGTTTTTGTACTCACAAACGACTCTCCTCGTTTTCTCTGCTGATAGAGTAGGAGTGACAATTTGATG
Source organism: Doryteuthis pealeii (assembly GCA_023376005.1). Taxonomy (NCBI): domain Eukaryota; kingdom Metazoa; phylum Mollusca; class Cephalopoda; order Myopsida; family Loliginidae; genus Doryteuthis; species Doryteuthis pealeii. The sequence continues at coordinate 73,556,973 of CM042153.1, forward strand.
TTCTTTGTCTTTGAGTTTTTGGTTGAAAAGACGAAGATACTTATCTTTGATTTCTGGTGCCCAAAATTGTGAGTCAGTGATTGATTGGTTTGTTAGTCTGATTATTCAAATATTTTCAAAACAATTTAAGACAGATACACAAGTACTCATTTCATGTGATCTAAATACAATCTTTATCATCCATTTTTCTCGCGAGAGACCAATTCATTTAGAAAGATGTGTAGTAATATCTATAATCCTTTCAATTTGTTCAATTGATTGTCTTGCATTTGAAAGGCTTGTGTGCCAATGTCCAAGGATTGTCTCCCTTGTTCCTGTTCCAGAGATTATTCAAAATGAAGACAATTGCCTATTTGTTTTTAACTCTTCCTTTAGATTCTCAGGATCACTGCTGATGATATTTACTCAATGTTGAACGCAAGAAAACCTTTTCTTAACACAACATTTTTATTTTCAATACACATACCCAATTTTTGTAGATTTTGAAGACATCTAAAGAAAAACAAGTTTATTATTGTTCTCCTTTTTCTATGGTGATTTAGGCCGTAAAATATGGTGGTTAAGGTGAAAATATAAGTCAGTAACAGGAAGCACATGAAACAACTTGGAGTTTTAAAGAATATCGTATTATGTTCATACATAAAGAAAATACAGTTGTAATATTTTCAGTTGCAAACAAATTGTTCTGTTTGCGGCTATATTGTATTATATAAATATAAATGAATATTAGTCCCCTTGTAGGGTTTAATGGTTATGATAAGTTGAACAAAACAACTCCGACACGAGTGTTAAACATACACAAGGACTTTACTACAAGCACATGGAAATGATACATATAACAGAAATACAAAGAAGATATAAAAAAAGAACACATTTATGAATAGAGATACAATAAGGAGGTATACAAGAGATACCTAAATGTACATATAGAATTAATGGAGAGTCCTTAAAGCAATGTCACTTACTAACGTTGTGTTGGGGGCTGAAGCCCCCACCCGAGAAGGGTGTAGACATAAAAGTCTAACCCATGTGTGTGAGGTGCTGCAGAAGAAGAAGAGGATTCGAATCTGGCGCTTGCCTGCTTAAATAGAAAAAAAAACCCGGAGGTGAAAAACGGGAACCCAAAGGGAAGACAATCCCACACCCTTAACTAAGTCCTTGGTAAATGGTATGTCGAAGTTTTCGTACTTACAAACGGCTCTCCTCGTTTTCGCTACTGATATAGCGAGATGTTAGTTGGAAAAGAGTTAAATACTTATCTTTGATTTCTGACTTTTATTAGTTGATTCACACTATTTCTTTGAGGGGACATATTTTCCCGGGCAAGTCCATAGGTGTTTACTCTTCAAAGTCCTGGGGTAAAAAGGGATGAGAGTCCTTTTTGGCGTGAAGAATTTGGGGTCGTTCTGCACATGCCTCGAGGGTTCTTCCGCTTTCAGGCCTTCTGGGAGATTGTTATTTTTTCTGTCTTTTTATTTATTTTTTAAAATTTAATTTAATTTTGTTTTATTTGTGTTTTATTTATTTTTATTTGGTTTAAATACTGTAAATCTTCGAGTATTTTCCCCCCAAAATTTAAGGGTCATAATCCCTAGTGCGTACTAAATACGAGGGTAAAAAAATATATATATATATTCTAAGCAATGTCCAAGTCGTTATTTGCTGTCCGGAAATGACAGACATCCTGAGCTTGAAAAAAATTGCCAGAATGGGTAGAGGAAAGAAGATTTGGTGGAATAGCCATTAATACAGTACATTTGAGGCTACGAGCAAAACTCATTGCTAAAAAGATAAAACTTAAAGGACGTTAACAAACACGCTGATTTTGAATTTTTAACTCCCACCCCTCACACTCCCTATGTTTCAAAAATCTATTTTTACATCGCCCGGAGGGTGTTTTTTTATTTTGCTAGTAAATATAATGAATAGAATTCCACTTAACTGAGCCCTTACAAAGTTTATAGCAAGCATCGTACTTACGACGGTCCTTTTCCTATCTCTGCTACTCTCTGCTAAATATGGGGAGCGTCGTAATTTACGTCCGACTTCAAGAGATGTCAAGGACGTTATATAGACTTCCTTGACTCAAATTAGAAGGGTGCGTATTATACACAAGGATAACAATTGCAAGCCAGGAATTTGAAATAAATTGCATGAAACCAGAAGATGAAATATATTACATTGAATTGAATTGTCCGAATAGAATGTCTCGCAGAGAATTATAGGAAAATCCGTCAGCAAGAATTCAAAATATTGTTTGATTTATTTATTTTGTTATTGTAGATTCGTGTATCCATTTTTGAATGTGACGGAAAACAAAATACAGCTTTTCGCTTTTCTTCTCTTTTTAACTTTTATGTTGATTCTTCTTCTTCTTCTTCTTCTTCTTCTTCTTCTTCTTCTTCTTCTTCTTTCTTCTTTCTTTCTTTCTTTCTTTCTTTCTTTCTTTCTTTCTTTCTTTATAGTAGCGTAGTAATGTTTTAGTCGGGTTGTTGGCGACTAAACTGGCATCCACATCAGGCACGCCTCGGCTTGTCTGGTGATGTTGGTGTGTAGGCACCCAGCATCACTAAAAACAAGACTTGTCAAAGGGCGGATGAACTCCAAGTTAGTCAACGGTCATCCACACTGATAGTAGTAGGATTGGGGTACTTACTATTCACATAATCCCCAATACAATATGTCGTTAGGGTGCAAACGCTGGGGGCTTATGGGGAGGCTTGCCTCTCGTGAAGTGACCCAATACTACCCGAGAAAGCCCCCTACAACAGCTCGACAATCCAGTTGTCTCGGGCTTTCCCCTGCCACTGGACCAAGTTGGCGCAGTAGCCTATTGTCGGTATCAGATGGACAGTGAGGAAGTCCAGCCCCTTTTCGCTAGCATTAAACCAGGGATGTTATTAGTGCTGAGGTGGAGCGTCACACCTACCACCAGCTCCTCACTTTACATGACAAAAGTATAATTAAAAGTAAAGTTGGCGGAGTGACCTATAGTCGGCATCAGCTGGACAGTGAGGAAGTCTAGCTCCACAGATCAAATTGCCGAATCTGTTATACTCAGGCGCTGAGTTGCGGGGACCGGTATCGAACCAGGAACCTTGCAATTCCTAGGCGGGAGCTCTGAGCTAAATGCATAAAAAGGTGTTATAATCACTAATAGATGACTTTTACATCATTGTACTAGATCAGGCATACACAAGCTATTTCGATCGATCGTTTGATTGATTTTAACGGCATGTCAACCCATCTAAGGTTATGTTTATGCCTAGAGGCTAGAGAACCACGTTCACTGTACAATTCATATTTACAATTTTTGTGTTATTGTTTTTTAAGAGATTTTTTTTTACACACGGTCGAGTACGAATAATTTTTAAACAGATCTATTTGACCTATAGAATAGGTATTATCACTCCGAATGAACATGGGAGTAATGGGAATAAAGGGTTACTCACCAGAACTGGGGCTTCGTCATCAGATGTAGTTGAATGTCATACCTTGGACACTTTTGGGGAAGGGAGGATGGGGTTTACCCCTTTGAAGGCAATACAGTCAGCATATTTTAAACCTCACCGACAGGGTGATTATTAAGAAAGAGTATAGAATGATTTAATCATTAATAACGACGGTAAAACAACATTTTGACTTAGGTTTAGTTTGGTTTGGTTTGTTTTGTGGCATATCAACCTCGGTGGGTCATTTAATGCCGACAAAGTTGTGAAATAAATTCATTCTTAATGCATAATACAATTTTGTTTATAAACTCATGTTTTTCTATTTAACCCATAGATGGGACCCTAAAAGGTACTACCACTCCGTGTCAGAGTGGACCAGCGAGCAATAGTGATGAAGGGGTGCTCCACATTCCCCAAACCTCCAGAACTGGAACCTCACCATCAGATAGAGTTTAACGTCATTCCCAGGACATGTAGGCCCTCAGCCCGCCTTCTAGCATCCATATGATAAGAATGATTGGGGCTTGCCATAAGGGCAATAGGGTTGGGGCAATCATATAGGTGCTAGGGCTTGACGTGGCCAGCCGATTGATCGGAGGGGCCTCTTCGACCGCCCGTCTAGCTCAAGAAAAGCCTAAAGTGGAATATTCCAAGTCATGGACTGCTCAGCCACCTGGGTTCTAATCCTTAAGCATTACGGGTCGCCACCCACGGGAGTCTTACCCCTCTACAGAGGTGCAATCAGTGCATTCTAACGCCCCAGCCGACAGGGCGGACAACATTTTGAAAAATTAACATTGAAAAGTATTAAGTAAAACGTAACATATGATTAATAAATAGTATTATCTGCGTTATTCGGACTATTGTCCCCATCTTCATTGTTATTTGTACAACGTTTTGGCCGATATGTCCTCCGGCCTTCTTCAGGTATTTCTTGTCAGACTCGGGAACCTTCTTTTCGAACTCGGGAACCTTCTTTTCGAACTTTTTTGT
>CM042153.1:73566417-73596064 GCA_023376005.1 Doryteuthis pealeii
TGAGAATAATAAAATTATGTATTTTTCACAAAATACCTTTTACGGTATGGTCACAATAGGCATTGAGAGAGTAGGAGGAAAGCTATCCTCCCGTTATCCTCATCATAGGTAATGGTAGCAGAAGGAGATTTTGGAGAGTAGGAGGAAAAGAGGGTTGTGCTTAGAATTCTGATAAGCGCGAATTGATTAGAATTTGACATTGGGGAAGACGCTCTTCCCCCCGTCTGACCCTACCCTGTGTTTTGGCGATTATTACTTAAGCAAGCTGATTTTTGAGCTTAGCGCACTTGCCAGCCCGCGGCCCAGAGATTCTGTTACTGTGAGACGCGTGGTCGTCTGAGATAGCCAACTCCAATACCAACTCTGATGGAACTTATCAACTCCTGCCCTTGAACCAGTCTAGAGTGTCACTCCTCCGATTGAACATTTTTCCTGCAAACAACTTTATTGTGTACAGACTTGTTTTTGCCTGTATATAAAAGCATTTTGACTCTACAAGTAATTGTTGAAGTGTTATTCTATGTAACCCTTGGCCAGCTGTGGACTACGACATCTTCTTTCCAGCAGTGACCTTCGCCTTTCTCACAATTCTAAAGATTCACAACGTGTGGGTGGAAAGGTGTGGGTTTGCATCCCCGAGGAGAAAACCAACAACACGAGGTGAAACGGATCTACAGTTTTATTAGTCAAATTGGTGTTTACTCTAATTGACTGATTGGGGTCTCCGTCTTAATTAGAGGCCACCGACTAAAGGTTTATAACATTATCTTATTATAATGGAGATTGTGTGTTTTTCTGTCTGTAACCGAAACTAAATCACTACTCAAGTCACAATTCCCTTAGTTATAGACGTCACATTCACCATGAATTTATCCTTATTTTAACCTCAATTATTGAAAAAATTGTTTTACATTATTTATACTGTTAACCATATCTACATACTAAGAACATGCAATTATATTTATATATACAACAAAATAGCGGTTTAGAGTGTGAACGGTAGGCTAATTTGCATATTGATATTAAAAATGTAATTTTAATAAATATATGCTTAGTATTATTGGTTTCTAACTGTTTGGTTTTATTTTAATGAATATAAGCAAAAGTCTCTTCAATTAATCTTAAATGAAATCCATTAACAAGAAAAGATAACTGTCATTTTATTCTTTACTTCCTATTTTAACTAAATACTTAAATTAGAAAAAATAACAATGAAAGACGAGAGTGATGGAAGAGTAAATTTCAGTTGTTCTATTTTTCGATTATATCCCAACTCTGTTTCAAATCTTTTTATCTGCATTCTTATTCAGTTTCATTAGCCTTTCTAATTTAATATGATATTTTATTATATTAAAACTTAAATACTTGCACCCGGAGGGTGCATATATTGGCTAGTACTTATAAAATATCAAAAACTTTGTTGCTCTATATTTTCTTGTTCAATAATTTCTGAATATCAAATGTAAAATTAATGTAAAGATAATGATCCTTTTATTGGAGGTGCTCTTTACATAACGGTTATTGCCATAAGAGGTGAATTCAAATACCGGAGTTCAAATCCTGAACAAGGCTATTTTGCATTTCACATAGCCCTAATACCCTAAGAAAATGTATTAATCCAGCTATGAATAAATAGTAGGGTAGATAATGGCAACCAGTCTAGCAGAAGGAAAACTCTGAATTCAAACCAGTTGTACTCCACTTAAAAATTGATCTTGTGTCACATCCTGCTCTAGACGGTGGGATTGGATAAATATATACTAAGCCTAGCTTAGTTTGGCACAAAATTAAAAGTATGGGAGCAATTTATGATAATCAGTTCACCAACAATAGCTGGAGGGAGAATAATTTGATTCATATCTTTTACAAGGGTATTAACGCTAAGTGAAATGCAAACAGCCCCGTCCCGGATTTGAACTCGTCTCGTCGTCCCCATTTCCTATAGACAGTAACCATTGTACCAGCTGCCCCCAAAGTTCCTTAAAATATTTGCAACACTTAGTCTATTTGTATGTTTTGTTTTGTTTTGGTTTGTTTTACGGCATATCAACCTCAGTGGGTGATTTAATGCCGACAAAGTTTGAAATTCACTCTTATTGGTTACTCAATTTTTATTAACACGTTTTTCTATTTAACGCATACGTGGGACCCTAACAGGTACTACCACTCCGGGTCAGAGTGGACCTGGGAGGAATGGGGATGGAGGGCTGCCCCACTTTCCCCAAACCTCCAGAACTGGAACCTCACCATCAGATAGAGTTTAACGTCATTCTCAGAACATGAAGACCCTCAGCCACCGCCTTTAGGCAACCCATATGATAAAAAGGGCTGGGGATTGCAAATAAGAGCAATGGGGTTGGGACAATCATATAGGCGCTAGTGCTTGACGTGACGGGCCAATTGATTGGAGGGACCCTCTCTGAATGCCCGTATTGCCAAAGTAAGGGCCAAAGTGGAGTGTTGCATGTCATGGACTGCTCAACCACCTGGGTTCCATCCTTGCGCATCACGAGTCACCATCCACGGCCAACTGGTGGCCCCATTATGGGAGTCTTACCTCTCTGCATAGGTGCGGTCGGTGTATTCTAAAGCCCCAGGCGACAGGGCGTGTCTATTTGTAATAAGATATACGGCAAGTAGAATTTTTGAAAAGTCTACAATTTTAATATAATTACGTTATGCTGGTTTAGGCCGCAAATATAGTGTTAACATGAGTTAGTATCAGGAAGCACATGGTCACAATATGGAATTTCTATAAAAATTAAGCAAAGTGGTTTAAGGAGTAGCAGTGGGAGAAAGGGATGATTGTGACGTCAATGAACGAGTTAACAACGATATGAATGCAACAGGTTTAATACAAATATAATGCACGTTAAAAGGGTACAACAAAGAGAAGAAAGTTCATAGTTAGGTCGCACAAAATGAAATTAGTAACAGCACCAAAGTAGCCGTAATATTAGTTTAGTGCACAGCCCCGTAAGGTCTTAGCCGTAGTTTGGTTTGGTTGAGTTTTTGGGTTGTTTTTGGCCACAGCACCGTTCGAGGTGAGACGTAATTAATTAGTTGTGGGTGGGTTGCAAAAAGTTATTCCTGCTAACAGCCTTTCGGCTGTATGGTATCAAGGGGCGAAGCTTGTCCGAGGTTGCATTTATCTCGTCGGCTCCCTCAGTTGCTTATCCTGGTGATTAAAGGTAATTACTATCAGCCTTCAAGGGTCAAAGATAGTAGTCTCTCAAAGTCCAGAAGCAGGTTATGGCGAAGTCCGTCTGGGGTTTTATTCTGTCCGTATGCCTAATTCGTAGGAAGAGAGAGTGCAAGGCACTTACCTTATATATGCGTGGTGGGCCGAAGCCATCAGTCACCCCCTCAGAAGGGATACAACTAAAAAGAGGGCGAAGTAGCCCCTGTCATGGCCTTTTATAAAGTTCACCACGTGACTAAAAAATGTTAGGGTAGGCTGCTGCTGATGTGTGTCGGTGACACTCGACCACTGTCCCCTAGGGGCTCAGGTACCGATGAAGACCGAAGATAATGATATAATAAAATTTCAATATTTCAAACAATATTGTATTACATTTATACATAAAGAAATACAGTTGTATTTTCAGTTGCAGACAATTGTACTGTTTGCAGCTATATATATATTTATATAAATATAAACGAATATAAGTCCACTTAACTAAGTCCTTGGGAAATTGTTACGTTAAAGTTCTAGTACTTACAAACGACTCTCCTCGTCTACTCTGTTTGAGTTAAGTCATGCTTTGGATTTTAACCTGACATTGTCTTGAGAGCGGCCATTACAATCTTGTAAAACCCATTAATACAAACAGCGTTCCATTAATAACGTTACATTTATCTAGGGACACCACCATATTGATAAATAAGTGTCCATTAATGACTTGCTAAATGTATATTGATGTTTAGAGATTTCCTTCTCCGAGACGTGTTGCCATTACAAGTTCAACTATTGCACAATGAATAATTCCATGCATGTTCCACATAAGAAAACAAAAAGATGACTTTAAAATGGTCATCAAGAAAATATTTCACTTGCACTAGAAACAACGTAGAAAAATGATAGATGGCAACTACACTAGGATGGTGTATGCTGTGTTGAAAATACTGGAAGCAACACCCCACAAAAAACAGTTGTACGACCACTTGTTTCACACGAACTATCAAAGTAAGACGAACAGTACATGCTGCCTTCGAGATGCGGATTGGAAAAGAGTTGTAACTGTTGCTAAACTGACCTGTTAAATTTTTTTTTTTTTTTTTTTTTTTTTAGAGGAAAAACAAACCAAACTTGCTACTTTATGTACTTTATTAATTTGTATAGCTGGTTTTTTTTGTTTTTTTTTAGGGAAAAAACAAACCAAACTTGCTACTTTATGTACTTTAATAATTTGTATAGCTGTTTTTTTTTTGTTTTTTTTAAGGAAAAACAAACCAAACTTGCTACTTTATGTACTTTATTAATTTGTATAGCTGGTTTTTTTTTTTTTTAGGGAAAAAACAAACCAAACTTGCTACTTTATGTACTTTAATAATTTGTATAGCTGTTTTTTTTTTTTTTTTTTTAGGGGAAAAACAAACCAAACTTGCTACTTTATGTACTTTAATAATTTGTATAGCTGTTTTCTGTTTGTTTTTTTTTTAGGGGAAAAACAAACCAAACTTGCTACTTTATGTACTTTAATAATTTGTATAGCTGTTTTTTTGTTGTTTTTTTTCAGGGGAAAAACAAACCAAACTTGCTACTTTATGTACTTTAATAATTTGTATAGCTGTTTTTTTTTTTTGGTTTTTTTTTAGGGGAAAAACAAACCAAACTTGCTACTTTATGTACTTTAATAATTTGTATAGCTGTTTTCTGTTTGTTTTTTTTTAGGGGAAAAACAAACCAAACTTGCTACTTTATGTACTTTAATAATTTGTATAGCTGTTTTTTTTTGGTTTTTTTTTGGTTTTTTTTAGGGAAAAAACAAACCAAACTTGCTACTTTATGTACTTTAATAATTTGTATAGCTGTTTTCTTTTGTTTTTTTTTTTAAGGAAAAAACAAACCAAACTTGCTACTTTATGTACTTTATTAATTTGTATAGCTGTTTTTTTTTTGTTTTTTTTAGGGAAAAAACAAACCAAACTTGCTACTTTATGTACTTTAATAATTTGTATAGCTGTTTTTTTGTTTTGTTTTTTTAGGGAAAAAACAAACCAAACTTGCTACTTAATGTACTTTAATAATTTGTATAGCTGTTTTTTTTGTTTTGTTTTTTTTAGGGAAAAAACAAACCAAACTTGCTACTTTTTGTACTTTAATAATTTGTATAGCTGTTTTCTTTTTGTTTTTTTAGGGGAAAAAAAAACCAAACTTGCTACTTTATGTACTTTAATAATTTGTATAGCTGTTTTTTTTTGTTTTTTTTAGGGGAAAAACAAACCAAACTTGCTACTTTATGTACTTTAATAATTTGTATAGCTGTTTTTTTTTGTTTTTTTGGGGGGGGGGGAAACAAACCAAACTTGCTACTTTATGTACTTTAATAATTTGTATAGCTGTTTTTTTTTTTTTTTTTAAGTAAAAAACAAACCAAACTTGCTAGTTTATGTACTTTATTAATTTGTATAGCTGTTTTTTTTTTTGTTTTTTTTTTTTAGCGAAAAAAACAAACCAAACTTGCTACTTTATGTACTTTAATAATTTGTATAGCTGTTTTTTTTGTTGTTTTTTTTAGGGAAAAAACAAACCAAACTTGCTACTTTATGTACTTTAATAATTTGTATAGCTGTTTTTTTGTTTTTTTCTAGGGGAAAAAACAAACCAAACTTGCTACTTTATGTACTTTAATAATTTGTTTGGCTGTTTTTTTTTTTGTTTTTTGTTGTTTTTTTTTTAGGGGAAAAACAAACCAAACTTGCTACTTTATGTACTTTAATAATATGTATAGCTGTTTTCTGTTTGTTTTTTTTTTAGGGGAAAAACAAACCAAACTTGCTACTTTATGTACTTTAATAATATGTATAGCTGTTTTCTGTTTGTTTTTTTTTTAGGGGAAAAACAAACCAAACTTGCTACTTTATGTACTTTAATAATATGTATAGCTGTTTTCTGTTTGTTTTTTTTTTAGGGGAAAAACAAACCAAACTTGCTACTTTATGTACTTTAATAATATGTATAGCTGTTTTCTGTTTTGTTTTTTTTTTAGGGGAAAAACAAACCAAACTTGCTACTTTATGTACTTTAATAATATGTATAGCTGTTTTCTGTTTGTTTTTTTTTTAGGGGAAAAACAAACCAAACTTGCTACTTTATGTACTTTAATAATATGTATAGCTGTTTTCTGTTTGTTTTTTTTTTAGGGGAAAAACAAACCAAACTTGCTACTTTATGTACTTTAATAATATGTATAGCTGTTTTTTTTTTGTTTTTTTTTTAGGGGAAAAAACAAACAAACTTGCTACTTTATGTACTTTAATAATATGTATAGCTGTTTTCTGTTTGTTTTTTTTTAGGGGAAAAACAAACCAAACTTGCTACTTTATGTACTTTAATAATATGTATAGCTGTTTTCTGTTTGTTTTTTTTCAGGGGAAAAACAAACCAAACTTGCTACTTTATGTACTTTAATAATTTGTATAGCTGTTTTTTTTGTTTTTTTTTTTTTAGGGGAAAAACAAACCAAACTTGCTACTTTATGTACTTTAATAATTTGTATAGCTGTTTTTTTTTTTTTTTTTTTAGGGAAAAACAAACCAAACTTGCTACTTTATGTACTTTAATAATTTGTATAGCTGTTTTCTTTTGTTTTTTTTTAGGGGAAAAACAAACCAAACTTGCTACTTTATGTACTTTAATAATTGTATAGCTGTTTTCTGTTTGTTTTTTTTTAGGGAAAAACAAACCAAACTTGCTACTTTATGTACTTTAATAATATGTATAGCTGTTTTTTTTTTGTTTTTTTTTGGGGGGAAAACACAAACCAAACTTGCTACTTTATGTACTTTATTAATTTGTATAGCTGTTTTTTTTTTTTTTTTTTTTTTTAGCGAAAAACAAACCAAACTTGCTACTTTATGTACTTTAATAATTTGTATAGCTGTTTTCTTTTTTTGATTTTTTTTTTCAGGAAAAAACAAACCAAACTTGCTACTTTATGTACTTTTAATTTGTATAGCTGTTTTTTTTTGTTTTTTAGGGAAAAAACAAACCAAACTTGCTACTTTATGTACTTTAATAATTTGTATAGCTGTTTTTTTGTTTTGTTTTTTTTAGGGAAAAACAAACCAAACTTGCTACTTTATGTACTTTAATAATTTTTATAGCTGTTTTTTTTTGTTTTTTTTTTTAGGGAAAAAACAAACCAAACTTGCTACTTTATGTACTTTAATAATTTGTATAGCTGTTTTTTTTTGTTTTTTGTTGTTTTTTTTTTCAGGGGAAAAACAAACCAAACTTGCTACTTTATGTACTTTAATAATTTGTATAGCTGTTTTTTTTTTTTTTTTTTTTAGGGGAAAACAAACCAAACTTGCTACTTTATGTACTTTAATAATTTGTATAGCTGTTTTTCTGTTTGTTTTTTTAGCGAAAAAACAAACCAAACTTGCTACTTTATGTACTTTAATAATTTGTATAGCTGTTTTTTTTGTTGTTTTTTTAGGGGAAAAAAATACTTGCTACTTTTATGTACTTTAATAATTTGTATAGCTGTTTTTTTTTTTTTTTTTAGGGAAAAAACAAACCAAACTTGCTACTTTATGTACTTTAATAATTGTATAGCTGTTTTTTTTTGTTTTTGTTTTTTTTAGGGAAAAACAAACCAAACTTGCTACTTTTGTACTTTAATAATTTGTATAGCTGTTTTCTTTTGTTTTTTTTAGGGAAAAACAAACCAAACTTGCTACTTTATGTACTTTAATAATTTGTATAGCTGTTTTTTTTTTTGTTTTTTTTTAGGGGAAAAAACAAACCAAACTTGCTACTTTATGTACTTTAATAATTTGTATAGCTGTTTTTTTTTTTTTTTTTGGGGGGGAAAACAAACCAAACTTGCTACTTTATGTACTTTAATAATTTGTATAGCTGTTTTTTTTTTTTTTTTTAAGGAAAAAACAAACCAAACTTGCTACTTTATGTACTTTATTAATTTTTGTATAGCTTTTTTTTTTTTGTTTTTTTTTTAGCGAAAAAACAAACCAAACTTGCTACTTTATGTACTTTAATAATTTGTATAGCTGTTTTTTTTTGTTGTTTTTTTTAGGGAAAAAACAAACCAAACTTGCTACTTTATGTACTTTAATAATTTGTATAGCTGTTTTTTTTTTTTTTTTCTAGGGGAAAAACAAACCAAACTTGCTACTTTATGTCCTTTAATAATTTGTATAGCTGTTTTTTTTTGTTGTTTTTTTTTAGGGAAAAAACAAACCAAACTTGCTACTTTATGTACTTTAATAATTTGTATAGCTGTTTTTTTTTGTTGTTTTTTTAGGGAAAAAACAAACCAAACTTGCTACTTTATGTCCTTTAATAATTTGTATAGCTGTTTTTTTTTTTTTTTTTTGTTGTTTTTTTTTTAGGGGAAAAACAAACCAAACTTGCTACTTTATGTACTTTAATAATTTGTATAGCTTTTTTTTGTTTTGTTTTTTTTGTTTTTTTTTAGGGAAAAAACAAACCAAACTTGCTACTTTATGTACTTTATTAATTTGTATAGCTGTTTTTTTTTTTTGTTTTTTTAGGGGAAAAACAAACCAAACTTTCTACTTTATGTACTTTAATAATTTGTATAGCTGTTTTTTTTTTTTTTTTTTTTTAGGGGATAATTTGTATAGCTGTTTTTTTTTTTTTTTTTTTTAGGGGAAAACAAACCAAACTTGCTACTTTATGTACTTTAATAATTTGTATAGCTGTTTTTTTTTTTTTTTTTTAGGGGAAAAACAAACCAAACTTGCTACTTTATGTACTTTAATAATTTGTATAGCTGTTTTTTTGTTTTTTGTTTTTTGTTTTTTTTTAGGGGAAAAACAAACCAAACTTGCTATTTTATGTACTTTAATAATTTGTATAGCTGTTTTTTTTTTTGTTTTTTTTTTTTTAAACTAATATTTTCTCATTTTATTGTTTGAAATATTAAATTTTATATTTTTTAATTTTCTTTTAATTCTTATTTTTCAACCTTTTTAAAGTGTATAACGTTTTTTTTTTTTTGTTTTTGTTTTTTTTTTTTTGTAAATTGCAATATTTTTCTCATTTATTGTTTAAATTTTTTTTTTCTCACATCTTCACATTAAGAATATTAATCTTAATAAAAAAAATCAGTTCTGCAAACTTGACGCATAAAATAAACGAGGAATCAATTAAATCGTTTGATCTTTAATTAAAATAATTTCTTTAATCTTAAACAGATTAATTCTCGATTTTAAAAGCGATTATTAAATCAAAATCTATTTTCATTTATAATTAATGATAACAAGTTGTTGACAGATATCGCTATTGACAATTTTGTGACCTTGTAGAAGTCATAGCAAAGTTTAGCTATACTGCAAGCAATTCAGGTGCGGAATTTACCTGTTAAATAAAGGGGAATATTTGATGGGGGGGGGGCTGTTCTTTTTGTTATATCAATTTAACCACAACCACAATATCCAGTCTTAGAATAGTTTAGTGGGTTTTATTAATTTCATTTTGTGCGGACCATTAGTTGCTGCGGTCTATGACACCATAAGCAGAAATTGGTAAGGGGAATTTATATTCAAATCCTATTTAGTTTATGATGCTGGTTAGGAAAGGCGACACGTTTCACGGTGTTTATTAAAATAAACTTGATGACATCAGTAATAAGCGTCCACTGTTCTTTGTACGCATACCAGCGGTTGTAAAAGAGCTAGATACTTATCTTTGATTTCTGGCGCCGAAAATTGCAAGCCAGTGATTGGTTGGTTTGAAAAGAAGTATGTCGATCAAGGGAGACAACCCACCTACCTTAGATATATTTTATACAGTTTAATTTTTCTCATTTAGCTTTTCTTCTCTTTTTCAGTTTTATTTTTTAGCAATGTTCTTGTAATAACGTTCTCCCAACTGAGTCGTCCACCCGTCGCAAGAGCCAAAATACTACTGCTAGCTGTTACAATTTTCTCGAGATCGGACGTAATATTATCACTCCCCTCTAGCCGTTGCCGTATGCTTATATGCACGCCTCATCTCGAGAGAATTTGCATACGTGCAATCCCACACTCGCTGGTTCGAGATCGCCCTTCGTTAAAGTATAGTGCTTACAGCAGCCATATTTCCTTCCCGCGATTACCCTGCAAGCCAGACTCGTTCGCGCACGCTTTGAGCCTCGGGGTATGTCATTTTCATTACATCCACAAAAAAATGGAGGAGGCTCGTCTATGGTGGCTGTAGATGGTTTGAGGCAATGCGGATCGAGCATTCCATCCTGAAGCGGGCTCTACGGAAGCGGCACAAGTCGGACGTTCTGGATATATATCCTACATGTAAGCCTGGCCATATATGTAGTGTGTGCGGCAGAGCTTGCCAGTCACGAGCTGGTCTGTTGAGCTATATGCGGTCCCATGGTGACTGATGACCACGTGAAATACATGTGTATGCAAGAGCGAAAGTTAGGGGTCTCACGTGTCTTTTATGTGACAGGACGTGTAAAAGCAAAGCTGGACGTCTGAGCCACTTGCGTTCTCACAACCAAACTTTGTAGAAATTGTATTCTTCTATGAAAAAGTGGCAACCACTATATATATATAGGGCAGTTTTGTGTATGTGTGTGTGTGTGTGTGTGTGTGTGTGTGTGTGTCCGGAGGAAACTACGAAAATAAAATAATTAACGACAAAGTAAATGAATATACACATTCACTATCACCAGAGCTTGCTATTGTTGCAAAAATAATGAAGATTTGATTTATAACTGGGAATATATTTAAACATTAGGATTTGATTAGTAAGAAAAGGGAAAATCATTGGTGACATTCGTGATTAAACATAAATCAATTATGTAAGACCAAAACAACCAATGGATCTGTGAGACTAACTTTTTATTATACCCTTCTACCGAGGATCACAGCGGCAGTGTGGAGAGGGTGGATTTGCTACATGGGCAACAGCTTATCATCCAAACAAACCCGCCCATGCTATGTAGTTCAAAGAAGAAGAAAAAAAAACAAAAAAAAAAAAACACATTGACACTACTCCATCGTCTCCTGTAGACGGAAGAATGCCAACCTACCGAGGCAACGCCGTGTAGCCGATTCTAGTCTATATATAAAGGAGTCGCGTCTATATTGGCCTATACGTGTCGACTTATAGCTCAGAAAAAAAAATGCCAACCTACCGAGGCAACGCCGTGTAGCCGATTCTAGTCTATATATAAAGGAGTCGCGTCTATATTGGCCTATACGTGTCGACTTATAGCTCAGAAAAAAAATGCCAACCTACCGAGGCAACGCCGTGTAGCCGATTCTAGTCTATATATAAAGGAGTCGCGTCTATATTGGCCTATACGTGTCGACTTATAGCTCAGAAAAAAAAATGCCAACCTACCGAGGCAACGCCGTGTAGCCGATTCTAGTCTATATATAAAGGAGTCGCGTCTATATTGGCCTATACGTGTCGACTTATAGCTCAGAAAAAAAAATGCCAACCTACCGAGGCAACGCCGTGTAGCCGATTCTAGTCTATATATAAAGGAGTCGCGTCTATATTGGCCTATACGTGTCGACTTATAGCTCAGAAAAAAAATGCCAACCTACCGAGGCAACGCCGTGTAGCCGATTCTAGTCTATATATAAAGGAGTCGCGTCTATATTGGCCTATACGTGTCGACTTATAGCTCAGAAAAAAAAAATGCCAACCTACCGAGGCAACGCCGTGTAGCCGATTCTAGTCTATATATAAAGGAGTCGCGTCTATATTGGCCTATACGTGTCGACTTATAGCTCAGAAAAAAAAATGCCAACCTACCGAGGCAACACCGTGTAGCCGATTCTAGTCTATATATAAAGGAGTCGCGTCTATATTGGCCTATACGTGTCGACTTATAGCTCAGAAAAAAAAATGCCAACCTACCGAGGCAACACCGTGTAGCCGATTCTAGTCTATATATAAAGGAGTCGCGTCTATATTGGCCTATACGTGTCGACTTATAGCTCAGAAAAAAAAAATGCCAACCTACCGAGGCAACACCGTGTAGCCGATTCTAGTCTATATATAAAGGAGTCGCGTCTATATTGGCCTATACGTGTCGACTTATAGCTCAGAAAAAAAAATGCCAACCTACCGAGGCAACACCGTGTAGCCGATTCTAGTCTATATATAAAGGAGTCGCGTCTATATTGGCCTATACGTGTCGACTTATAGCTCAAAAAAAATGCAACCTACCGAGGCAACACCGTGTAGCCGATTCTAGTCTATATATAAAGGAGTCGCGTCTATATTGGCCTATACGTGTCGACTTATAGCTCAGAAAAAAAAAATGCCAACCTACCGAGGCAACACCGTGTAGCCGATTCTAGTCTATATATAAAGGAGTCGCGTCTATATTGGCCTATACGTGTCGACTTATAGCTCAGAAAAAAAAAATGCCAACCTACCGAGGCAACGCCGTGTAGCCGATTCTAGTCTATATATAAAGGAGTCGCGTCTATATTTGGCCTATACGTGTCGACTTATAGCTCAGAAAAAAAATGCCAACCTACCGAGGCAACGCCGTGTAGCCGATTCTAGTCTATATATAAAGGAGTCGCGTCTATATTGGCCTATACGTGTCGACTTATAGCTCAGAAAAAAAAATGCCAACCTACCGAGGCAACCGTGTAGCCGATTCTAGTCTATATATAAAGGAGTCGCGTCTATATTGGCCTATACGTGTCGACTTATAGCTCAGAAAAAAAAATGCCAACCTACCGAGGCAACACCGTGTAGCCGATTCTAGTCTATATATAAAGGAGTCGCGTCTATATTGGCCTATACGTGTCGACTTATAGCTCAGAAAAAAAAAATGCCAACCTACCGAGGCAACACCGTGTAGCCGATTCTAGTCTATATATAAAGGAGTCGCGTCTATATTGGCCTATACGTGTCGACTTATAGCTCAGAAAAAAAAAATGCCAACCTACCGAGGCAACACCGTGTAGCCGATTCTAGTCTATATATAAAGGAGTCGCGTCTATATTGGCCTATACGTGTCGACTTATAGCTCAGAAAAAAAAATGCCAACCTACCGAGGCAACACCGTGTAGCCGATTCTAGTCTATATATAAAGGAGTCGCGTCTATATTGGCCTATACGTGTCGACTTATAGCTCAGAAAAAAAAATGCCAACCTACCGAGGCAACACGTGTAGCCGATTCTAGTCTATATATAAAGGAGTCGCGTCTATATTGGCCTATACGTGTCGACTTATAGCTCAGAAAAAAAATGCCAACCTACCGAGGCAACACCGTGTAGCCGATTCTAGTCTATATATAAAGGAGTCGCGTCTATATTGGCCTATACGTGTCGACTTATAGCTCAGAAAAAAAAATGCCAACCTACCGAGGCAACACCGTGTAGCCGATTCTAGTCTATATATAAAGGAGTCGCGTCTATATTGGCCTATACGTGTCGACTTATAGCTCAGAAAAAAAAATGCCAACCTACCGAGGCAACGCCGTGTAGCCGATTCTAGTCTATATATAAAGGAGTCGCGTCTATATTGGCCTATACGTGTCGACTTATAGCTCAGAAAAAAAATGCCAACCTACCGAGGCAACGCCGTGTAGCCGATTCTAGTCTATATATAAAGGAGTCGCGTCTATATTGGCCTATACGTGTCGACTTATAGCTCAGAAAAAAAAAATGCCAACCTACCGAGGCAACACCGTGTAGCCGATTCTAGTCTATATATAAAGGAGTCGCGTCTATATTGGCCTATACGTGTCGACTTATAGCTCAGAAAAAAAAATGCCAACCTACCGAGGCAACGCCGTGTAGCCGATTCTAGTCTATATATAAAGGAGTCGCGTCTATATTGGCCTATACGTGTCGACTTATAGCTCAGAAAAAAAAAATGCCAACCTACCGAGGCAACGCCGTGTAGCCGATTCTAGTCTATATATAAAGGAGTCGCGTCTATATTGGCCTATACGTGTCGACTTATAGCTCAGAAAAAAAATGCCAACCTACCGAGGCAACGCCGTGTAGCCGATTCTAGTCTATATATAAAGGAGTCGCGTCTATATTGGCCTATACGTGTCGACTTATAGCTCAGAAAAAAAAATGCCAACCTACCGAGGCAACACCGTGTAGCCGATTCTAGTCTATATATAAAGGAGTCGCGTCTATATTGGCCTATACGTGTCGACTTATAGCTCAGAAAAAAAAATGCCAACCTACCGAGGCAACACCGTGTAGCCGATTCTAGTCTATATATAAAGGAGTCGCGTCTATATTGGCCTATACGTGTCGACTTATAGCTCAGAAAAAAAAAATGCCAACCTACCGAGGCAACGCCGTGTAGCCGATTCTAGTCTATATATAAAGGAGTCGCGTCTATATTGGCCTATACGTGTCGACTTATAGCTCAGAAAAAAAAAAAAACCTACCGAGGCAACACCGTGTAGCCGATTCTAGTCTATATATAAAGGAGTCGCGTCTATATTGGCCTATACGTGTCGACTTATAGCTCAGAAAAAAAAATGCCAACCTACCGAGGCAACGCCGTGTAGCCGATTCTAGTCTATATATAAAGGAGTCGCGTCTATATTGGCCTATACGTGTCGACTTATAGCTCAGAAAAAAAAACATGTCATTAAACATTAAAATCGGGCATACACTTTAATATCTTATTATAATGGAGATTGTGTGTTTTTCTGTCTGTAACCGAAACTATATTCCTACCCAAGTCACAATTCTCTTAGTTATTGACATCACAATCTCCATGATTTTATTTTTATCTAAACCTCAATTATTAATAAAATTGTCTTACATTATTAATACTGTTAACTATGTCTACATACTGACAACATGCAATTATATTTATATATACAACAAAATAGCGGTTTACAGTGTGAACTGGAAGGCTAATTTGCATATTAATATTAAAAAATCGAATTTAATAAATATGTGCTTAGTATTATTGATTTCTAACTGTTTGGTTTTATTTTAATGAATATAAGCAAAAATCTCTTCAATGAATCTTAAATGAAATCCATTAACAAGAAAAAATAATTGTCATTTTATTCTTTATTTCCTAATTTAACTAAATAGTTAAATAAGTAAAATTCAGCAATGAAAGACGGCAGTGATGGAAGAGTAAGTTTCATTTCTATTTTTCTATTATACCCCCACTCTGTTTCAAATCTTTTTATCTGCATTCTTATTTAGTTTCATTAGCCTTTCTGATTTAATACAATATTTTATTACATCAAAACTTAAATACTTGCGCCCGGAGGGTGCATATATTTGCTAGTGCTTATAATAAAGAAAAGTACAAAATTTAGTTTTTGATTTTTACTGATTAAATGATATCATTCAATAGACAAAAATAAATCAATTTGTGGAACTCTTCACAGTTCTTCATAAGTAAGTACAAAATGCACGTGCAACCTGTGGCATAGACCAGTGCTTCTCAACCTTTTTCGGCTTATGGACCATTTTTTATTAAAAAAAATTCCCATGGACCAATCCTACTTTTCTTGAATGTTGCTGCGAGCGGCTAGCACACGTGTTAAAGTAAGACAAGACAATTCATTTTCCGCCGATCATCGACGTGCGCTTAAATAGAGATTTTCAACTGGGGAGGGTCATTATAAGAAGCGCTAAATTAGTTAAATTTTTGTGAAATGGCTAAAACATTTTTGTGGCTTCGAACTCTCTGTGGACCACTAGAAATGTTCTGCGGACCACAGATGGTCCAGCTGGACCACGTTGAGAATCACTGGTATAGTCTACAACCCCTCTTATTGGAGCCGTCCATGCGAATATAGTTTGCCATACTCTGTCTTCAGTAGAAGTAATTTTTCCTTGCGGGGGGGGGGGGGGGTCATGGTTCTATTGAATATGAATATTTCTCAAACAGATCTATTTGACCAATAGATGGGACCCTAACAGGTACTACCACTCCGGGTCAGAGTGGACCGAAGAGTAATAGTAATAAAGGTGTACTCCACTGTCCCAAAATCTCCAAAGGTGTAGCCAGGTAATCAGATGTAGTTTAGTGTCATATACAGGACATTCAATTCTTTCTTTTTTTTGGGGGGGGGTCACATCTCTGCACGGAATACAGTCAGCATATTCTATACCCTGCCAACAGGACAATATGTTAAAACTGATCGGGAAAGATGACACGTATTGTATTTGTTTAAATATATAGTTGTACCTTGACTTACGAGTTTAATTCGTTCTGCCCATAATTCAATTTCCTCGTATATCAAATCAATTTCCGCGATTGAAATAAACGGAAATGTAATTAATCTGTTCCAGCCCACCACGTGGTATCTTGACTTGCAAGTTTAATTCATTCCACTTGTTACTCAATTTCCTCGTATATCAAATCAATTTTCCCGATTGAAATAAACTGAAATGTAATTAATCTGTTCCAGCCCACCAAGTGGTATCTTGACTTGCAAGTTTAATTCATTCCACTTGTTACTCAATTTCCTCGTATATCAAATCAATTTTCCCGATTAAAATAAACTGAAATGTGATTAATCTGTTCCACCCAAAAAAAAACATCCTTATATTTTTGTTACATTTTTTTAAATAAGAAAAATAACAGTGTATTATATAAAAACATAATAAGATAGAATGTAATGAATTATGTTCTGTAATATGATTTAATGGTTTTTTTGTGTGTGTTTTTATTAGATATTATTCTTTGGCGTATATAAATTTGGAAAATGAAATGTAACGACTAGTTTATCCCAGTCGATAGAGCATCAGCCTTGGAACCACAAGGTTCCGGGTTCGCATACCGGCTCCTCGCCAACCCAATGCATGAATAGCACAGCTCGGATCTGTGCTATAAAGTGGGCAGTTGATGGTAGGTGCGGCGCTCCACCAGACACAAAATTTTCTCCATGGTTTTGCTAAGACTTCCTTGCTGTTCGGCTGATACCGACAATAGGCCACTCCGATGCTGACTTTACTACTAACATAAGCGTATATGAAGCTCGGTCGTACCTCAAATCTTAACTCTCAACACAAAGCCAAAAATCGACCGTTACTCTGAAAACTCGTAAGCTGGACAACTCGCAAGTCAAGGTACCACTGTATTTGTATGTGAAAAGGGAGAAGTAGAGACTTTAGTGCCGATTTAGCTCGGTAGAGCACCTGTCTTCGGGTTCGCAAGGTTCTTGGTTCGATACTGGTCCTCGCCAACTCAGCGCACGAGTAGAACAGACTGGATAATCTGATCTGTTCAGTAAAGTGGGGAGCTGGCGGTAGTGTGACACTCCACCCAGCAAAAGAAATCTCCCTGATCTAGCGCTAGCGAAAAGGGGATAGACTCTTTGCTGTCCGGCTGATACCGGCAAAAGGCCACTCCACTAACTTTGAAACTTTTTAAAGACTTGTTGATGATTTTCAGAATGACTTGTTTACATTCATACTGATAACACCAGACATCTTTAATTTGGGGCATTATTCGAGAAAGCAAAATACAAACAAACAAACAAACAAAAAAAAAAAAAAAAACCACAACAACAACAAAAACAAAAACATAAAAAAACAAACAAAAAAACATGCATCTATGTTTTCATTTCTCAAGAAGACGTTTCTTCAACACGCATCCAAACAACAACAACAACAACAAAACTAATTTTAGAAGTGATTAAATGCTGTCATTTTCGTATCCCTAATATTGGATATGCAATAAGCTCATTCAAAGGGCTGGGTGTGGCGAGAGAAACCACGAACGTAGTAGTTCGAAGCGTGCACGACTGTGTTTGGCATGCAGAATGAGATCAGAGGCGAGTGGGGAGATTGAACTCGCATTCTCCTGATCGTGAGTCGTGGCCCGACGCATGGGAATTGCTAAACTATCCAGAGTGGCCCGGATTAGAAGGATTGACGCGTGCTGATTAGTGTCGCACGTGCTGCACGGGCAGGTCAGAGTAAGGAACCCGGATGAACACTGTAATTGTGTATTTATTGACTAGCCCTCACAAACCGGGGAAAAGGCGTGCAGTAGCATTTTGGCTGTGACGACGAGTGGACGAGAGAGAAGATATTTTGATAGTGTTGGTGAGAAGAGTGCAGCATTGCTGGTAGAGTAAAAGCGTCGGACTTAACTGTGGCCCCCCCCCCAGAGAACATTCTTATTAGACTGGGTTTATTGCCCAGTGCCTGAGGTGCCTCAATAGAGGAATGCCGAGGGAATCCACGCATTTTTTGTACAAGCCATCGCACGAGCTTCGGTTTGTACGTGGCTTCCAACGTTAATGGTCCTTGTCTCTAACTCTAGCTGGGTGGGGGCGTGCCAATAAATAATTCCGCCAACTTTACAACTTTTTAAAGAGTTGTTGACAATTTTCAGTGTGACGTGTGACCTGTTTACATCTATGGGGATTAAGTAATTATGGGGGATAAGTGGTTTGGGATGTTTTAATGTAGCTTGGATATTCCCAGCTGCATGTTCCTCAGGCTTTCTTTTAACCCCCATCTCTTTTTGGTGGGCGCGCTGAAAAGAAGGTATTCAAATAGCGAGAAAGGAAAGAGACAAAGGCTGAAGGTGGCTTTATGACTTAGGCTTTATTGACCCAGTCATAGTCGACCGTGGCCGGGAAGCGACTACACTCAGTTCAGGCATAAGTTCGAATGGCCGAAATATTCTTTTGGGGGTAGGAAGTCAGTCCTCTTTGTTGCACATGCGCAGAGGGTTTTTTCTGGTGGAGGCCCCATAGGAGTTTGTTGTCTTTTTTGTTTTATTTTCATTCTATTTTTATTTTATTTTTGTTTTATTCTAATCCTCACACATTATGAAAATTTCCTTTTAAAAATCAAATAAATAATGACTAAAGTATATGTCAAAAAAAAGGAAAACGCGAATTTAAACGTATATGAAAATTTTATTTAAAAATCACAATAAAAACTTGATTAAAGATGACGTGTCTATTAAAGATATGTCCCATTTCTTAACCCGAAAGCCTTGGGACTGTACGGCGCCAGATTCCAGTGCCCTTCTGCTACGTCATCGATCCCCACTGTTAACGAGAAAACAGTCAGTGGTCGGTTCGGCTTAAACCTGTAAGGACCTGAATGAGTTAACTCCCTCAGACTGAATTGGTAAATAAGTTGCCACTCGCTTCCAGGAGCAAACCTTGAAATTCGACAAATTCAACTTGAAAGAATTATACTACAGAAATCATCTCAACTCAATTAGGGTTTGCAACTCAAAGACAGCTTCCCTAAAAGCAACCTCTAAAATTCATCACCAACAAAACATACGAAATTTCAACCCGCCTCTGCCGATAGGTTGGCGGGTCATTCTTCACTTCAAAGAACTTTGTTAACCGGACTCTGAGTTAAGTTCTCCGCAAATCACACCAAAATTTGCAAAAACTATCCTTAAATCTATCTTTCCCTTTTTTTTGTTTATACATATTAAATTTGTTGTTAAATATATTTGTCTTGTCTTGTTTTTTCATTCAGTGTCCGAACTTGAAAGTTGCGGTAATTCCCCCCCCCACAAGTGAGAGTTAATCCTTTTACAGTTTTAATTCCCATAACATCCATACTGATCACACCAGCCACCTTTAACTTGAGGCTTTATTTGAGAAAGAAAAAAAGCATGTGTGTTTTCACCCCCCAAGTACACGGTTCTCCCCCCCCCCACACACACACAAAAAAAAAAGATCTTAGAAATGAGTAAATACTGTCAAAAAGAATTATTCACTGTCTATACAAGGGGATAAACTGCAGGTGAACTCTTCAAACCATTTACCTACACTAAAACCTATGATCTTAAATCTATCACAGGATCCTGCATCAACGATTGGAATACACTAACGAAATAATTTCCAAACATTGATTTCACCAAAATGCCTACTCACCCACTCAAATTATTTATCAAAATAGAAATTCTTAATTCATATAAGTAAACTTATAACACGCTATCACTATAATCAACTTTAAAATCCAATGGTTACAATATAATGACGATAATAACAAATTTGAAGATGGACAAATGACTGGTACATTACCTTAACGTCCAAAAACTATTCCATCCCTAAAAACGAATTATACACTGTCTCTACTAGCGGTTAAACTGCAGGTGAACTCTTCAAACCATTTGCCAACACTAAAACCTATGATCTTAAATCTATCAGAGGATCCTGCATCAACAATTGGAATACACTAACGAAAAGATTTCCAATCATTGATTTCACCAAAATATTTGCTCACCAACTCAAATTATTGATGAAAATAGAAAGTTTTAATACGTATAAGTAAACTTATAATCAACTTTTGAACTATGTAAAAATAAACAAAAAAATAACAACAAAAAGAAAAGAAAAGAAAAAAACAACTGGTGGTCATTACAAGAATAGGCCAGTCCTAATTATTGATCATCCTCCACACATTACTACAACAACCAACATTACGTTTTTTTTTATTTTTTTAGTTTTTTTTTTGTTTTTTTTATGTGACATTGTTTATATTGTGTAATGTGTGAAAATAAACTATTGTCTTCTTCTTCTTCTTCTTCTTCTTCTGTCTTCTTGTCATTTCTGAGTCCCTAATATTGGATTTGCAATAAACTCTATTATCTGCGTTATTGTCCTTATCTTCATTGTTATCTGTACAACGTTTCGGCCGATATGCCCTCCGGCCTTCTTCAGGTATTTCGGACTCGGGAACCTTCTTTTCGGACTCGGGGGAACCTTCTTGTGGTAATCGGGAACCTTCTTGTAATCGGAAGCCATCACGGAACTTTGAACCGAGTCCGAGAAGGTTCCCGAGTCCGAAGAAATACCGAAGAAGGCCGGAGGGTATATCGACCGAAACGTTGTACAGATAACAATGAAGATGAGGACAATAGTCCGAATAATGCAGATAATAGTAATAATCAAGCCTCGTCTCAAACATTCAGAGAAATTGCAATAAATTGAATAAACTCATTCAAAAATTCGAGTTTATTTAAAATGATTACATATTTATATTCTTTTACAAACATTCTCATGAAATTACCACGAAGGCATTATTTGCTGGATTCTCGTGAAAAAAAAACAAACCCCACACACAAGAAAGGCATAGAAATTCCTTACCTTAAAGAACTGAATCCTTGTAGCATACGATTTCCTTCAATCTAGATTTGAAAACACTCGTACTCAATTTTTTTTTTTTTTTGTTTTTTTTTATAACTTTATAATGTCACCATACGAGGAGGTCTTTCTTTTGAGGGCGTGCCAACATTTTGCATCAAGAAACATTTTTTTTTTACGGATACGGTTTCTTCATCCACATCTGCTCAGTTGGAATGTCCCTTTGATAAAAATTTAGGGTTTTTTTTTTTTGGGGGGGGGGGCAAAATCACGTGTTTCGAATGTTGAGGAAAATCACGTGTTTCGAATGTTGAGGAAATTCAAAGTATCAGTTTCAATCGCACTCGTTATTTGACATACATGAACTAAAAATCTCTTAAATGTATAAAGTTTCCATTTATGATAAATCTTGAAGCTACAGCCTTAGTGAATTTTTATGGCCAAAATTCAAGTTGACATTCTATTTCCATTCAGCGCGGAATGGAGGCTTAAAACTGGTCATATGGTTAACAGCATTGGAAATGGAATTTGTAATCTAAGTTCACATCCCAGCTAAAGATTTGCACTAATGTCTTTGAAAAAGGCATGAATCCATCTTTTTCAATAGGTCAAGCATTATTCTCTGTTGTTGATATCATGTAACTTAATATAACCTGTTTACATTTTACTTGGAGAAGAGATGGTTATTATCAAATAAACCCACTGTCTTGAAAAAAAAATGATAATTGACCACCCATATTGGGATCAAATCTATAAAAAAAATATGATCCGAGGATATAATATACATATTTAGGTCTTTTTAGTAGATAATTCTTTTCTAGATCTTTTTTTTTATGGAAAGAGAGAAAAATAATTAAACTTAATACTGACTTGTTTACTTTAATTTGGGACCGGTTTAGCTCAGTCGGTAGAGCACCCGCCTGGGAATCGCAAGGTTTCTGGTTCGATACCAGTCACAGCCAACTCATACAAATTGAGTAATCTGATATGTGCGGTAAAGCGGGAAGCCAACTTTAGCAAAAACTATCTCCCTCGTCTAGCGCTAGCAAAAATGGGGTCGACTCCCTCTCTGTCCGACTGATACCGACAATAAGCCACCCCCAAACTTCTACTTATCTTTTATTTCATCTACCATTTACAGGTAGGTAGATCTCCCCACAACCAAAAAATAGAGTGTCCTGTGTATATCCCATAACTGCATATTCCACTTAATTTGTAAGGTTTAAATGATTAGAATAATAAGCATTTATCACCGACATTCACAAATTTTAATACATAATTTCTTATTAATAATGGAGATTCGCTTCCGGTTTTTGTCTGTAACAAAAATGACATCACTGCTTACGTCACATTACCCAAAATCATCATAACAGAATAAATACACTCAAAATTTGAACATGCAACATTAGACAGTCCTCATTGTTTTTTAAAACAAGTTTTAATAAATACTGGTATTATATATCTATAGTTTGTTTTATTTTAATACGTATTTAAAGTTTACATTTCAAATTGTTTTATTTTTTAATCCTTTAATGAATTTGATGATTTTACTTACTTAGGGTACAAACTCACTGACATTGAAAGTTTGAAAAATATATTATTGTGTTAGTTAACATTCAATTCTAAGACTAACAACAACAAGAAAGGAATTAATATTTCCTCTAATTCAAACAATTTATTGGCTAGACATAAAACAACAAACAACAATATAAAGTCCTTCCTGTATATAAAGTTGAGTTTAAGGGACTTACCGGCGCGTTGGAGAAGATATCTTAGGGTGGTTTTTTTTAGCCCCTGAATTCGCTGCCTCGTGGTACCGCTGGTGGAATCTGTCTGCCTTGGCTTTTTGGATATTGTGCCTAAACTCTGGGCTATCACGTGATTGCTATATCCAATCACAGAGCCTCTCCCTCACTCACTCTATATACAGGAATAACCATTTTACTGACCCAACAATATCAACATTCAAAATATCAATGTTTGTCTTTCTTTCTGTATTCTTTTACTTGATTAACTAAAAAATGGTCGTCATGTCGACGGGGCTTAGAATACGTTGATTGTATCCCCTGCAATGGGTAGGTAGATCTCCCCACAACCAAAAAATAGAGTGTCCTGGGTATATCCCTAAACTGCATTCTGGAGATATGAGGAATGTGGTATACCACTTCATTACTATTATTTCCGGGTCAATTTGACCTAGAGGGGTAGTACCTGTTAGGGTCCCATATATTGACCAAATACCCAAATTGCTATTACTTCCAGGGGCAACAAAACAATATTCCACTTAATTTGTCAGGTTTAAATGATTAGAATAATAAGCATTTATCACCGACATTCACAAATTTTAATATATAATTTCTAATTAATAATGGAGATTCGCTTCCGGTTTTTGTCTATAACAAAAAAACTACGTCACTGCTTACGTCACATTACCCAAAATCATCATAACATAGAATTACACTGAAAATTTGAACATGCAACATTAGACAGTCCTCATTGTTTTTTAAAACAAGTTTTAATAAATACATGACTGGTATTATATATCTATATATAGTTTGTTTTATTTTAATACATATTTAAAGTTTACATTTCAAATTGTTTTATTTTTAAATCCTTTAATGAATTTGATGATTTTACTTACTTAGGGTACAAACTCACTGACATTGAATTATTAACTCCCACCCC
Organism: Doryteuthis pealeii; assembly: GCA_023376005.1. Taxonomy (NCBI): domain Eukaryota; kingdom Metazoa; phylum Mollusca; class Cephalopoda; order Myopsida; family Loliginidae; genus Doryteuthis; species Doryteuthis pealeii. Next base: position 73,590,367 of record CM042153.1, read on the forward strand.
TCAGGCAATATGTTTCAAAAATCTATTTTTACATCGCCCGGAGGATGTTTTTTTTTATTTTGCTAGTAATTATAATTTATAACTAGGAGGATTTTACTTCACACACAGCGGTAAGTCACGCCGAAGTTAAGCAGCAATGAGCCTGTTCAATACTTAGCTGGGTGACCATCTAAGCACCAATAGGTACTGTAAGTAAACTGAATATCAAAAATGATTTGATTCGGCATTAAATTCCCCGAAAAGGGTTGGTATGCCGTAAAACAAAACAATCACACACACACACACACACACACACACACAGCAGTAATCATCTAAATTTTCCTATTTCATGGCTTAGATAAAGGGTATTATTAAGATTTTTCGGACTGTTGTCCTCATCTTTATTATTATATATACAACGTTTCGGCTGATGTGACCTCCGCCTACAATCTCAGGGGTGACAACCCGGATCAGATTAAACCCGATAAGTAGATTATGCAAACAAAACAAAAAACCCCAAATTTATTGACCCCTTGTCTGATTACCCGATCCTAAATTGACGGAGTGGCCTATTGTCGGTAACAGGCGGACAGAGTGGGAGTCTATCCCCTTTTCACTAGCATTAAACCAAGGAGGTGGTTTTTGCTAAGGTGGAGCGCAACACCTACCATGAACTTCCCACTTTACCGCACAGATCTAACATGTGCTACTTGCCTGTGTATTGATTTCTGTTTTGCAAAATTTTAAATGATGCTGTAGCTTCGGTTCTGAGTAAAAACCAAACTATCTATTTGGTACAAAGAATATTCAATATATGTGAAATAATAATAGAAAAACGTTTTGTCATAGATGCAGTGCCACATCGGGATATTGATCTTGCTATGGAAAAATCAGAAATCATCAATAACTTAAATTTGGTTGACTTTGAGATTTTTTTGATAGCATTGTTGGGTTCCTTGGGCAAAAAATGTTTTTATAAATCAATTTTTAGTAGAGTTCTAGAGCTTCCCGCTCTATAACTCATTTTATAGACAAAAATAGATTACAAAAAGTCATCATTTCTTGCGAAAACGTTGGAGAGCTAAAAAAAAAAAAAACTACATAATTCGGCCAATTTTTGTAATTGGAAGGTCAAATTTTGGGGATTGTTTAACTTGAACATAGTTCCCATCTGGATACAATTTCATAAAAATTGAAGAGCAAAATTTTAACAAATATCTTATTATAATGGAGATTGTGTGTTTTTCTGTCTGTAACCGAAACTATATTACTACTCAAGTCACAATTGCCTTAATTATTTACGTCAAATTCTCCATGATTTCATTCTTTTAAACCTTCAGTTATTAATAAAAATTGTTACATATTAATATGTTGCCATATCTACGTACTAATAACATGCAATTGTATTTATATATACAACAAAATAGCGGTTTACAGTTTGAACGAGAAGGCTAATTTGCATATTGATATTTAAAATTTATTTTAATAAATATGTGCTTGGTATTATTGATTTCTAATTGTTTGGTTTTATCTTTAGAGATATAAACAAAAATCTCGTGGATAAATCTTAAAAGAAATTTATTTACAAGAAGAAATAACTGTAATATTATCCTTTACTTCCTATTTTAACTAAATAGTTAAATTAGGAAAATTTACCAATGAAAGAGGGGAGTAATGGAAAATGATGGAATAGTTAGTTTCAAAGTTGTTCTATTTTTCGATTATACCCCCTCTGTTGCAGATCTTTTTATCTGCATTCTTAGTCAGTTTCATTAGCCTTTCTAATTTAATATGATATTTTATTATATCAAAACTTAAATACTTGCACCCGGAGGGTGCATATATTTGCTAGTTTACAAAATGTAGCTTCGGTTCTGAGCAACAAAAAAAAAAAAACTATCTTCTTTTTGGTACAAATAATGTTCAATATATTGTTTATTTTGGGGATTGTCTAACTTTAAAATTTCAGAAAAATTGAAGGGGGTGGGTGACATGTCCTGGGTGATTTGACATGGAACTACCCCATGGAAACACTGACAGTCTTAATTACCGCGAATTTAACAGAGACTAAAAATGTTGAAAGTTCTTTCTTTTTTTTTCTTTTTTAATTCTTGATAGTCACGCGCTAGAAATAAAAGTCATGCTGTTAACATTATGGTCGCCATTTTAGGCATTTAGTTTTTTTAAATCCTACTTAATTGACCTAAATTCCACCATCGTATGTCACCCCGACCAAAGAAAAAATACCAAAAATCAGGAAATTACACGAATTTAATGAAATTTTCAGTGTTGATACATTAATGAATAAAAGATATAATGCACCAGTTATTTTATTTAAAAACGTTAACATTTTTTCAGGTCAATTAACTTTGAACCACGTATGTTTGTGAATCTGTGTTACGCCTCAAAGATACGTGGTTCAAAGTTAATTGACCTGAAAAAATGTAAAAGTTTTCAAATAAAATAACTGGTGCATTATATTGTTTATTCATTAATATATCAACACTGAAAATTTTATAAAAATTCAGTTAATTCCTTGATTTTTAGCATTTTTTTCTTTCGACGGGGTGATATACGATGATGGAATTTATGTCTGTTAAGTACGATTTAACCTCTTTTGTTGGTAATTTCAAGTCGCAGAAAAAAAATATGTAAAGATGCAATGTTCAAGTTTGTTTTCATTTTTTATTTATAGAAAAGACGCCAGATTTCTATGTAAAAAAAAAAAAAAGAAACAAAAAAGAAAAAAACTGGTTTCAGTTCTCAGAACTGTAATTTTATGTTAAAGACGTTTTAGTCACCAAAAATATTTTCTATCGACAATATCACCGAACTTTTCTTCTAGGGACTGGCAAAAAGAATCAGCTTCTACGAGTTTTAAAAGCGAATTAGAATTAATTAAATCTATTATTTAAGGTCAAACTTTGTCTAAATCGATAAGTAGTAACATAATGACCATCATTTAAAAAAAAGAAACATATCATTACATACTCAGTTTATTTTTAAAAGATTTAAAACCATTTGTTTTCGTCAATTTCGACGCGATCCGCCATTCTGTCTCTTTTTCGATGGTTTTACGCGCTTGTTTACAATTTTAATATAACATTCGCGATTGAAAAATTTTTTTTACCAAAAATCAGGTAATTATCCGATTTTAATGAAATTTTCAGTATTGATTTATCAATTAATGAATTTTTATAATGCATCAGTTATTTTATTGCAAAACTTTAATTTAATATTTTTGCTATGAAAAATTAATATATAAAATTCATTTAAAATATGAAAAGCCTGATGTTCAGTTTAAAATGTTATATTTTTAGATTCTAGAAATAGATATCTATTTAATGCAAACCTTATTTTAGACACATAAAGTAATAAGTTTTGAAGAAAAACTATTGAAAATGTATCCTTCCCCCCCTTTTTAAGCAGAAAAAATATCAATGTATAATTTTTTCTTTTATAAGATAATAGCCAATTGAATAATTATCGAAATGAGTAAAAAAGAAATCTCCAAAAAATTAATTATTTATTATTTTTTTACATTTTATTTTTCAATTTTCGGTACTTATTTTCTCATTTTTTTGTTTCTATTCATAAGTTCGGTCTTTTATCTCATTATTTATACTGTAATTAGAAAACTATAAGACCAACTTAAAAAAAAAATAACGCCCCCAGCATAAGGAGGGTAAAAAATAAGTGACCTAAAAAAAAATGAGAATGTTTTGAAATAAAATTGATAATGCATTATAAAGATCATTCATTGATAAATAAACACTGAAAATTTCATTAAAATCCAATATTTCTCTGATTTTTGGTAAATTATTTTCGGGGGGAGGCTAAAGTCATTTTTTCAAAAACGCATTTTAGGCTCAGTTTGCCAGTACCTAATTTATTTTATTTTATTTTATTTTATTTCATTCTATAAAACACAAGAAATAAAAAAAATAACTTCTGTTGTGTTCACATAGAGATTCCTCCTTTTTTTCTTCATGAGAAATACAAAATAAATAAAAAGATTTGTTTTGTTGTGTCCACAAATATATTTTCTTTTTTTATAAGAAATCCAAAAATTGAAAAAAATATTTTATTGCGTTTTATTTCCTGTATCTTGCAGGTGGCCAAATTTTGTCGTTTTGTTTCCTGTAGTGTTAGTTTTCATTCACTTAAAAATTTAATCGTGAATTTTAAATGTTAGAAGGTGGCATGTTGTACAAAATATTTTTATCATAAATCAAGATCTAACTAATCTATCGAAAAATGTATGATTAATAGGTACCTCCAATTTTCCCTGTGAAATTTACCCACCCCTATATTTAACACAATGAAGCTTGCATAAAGGTTTATATTATATTAAAATGTTTTGTTCATTCAAAAGAAGAAACATTAAAAAAAAAAACTTCTGACGATTTTTAAAAAAATTTCAGCTGACGGAAATAATGAACATTATGAACGAAAACAATGTTTACATTTTTGTACAGTTAAATAAATTGAAATTTAACGTAGCCAAAACCAAGTTACGGCTAGAGGCTTTTTTTTAAAAAGGTCAATGAAAAATCAATTAATTGTCCGATTTTCATGAAAATTTCCATAATCACTTACCAATTGATGAAAATATGTTTGAAATAGGTTTTTTCCTAAAACATATTAGGGGAAATATTTTTACGAGGTTTACCCCTCCCCTGTTTTATTTTTTATTAAATATGAAAAAATCAACTTACGAAAAACGATTATTACTTTTTTTTCTATGAAGATAAGTCTGAATAATTATATCAGAAGATTTTTGTAAGTTTCTATACGGATTCTTTTTAGTAAAGGAAGGGAGAAAGAGAGAGGAGGTGAGGAAGAGGAGGAGGAGGAAAAGGAAGGGGAGGGAGAGAAGGAAGGGAGGGGAGGCAGAGTAAGAGAAGAGGAGAGGAGAGGGACGCATAAGAGAGGAGGGTAGAGGAAGAAAAAAATAAAAAAAAAAAAAAGGAGGAGGGAGAGGCGATCCATGAGTAAGAGGAGGGAGGCGGTAAGAAGAAGTAGACAAAGAATAAGAAGGAAAGGAACAGAGGAAAAAAGAAGATTAGGGAAATGAAAAGAGAAGAAGGAAAGAGAAGAGGGGAGGAAGGGATGATGGAAGGAGCAATAAGGAGAGGGGAAGGACGGAAAGAAAGGAAGACCAAAAGGGGAGGAAGAGGAGAGAAGGGGAGGAGAGAAAAAAAGAAGGAGAGAGATGGAAGCAGGAAAAAGGGATGAAAAGAGAAAATAGAGCAGGAGAAGAAGGGAGAAGAGTAAAGAAAAGGGAGAGAGGAAGGGAAAGAAAGAGAGGGAAGAAAAGAGAGGGAGAAGGAAAGGAGAGAAAAGGAGAAAGAAAGAAAGAAGGAGGAGGAAACGAGGGGAGAAAGGAAGAGAAGGAGAGTGAAGGTGGCTGGAACAGAGAGGGTAAAGAGAAAGTAGGAACAGTAAGAGGGATAAGAACGGAGCGAGAGGGGGGAAGGAAGCGAGGAAGAGGGGGGAGGAGTGAGAGAGGGAGAAGAGAGGGGAGGTGGGGAGAAGGGAAAGGGAAGGGAAGAAGAAGCAGGAAGGAGGAGGGGGCGGAAGAAGAGAGGAGAGAGGAAAAGGGAGAAGAGAGAAGGAAGGAGGGAGACGGAACAGAGAAGAGAGAAGAGAGGGGGGAGAGGAGGAAGGGAGAGGAAGAGAGCAAAGGGAGACGGGAGGAAGACGAGCGAGGAGGGAG
>CM042153.1:73596164-73626054 GCA_023376005.1 Doryteuthis pealeii
GTCTCTTTTTGTCTGTAACCGAAATTACGTCACTGTTTACGTCACAGTAATTTAAAAGACATTCTATGAAAAATCAATTAAGAGTTAAATTTTCACGAAAATTATGATACTTATTCATTTTTTGATGAATTTATGTTTAAAATATTTTTTCCTAAAATATATCTGGGAAATATTTTTTATATCCCCTTATTTCCTTTTGTGAAATCCGAACAAAACATATTTCACACGTACGATCTTTAAATTTTTCTGTAAAGATAAGGGTCTGTATAATTAAATCCGAATTTTTTTAGAAACGTTTTAGAGTTCCTTACTGTCGTTTATTTGTTTGTTTGTTTGTTTGCGTTGTTTTATTTTACGGCATATCAACCTCGGTGGGTCATTTAATGCCGGCAAAGTTTTGAAAGATTCATAGCGATAGTTTTGAAAATTTTTTAAACTCATTTTTTTCTATAAATAAATTTTCTATATGACAGGTACTACCACTCCGGGTCAGAGTGGATGTAGGAGCAATGGTGATGAAAAGGTGTGGGGATCAAGATAAAAATGAAATAAAATAAAAAATAAAAAACTCCCATGGGCCAGCACCGGAAGAACCCTCCGCGCATGTCCGACAAAAAGGACTGTCCCCCGACCCCAAAAGAATCTCTCGGCCATTTCGAGTTTAGGCCTTTACTGGGTTTGGTCGCTCCTACTAGCCAGGGGAATATCCCTTAGCCACAGGCGACTATGGTCGGTCAATAAAGCCTCAGTCATAAAACTACCTCCTGCCTTTTGTCTCTTTCTTTTTCGTTTCTTAAATTCCTTCTTTTCAGCGCGACCACTAAATGAGATGGGGTACACAGCAAACACTCTAAGAACACGCAACAGAAAATATCCAGCTACATTTAAACCTTAAAATACCCCGAACCTCATCCTACCCCATAAGGGGTGCTCCACATTCCACATACCTCCAGAACTGGAATCTCACCATCAGATAGAGTTTAACCTCATACCCAGGATATGAAGACTCTCGGTCATCACTTTCTAGCACATATAAGATAATGGATGTTGAGGCTTGCCATAAGGAAAATAAGGTTGGGACAATCATATAGGTGCTAGGGCTTGACTTGGCCAGCCGATTGATCAGTGAGCCTCTCCGACCGCCCGTCTAGCCTAAGTAAGGGTCAAAGTGGAATGTTGCATGTCTTGACTGCTCAGCCACCAGGATTCCATCTTTAAGCATCACGGGTCGCCACCCACGACCAACAGGTGGCCTCATTGAGGAGTCTTAGCTTTCTGCAGAGGTGCAATCGGTGTATACAAAGGGCCCAGCCGACAGCTGCCGTAAAACAAAACAAATATCTGTGGAGTGGAGTGAATATGATGCTTTTAAAGTAAGTAATTAATTTTTAATTCTTTTATTTAATTTTTCCCAGTCACTATACTATTTATTATAATGGAGATTGTGGGTTTGTATGTCTGTAACCGAAACTATATTACTATTCAAGTCACAATTCCCTTTGTTATTTACATCACATTCTCCATGATTTTATTTTATTTAAACCTCAATTATTAATAAAATTGTTTTACATCATTAAGACTGTTGACCATATATACATATTAATAACATGCAATTGTATTTATATATACAAGAAAATAGCGGTTTACAGTGTAAATTGAAAGGCTAATTTGCATATTGATCTTAAAAAATTGATTTTAATAAATATATGCTTAGTATTATTGATTTCTAATTGTTTGGTTTTATAGTATGAATATGAGCAAAAATCTCGGGGATAAATCTTAAAAGAAATCCATTAACAAGAAGAAATAACTATAATATTATTCTTTACTTACTATTTTAACTAAATAGTTAAATTAAGAAAATTTACCAATGAAAGACGGGAGTAAGGGAAAATGATGGAAGAGTTAGTTTCAAAGTTGTTCTAATTTTCAATCCTACCCCTCTGTTCCAAATATTTTTATCTACATTCTTATTCAGTTTCATTAGCCTTTCTAATTTAATATAATATTTTATTATAAAATTTAACTAAAATACTTGCACCCGGAGGGTGCATATATTTGCTAGTTTTTTAAGTATGTTTACACCGCCCGGAGGGTGTTGTTTTTTTTTGTTTTTGTTTTTTTGCAAACAACAATTCTTTTTATTTGATTTATTATTAGCAACGTTATTGAATACTGTTTGCCAAAAAAAACAAAAAAACAAAAAAAAAAACAACATCTACTACCCAAACAGGAACGTCGTTTCTATTGAATTTGTAAAACTTTCCGTAACTCAATAGTGAAAGTTGGGTGGGGCGTTTAGTTATCTCGGTCAGCAGTAACCAAGCTGTATACACAAATTTGATTAGTCCATAATGGTGACCGCACCCGCTTACAAGTATCCTGTTTGCTATAATTGTACCATGATTTGAGGTATTTGAACCTGAACATTTTAATTGAAGGATAAATAAATAATAAAAGAAAGTAGTTTTATTTCCAAGTAATTTTTTCTCTTCCTGTTTAACCGGAAGTTGTGGTAACCAAGATGGCGGAAAGGGAATCAGAAGCACGAGTTCATTTCTCGACAATCAAATATATTCATCAAGCAGGTCCGCAAAAATAACCATTTTATCAATATTTCTATAAATTAGGCCCTATGCATCTTAATAGGGTTATTTTCTTTTGAAATCTTTTTTTAGGCGTAATAATAACCCTTATTAATCTTACACTTCGTGTTGAAGTAACGTGTTGTTCTTTATTTCAGTGTTGTTTATCAATTTGTTTACAAATTCGATAAATTCCTTTTTCGTACCGTCTTTGTACAGATTAAATTTTGATATATTAAATCAATTCTTAATATTGAAGTATTTAAGTTTTTGTGGAATTTTCAAATGGCTCAAATAAAAAGCAGCAGTTTTACGCTGTTTATTTATTTATTTCTGATTTTAATTATAAAAGAAAGTGCTTTAATGACACCGCTCGAAAATTTAAAAAAAAATGCTCCTTTTTTACCCAGAAAAACTTTATCTACTCGGAATTTGTCAAATTTTAATATTGATTCTTATGAAATTAGATGAAGTGTGGGGGTCCTGTCTACTACATTAAATACTAAGCGAGATTGTCTCTTCCATGATACATGTGCATGAGTTATCTGCCCTTTGTTTAGATTTTATTAATGTTGACAACACTGGTACTGTTGAAATCATATGTATAACTTGTGTTGTACATTTATTTACTTATCGATATTAGGAGAAAGTTGTCTAATAATTGCGTAAAAATTAAAAACGTATTAGTAGTCAGATTTTAATGATATTTCCCAAGGAGATGAATAAAATCTCCAAAAAATAACTCGTGTACATGTTTCACAGAAATTTGCTTTATTTAAAAAAAATAAAAAATAAACATTTTTTGAAGTTATATCTAAGAAATTTTTTAAACTTCAGAAAATGTCTTAAATATAACTTCATAAGGCTAATTGACACTTTTGTGCAAGTGCACAAAACTGTCAATTAGGGTGACCCAGAAAAAAACAGAACCCACAAATTTTGTAATAAAACTGTTAATTTTAACTAGGGGTGGGGTTTAGGGTTAGTTTAATAGGAAAATGAAAAAATAATTTGGGTTCTGTTTTTTCTGGGTGACCCAGAAAAAACAACCCACACATTTTGTAATAAAACTGTTAATTTTGACTAGGGGGGTTTAGGGCTTAGGCTTAGGGGTTAGGGTTGGGGTTTAAGGTTAGTTTAATGGGAAAATGAATAAATAATTTGGGTTCTGTATTTTTGGGGCACCCTAATTTTGATACCTTTGTGCAAGTTCAGCCCTTCATAAATATGACTTCAAATTGAAGTTATATTCAAGTCCTGCAAATTATATCTGACATAAGTCATAACTCAACATCTTGTTATTGGCTGATAAAGGAAAATACAACGGACATATGTCCGATGGTTGAATTCTAGCGAGTTAAAGACGTACTTTTGAGATTTAATTGTTCAGTAAAAAAAATTAAAATAAGCAAATGACTGAAACTTAATCTTATATGGATGGTAAATGTGTGTATTTACTGCATAAATAACGGAAAGTTTCTTTAGAGAACTATTCTATGGACACATACAAATAAGATTTTTTTTAAATTAAAAAAAAAACTTGTTTAAAATAAAAACTCATACTTTGTTATTAAACAATTTAATCAAACATTATTTAATAGGAGATAATTTGGTTTCCTATTCTTTCCACGAAATTTAAGACAAGGTCTTTATAATATACATCTTGACTTCAACTTTTTAATATTTTTGTGTACAGACTACTGAGGGATCAGAAAGGTTTTAAAATATAAAGTATATTTTAAAATCCTTTCTGGTTCCTCTAGTCTATCCCCCCCCCCCCCAAAAAAAAAATTAAAAAAGTCAAATTTTCAACCATGTGGATGTAATTTTTAAAATTCATTTCTTACTTTCTGGTAATTTGGATTATAAGATTATTATTATTATTAAAATTTGGATTATTAAAATTATTATTAAAATTAAATTAAAATTATATTGCTATCATGAAAAATTATTATTATTTTAACATAAGTTAATTCAGTCTCCCCGCCCCAGTTTTCATAATAATGAAAAAGTTTGTCAGTTAGGAAGAATGTCTGATTTTTAAAGGAATATTTCTTCCATTTTAATTCTACTTGCAAAAATTTGAAACAGAATTAAGCTAATAGTTTAAACTACAATTTTAATTGAAAAAATTTGTTTTATACTTGAATTCTGTATACAAAAAGGAAAAAAAATTATAAAAAAAAAAAAAATATATATATCACCTAGAGAGGTCCCATGGTGTAATGGTTAACTGTGACATTGTAGTAAGCGAGTTCGAACTTCAGTCACACTGTTACATTTACTTTCAGAGTAATATCATTGAGAAAGGTATGAACCTCCCCCTTATCCCACAGCTATTAGTTAACTAGTACAGCTACTATTCTTCTACAAGGATGACTTTGGCATTAAATAATCCATGAAGATTGATATGCCATTAAACAAAGAGACCAAACAAAATATATCATGAATTTTAAATATTTTATAAACTATCCAGAACAAAGAAAAGAGGTGGGGTATTTTATACAAAGAAAAGAAAAAAGTTAAGGACATTTTCTAGATTTTTCTCTTTTTGAAGTGGGAGTGGGATATAAAATTGTAAATCTTAGAGAAGCACTTGGTTGTTTAATAATAGGTTATAAATTCCAACTTAGAATTACCGCCCTGTCAGTTTTAGATAATACTGACTGCACCTCTACCACCTGTTGGTCATGGGTGGCGACCTGTGATACTTAAGGACAGGTTCTTGGTGGCTGAGCAGTTCATGACATGCAACACTCCACTTTGGCCCTTACTTAGGCTAGATGGGCGCTCAGGGAGACCCCTCTGATCATTCAGCTGGCCACATCAAGCCCTAGTTCCTGTAGGATTGTCCCAATCCTATTGCCCTTATGGCAAGCCCCCAACCCTTTTCGTCATATGTGCTAGAAGGTGGTGGCTGAGAGTCTTAATGTTCTGGGTATGATGTTAAACCCTATCTGATGGTGAAGTTCTAATTCTGGAGCTCTGGGGAATGTGGAGTACCCCTTCATCACCATTACTTTCAGGTTCTCTCTGACTCAGAGTGGTAGTACCTGTTAGAGTCCCATCTATGGGTTAAATATAAAAAAATTGAGTTTAAAAAAAGAAAAATTAGTACCCATCAAGAATGAATAAAACCAAACATGTTCGGCATAAAATAACCCAACAAGGGTTGACATGCCGTAAAACCCAACCAATCAACCAACAACCAATTTAGAATTGGAATTTAAAAAATGTATCTTTTTCTTGATATTTTTTCTTTTCATTTTTTTTATTGCTGAATTGTCAGTAACTAGCCATATTCCTGGAGGGACTTGTCACCCTGAAAGTGTGTGTAAAAATTCTCTTTGTACCAGTGGTTAGCATAAATTACACCTGAATCAAAGGAATTGCAGGTGAGCATTTAAACATCTGCAGTTCTCTCTTTCTCTTTCTTTTATTGACACAGTATCAGAAGTGCAGTGCAGTAGTGACGAGTGCAATAAAATATTCTGAGAATTATAAATCTTTTATAGAATTTGTAGATAGAGGAATTATATATGAATTAAATTGAATTACCATGACCAGAAAATTTGGCAGACATCATGTGCAACATAAGGTCGAAACAGCTGTCAGCATTCCACATGTTGCACACAGGGTTTGCCAAATTTTCTGGTTGTAGTAATTTAATTCAATAAATCTTTTATAGATAAAATGCTTGTTAATTTAGTTTCTCTTTAAAAGATATTTATAAAACATTTTTATTTATTTATTTTTTGTATAATTGCATAAAAATCAAGCTTAAATTGAAGATAAGAATAATTGAATTTTGAATAGAAATGATTTAAATGTGCATTATGTTTATTTTGATTATCAATATTTTAAATTCAATTTATCTTATTAATTTTTAAATAATCAAAGCAAGAAAATATTCTTAGAGGTATAAATCTTATATTGTTAAACTTTTTGTTAATTTAGTTTCTCTTTAAAAGTTATTAATTATAAAACTTTTTTTTTTTTTTTTTTTTTTTTTTTTTTCACATAAGTAAAAAAAGGAAACTAGGCGGAGTAGTCTATTGTCAGTATCAGCCAGACAGCAAGAGAGTCTATCCCCTTTTCACTAGTGCTAGACCAGAGAGATTTTTTTTTGCATCTAAAGTGGAGTGCCACACCTTCCATCAGCTCCTCACTTTATTGCACAGAAACTGTGCTACTCATACACTGGGTTGGTAAGGACCAGTATTGAACCTGGAACCTCATGGTTCCAAGGTGGATGATCCACCAACTGAGCAAAACTGACCCTAAAATAAAATTGAATTTTAGATATAAACAATTTAAATGTGTATTATGGACATTTGAATTATTTATTTTTAAAATTCAATTTACCTTATTAATTCTTAAATAATGAATGTTTTTAGTTTATTTTTAAAAATTTGTTCCTCTTAAGGATTGGGGTCAATGTTTTTTGGCTGACTTCTGATTTAGGTTGGAAAATTAAAACGGAAAGATTTTTGGTGGTCCCAATGACAGTTTAACTACAGTCTATGAATTAACATTTTGCGAATTGGGTTACGGTTTTAGTGGATTAAGGTTGTTTTTAATTATGTATTGCTTAAAAAAAATAAACAACAAAAAACCCAAATTACTATACATTTAATTAACCATTGAAATTAATTATTGAATCTATTATTGAGACAGTTGTTTGTGTTAATATTGCAATGTATAATTTCAATTAATCTTAGTTTAAAAAAATATTTTTCAACATTAAATGTATAGTAATTTGGGTTTTTGTTGTTTATTTTTTTTAAGCAATACGTAATTAAAAATAACCTTAATCCCCTAAAACCGTAACCCAATTCGCAAAATGTTAATTCATAGACTGTAGTTAAACTGTCATTGGGGACCATCAAAAAACTTTCCTTTTTAATTTCCCGACCTAAATCAGAAGTCAGCCTGTTTTTTTTATATTCCGTATAATCTCAAACGTTTTTCAGTAAAAGTAAAGTTGACAGAGTGGCCTATAGTCAGTATCAGCTGGACAGCATGGGAGTCTATCTCCTTTTCGCTAGTGCAAGACCAGGGAGATTGTTTGCTGAGGTGGAGCACCACACCTACCGTCAGCTCAGAGATTATCCAATTCAGGGACTGGTATTGAATCCGGAACCTTGCAATTCCTATGCTGATGCTCTACCAACTGAGCTAAACTGGAGAAACTTTTTAAAAAAAGTACATAATTTTCTTACTGACTAGAAACTCAATTCATGGGATTAATTTGCGGTCAAATTTTAACACCAAAATATTTCAACCTTTCTCCCGAACAGTCAGTCTTATATATATATATATGTGAGAAATGTGAGGAGGTTAGTCCGACAATATGTGGAGAAAAGTAGACAAACACGGCATGTTATGGAAACTGGATGTTTATTGTCGACGATGCAACGTTTCGGCCATTTAGACCATCATCAGGACCAAAAGCCCAGTTCTAGCTTCAATGAAGGACATTTTCAGAATGGTGAAAAACAGTAGGTTGTCAGTAGGGGGGGAGTGGATTTTCTTCCCTCTAAATGGGGAGTGTTATATGGAGATGCAGGTGTTTGGTCAGAATGTTGGATGATAAGTCACCCCCGAAATTTTTTTGTTTATTGATTATATAGGCATTTTTTTTTTTCTTCATTGATTATATGGGCATTTTTTTGTTTTTTTTGTTTATTGATTATATAGGCATTTTTTTTCTCATATTGTTTATCTATTTCTTTTTTCCTAATTATGTCCAGTTTTCTCATTCATGTCTATATTTAATATTTTTCAGGTTATCGACTCAAGTTAAGTTCTGTAACCATAGCAACTGCTTCTGTGATATACCACAAATTCTTCCGTGAGAATTCTTTAACTGACTTTGATACTTATGTAAGCTTCTTTTTCCTCATGAATTGTTATTGAATGTTAAGAATTGTTATTGAATGTTAAGAATTGTTTTGTATATAGAATGAATTTGATGATGTTAATTCATTACGTAAATTTTGTGTATGTTATGGACTCTCTTGTCAATTTTGACGCATGAGGGTTCATACAATGAACAACCCACACAGTGATTTGTTTATAGTGGTGAAGGCTTGTATTGGACCATCCACACTTTTTGGCACAGTCAATAGGAAAGAATTGGTGCACGAATGCCACAAACCCAATCAATGACTGACCTCAGGAATTTTGAATTCAGAGTTTTCCCTCTCCTAGACTGGTTACCTACCCAAGGTTAAAGAGCCCAGTCTGCTCTACTATTTTACCCATAGCTGGAGGGAGAATATATGGATTCATACCTTTCACAAGGGTATTAGCGCTATGTGAAATGCAAACAGCCTTGTCTGGGATTTGAACTCGGGTTGACAAGTACATTCCCCACAACTCTAACCATTATGACATGCACTTCCATGCTTTGTGTATATATATAATATATATATATATATATATATATATCCAAAACTGGTAGTAAGGGATGATTCTACATGGGATCTTCAAAATCTCACTGTACAATTATTGCATGTTTTAGTAGGTGTAAATACAAGGATTTTTATAAATCCCTAGAGAGAGCTCAATGCATAATAATCTATAACTTAGATTAAATACAGAGCAATATTTACCTTTGAAAGGAAGGAAAAACTCAATAAACCGTCATTCTGTAATAAATTTATTTCGACCAAAACTTAAAAGGCTTTTAAATATATATATATATATATATATATACACACTATATATATATAGATGGCTTTAGCAAATATGTGTGTCCCAGAAATTAAAACCTATCAGCATCACTGTATATATATATATATATATATATATATATATATATATATATATATATATATATATATATATATATATATATATACAGTGATGCTGATAGGTTTTTAATTTCTGGGACACACATATTTGCTAAAGCCATCTAACTCCTACCTTGTAACCTATCCTGTAATTCGTTTCTAAGAAAATATTGGAATGTATATACAGTTAGCTTGAAATGGTGAGGGAAGAAAAAAGAAAAACGCTGGAATGCATGAATATGATTTTACTGCGTCCTTTTAGATTTATGTGCATCAGACACACACCACACACACACACACACACACACACATATATATATATATATATATATATATATATATATATATATATATATATATATAACTTATAGAATTGAATTGTGTCAAATAAAAAGCATTTATACTTAGGAAAGTCTAAATAATTTCAATCGACTTCTGAAAATCTAATTGAAATTTTTTTATTATGTTATTTCTAAATGCAGAATAAAATAAAAATATATTCTGATTTGGTAAATTATGAATTTTTATTTGAATATTTTCAATTTAGGATTGTTTCTAAAGATTTTAATATCTTTTGAACCTATGAATAAATGAAGCTGAAAGGTAAAAAGTCATTGAAAAAAAAATCTAAGTTTGATTTAATGTTATGTACTGACATTTTCACAGTACCAAATCAGCATATATGTTATATACCCTTTTCTTTACTTCTTTACTCTGGTCGTATTTTCTTCTGGCTGGCTTTGGTTCTATCTGATCGTCTATCATCTTGGTCTGGTCTAGCGTCTGGTGTTGACTTGGTATATTTTCTAAGGTCTGGTTTGGTCTTCTATGGGCTTCTGTTGCTATGTTCCTGCTGGCTGGTTGTCCTGGATTCATTTCTTAGTCTTGTTACCAAGACATTCATCAACCACAAGAACATTTTACTTATATAAACTTTTATTTCCTTAACTATACATTTCACGTAACTAAATATCTGACTAACATAGCGCGCGCGCGAGTTCCAGCCATAAGCAGAGCACAAAATGGCCGACTGCTCTGCCTGATGTCCAACTGCAAACTGGGGACTCTGAAAAAGGTCCCACGTGACTTCAGATATTTGGCGGGCTTCTGTAATTTTCCATAGAAGGACCCGGCCATGGTATGAAAGGGGTCATCCCCTCAGAATTACAGGGGATTGACAATAATCTTATCCAACCGCATAGATTATGTAACATTAAGATTCACTGGAGAAAGAGTGATTCTTTTAAAAAAAAAAAAGAAAAGAAAATAACTTTTTATTTAATTATATACCCCAAGTCCTTTTGAATTATTTATATATGAATATCTAAAGTAGCTTACTAAAAATATGTAAAATATATAAATGCTGATTTAATGTCATATTTTGACATTTTTCAACTGTTATTTTTTCCCTTTTTCTTAATAGAAAAAATAAAACATTTAAACATAGAAAATTTTAATGACTAATGAAAATCTATCTATATATGCGATAAAGGACAGTTGTGTGTATGTGTTGTACCGGCCGTTCCTACAGTGGAGAATATACACCGGTTCTCACTATAAATAGTGAGACACTGAGTGAAAAGGTTGTACTGTTACCGTTTAGCGGCAAGCTAGCCGTTCTTGTACCTTATTGTAAATACACTTGTCTCATTTTACCCTACCTTGATTTGACTTCTTTTTTTACTGTTGAACTAACATCACAACAGTATGTATGTATGTTCAGATGAAACTACGAAAATAAAACAATTAACGACAAAGTAAATACATACATAAATTAAATATCACCAGTTCTTACTTTTTGTGCAAAAATTATGATTTGATTCATATTTGAAGATATTTAAAAATTAAAATATACATAGAAATAGCATTGAAATTCAACTTCAAAATGTCCAGCATTTGTAAATCTTAAAAATAAACAATTCAATACACCAGGGTTTCCCCCACCTCTACCAAGGCAATGCTGGGTAATCACTTTTAGTAGATAAAGGGCAGTTGGTGTGTATGTATGTATGGGTGTATGTCCAGTTTAAATTATGAAAATAAAACAATTAACAACAAAGTAAATATATATACACATTCATTATCACCAGAGTTTGATTTACATGCAAAAATAATGAAGATTTTATATATATTCGTAAAGATATTTCAAAATTAGGATTTTACATTTTTTCAGGTCAGTTAACTTTGAACTACATATATTTGAGAATCTGTGTTACGCCTCAAAGATATGTGGTTCAAAGTCACCTGATCTGAAAAAATGTAAAAGTTTTGGACCATATAACCTTTAGGAACCCCTTTTGCTTTGCTGATTCATAAGTACATTTTTTCATTTACGCCGTCAATATCCGGTTGTTTGTTAACAGACAATATTTAGAGTTTTTTTTTTAAAATTATAAAACTAACCCTAACCCCTTACAAACAACCGGATGTTGAAGGTGTAAATGAAAAAAATGTACTTATGAATCAGTAACTCAAAAGGGGTGCTTAAAGGTCATATGGTCCAAAGTTTTTAACTAAATTAATTAGTACATTACATCTTTTATTCATTAATATATCAACACTGAAAATTTCATTAAATTTGGTTAATTCCCTGATTTTTGGTATTTTTTTTTCTTTCGGCGGGGTGACATGCTATGTTGGAATTTAGGTCCGTTAAGTTCGATTTAACCCTTTTATTTTTCCACCACTCTCTACCCGGGCAATGCCGGGTAGTTGCTTCTATTAATCTAAAAAGAAAATTAATTAAACCCTAATTAACCACTTCTAAGATTAGTACTTGAATGATTTATTTTCATTGAAATAAATAAAACTGGTTCACAAAGAAATTGAGGCAAGCACAAAAATAGCTGTTTTAACCTTATTTGGGGGTGCTGAATTCAGATTTGAAATCCGTTTTTACTCATCACCTCTAGTTTTTTAGATATACATACTGTACATAAAGGCGTATATGCATTCAAGGTTAATTTCTAATATTGTGTGACTTATGTCCTCTTTTTTAGTTATTATGCAATAAATGTAAGTGATAGCATTATTATATATTATATATATATATATATATATATATATATATATATATATATCAAGACGGATTTTGGCAGTTAAGCATAGCCAATATGTCTCGATCAACAGCCAGTAGTGCACTGGCAGTCAGTGCAGGAGGTTCTCGTCCCTCGCAGGAAGGTGTCCCTCGACAATTGTGTTACACAATCTTTTGGGTATATATTTGTATTACAATTTCCAACGACACACATTTTATTGCCTTACATATGATTTAATTTTACTTTGTTTTTTTTTTTTCATATTCTCCAATGGCTTCAAGCTCGTCAAAACATCAAGGATGCCTCAACAAGGCCAATTCTTTCTGAATTATGTACATTGTGTCATCCAAGTATATTTATTCCATCAGTGTTCTTTATCTATCCTGTTTTATCTGTAATAAGCTGCTGCAACTGTTGAAATAAGCACGTATATACTCTGTATATACTAAAATGAGACTATTTAAAAGACAGGAAACTAGAGGTGATAGAGAAAAACTGTTTATAAATTTGAATTCAGCACACCCAAATTAATAAAAAACACCTATTCACATTCTTGCAGTGTAATTAACCTTGTGCTGTATTTGAGTGTCTTTTAAGTCATAGTTTTGTTTCTACTACAGGTTGTATGGGTTTTATGGCATGTCAACCCTTGTTGGGTTATTTTATGCAGAAGACATTTTTGTTTTATTCATTCTTGATGGGTACTCATGTTGAACTAAGGGAGCTGATGATCACTTAGGATAAGGGAGACCACCCAACAATGCCTGAAACATGAAGTAACAAAAGTATTAGAGGTGTCTACATCTCCCCCACCGAAGGGGCTTCAGTCCATGTGAGGGCAGTTAGAATTCCTTGAGACCCGGCTTGTTGTGTGGTTGTAATCTCCTCAATGCCGGGGCATTTGTGTCAATGGAGCACGTTTCTGTTGAGGTGGTCGAGTTGGTGCTCACGTACTTGGTACCTGGTTGTGATGGCTCAGGGTGGACAATACTAGTTTGAACAGACTCACAGCAGCAATTATACAGATGAGGAATGATGTCGTTTAGCAATTCCAGTAATGTTCTTGTAGATTCCCCAGTCACACGAAATTTGGAACTGTGGCTTGGTCATTTCTGTAGAAACTGATTGTGCTTTGACTTTTGCTGAAGTATCCTTGACCGAAGGGACAACAGGAGTAGTGGGTTGAAGATGAAAATGACCGTGCCAGTTTGAGGATTGCAAGTCTGTCGCCAGAGTGTTTACACCAAAGTCAGTGCATCCTTGTCAAGTTCTGACAATGTTGACATGGTGATTCGATTCTGTTGGAACGAGCTGAGGTACTGAGCAGCGATGTCTTGTGGGATCCCAGCATCGGAAAAGAATTTGGTCCACGTGTCCTCACTCGATCCTGTTCACAGCGCCATGTTGAACTAAGGGAGCTGATGATCACTTAGGATAAGGGAGACCACCCAACAATGCCTGAAACATGAAGTAACAAAAGTATTAGAGGTGTCTACAACTCAATTTTTTTAAAACACATTTTTTTCTATTTAACCCATACATGAGACCCTAACAGGTACTACCACTCCGTGTCAGAATGGAACTGGGAGTAATGGGGATGAAGGAGTACTCCATATTCCCTTGAGCTCCAGAATTGGAGCTTCACCATCAGATAGCTTAACATCATACCCAGGACATTAAAACCTTCAGCCACTGCCTTCTAGCACATATATGATAAAAAGGGTTGGGGGTTTGCCAGAAGAGCAATAGGATTGGGACAATCATATAGGTGCTAAGGCTTGACATGACCAGCTGATTGATCAGAGGGGACCATTCTGACTGTCCATCTAACCTAAGTAAAGGCCAAAGTGAAGTGAAGTGTTGCATGTCATGGACTACTCAGCCACTAGGGTTCCATCCTTAAGCATCACAAGTCACCAATCACAGCCAACAGTTGGCCCCATTGGATGAGAGGGGTCTTACCCCTCTGCAGAGTTGCAGTTGGTGTATTCTAAAGCCCCCACTGACAGGGCTGAGTTTTGTTTCTGTTGAAAATTCTCTTTTTTTTGTTCCTCTTTCTTGCAGAAATGACAATTAATTAAGTATTTTTTATTATTATTTTTATTATTCGGACTATTGTCCTCATTTTCATTGTTATCTGCACAATGTTTCGGCCGATGTGCCCTCCAGCCTTCTTCAGGTATTTCTTGTCGGACTCAGGAACCTTCTTATAGTAATCATTAGCCATCTCGGAACTTTGGACCTAACCCTTTATTCAGTTCACGGGGGTATCCTGTTCTCATTTCGCTAACCAAAGCTAGGGTACAGGTGTTAAGCTGTGTTAATTATTATTCTGTGTTACTGCTGCCCTGACCAGGATTGAATCTGCAGTCTAGAGATAACTGTTTCTTAGAACTGTCTTAACCTAACTCCTTTATCCACTAGGCTATGTGTCCAATTTTAAAATTTTAGTTAATTTTAAAGAGTAGTAAAAACAGAAAGTATTAAAACATCCCATTCAAAAGTCCTCTTCATTAAAACCCATTTCCGATCATTTGGCTGGTCACATCAAGCCCTAGCACCAATATGATTGTCACAAACCCTATTGCTCTTATAGCAAACCCCCAACCCTTTTTAACATATAAGTGCTAGAAGGTGGAGGTTGAAGGTTTTAGTGTCCTGGGTATGACGTTAAACTTCATCTCATGGGAAAATTCCAATTCTGGAGCTCTGGGGAGTGTGGAGTACCTCTTCATCACCATTACTCAGGACCACTCTAACCCAGAGTGGTAGTACATGTTAGTGTCCCATTTATGGGTTAGATAGAAAAAATGAGTTTTTTAAAAAAAATTGAATACCCAAGAATAAATAAAACAAAATGTCTTCATCATAAAATAACCCAACAAGTGTTGACATGCCGTAAAATCCAACCAACCAACCCTTCATTGAAACTTAATGTTTTTTGCTTGAAAAGTTATGACGTTATATGCTTTACAAAAAAACAGATTTATGACGTTTCAACTTTTTGTTGAAAGGTCAATTGGTGTGATTATTGCGTAGCTATTTCTCCTAATTTGTATATACATAAATGGAAGGCGTGCTAAATTTATTTTCTTGGAATAAGAGAAGGTGTGGGTACTGAGAATGTCTTGTGGGATCCCAGCATCGAAAAGAATTTGGTCCACGTGTCCTCACTCGATCCTGTTCACAGCGCCATGCCTTTGAACTAAGGGAGACATGATGATCACTTAGATAAGGGAGACCGACCCCACAATGCCGTGAACTGAAGTACAATCTCTTTGGCAGTCATTAAGAGGTGTCTACAACTTCAATTTTTTAAAACAAATTTTTCTATTTAATTACTTGAGACCCTAAGTATAACCACTCCGTGTCAGAATAATGGGAGTAATCGGGGATGAAGGATGTACTTCCATATTTCCTTGAGCTCCAGAATTGGAATTCGACCATCAAAAAAATTACTTAACATCATCGCCAGACAACTAAAACTTATCCACTACTTCTAGACATCATGATAAAAGGTTTGGCGAGTGTGTTGCCAGAAGAGCGGATACTAGGATTGGGACAAACATGATACTTTGTGTTCTTCATTTGGCCTTCTACTTAGGAAGTTGATGGACGAGGTCAGAATGGTCCGCCTTTGACAATGACGACCCGAATGCCTGACTGATCAGAGGGACCATTCTGAGACTGTCCATCTACACCTAAAGGTAAAGGTCGCAGGAAGTTTGCGAAGTGATGAAGTGTTCATTCATTCGGACTAACTCAGCCCACCTTTAAGGGGTCACTACGACATGCCTTAATTCATCACAATGTCTACCGAACCCCACATGCCACATCTGGCCCCATTGGATGATTGGGGGGGCTTCTTACCCCTTCTGCAGAGGTGCAGGTATGGTCGTAATTCCTTAAAAGGCCGCACGCGAACAAAGGGCCGCCCCAAACTCCTTTTGTTATTATCATTGACTTGATAAAGTTCTTCAGAAGGTAGTGGCGATAAGTTGTTTTTTTTGTTTATGTCGTCTCCTTCGGCTTGTCTATGTACTAGTATTTGCGACATTTAACTTAAGTGATGGTTTGAATTGTTTTCATAATTTCTTTAGGATGTATTTCAATTGGGGTATAATGTGAATATCTCGGCTTCATCCCCATTACTATTCCCTATTTGTCCCTACTTCTGAGCCGTTTGTCTTTTTAGTGGTCACGCTCAGCTTATTAGTGTACTTCATGTATGGGTAGAATACAGAACAGACAATGTCGGTTGATAGTAGCCACAATACATGTGAGTTGTAGACAGTCCTTCTTCAGTGTTATTATCTCTGTAAGATTCGACGTACTTCTATTTGTTGAACTCTTTCTTTATTTCGCTAATGTTATCAGGCCCTAGGTTTTAGGGCGCTCAGTCTCCCTTTCACTCTCTGGAGAGACTTGTGAGACTCATTCACCAGCTCTTAGTCACAATCATGTGGCAGCTGTGACATGTATCGCACGCTCGCACGCAACAGGTTCACTAGGACCAAATGGTAGGCGTTATTCTCTCTGCTGATTCTCGGCATGTTTCGTTAACCAACACAAGCATCAGGTCTGTACAGAGTATGGCCTGACTACTATTCTCATGTATTGCCAAGCAACATGTAATGTTTAATGCTATAACTGATTCCTTCCATTTTATGTATAACATGTATCTAGGGCGGTAGAGCCTTGACCTGACTACCAAAGGTTATCACCCAATGAACTTTCGAATTCGAGAACCAGTGTAGCTTAGGAAGACAAGCTCACGATCTGTTTTCTTAGCAATATAGTCTTAACCTAACTCCTTTCTCCACTAGGCTATGTGTCAAAATTTAAATTTTAGTCTAAATTTTCAAGAGTAGTAAAAAACAAGAAAGTTATTTAAAAGCATCCTGATTTTTGAGAAGTCCATCATTCATTAAAACGCATTTCCGATCATTTGGTGGTCACATCAAAGCCCTAGCACTAAGCAATATGATGTCACTAACCCCTTTATTTGCTGCTTCCACTAAGCAACCCAAAAACACATCTATTTTTCTAATCAACCTAGGGTATTGGTAGTGGTTTGTGGGTAGTATTCGAAGGGTGCGTTAGGTTGAAGGTTATCCTAGTGTCCTTGGGTATGTGTACGTTTGGAAATTAAATTTTCATTGCAAACTGTGCAATACACTCAATTGTTTTGTGGGTTATTCAAATTATATCCAATTCTGGATGCTCGGGGAGTTGGTGAGTAGTACTCTTCATCACCATTATTCCTATGGAATTTCTCCAAAACTACCTCCCTTATATCCTAGAGTGGTTAGTACTATCCTTGTTACGTGTCCCATTTATGGGTTAAAGATAGCAAAATCAATTATGAGTTTAAAAAAAATTTTAGTTCCCTTTGGAAAAAAAATATGAAATACCAACAAGAAACTTACAAATTAAACACGAAGTATATGGTCGGTTACGATCATTTATGGGCATAAACCCGTCAACCAGGGAGGTGTTCGTCACTGCTCGTAACAAAAGTCCAACAAGGCCAACCCTTACATTGAAACTGTAATGTTTTTTTCGCTTGAAAAGTTAATGACGCGTTATTAGGGTGCTTTCGAAAAAAGCAGATTTTTAATGGACATTCAACGGTTTCTGTTGAATGTTGCTCAATTGGTGTGATTCATTCGGCTGCTTTTTACTCCTTAATACTGTATCATAGACTTACACCGTATGGACAGAGGCGTGCTATCAAACTTTATTTCTCTTGGAATACAGAGGTCTGTGGGTACGTCGAGTAATCAAAGATAACACGGAGGTCATATTGTAAACATCCATCATAGTTGACTCAAGTTAGGCCTAATTTTGTATTAGTAGGCAGGCTATAGTGTGAATTGGATCGCGGGCTGACATGTGCCGCCCCGATCGGCATGGGTCTGCGCGGAGCTGGGCTGTTTCACCTTCTGTTTTTCCCTCTTCTCCTCCTTCCCCTTGGCTCGGTGGCTCAAGCTTCGGTTAAGACCAGTTTCCGCCACATTTTCGCTGCGCCTACAGAAGTGGTCGAGGGCTTGGCAGTTATCGAAGGGAGCAATGACATGCATCTGAATCTCTACTGAGAGTGCTTAATCACCATAGTACACCCTGCCTACAATACATGGGACTATTATTCTACCGCCCTTGGCACCGGCTGGTGCACTCCTACGGGTCTCCGTCCCCAAGCTACCCAGTTATGCTCGTGACTTTATGTCACAAACTTTCATAAGATAAACTTCTGAAATTTTACATGACGCCTAAATACCAGAACTTCATTCTGAACCATATGCGCCTGGCATGGAATAAAACGATGGTGCAGATGGGGCCT
This sequence comes from Doryteuthis pealeii, assembly GCA_023376005.1. NCBI lineage: Eukaryota > Metazoa > Mollusca > Cephalopoda > Myopsida > Loliginidae > Doryteuthis > Doryteuthis pealeii. The sequence continues at coordinate 73,614,928 of CM042153.1, forward strand.
TGGCGACCATCACGTCTCGACTGTGTTAGGGCACACCTTCGTTCCTGTATCCTCCACCGATATTAAACCTCGAAGGACTATCGCTTTCTTGCAGTTATGACAGGCCCCCTTTGGCACCTAATATCACATCCGCTCAATCATCTATGGCCGCTCTTTATTTTCATACGTGGACATTTTTTTTCAAGAAAAAACTTATACAAACTACTAGCCCCCTTAACCAAGAAAGCAGAGGGTACCAGGGATCACCCTTTGATTCCGGTGTCATAGGAAGTGTAAACCCTGAGCATTTTGTCCTTTTCGTACATCGTGGGGATTGGCCCAAAAAGGGGTTGCCTTGGAATGTATTATATGGTCCATTATTGGTCCTTGTGTAATACGGGCCATAGGACCTGGAGAATGATAATCAGAAACACTGTTGAACAGACGAAACACAATATACAACAGAACATCTCATACACACACAACCATCACACACAACAACCACACACACACCACACCAGAGAATTGGGTTGAAATGAGCAATGAGAGATATCCCACAGACCAAATGCGACCAGTGCACAATATTTACGCCATTCAGCTCTCCATTTTTTTCGGAGATCTTCACGGTAGAAGATGATTTTTTTATCTCGAAAATATTTGAAGACAGGGTGTAATAAAATTGTACAGGTTTAAGAAGGCGGCAAACAATTACACCGGGATATACGTGTCTTTATAATTTTTTCTCTTACTTACTGTTGCTGCGGATTTCGGTAAGATTACGCCGGTCTTAAAACAATCCTCGACCCCCAAACCCCACTATAACACACATTATTTCGTCTCTACCCTCTAAGGGCAAATTAATATAACGGACTTAATCTGAATCTGAAAAGTTTTACGTGTTACTAACTTGGTATACAGTATGTTATCATTTCCCTAAGACAGTGGAACATTCGTCTCCTGCTCATTCTGGTCGTATCCTGGAGCGTCACTATTTACGATTCATCCCCATTACTCCCAGTTTCCTCCGGCGGTGGTCGTTTTACAACAAGGATGTTAATGAGTTAAGTGATCTCCCATTCAGGAATGTACATGTATTTACATTTACGCTGCTACAATAACCAGTGTGTTTTTGTAGGGTTAGTTAATTACTACAATTTAATAGAAGAAAACTCTCTTATAGAGATAATCGAGTACCCTGTCTAACAAACACTGGATTTTGTATCGGTTTGTAAAGTAATTATATATCCCATTGTCCTTTGAATTCGAGGATTTGCATATTAGGGGGCGTGGCCTTTAAAGGTGGGTGGCATGATGGGACCCTAAGGCTTTGGGTTACTAGATTCTAATCACATTTCTACTTTTTAAGCGTATCATTAAATCCCAGCATATTAAGATGTTCAGAGGTCAAAATCAATGGACAGCTGGTCTGAAAAAACACGTTATCAGTATGGATAGAAGCTAAAAAACGCGTACGATTCCCATAAATTCATTTATATATATTGCCTAATATGGATCAAGTTGGAGAAAGATAGTACAATGCGATTCTTCATTCTTCTCGTATATTTGGAGGAATGTTTGTCTTCCCCTCAGCTTAATTTTTACTTTTTTCCCAAGCATATTGACTTATTCCACCCGCCTATAAGTTTAAATATTATAACCTATATTAGGTCCCTTTAGGTCAGACTTATTATATAGCAAGCAATATGGCGAGAGTGGGCCTGACCTTGGTTTTGTAACCTCCAGTTTCAATAATTGTCTTGGGAGAACTTGTGTGAGAATATTTGGTTAGGTGAGGCTTTGACTCCCTTGAGAAGGCATATAATAGATTTGCATTTTTGGCAAATAGATATACTTAAACACCCATTCATAATACGGTGAACAGTTATCGCGCTGTTGTTCTGTTGGATTTGCATATTTTGGTTTTCTATCTCTTCTCTGAGGAGATCCTGAACTGTCAAGATAGAAAGGAACATGCAATATCAGCGTGGACTGCTTCATCGTCAACACCCACCGAACCTCCGCCACCCAACCCCGCGTTTCTTTTGGAGGTAAGAGGTAATTTACCTCGTTAGGCTGGAAATTGAGGAGGAAAGAAATATCTCCAGAAATATGTTCAAGCACACACACCGGGAATGTGTCACAACCGCTTTCTGTATTCCTCATCATTTCTTGTTAATTATATTGTTTCCAGAACTCGCGGAGTGTGTGTGATAGCCTTCTAAATCACTAGTATTCCTAGATATATAGGGGTCTACTACTCTTAGCTTAGACCAGTACCCGGTCCCAAGTGACCGGGCACTAATGATATTTTTGGATCACTCAGCGGGAAGTCAGGAGAGAAAAGCTGGAAAGACAGTAAGTTACGAGACGCCGGGGCTAGAGGAAAAATTCATTCGACAACTAAGAATCGGATTGAGCACCATTTGACATCATAATTTCAGACGCGCATTTGTGGCTATTTTCCTCGCTTCTGTGTATGAAGTGTTCAATTCGCACTTTTCCAATTACTTACAAACCCCGCAACAACAGTTGTGAAAGTCAAACTCGGGTCATGTTAATATTTTGTCTCTGTTATTTGTGTTTAAATTGCTCTTTTGTACGGATGGACGAGCGGAACGTATTTGCACTATGACTACATTCCCTCTAATATGGCATTGTTGGAGTTTCCTTAAAACAGTTAGGCTTTGAGAACGCAAAGGATGCTATAAATGTCGTGTCTAGTTGCATATCATTCTATTATTGTTGCTTTAAAGACCTCAAGTATAGCTATCATCGTCATTCCGGGATTCTTCAGACCAATTTCACATCGCATTGCAAGTTATTAGGCCCATCTTGAACTAAATCACGATAAGAGAATGAAATATGTTATATATTTATAAACTATTGATCATTGCATAGATATTTAACTTCATAGATATTTTAAAACACTCTACAAATAGGATCTGGTACTTTTATTTCTTACGCTAACGATTAACCTATTTACAGAATCCTGATTTAACAGTAGCGAGGAGAATGAAGGAACCACATTAAGTTATTTTGTCTTCAATCCACCATCAATTTATCATTACTTTCTCATCCGTCAAAGCTCGAAAGTAAAGTTAAATCAGCACAATCACTGCCAGTGAGTCTTTGTTTAAATGTAGTTTTCGTCTTGTCAAATGGAAAAATTTTTTCAAGAAATATTAAATTAATTTTTTTCTGCGAATTGTGTATCCAACTAGATGTTAAATATATTAGGGGGGGGGGGTAAATCTTCTCAGCAGCAGGGTAAAATTGGGTTGCGTATCCTCGTATTTCACGCTTCTTTAGAAAACATGGTTAATTACGTTCTTCATTTGGTGGAGTGATTATCTCTAATGAGACATGCACCGTTACTCCAGCCATAGTCTGATTTATTTTTCCATCAGGGTTGCTGAGTCCGCTATATATATATATATAAGAATCTATGGCACACCGTAAATTTAAAGCTAAATAAGGATTGTAGGAAAATACAAATTTCTATTAAAAGTTCTGTTGATGATCATATCTTGAATGTTATTCACAGAGGTGCTTCAATGTTCTACGTATAGAGATTTTATGTAGACCATTTAGTGCGGTCCATTTATTCGGAATCCGGACTGTGAACGGAAGCACAAGATTTACTTTATTCTATTTTGATTGTCGCCTTTGAAAACTACGAACGCCCCCCCCGTATAGCAGTCCCATTGGCGCAATATGAAAAAAAAAACCAAATAAAATTAATGATATGTCAGAGCAATTTGATGCGGTGGGAAATTGGAACCTCACTACCAGTCAACCTCCCCCCTTAGATTAACACATTAGGAAATTTTGATGTACAAAACAGTTAATATTAATTAGGAATTAGATACAAGGTTACTCTCACTAAAAGTTCAAAGTACCTATGAAATTCATTTCTTAAGCGAGGGAACAGTGGCCAATACTTCTTTCATCGAACCTGACAAAAAGTTGCACTATAAAGACTTCGCAGCCGATAGGTGGGCACTTACTGGGCTTGTGACGGACATTTGGCTATGTTTATTGGTACTATCACTCAAGTCAAAGAGTAAAATTCACGTACAATTAGATTATACAATAATTATAATTTGTAAGGCAAATTCATGGGAATATTAAATTGTATATTTGAATAAATAATTAAAATGTTGGTTGTTAGTTTATTTGTTTATATCAACTTATTACGGGTAATTAACTAACGATCATTGTCTATATTATTGAATATAACAAAGCGCTATACATATTATCGTCTATACATATATGCTATATCTTTTATATTTATTTAAACATAATATGTTCCAATAAACTGGAATTCGATCAGGAAATAGAGACCTATTTAGAGAATATAATTAATCTCGCGTCTATACAAATAATTTCGAATACTTTCATACCTTGAAACAGTTTGGCGGCGCTATACCCGATTCTCTATGATTGCAGTTAATGGTACCCTGTCCCAAAACTAGAGGGATGAGTAAAAACGCGATTTTCAAATCTGAATTCAGCACCCCCCCCAATAGGTTAAGAAAGCTATTCTTTGTGCTGCTCCATGTGAAAGTTATTTATTTTGAAATAAACATTCAAGTACAATCTAGAAGTGGTTAATTAGGGTTTAATAATTTCCTTTTTTAGTTAAATAGAAGCAACCACGGCATTGGCCGGGTAGGTGGTGGAAATAAAGGGTTAAATCGAACAGGACTAATTCCAACATAGCATGACCCGCCGAAAGAAAAAAAAATACAAAATCGGGAATTACAAATTTAATAATTGGCAATGTTGGTCAATTATAAATTAGATTAATGCATATTTGGGTTATTTGTTATGTTATCTTTATTAATTTTCGGGGTAATTATAAGAGAATAATTAATTGTGATAGACACAAAAATAGAATAAACATGTTTCTAGAGAACAATTCGCAATTCTTAGTATTAGTCTTATTTTAAGACTCTTTAAACTCTCAACACAATAAAATTAAATAATATTATAATTTAAATATATAAACACGAATGTTTATCTCATTCGAATTCGAAAATCTTTAGTATTATAATCTTATTCACGGATATGTAATCGGCTAAGACTTGAGCGACGTAGGTCATGAGTTTTCTATGTAATACTATGTTATTTTAACGGAATATAATATTTAAAACTTTCTTAAATATAATAGTATAAGCTATGTATAGAGCGAGTAGCATTACTGCGTTATATTTCGACTACGGCAAGTTATATGAACAATTACAAAATTAAGTAATTATAGAAATGAGCTGTACTGTACAATTTAGAAAGAATAAGTGGTTCACATACACAGCTTTATATGAGATCACAATAATCTATATATATAACATCATACTATTACAGATACAAGATGACGTATAATGATAAGCCACGATATTCCTGGAGAGCTGTCACGTACACATGATCGTACTAAAGTAGTACTGTCCTATAGTCGTACAAGTATGTTTTTATTTTTTTTTTTTAAACTCGCTGCTAAAAAAAAATATTAAATCATAAAAACACATACAAATAACCATATCAGAAAGACTATTTCAATCTTATTACTAAAGTATTAATATTTTAAAGATTAAATCCTAAATAGGTAAGAGATTCGGGCACTGACTGTTTAATAGACTAGCACTTTGCTTGTTATCTTGCAATAATCATAGGCTATTGCCGCGAAGGCTATCCTAAGCCATTTTTTAATTTTTTAACTCCGCTTGTCAAAAGAATTATGATTTCAATTAATAATAAGACTCTCATCAAGATTACATAGTTTGAAAAGAGTATTTTCTTATCTTTCTAACGATATAAAAATCATTAAAGACTTGGACATACAATAGCGATAAATTCGAGCGTGACGGCTTAATAGACTGGCAAAATTAATTCAGTTAAAATCAACTTCAGTCTGTGTTATCGCTTTATACAATAAGCAGGGCAGAGAGCAATATTTTATTATCCGGACGGGGCTGATATACGGGGACAGTTCGCAAATTGGGTGATTATTGGAAGTTAATTATCTGATTATTAAATCTTAATCAATAAAAACTCAATAACCAAATTTGGAATGTTTTCTTAGTATAGAACGATATCAATGTGTATGCAAATTTTGAATCTGAGTGTACCTCCCGTTTTTTTTGTTATCGTCGACACGTACGATACCAAAATCTCTGTTTTATATATTAAGATATATATATAAGTGTTTAATTGGAGTCGTACTAATTTTGAAAATTAATAATTAATAATGAATTAGGCGGGAATACCTATTAAATGTATAGCTAAACACAATCGAGAAACAACCTCTAATACATCTGATATGCTACATAAATCCGGCCATCATTAGGCCCTCATCTATAGCTAGACTATAGATCGGAAGACCGCCCCTGTCGTGATTGGAAACCGGACCGTCAAGCCTGACAGGCGATCATAACCCCAACACCAAACGAACTTCTTAGATTTTATGATTTGTTTAGAGTAGGTTAACATTCCTCTTCTAGTGACTTTACACGACGATGTGGATAGTTGTAACAAGGTTTGTGTTTAGAAATGGCTTTTTGCCCGATAATTTTTTGGAGAATAAGTGTTTAATTGGAGTCGTACTAAATTTTGAAATTAATTATTAATAATGAATTAGGCGGGACCATAAGAAGTAACCATGAGATAATCCTATACATTGTATAGCCTATCAGCAGAATAAGACGAGACCCTGATTGAACGACCGTCAACTGACAGCATCCCATACCCAACACAAGACTTAGTATGTGTAGTAGGTTCACTTCAGTCATGAGAACTAAAATCAAAAATTAGGCCTATTGGCCTCGTCTGAGGGTATCGGGATCGGAAACCTGTCCTGACGTGCCGTGTTTGAAATACGCACGCGGTACCGTCATAGCTCTTGCATGAGGCCTATCATCAACCCCAGCACCAAACGAATGATCTTCTCATTTGTTTGCTATAATAGGATCCCCTAATTTTTAATTATTAGTTTAAATTATGTACGGTTAAACATTTCCCAATCGGCCAGCTTCTAACTTTTACCTACAACGTCGGTAATTAAAGACTAGAGGGAATTGTTTTAACTACTCTTAAACAAATCATAACATCTAAGAAGTTCGTTCTGGTGTTGGGGTTTATGGGATCGGCTGTCAGCTTGACGGTCCGGTTTCAAATCACGCACAGGGGCGTCTTGCCGATCTATTAGCTCTTGCTGATGAGGCCTAATAGGCCGAAATGACATACCAGAGATTTGATTTTACTCGATTTGTTTAGCTATACATTTAATAGGTATTCCGCCTAATTCATTATTAATTACATTAATTTTTCATAAATTAGGTACGGTACTCCAATTAAACCTTATTCTCCAAAAAATTATCGGCTAAAGCCATTTCTAAACAAACCTTTGTATATATTATATATATATATAAAATAATTTAGCTATGATCCCAGCGGGCCATCCCTTCCAGGCAGAACGCGCCTCCCATGTCTAAAAGGGGCAGGGCGGTTATTGCCCAGTGCCCGAGCGCACCTTCAAAAGAGAGACGCTAAGGGTGATTCATGTAATATTTTTAAACACGGCTACACATTGAGCTTTGAAGTTTCCTCACTATAATGATCCTTACTGTTTGAGCTGACATGGGGGTGTCGTAAGGGCGGTTAGCTCAGTGGCTAGAGCGTTCGGCTATGGAATCCCCAGGTTGCCTGGTCGATACTGGGCCCTCGCCAACTTCAGCGTATGAGTTAGCACAGCGATCTGAGCGGTAAAGTTGGAGAGCTGATGGTAGGTGTGGCAATCCACCTCAGACGCTAAAATAATCTCCTTGTTCTAGCGCTGATTGAAAAGGCGGATAGACTCTCCTCACTGTTGGCTGATACCGACATTAGGCCCCCCCCCCCCCCGACGACTATTTGAATTATTATACAGGTTTTTTAGAAAAATTCTGTATCATTTTGTAATCTAATAATTTGACCAAATTTTCATTCAAATGGATCTAAGTATGTGTAGAAACAAACACAGAATTCTTATGTTTAATGTTTAAACATTCTTTTCATTTCTTAGTGGGAATGGCATTTCTATACTGAAAAAAAAAAATGAATAATCCTTGATATAAATTTGGAGTTGTTTCTACAAATGCTGTTAAATTTTGAGATCATTTGAACAAGAACATTGGTCAACTTTTAGGTTTACGAATATGAATGTCCAACATATCTAACTCCGGTTTCGACCAGGGCGGTCTAGTGGCTTTGGCCTGAACTGTTACAAACTAACATCATTGATCCCAGGGGGCCCATGACTCCCACGGCAAACACCTGCCTCTGATCTTAGAGGGGGCAGCGGCTGGTTTTATTCCAGTGCCTGAAGGTGCCCCTTGGGGTGAATGGCCTAACGGGATCAACGCATTTTTTTGCACCCACACACATTGAGTTTGGATTGTTTGTGGTCCCACATTATATTTTATTTATTCTTTTTTTTTTTTTATTTTTTTTTTTTTTACCCTACAAACTCACGGTCTGTTTTTTTTGTTTTTATCTCTTTTCTTTACTAATTGCCTGCTACTTCCTTTGTATCTGCTGGAAAAGTTGACGGAAGAACATCGTAAAATCGTGACATATGTAAATGTTTGTTACAGCGTTAAGATATCATTATTTTCATATTATTAAAAATATTAGATTAATTCATATTTGTGTTTTATTTACTGCCTTTTTGGCTGGGGGCTTGTAGAATACGCTGGATGCATCCTGTAGAGGGTAAGACCCCTTTCCCCGTCAATGAGGGCCACCCGTTGGGCTGGAGAGAGACACTGAGTAGAGATGATGATAGATGATGTTTCTTCTTATTACTCATTCTTGCTGCATTCTTCATCGTCGGTCATTACTTGTACTAGTGTCGTAGACCGCCATGTATCTGGTTGACTTCTATTAAGCGGCTGGTTTTTGCCTCTTCTTCGTCAATTCTTCTTGCTGCGGCTGGGCTGGGCTGGCTGCTGAGCATTGCTTGTTTAATATTAATTAACAAACACAACAACTGTTTGTTTCTTAATCAAGTTGTTTCTACGCCCTGATTCTGGCTCAGGGAAGTGATGCGGACCCAGGAGCTGATAAACGTCTATGCTCCCTTGAAAGTGGTGCATCTGCCCCTAAACTAGAAACTATTCTCGCATGGTCCTTGTACCAGATTGGGCATCTAAAATGTAATCATAATCCCCAATGTTAGGAAATTACCCACCTCCACTTTTAAATCTAAAACAAATGTTATTCTAACTATAGTACATCCACAATTCATGACTGCCGCATAAATTGTATCAAGTTGGTTTTCATAAAGTAGACTTGCGTCCTTGAACCAACTCCAAAGAAAAAAAGTCTCTGAGTGTTAAATATAGGGCTTTCTGGCCAGCACTAATGTGGACATCATTGTTGCCATATCTCTTCTTTACTACTTCTGGTTCTTACTCTATTCTTCTGGCGTCTTCTGGAATATTATAACGATCTTGTCTTAGTCTGGAATCTTCTAAGGTCTGTACTTTTCTTGGGACTTCAGGTCTGGTTCTCTTATTGGGAATTTTCTCTTTATCAGAAGCCCTGTGTCATTGTTGTTTTTAGAGATAATAACACAAGACTCCGATTTGCTTTGATCTTACTTATATTTTTTAAATTCCAACCAGACATCTGCGCAATTAAAGGACGGAGCGCATGTATACGCGACTTACCTCTTCCGTCGAGCTCGGCTGCTAGTCTCTAAACTGACTGAACCTTTACTTGACTATCCTAAACCGAAGAGAGGGTCTCTCTAGCCGTTATCACGGTATCCACCGGAAGGAAGGATCCAGGACGGTCAAGCCTTGTTCCATTCAAATCCTTCAGGCTATGGGCTGCACTTTATAATGGCTCTTTTGATTTCTACACTATTGCACATTAAATATCAAGTATCTAATAATTCTGTAACACTATGATTCTACGCATCTATCTCCCAGGAAAAATGTGTGATTCAGCCATTCATGAAAACAAAAGCAAAAATCAAGTCATTTGACATAACTGCCATATAAAAAAATCATAAATAGCAAAAAATAGGAAGTTTACTTTTCAATCTGCTGTTCAGCCCAACTATCAAGCACTGTGTAAGTATTTGCAAACTTTTAAACAATGCTAATAAGATAGACATATAAAACATTTCAGAATATTTATGCTGATTACTATTTGAATGATTTTTAGCATGTAATGCATTTGAAAATCATGTTTACTATAGATCATTCAAAATGATTTTACTATAAACATGCATTGGAAATGATTTTTACAGAATGATTGATTTTACTATGAAAACTGCATTTGGAAAATGATTTTTACATGAAAATTGCATTGGAAATGTATTTGTTACTATGAAAATGCATTGGAAATGATTTTACCTGAAAATGCATTGGAAATGATTTTACTATGAAAATGCATCTGAAATGATTTTACTACTAATGCATGGAAATGCCCCTTTTACTATGAAGCAGAATCGATTTTTTACTATGAAAATTCATTGGAAATGATCTTTTACAATTAAACATGGATGTGGACATGAAATGCGAATTTTTTTACATGACAAAATGATCATTGGAAATGATTTTACACTGAATAATTATCTGAAATTGATTTTTATCAATGAAAAGTCTATTGGGAAATGATTTTTACAATGAAAATGCATTGGAAATGATTTTTTACTAATGAAAATGCATTGGAAAATGAGTTTTACTATGTAAATGCATTGGGAAATGATTTTTACATGAAAGCATGAAATGATTAATGAACATTGGAAATGATGTTACTATGAAAATTGCATTGCGAATGATTACAACTGCATTCTGTTTACTATGAAAATTCACATTGGAAATGATTTTTACAATACATGCATTGGAAATGAATTTTTACTATGAAATCATTGGAAATGATTTTTTACAACTAATCATGCATTGGAAATGATTTTTACTATGAAAATGTCATTGCGAAATGATTTTACTAATGAAAATGCATTGGAAACTGATTTTTAATAAAAGCTATGGAAATAGCTACTGAAGCATTGGAAATGATAAATGAAATGTTAATGTTTACTATGAAAAGCATTGGAAATATTTTTACTATGAAAATGCATTGGAATGATTTTTTTACTGATGA
>CM042153.1:73626064-73678385 GCA_023376005.1 Doryteuthis pealeii
AAGAGAGAGATGCATTTCATTGTAAAACTCATTTCCAATGCATTTTCATTGTAAAGCTCATTTCCAATGCATTTTCATAGTAAACATTTCCATGCATTTTCATAGTAAAAATCATTTCCAATGCATTTTCATAGTAAAAATCATTTCCAATGCATGTTTATTGTAAAATCATTTCCAATGCATTTTCATAGTAAAAATCATTTCCAATGCATGTTTATTGTAAAAATCATTTCCAATGATTTTCATAGTAAAAATCATTTCCAATGCATGTTTATTGTAAAAATCATTTCCAATGAATTTTCATAGTAAAAATCATTTCCAATGCATGTTTATTGTAAAAATCATTTCCAATGAATTTTCATAGTAAAAATCATTTCCAATGCATTTTCATAGTAAAACTCATTTCCAATGCATTTTCATTGTAAAAATCATTTCCAATGCATTTACATAGTAAAACTCATTTCCAATGCATTTTCATAGTAAAAATCATTTCCAATGCATTTTCATAGTAAAAATCATTTCCAATGCATTTTCATTGTAAAAATCATTTCCAATGAATTTTCATTGTAAAATCATTTCCAATGAATTTTCATTGTAAAAATCATTTCCAATGCATTTTCATAGTAAAAATCATTTCCAATGCATGTTTATTGTAAAAATCATTTCCAATGAATTTTCATAGTAAAAATCATTTCCAATGCATTTTCATAGTAAAAATCATTTCCAATGCATTTTCATAGTAAAAATCATTTCCAATGCATTTTCATAGTAAAAATCATTTCCAATGCATTTTCATAGTAAAAACATTTCCAATGCATTTTCATAGTAAAAATCATTTCCAATGCATTTTCATAGTAAAAATCATTTCCAATGCATGTTTATTGTAAAAATCATTTTGAATGTATCTTATAGTAAACATGATTTTCAATGCATTTACATAGTAAAAATCATTTCCAATAGTAATCAGCATAAATATTCTGAAATGTTTTATATGTCTATCTTATTACATTGTTTAAAGTTTGCAATACTTACACAGTGCTTGATAGTTGGGCTACAGCATGATTGAAAAGTAACTTCCTATTTTTTGCTATTTATGATTTTTTTATATGCAGTTATGTCAATACTGATTTTGCTTTTGTTGTTCATGAATGGCTGAATCACATTTTTTCCTGGGAGATAGATGCGTAGACATCATAGTGTTACATAATTATTAGATACTTGATATTTATGTGCAATAGTGTAGAAATCAAAATGGCCATTATAAGCTGCAGCCCATAGCCTTGAAGGATTTGAATGACAAGGCTTGACCTGTCCTGATCCTTCCTTCCGGTGGATACCGTGAGAACCGGTAGAGAGGACCCTCTCTTCCGGTTTAGATAGTAAGTAAGTTTCAGTCAGTTAGAGACTAGCAGCCGAGCTCGACGGAAGGGTAAGTCGCGTTACATGCGCTCCGTCTTAATCTGCGCAGATGTCTGGTTGGGGATTTAAAAATAAAGTAAGATCAAAGCAAATCGGAGTCTTGTGTTATTATCTCTAAAAACTAACAATGACACAGGGCTTCTGATAAAGAGAAATCCCCAATAGAAGACCAGACCTGAAGTCCCCAAGAAAGTCCAGACCTTAGAAGATTCCAGACTAAGACAAGATGTTATAAGATTCCAAAGACGGCCAGAAGAATAGAGTAAGAAAGAAGTAAGTAAAGAAGAAAGAGTATGCAACAATAGTCCACATTAGTGGCTGGCCAGAAGCCCTGATTTAACACTCAGAGACTTTTTCTTTGGAGTTGGTTCAAGGAGCAAGTCTACTTTATGAAACCAACTGTTACAATTTATGGGCAGTCATGAATTGTGAATGTACCTATAGTTAGAATAACATTTGTTAGATTTAAAAGTGGAGGTGGGTAATTTTCCATAACCATTGGGGATTATGATTGACATTTTAGATGACCCCAATCTGGTACAGACATGCGAGAATAGTTTCTAGTTTAGGGCAGATGCAACCCAGCTTTCAAGGAGCATAGACGTTTTATCAGCTCCTGGGTCCATCACTCCCTGAGCCAGAATCATGGGCTAGAAAACAAAAACTTGATTAAGAAACAAACAGTTGTTGTGTTTGTTAATTAAATTATTAAACAAGCAATGCTCAGCCCAGCCCAGCCCAGCCCAGCCCAGCAAGAAGAATTGACGAAGAAGAGGAAAACCAGCCCTTAATAGAAGTCAACCAGATAACATGGCGGTCGACGACAACTAGACAAGTTAGATGACCGAGATGAAGAATCAGCAAGTAGAGTAATAAAGTAAGAACAATCATCTCATCATCTCTACTCAGTGTCTCTCTCCAGCCCAACAGGTGGCCCCATTGAGGGGAAAGGGGTCTTACCCCTCTACAGAGATGCAGTCAGCGTATTCTACAGCCCCAGCCAAAAGGGCAGTAAATAAAACACAAATATGAATTAATTAATATTTTTAATAATATGAAAATAATGATATCTAACCTGTAACAAACATTTACAATGTCACGGATTTTACGATGTTCTTCTTCAACTTTTCCAGCCAGATACAAGGAAGTAGCAGCAATTAGCTAAAAGAAAAGAGATAAAAACAAAAAAAAACAGACCGTGAGTTTGTAGGGTAAAAAAAAAAAAAGAAAAAAAAAAAAGAAATAAAAAAATATTAATGTGGGACCACCAACAATCCAAGACTCATTGGTGGTGGGTGCAAAAAAATGCGTTGATCCCGTTGGCATTCACCCACAAGGGGGGCACCTCAGGCACTGGAAAATAAACCCAGCCCTGCCCCCTCTAAATCGAGAGGGCAGGTGTTGCCTGGGAGTATGGCCCCCTGGGATCAATGATGTTAGTTTGTACAGTTCAGGGCCAAAGCCACTAGACCCCCTGGTCGAAACCGGAGTTAGATATGTTGGACATATCATTTCGTAAACTAATAAGTTGACCAATTCTTGTTCAAATGATCTCAAATTTTAACAGCATTTGTAGAAACAACTCAAAATTTTATATCTAAGGATTGGTCAACTTATTAGTTTACGAAATGATATGTCCAACATATCTAACTCCGGTTTCGACCAGGGGGTCTAGTGGCTTTGGCCCTGAACTGTACAAACTAACATCATTGATCCCAGGGGGCCATACTCCCAGGCAACACCTGCCCTCTCGATTTAGAGGGGCAGGGCTGGGTTTATTTTCCAGTGCCTGAGGTGCCCCCTTGTGGGTGAATGCCAACGGGATCAACGCATTTTTTTGCACCCACCACCAATGAGTCTTGGATTGTTGGTGGTCCCACATTAATATTTTTTATTTCTTTTTTTTTTTTTTTCTTTTTTTTTTTTACCCTACAAACTCACGGTCTGTTTTTTTTTGTTTTTATCTCTTTTCTTTTAGCTAATTGCTGCTACTTCCTTGTATCTGGCTGGAAAAGTTGAAGAAGAACATCGTAAAATCCGTGACATTGTAAATGTTTGTTACAGGTTAGATATCATTATTTTCATATTATTAAAAATATTAATTAATTCATATTTGTGTTTTATTTACTGCCCTTTTGGCTGGGGCTGTAGAATACGCTGACTGCATCTCTGTAGAGGGGTAAGACCCCTTTCCCCCTCAATGGGGCCACCTGTTGGGCTGGAGAGAGACACTGAGTAGAGATGATGAGATGATTGTTCTTACTTTATTACTCTACTTGCTGATTCTTCATCTCGGTCATCTAACTTGTCTAGTTGTCGTCGACCGCCATGTTATCTGGTTGACTTCTATTAAGGGCTGGTTTTCCTCTTCTTCGTCAATTCTTCTTGCTGGGCTGGGCTGGGCTGGGCTGGGCTGAGCATTGCTTGTTTAATAATTTAATTAACAAACACAACAACTTGTTTGTTTCTTAATCAAGTTTTGTTTTCTAGCCCATGATTCTGGCTCAGGGAGTGATGGACCCAGGAGCTGATAAAACGTCTATGCTCCTTGAAAGCTGGGTTGCATCTGCCCTAAACTAGAAACTATTCTCGCATGTCTGTACCAGATTGGGGTCATCTAAAATGTCAATCATAATCCCCAATGGTTATGGAAAATTACCCACCTCCACTTTTAAATCTAACAAATGTTATTCTAACTATAGGTACATTCACAATTCATGACTGCCCATAAATTGTAACAGTTGGTTTCATAAAGTAGACTTGCTCCTTGAACCAACTCCAAAGAAAAAAGTCTCTGAGTGTTAAATCAGGGCTTCTGGCCAGCCACTAATGTGGACTATTGTTGCATACTCTTTCTTCTTTACTTACTTCTTTCTTACTCTATTCTTCTGGCCGTCTTTGGAATCTTATAACATCTTGTCTTAGTCTGGAATCTTCTAAGGTCTGGACTTTCTTGGGGACTTCAGGTCTGGTCTTCTATTGGGGATTTCTCTTTATCAGAAGCCCTGTGTCATTGTTAGTTTTTAGAGATAATAACACAAGACTCCGATTTGCTTTGATCTTACTTTATTTTTAAATCCCCAACCAGACATCTGCGCAGATTAAGACGGGAGCGCATGTAACGCGACTTACCCTTCCGTCGAGCTCGGCTGCTAGTCTCTAACTGACTGAAACTTACTTACTATCTAAACCGGAAGAGAGGGTCCTCTCTACCGGTTCTCACGGTATCCACCGGAAGGAAGGATCAGGACAGGTCAAGCCTTGTCATTCAAATCCTTCAAGGCTATGGGCTGCAGCTTATAATGGCCATTTTGATTTCTACACTATTGCACATAAATATCAAGTATCTAATAATTATGTAACACTATGATGTCTACGCATCTATCTCCCAGGAAAAAATGTGATTCAGCCATTCATGAACAACAAAAGCAAAATCAAGTATTGACATAACTGCATATAAAAAAATCATAAATAGCAAAAAATAGGAAGTTACTTTTCAATCATGCTGTAGCCCAACTATCAAGCACTGTGTAAGTATTGCAAACTTTAAACAATGTAATAAGATAGACATATAAAACATTTCAGAATATTTATGCTGATTACTATTGGAAATGATTTTTACTATGTAAATGCATTGAAAATCATGTTTACTATAAGATACATTCAAAATGATTTTTACAATAAACATGCATTGGAAATGATTTTTACTATGAAAATGCATTGGAAATGATTTTTACTATGAAAAATGCATTGGAAATGATTTAAAATGATGCATTGGAAATGATTTTTACTATGAAAATGCATTGGAAATGATTTTTACTATGAAAATTGCATTGGAAATGATTTTTACTAAAATGAAAATTCATTGGAAATGATTTTTACAATAAACATGCATAAAATGATTTTTACTATGAAAATGCATTGGAAATGATTTTTACTATGAAAATGCATTGGAAATGATTTTTACTAAAAATGCAAAAATGCATTGGAAATGATTTTTACTATGATGAAAATGCATTGGAAATGATTTTTACAATGAAAATGCATTGGAAATGAGTTTTACTATGAAAATGCATTGGAAATGAGTTTTACTATGAAAATGCATTGGAAATGAGTTTTACTATGAAAATGCATTGGAAATGAGTTTTACTATGAAAATGCATTGGAAATGAGTTTTACTATGAAAATGCATTGGAAATGAGTTTTACTATGAAAATGCATTGGAAATGAATTTTACTATGAAAATGCATTAGAAATGATTTTTTACAACATGTTAGCCACTACGCCACAGGTTTCCCCAATGAATATATATATTTATGCTGATTACTGGACAAATTGGCTTATTTAAGAACTAAAAGCTACTACCCGACATCGCCTGGGTTGAGTTAGGGTCCCTTAAAACTGAATCACGAGTTGGATCCTCACAGGATGCCCCATTAAAATCTCTATGTAAAAAGGACCTTGCGCCAGGAAAAAAAGCGCACAGACACTCTGAAAAGAAAGATTAATGTTTCCTATTTAAAATATTAAAGGAAAAAAAATCCATACTGTTACTATTTGATTTTGATTTTTTAAAATTATCTTTACAATTATAAATCAAACCTTCATTATTTTTGCTCAAAAACCAAGCTCTGGTGATAGTGAATGTGTATATATATTTACTTTGTTGTTAATTGTTTTATTTTCAGAGTTTCCTCCAGACACACACACAAACTGCCCTTTATATATGTATAGAATAGATAGATAGATAGATAGATAGATAAATATGAAAAATATATGGAAATTAATCCGACAGTATGAAATATAACATTTTGAAAAAACATATGATGTTTGTTATGTGATTGCTGACAAGCTTGTTTCGACCAAAACGATAAGTTGGTCTTCATCAAAGAGCGACATAGACGAGAAGAAAATATCCGTTAAAAAGACTGTTTACAAAACGAACGCTGATATCAACCGCTGAAAATTTTTTTTTTTTGAAAATGCATGTTCTGTTTTAAAAATAAAAATAAAATAAATTTTATTTTATTTTATTTTATTTTTTAATTATAACTATAATGCTTCTGATTTTAATTAAAAAATAAAATAAAATAAAATAAAATTTATTTTATTTTTATTTTTAAAACAGAACATGCATTTTCAAAAATTTTCAGCGGTTGATATCAGCGTTCGT
The DNA here is from genome assembly GCA_023376005.1 of Doryteuthis pealeii. Lineage (NCBI taxonomy): Eukaryota > Metazoa > Mollusca > Cephalopoda > Myopsida > Loliginidae > Doryteuthis > Doryteuthis pealeii. The sequence continues at coordinate 73,632,657 of CM042153.1, forward strand.
TTTGTAAACAGTCTTTTTAACGGATATTTTCTTCTCGTCTATGTCGCTCTTTGATGAAGACCAACTTATCGTTTTGGTCGAAACAAGCTTGTCAGCAATCACATAACAAACATCATATGTTTTTTCAAAATGTTATATTTCATAGATAAATATATCTGCTTTGCTGTTTTCATAAATGCATTAAGATTATGTTCAGTTATGAATACTGAATTTCTAATTCTTTTTCTCTCTTTTTTTTTCTTTCTAGAACTCTTCATAAGAGTAAATCCCCTTTGGATATTGGAGAAACTTTCTATGGACTTCGAGATGCGGTAGCCAATTGTGAATTGTACATTTTACGAGTTTTACGATTCAAAGTCGCCTTTGACCATCCTCACAAAGTATGAGTTTTATTCAGTTATGGTGAACATTGCAATAGAAATGCTGGACCATATTACCTTTAGGCACCCCTTTTTGATCTCGATTAAGAAAGGACATGTTTTTTTATTTACACCATCAATATCCAGTTGTTTGTTAGGGGTTAGTTTTATAAATTTTTAAAAAAAATCTAAAAATCGTCTATTAAAACAACCGGATATTGACGGTGTAAATTATAAACATGTCCTTTCTTAATCGAGATCAAAAAGGGGTGCCTAAAGGTCATATGGGCCGAAATACTTAAAAGAATGTTAGATTACAAAATAAATGATTATTTATTTATATTATTTTTTTTAAAAGGAAATGACATAATGAAATCTATTGTAAACTTCTACTTTTTTTTAATAATTTTTATTTGGTTAATTAAAAATATCCATTCAATTGAAAAAAAAAGTTTACTTTTAAACCGTTTAAGTAAATTTAAAAATTTCAGTAGTCTTATAATGGAGATTTGGTGCCTGTTTATCTGTAACCAAAACTATGTCACTGCTTGTATCACAATACGCTTAGGAGTTGTGTAAATTTATCAACGAGTATTTAATTTATTGTCAAAATCATTAACACACAGAATAAATTTTATTTATTAATGATGTCTCTATGAAAATCTGAGTTAGATTTGCCTCAAAAACAGCCCATGTTATTCATGCATTTAAAACCCTACAATGTGTCTTATATATCACTAAGAAATAAAGATTTACATAATATATTGTCTGGTTAATTTGCAAACTGGTTTTAACAAAAGCAGGTTTAATAAATAATTACTTGGTGTTATTGATTTCTAATATTATTATTCTATTCTCAAACATATTAAAAGCAATCCAATGTATAGTTTTATTTAGAAATCTAAATATAAGTGTAATCTTTTTATGTGTTCTTATTTTCGTTTTGTTATATATTAAATATATTACATTAAAAATTAAATTCTTGCACCCAGGGGGTACATACTTTTGCTAGTAATAATCTTATTATAATGGAGATTGTGTGTTTGTCTGTCTGTAACCGAAACTAAATCACTACTCAAGTCACAATTCCCTTAGTTATTGACATCACATTCTCAATGATTTTATTTTTTATTTAAACCTCAATTATTAATAAAATTGTTTTACATTATTAATACTGTTAACCATATTTACATACTAACAACATGCAATTATATTTATATATAAAACAAAATACCGCTTTACAGTGGGAACGAGAAGGCTAATTTGCATATTGATATTAAGAATTTGATTTTAATAAATATATGCTTAGTATTATTGATTTCTAATTGTTTGGTTTTCTCTTAACGAATCTGAGAAAAAATCTCGGGGATAAATCTTAAAAGAAATCCATTAACATGACTAAAGGACTGTAATTTTATTAAATACTTCATAATCTAACTAAATAGATAAATTAGGAATAATGAAAGATGGGGGTGATTGAAAAGGATGGAAGAGTTAGATTTAAAGCTGTTCTATTTTTCAATTATACCCCCCAGTTTATCATTTTCTAAATGGTTTCTAATTTGATACAATATTTGATTACATCAAAACCTAAATACTTGCACCCGGAGGGTGCATATATTTGCTAGTAATAATAATAAACAAATGTCTTTAAAATTTCCATCATTAACTCTTTAGTACTGTTTTTTGTGTGTGCAATTGCTAATGTTAATTTGAATTCCCTTTTCTGTTTTGTCAGTATCTTCTCCATTATCTGAAGGCTTTACATGATTGGTTCCAACCTTATGTATGGGAAAGAGTTCCATTAACAAAAACCTGTTGGTCTATTCTTCGAGATAGTTACCATGGTAAAACCAGTCTCAAATTTAAACCACAACATATTGCAGTGTCAATTATCTATTTGGGACTTCAATGTTACGGTCTGGAGGTGCCACACAATCGATCAGCACATACCAAATGGTGGACAGTAAGTACATTTTTTTTCTTTGCATTTTTTTTTTTTGTTAGTAAGAAAAAATAAATATGAAAAGGAATGAGAAAAATTAGTTTTTAACTATAAAAAAAAATTTTTATTGATAAAATGAATTGGACCATATGACCTTTAGGCACCCCTTTTTGATCTTGATTAAGAAAGGACATGTTTTTCATTTACACCGTCAATATCCGGTTGTTTTAACAGACGATTTTTAGATTCTTTTTTTTTTAATTATAAAACTAACCCTAACCCTAACCCCTAGCAAGCAACCGGATATTGATGGTGTAAATGAAAAACATGCCCTTTCTTAATTGAGATCAAAAAGGGGTGCCTAAAGGTAATATGGTCCCACAAAATTGATTTGCAACAATTGAAAACTAAAATTACAATGTGTATAATATTTTTTCTTTATTATTTGTAACCTAAGGGGCAATTTTAGCTCAGTCGGTAGTGCACCCACCTTGGAATTGTAAGGTTCTGAGTTCAATACCAGCTCCCACTAACTCAGTGTATGAGTAGCACAGATTGGGTAACCTGATCTGCGCACTAAAGTGAGGAGCTAACCTCAGCAAAAAACAATTTTCTTGGTCTAGCGCTAGCAAAAAGGAGATAGACTCCCTCACAGTCCGGGTGATACCGACAATAGGCCACTCTGCCAATTTTACTTATTTGTAACCTGATATCAATTAAGTAAGTAAAACAATTTCTAATCTATGAAAAGAGAGAAAATTGCTTTTAATTTAGTGAATGAATTTTCAAGACAACTCTTTGCATGCACTTTAAGTTGGATTTTTAGGACTGTTGTCCTCATCTTTATTGTTATATACACAACGTTTCAGATAATGTGCCCTCCGTCCTTCTTCAAGTGTTTCTTGTCTAATTCTGGAACCTTCTTGTTGTAATTGGGAGCCTTCACGGAACTTTGTACTGAATCCTTTATTCAATCCACCAGGGGTAGACCATTCTCATTGAGTTAACCATTACCGGGTACAACTGTTAAGCTATGTTATGATTATGACAAGAAGGATTCCGAGTTTGACGAGAGGCCAAAAACGTTTTATATAACAATAAAAATGAGGGACAATAGTCTAAATAATACAAATTATCAAATCTAAAAACAGATAATAAAAGATAGGACAACAGAAAAATCTAAATAATACAAATTATCAAGCCTCATCTAAAAAATTCAGACAAATAATAAAGATGAGGACAACAGTCAGAAAAATCTAAATAATACAAATTATCAAGCCTCATCTAAAAAAATTCAGACAAATAATAAAGATGAGGACAACAGTCAGAAAAATCTAAATAATACAAATTATCAAGCCTCATCTAAAAAAATTCAGACAAATAATAAAGATGAGGACAACAGTCAGAAAAATCTAAATAATACAAATTATCAAGCCTCATCTAAAAATTCAGACAAATAATAAAGATGAGGACAACAGTCAGAAAAATCTAAATAATACAAATTATCAAGCCTCATCTAAAAAATTCAGACAAATAATAAAGATGAGGACAACAGTCAGAAAAATCTAAAATAATAAAGATGAGGACAACAGTCAGAAAAATCTAAATAATACAAATTATCAAGCCTCATCTAAAAAATTCAGACAAATTGCCCAAGTATTTTTATATATTTGGAATTTTAGTTTTTTGTGTCCAAAATATTTTGCATGTTCCGAGATATATTGGTTATACTAAATTTATTTTTTGAAAAACCTTTTTTTTTTCAAGTTTATGTAACTGAAAATTATTAATTGCTATATTATTATTATTATTATTATCAAAATTTTCTTTTTTAGGTATTTTCAGAAGATCTGAATCTGGATATTATTCGAGATGTGATACTTGATATAATCCAAACTTATGAACTAGAAAGCAGCTAACTGTCATTTGTCATTGAAATTTTAGTTTGTATTCTCAATAAATTTTGATACGCAATAAAAAATTGAATCACACTTGTACTCTTTTTTTGTTTCCCCTTTTTCTTTCATCTTTTTTCAAAGATGATATAAACCCCGTGAAAAAATAAAAACCTATATAAAGTTGGAGGCGTGTGATGTAATGTTTATCATCATAGGATATGGACTCGTTGATCAGAGTTCAAATCGTGGACGAGGCTGTTTGCATTTCAGTGCTGATACTCTTGAGAAAGGTATGAATCCAGTTATTACCCCTCTAGCTATAGGTAAATAATAGGGCAGAGAAGGCTCTGTAACCTTGGTTAGGTAACCGGTCTAGCAGAAGGAAAACTAAATTCAAACCTGTTAAACTCGGCTTAAGAAATTTACCTTGTGTCACACCCTACTCATGTGCAGGGGTTGGTATATATATATATATATGTATGTATGTATGTATAAAAGCTTTTGTGATTTTTATATCAAAAAGAAGTAGAGAAAATATCTTAATTTTCTAAGTCAATGCAATAGCATTGAAACCTTAAGAAAAATATAGTTTATAAGTGACTAAGAATGCTATAAAATATAACTGAAGATTATTATATAGTATTAAAGAATCCCAGACTTATTTTTCAACAAATTCTTTTAGTTATATCTATATATTAATACTCTTGTTCTTTAATTGTACAACCATTATCATCTTGTAACACCTTCTGGTTAAAAATGAGACCGTCTAAATCATCCAAGATGAAATGTAAACCCTTATTGTCTGGTGTTGCTTATCCACTGAATTCTTATGTGTATTGTCACCTCAGCTAAATAATGGTCCATTCCGTTTTTATTATAAAGAATACACTGTCCAATCATAGGGATTCCTGGTTCTTCCTTGTTGGCATCTAAAGATGATGGCGTAGTGTCCAATTTTAAAAAAACATTTTTTTCCTTTATCTGCATGAGTGTCTGAAAAGGCCAATTTTTGAATGGCAATTTCTGGTGCAGTGACTGCGTACAAACCGTGATGCTTGCTGGAGGTTGTTGTTGTCTCCTTCCTTCTTTCCTCTCTTTTTCACTTCTTTTCATGCTTTGTTTGATAAGGAGACACCGGGCTGCTCGTTTTTCTGCACCAACCTCCCATATGTTGGTGTTGATGTAGCATGTTTTCAGGTCCTTCTAGCAGACCTCTTTGAAGCGGTGTGGTCTCCCTGCTGGTCGGGAGCCTTCTACTAATTCTCCTTGATCTCTGAATAAAAGCTAGGTTCTCATTGGCTGACCAATGAAATAAGGTATATGATCTGTAATTGGCTGATCAATCAGGTCTATAATTCAAGACAAGAGAAGGGAGACCCAGACAGAAGACCTTGCTGCTGACAATAAAACTGAAAAAAATGTAACGTAGTCTAGACCCCCCCCCCAGACCACCTTTACCATTAAAAAAAAATCAATGTTAATTAGCATAAAGTAAAAATGCTAGCTCAATTCCTCACCATGTCTTTTCTCTCCTACGTAGGGGGTGAAAGTTATTCTATTCAGTTTAGTTCAGTCGGTAGAGCTACTTGACTAGGAATTGCAAGGTTCCTGATTCGATACTGGCCCCCGCAAACTTAGCGTATGAGTAGCACAGGGATCAGTGAGGACCTGATGGTAGATGTGGCGCTTCACTTCAGACGCAAAAACAATCTCCTTGGTCTAGCATTTGTGAAAAGGGGATAGACCCTCGCTGTCTGGCTGATACGGACATTAGGCCACTCCGACGACTTTACTTTTATTTACATACTCATATTGCAATAAAAAAATCACAAATGTTATCAATTTAAGATTTTAATAATATTTCATGTTTCAGTAAATTTCAATATCAAAAATATTTCACGTTTCAGTAATTTCAATAATATTAAAAACTAGCAAAAAACTGCCCTCCAGACGGTGTAAAATTTAATTTTTGTCATGCTCTTTTGTAAAAAAAGTAAACAGATCTTGGAAATATTTTTTTAATGAGACATAAAAAAATAATTTTGCTGTCAAAATTATGTTTTCTTTCTAATAAAACCAAGTTTCTAACAGTTAAATCCAAATATTTTGGGAGGCGTCAAAACTGTTCTGTTTTGATTATCAACTGTCTTTATGACAGTCGATAATGAAAACAGAATTTTTTTTTTCACCGTCTGATAAAATATAAAATCTAATGTAGAAGAACATCATGTGACTATTTCTTGTTTGTAAATAATTTTTCATAAAACTATGCATTAGATAACTTTAAATATATATTAAAATAAAACAAACTATAAATATGTAATACTAGGCATGTATTTATTAAAACTTGTGTTAACAAACAATGTGGATTATTGAATGTTGCATACTTAAGTTTATATATATATATAATTAATTATAAAACAAAATATCAGGATCTTACATCTCCGGATCTACGACACCACGGATTTGTCAACATTACAAATCCTTTGAAATGTTTCATCTTTCTTCAATTGTGCTGTGGACTTTTAACTTGTTTTTTTGTGGCTGGAATCATGAACATTTTTCATACTTTTTTTAATATATTTTTACAACAAACTCTTGAGTTTTCTTGTGGATTATAATGCTTCTGATTTTTTTTAAATAAAATTTTATTTTTAACACAGAATATGCATTTTTGAAATTTAAAAAAAAAAAAATTCCGGTTCCGAACATGAACGTTCGTTTGTACCCCTCCTGTTTTTAACGGTTTACTTATTCCGTCTCTCCATCATAAATATTTCACTTTTGAAGAAGACTGCTTTATTAAAAGGTTGAAACAGATTTCTGTCAGCGAACTATAACATCATTTGTTTTTTCTAAAAATATTTAATTCATACTGTCGGTTCACTTCCATTTATATTTATATTTATATATATATATATATATATATATATATAAATAAATAAAAAATACAGGATTGTTCTTTATTCTATGTATTAATGATTTTGACTCTAAATTAAATTCTCATTGATATGTAAGCAGGTACATAGTTTCACTTAGACACCGAATCTCCATTATTAAAAATGTTTCCTGTTTGAGTAATTTTCAATAATATCAAAATATTTAATGTTTAAGTAATTTCACTTTTCCATGTAGGAAAATAAAATATTTATTCTCGAAAAAAAAAAAAAAAAAAAAAAAAAAACCTTTTCAGGTAAACATTTACGACTAAAAGTATTTGTGTTTATCTTTATTTTAAAAAGAAAATCAAAAGTTTTCGAAAATTTACAAAAAAAGAATTGGATATAAATACTAAATTCATTTAAAAAAAAAATTTAAAAAATCTTTTCAAAAATTCTGAATATTTGTATTTGAATGAATAAAAAAATGTTTACCACTGAGGAAACAGTCATCAGTCTATCAAAACTGGAAATGTTTCCATCAGAAGACAATGATTTGAATCTGGGAAAAAATAAATAAAATAAAATAAAATTTCTTCTTTTCTTCCTATTCTGGATTGTCTGGTAAAGTTGTGTTTTTTAATTTATTTTCAAGTTCTTCAATTCGTTGTTCCATAAGTTTCATCTTTTGAAACGTTTTAGAATCTTCTTCTTTTTGTCTAGTTTCATATAAATTCAGTTTCTTTTCAAGCAATGAGATTTCACTTGTCTGGTCGGAAACTTCTTTCAGTTTATCTTCATACAATGCAAGACGTTTCTCCATGAAACTCATAGTCTGTAATGACAAAAGCAAAGTTTGAAAAGAGTTGGAAAAAAAAAAAAAAAAAAAAAAAAAAAATGGTTAGTGTAAGGAGAACAAATATCTACAGGGTGATTGTAAAGTAACTCCCTACTTTAAAAATCTTATAGTCTATTTATGAATCATTATTTTTACAAAAAATGAATATGAGAAGAACACACATAACATGGAGTTTTACTTAAAATTCTATAGGGGCACCAGCCTTCACCTCCAGCCTCTCAAGCCGCTCAGGAATCGCATCAACTGATCTTCCCAGAAATAAGTTCTCATTCATCATTCAAATTCTTCCAAAATCATTGGTTTCATAGAGTAGACTTGCTTCTTCAGCCAACCCCAAAAAGATGCAGGGTGTTAAATCAGGGCTTCTGGCCGGCCACTCATGGACCATATCTAACCATCCATCTCCTAAGAAACTGGTAATTCAGCTATTCATGAACAACAATAACAAAATGTGGAGGACCACCATCTTGCATATATTAAAGAACATACATTAAAGAATTGAAAAAAATGTAACTGCATACAAAAAAATATAATTTAAAATAGGGAGTTACTTTGCAATCAGCCTGTATGTGTGTGTGTGTATATATATATGTATTTTGATCTATCTAATTCCCTTCAATTTAATCACATTCTTATGCCTAAGTACTTACTTGAGTGAAAATAAGATTTGATTTGGTTTGGTTTGTTTAATGGCATATCAACCTCAGTGGGTCATTTAATGCCGACAAAGTTTGAAATAAATTCATTCTTAATGGATAATCAATTTTGTTTATAAACTCATGTTTTTCTATTTAACCCATAGACGGGACCCTAACAGGTACTACCACTCTGGGTCAGAGTGGACCTGGGAGTAATGGTGATGAATGGGGTGCTCCACATTCTCCAAACCTCCAAAACTGGAACTTCACCATCAGATAGAGTTTAACATCATTCCATGGACATGAAGACCCTCAGCCACCACCTTCTAGCACCCATATGATAAAAAGTGTTGGGGCTTGCCATAAGGGCAATAGGGTTGGGGCAATCATATAGGTGCTAGGGCTTGACATGATCAGCTGATTGACTGCCTGTCTAGCCCAAGTAAGGACCAAAGTGGAATATTGCATGTCATGGACTGCTCAACCATCTAGGTTCTATCCTTAAGCATCACGGGTCACCATCCACGGCCAACAGGTGGCCCCATTGTGGGAGTCTTACCCCTCTGCAGAGGTGCATTCTAACACCCCAGCAAACAGGGCGGTGAAAATAAGATTAATCAAAAATATATATTTACCAACATACACAATAAAGAGATGTTTAAATACATTTACTAGGGAATAAAGCATCCCGTTATAGGGTAATGGTTAGCAAGCTAATCTTGTAGATCCATGACTACTGAAAAGCAAGTTCAATTCTCACTGGATAACCCATACTTGTGACTTTGTGTCATATCCTACCTGTAATGAACAGGTTGGGTAAATGATTTTTATTCTATTTTTTATGAGGAAATAGATCCATGCAAATTAATACAAGGTATTTTACATCAGTGTTAAAATTAATTCACTCAGGTTTCCCCAAAATTAAGACAGGGCTTATATTAATTTTCACTCTGAAATATAACACTAGGGCTTATTTTAAATGGATGTTTTATTTTTCATTTATCGAAAAACAACAATACAAAATAGAAAATTACAAAATTCCTAAATAAACAGGAATGTTTTACTTATAAATTTTGTGAAAAATCAAACAAACATTGAGGAAATGAATTTGTTGAACTTTAATCTTCAGATCTCCCCTCTCTAATTTCTACATCTAAACTATTGTCTATCCTTCCATTTTCACCTTAGAAAAATTACTAAGACTGACTTTTATCTGATTTTGATACATTGCAGTTTCTTAGAAAAAATTTAAAGCATTTAAAAATTGTCTAGTTAAACATTTTCTCAGAAAATCTACGACTGACTTTACTTTTTTTTTTTAATGTAAAAACTTTGTTCTCAATTCTTTTTCGGATCTTAAAAGGAAAAATAATATATTTGTAAAATTAAATTTCAAGGAAATAACTTGGTTATGTTCTTTTCTATTCAAAATGTTTAACAACAAGATCATTTATTAAGTTTTGAAAGAATTTTTTTTTTTTAAATGTAAAAACTTATGTTCTCAATTCTTTTTCAGGTCTTAAAAAGGAAAAATAACATTTGTAAAATGATCAAAATCTATTTACCATTAATGTTCTTTTATTCAAAATCTCTTTAATGACAATTCCTTAAAAAATAATATCATCATCCTATGGAATGTTATTGCTCTTAACTAGGGCTCATTCAAAGGGGAGGGCTTATATTAAAATCATCCTGAAAAATCACACTAGGTTTTATTTTCAGGGAAACATGTTACCATGAAAAGGGCGAAATTTCTATCAATTATTCTAACAATGAGACAAAGAAAAAAAAAATCTGTGAATGACCAAATAAACATTTTAATCTCTGGATTATAATCTCTGGATTCCACATTTGGAAGAACTTGAACCATTTCTTTTAAAATAAAGATGGATTCCTCCTCCCACTCCTCCTCCTCCCAGTTTCTTGCATCACTTACCTGTGTAATAATTGTCAACTGGTCAATGATATTTGATAATGTTTGTGTTACAGATGAACCAACATTGCTCCATTGGGAAAGATTTTGAGAGAGATTCTCAGGGGCCTACAAAGCAAAAAAGAAGTCAGTAAATTTAAACAAAAAGTCTTTAAATATTTGTGCAATACAACAATACAATATAAAAGAAAATCAAATTCATCCCTGATATACAAATTCAATAAAATGTTTTTGCTTGGGTAGTGTTTATATTAACTAAAAATCTGAATAGTAAAATATAAAGTCCAACCCCTTTTCCCACCCTAAACTTCAACCCCACCTTCACTGTGGTGACCACTTTTTTTTTTTTTTTTTTTTAGAGGATCAAGTCCAACTTTTGAGGTTGAGAGTGATTTACTATATTGATTTGATTCAGCCATCTTGGCAATTTGTTACTTATTCATAAAACTGGTTTTGAAAAATAAATAAAATATGAAAAAATAATCATTGATAGTTAATGTTATTAAAGGTTTTTTTTTTTTATTCAATTTAAATTTGTTTTACAATAGTAAAGATGATGCAATTATGAAACTGGGAGAATCCCTGTGTGATAGTAAGCTTCGGAGTAAATGAGTCAGTTGTTTCATAAAATGATGTTTGGAAAAGTTTTTTTTCCTTATTTCTAAATTGTATGGTCACATCTGATAGCATTTAGTTTTCTTTCATCATATTCATAAAATAAGGTTACAAGTTGTTTAGAATGTTTTACTTATAAATTTTGTGAAAAATCAAACAAACATTGAGGAAATGAATTTGTTGAACTTTAATCTTCAGATCTCCCCTCTCTAATTTCTACATCTAAACTATTGTCTATCCTTCCATTTTCACCTTAGAAAAATTTACTAAGACTGACTTTTATCTGCTTTTGATACATTACAGTTTCTTAGAAAAAATTTAAAGCATTTAAAAATTGTCTAGTTAAACATTTTCTCAGAAAATCTACGACTGACTTTACTTTTTTTTTATTAATGTAAAAACTTATGTTCTCAATTCTTTTTCGGATCTTAAAAGGAAAAATATATTTGTAAAATTAAATTTCAAGGAAATAACTTGGTTATGTTCTTTTCTATTCAAAATGTTTAACAACAAGATCATTTATTAAGTTTTGAAAGAATTAAAGCAAAAAATATGAAAAAAAAAAAAAATAATAATTTGGTTAATTTCTTACTTAGTATTGAAAATTACATTAAAAATCCCAGATTCTGTTTCAGATTAATGTTTTCATGATTTAGCTCAGTCGGTAGAGCGTTCGACTAGAAACCACAAGGTTCTTAGTTCGATACCGGTCCTCGCCAACTCAGCGTATGAGTAGCACAGGGATCTGTGCGGTAAAGTGTGGAGCTGATGGTAGGTTTGGCGCTCCACCTCAGATGCCAAAAACAATCTCCTTGGTCTAGCGCTATTGAAAAGGGGATAGACACCCTCGCTGACTGGTTGATACCGACTTTAGGCCGCCCCGACAACTTGACTTTACTTTACTTATTAGATGGACTAATTTTCCGTGATCACGGAAAATTAGTCTCCTTAATGTTAAGCTTGAACAAGCAAATTTCTTAAAAGAAAAGTTTCAAGTTGAGTGAATTTGTTGACCTTATTGTTTACCAGAGCAGAATTTATTTGGTTTTATGATTGGTTGATTATTTTGTTTAATGTGGGTTATTGAATGCCAAATGTTTTTTTATTTGGTATATAATATACTTATATATGTAAGCAAACGCGCATATAAAAATTAACGGTTAATAGCATCAGATTCACACAACCACTATACACTTAACATCTTTCATTTCGTCCCTCACATAAACATCACCTAACAGTGTCCTGAAGATGGTATAAAATACCGAAATGCTTAAGTATTGACACTAAAAATTGTTTCCTGATCATAACATCCTGTGTTTGTTATATTTTTAAAATATTTTCTTTTCATATATATGTATGTAAGTGAATAGATTGTAGGTCAATATTTTTTTTTGTTTGGTTTTATAAATTGGTAGAAATAATATACATTAACTTGCAAACATATCTATTTGACATATAGATAAGACCTTAAAAGGTACTACCACTCTGGGTCAGACTGGATCTGAGAGCAATAGCAATGAAGGAGTGCTCCACATTCCCCAGAGCTCCAGAATTGAAACCTCTCCACTAGATGCAGTTTCGTGTCATACCCAGGACAAATTATTCATATATGGTGTGGTTAATTTGCATACTGGTTTTAACAAAACTAGGTTTAATAAATAATTACTTGGTGTTATTGATCTCTAATATTATTGTTTTATTCACCAACATATTAAAATATATCCTATGAATGATTTTATATAAAAACAATTAGTTAAAATAAGTAATCGTTTTTATATGTGTTCTTATTTAATTTCGGTAGTCTTTCTAATTTAATATTTCATAACATTAAAACTTAAATATTTACACCTGGTGGAGGGCGCATATTCTTGATAGTCTAAATAATGGCGTCATTGTCTTTGCATGCAAATTAGTCCAAGAAGTGTCATGATCATTTAAAAAAAAAAAAAAAAAAAAAAAATATATATATATATATATATATATAATTTTTTTATTGTTGTTTCCAATATAATTCGAAGCTTAAAATCCAATGGCATCCGTTATTCTTTGATATCTTAAGTTTTAAAGTAATTTACTTTAAAACAATTTGATTTAGCCTTTTTAATTATTGGTTCCCATATTTGTGTTCATCTTTATACTTATATTCACCAACCCCTCCACACGAACACGATGTGACACAAGGTCAATTTCTTAAGCGGAGTTCAACAGGTTTGAATTCAGAGTTTTCCTTCTCTTAGACCGGTTGCCTAACCAAGGTTAAAGAGCCCAGTCCACCCTACTATTTACCCATAGCTGGAGGGAGAGTAGAATTCATACCTTTCCCAAGGGTATTAGCGCTAAGTGAAATGCAATTACCACGCCCAGGATTTGAACTCGGGGTGACGAGTCAATTTCCTATGACTTTAACCATTACACCACACGCTTCCTGTTCATCTTTATACTTGGTCTACTCAAGAGGTCACTACAGGCCAACATATAAGCTGCTTCTTTGAGAGAACTTCTCCAATGTTCTTACCTATCTATTATTTTTTTAACTTTATTATTCCATTATTCCATTTATGGTTAGCCATACATGACTTTTCTATTTTCGCACGAACCGCTGCTTTTCAATGTCCCTCTAGTCTTACTTCATTGGATGGCATGTGTTAACTTTGTACACTTTGCCACATCTACATTGTATTTACCTCGTACCCCACTTGTACAGGTTAGGCACAAAGGCCCTATTAACGTGGGACCACCCACAAACCGAAGCTCATGGGTGGCGGGTGGAAAAATTGCGTCGATCCCATCAGCATTCCCCCTCAAGGGGGGCGCCTCAGGCACTGGGCAATAAACCCAGCCCTGCCCTTTTAAATCGAGGGGGCAGGTACTGCCTGGGGGGATAGCCCCCTGGGATCGACGCTATTAACTTGTATAGATCCAGGGCTGAAGACACTGGACCCCGGCGTTGGCCGGAGCTACATTGAGACAAATCTTTTTTTTTTTGTTTTCAAAAGAAAAAACTAAATAGTCATAAGTAAAATAAAGTTGACAGGGTGGCCTAAAGTCGGTATGAGCCAGACAGCAAGGGAGTCTATCCTCTTTTCACTAGCACTAGACACTAGCACCATACCTACCACCAGCTCCTCACTTTACCACACAGATTCCTGTGGTACTCATACGCTGAGTGGGCGAGGACTGGTATCGAACCAGGAACCTTGTGGTTCCTTGTTCGACACTCTACCGACTGAAATGATAAATGACAATAGGAGGGAAAAGGTGTGTCGATGGGTAAAAAAAAAAAAAATAAAAAAAAAGGATTTTGATGTTTTGATATGAAAATGTCCTTACATCTGTTTGAGTTTCAAGAGCATCTTTGTTTTCACCATTTTCTCTTAGAGATTTTTCTTGTCCTTTGGGTTTCTGCTTTGAAAAAAAAAAAAAAAAAAAAAAAAAAAAAAAATCTATTAATAATGGAGATTCACTTCCGGTTTTTGTCTGTAACAAAAACTACGTCACTGCTTACGTCACATTACCCAAAATCATAATAACATAGAATAAATACACTGAAAATTTGAACATGCAACATTAGACAGTCCTCATTGTTTTTTTTAAAACAAGTTTTAATAAATACATGATTGGTATTATATATCTATATATAGTTTGTTTTATTTTAATACATATTTAAAGTTTACATTTCAAATTGTTTTATTTTTTAATCCTTTAATGAATTTGATGATTTTACTTACTTAGGATACAAACGCACTGACATTGAATTTTTAACTCCCACCCCTCAGGCAATAGGTTTTAAAATCTATTTTTACATCGCCCGGAGGGTGTTTTTTATTTTGCTAGTAAAAATAATAATAAGCATACAATTATGAATGGATAATAAATAACAGAAAATAGATTACAACATTTTTAGAAATGTTCAAAAGAAAAAAAAACAGAAAGGAAATAGATTTAGTAGGTTGGTTGGATTTTACGGCATGTCAACCCTTGTTGGGTTATTTTATACCGAAGATATATTGTTTCATCCATTTTTGATGAATACTCAATTTTTTCTTAAAACTCAATTTTTAAAAAACTTTTTTTTCTATTTAACCCATAGATGGGACCCTAACAGGTACTACCACTTAGGGTCAAAGGGAACCTGGGAGTAATGGTGATGAAGCGGTACTCTACATTCCCCAGAACTGGAACCTCACCATCAGATGGAGTTTAATATCATTCCAGGACATGAAGACCCTCAGGCTTCTAGCACCCATATGATAAAAAGGGTTGGGGCTTGCCCTAAGGGTAATAGGGTTGGGGCAATCATATAGGTGCTAGGGCTTGACATGACCAGCTGATTGATCGAAGGGGGCCTCTCTGACCACCCGTCTAGCCCAAGTAAGAGTCTAAGTGGAGTGTTGCATGTCATGGACTGCCACTAGGATTCCGTCCTTAAGCATCATGGGTCGCCATCCATAGCTAACAGGTGGCTCCATCTGGCGGGGGGGGTCATCCCCTCTGCAGAGGTGCAGTCTGTGTATTCTAAAGCCCCAGCTAACAGGGCTGGGTGATCAAGGGGTACTCCACATTCCTCAGAGGTCCAAAACTGGAACTTCACCATCAGATAGAGTTTGATGTCATACTCAGAATATTAAGATCCTCAGTCACCGTCTTCTAGCACATATATGATAAAAAGGGTTGGGAGTTTGTCATAAGAACAATAGGGTTGGGACAATAGGGTAGGTCAATTTTTCACTTTTTTTATAATATCAAATTGTCTATCTATGCGAAAGTTGTGTGTTAGTATACTGAATACTGAAACCAAAAATTAGATCTTTTACTTGCACCATTGTTTGAGGAAATAGCATCAAAGATCATCTACTAAAATGCACTAAGAATCCTTGTTTTCTAAAGGTTAAATTTTGTGAAAACGAGGATTTTTAGTGCATTTTAGTAGACGATCTTCGATGCTATTTCCTCAAACAATGGTGAAAGTAAATTGATGTAATTGATGTAGAATTATCTCAGACATTCACATCAAATGTAAAGTTTATGATTTTTTCAACTCAAAAATCCTAAAATACTTTCACTTTTTCACTTAAAGGAAGCACTTAATAATTCTGTTTAGCAAATCAAAATTGTCAGAACTTTGAATGTTGAAACTAGAAAGTGAAACTACATCAATCGAGGAAACACTTTCAGATATTTATGGAATGGAAAATATTCTGATTTACATCAGAACTAAATATAGAAAGATTCAACTTGAGGGAATAAATACCATTTTTTACCAAATTTACCAAAACTAAACTAATCAATCAATACCAGGTCAGGAGTCAAGACTTACGTTTCAGTTGATTATTTTACAATTTTTATTGGTAATTAAAAATTTACTATAAATATTTACAAACAGTAATTGTTAATATAAAAGATAACAGAAAATTATATTTTTTTCATATTATCTTATCAGGCTAATATTTTTCTGTGAAAATTTTTTTATTTTTTATTCTTTATAGTTTAAGTGATTAACAATTAACCCTTATAATCCCAGTGGCAGGTTTACCTACTTAATCCAATTTAACATATATCCCAGAAATGGCTAATCTGGTTTATCTATCTAATCCAAATTCCTGCAAAGTGTGTTATATATAATTAAGAAATAAATATTTACATAGTATATGGTGTGAATAATTTACCTACCAGTTTTAATAAAACCATATACTATACCTGATGCCACTCTCCACATACATATGCACACGCGTGCACACATACATGCATATTACTACTGTAAATTGTTCATGTTCCTGACACTAATACATTATTCTGTGTATTTGACATGAGACTTTGATGAGTTGTGGTGCACCTGAGCACTCTACACAATAAATTTTATTTTTTTCATTATTATCTTATTATAATGGAGATTGTGTGTTTTTCTGTCTGTAACCGAAACTATATTACTACTCAAGTCACAATTCCCTTTGTTATTGACATCACAATCTCAATGATTTTATTTTTATTTAAATCTCAATTATTAATAAAATTGTTTTACATTATTAATGCTGTTGACCATATCCACATATTAATAATATGCAATTATATTTATATATACAACAAAATAACGGTTTACAGTATGAACGGGAAGGCTAATTTGCATATTGATATTTAAAATGTGATTTTAATAAATATGTGTTTAGTACTATTGATTTCTAATTGTTTGGTTTTATTTTAATGAATATAAGCAAAAATCTCTTCAATAAATCTTAAATGAAATCCATTAACAAGAAGAAATAACTGTAATTTTATTCTTTACTTCCTCTTTTAACTAAATACTTAAATTAGAAAAAATAACAATGAAAGACGAGAGTGATGGAAGTGTAAGTTTCAGTTGTTCTATTATACCCCCCTGTTTCAAATCTTTTTATCTGCATTCTTATTTAGTTTCATTAGTCTTTCTAATTTAATACAATATTTTATTACATTCAAACTTAAATACTTGAACCCGGAGGGTGCATATATTTGCTAGTTATATCTAATAAATGATTACTTGGTATTATTAATTTCTAATATTACTGTTTTATTCTCAAACATATCAATAGCAAACCTCAAACCTATGTACAATTTTATACTAAAATCAATTAGAATAAAGTAAAAATAATTATAATCTTTTTTGTGTTATTAATTTCATTAGTCTTTCTAATTCAATATCTTATTATAATGGAGATTGTGTGTTTTTCTGTCTGTAACCGAAACTATATTACTACTCAAGTCACAATTCCCTTCGTTATTTACATCACATTCTCCATGATTTTATTTATATTTAAACCTCAATTATTAATAAAATTGCTTCACCTTTTTATTAGTGCTGTCCATATCTACATACAATTAACATGCAATTGTATTTATATATACAAAAAATAGCGGTTTACAGTGTGAATGGGAAGGCTAACTTGCATATTGATATTAAAAATGTGATTTTATTAAATATGTGCTTAGTATTATTGATTTCTAATTGTTTGGTTTTATTTTAATGAATATAAGCAAAAATCTCTCCAATGAATCTTAAATGAAATCCATTAACAAGAAAAAATAACTGTCATTTTATTCTTTATTTCCTAATTTAACTAAATAGTTAAATAAGTAAAATTCAGCAATCAAAGACGGGAGTGATGGAAGAGTAAGTTTCATTTCTATTTTTCTATTATACCCCCACTCTGTTACATATCTTTTTATCTGCCTTCTTATTAGACTTTCTAATTTAATACAATATTTCATTACATTAAAACTTAAATACTTGCACCCGGAGGGTGCATATATTTGCTAGTAATATTTAATTATATTAATACTTTAATCCAATTGGACAAATAGCATAGTGGATAAAGGAATTAGGTTAAGACAGTTCTAAGTGACAGTTATCACTAGGCTGCAAGTTCAATCCTGGTCAGGGGCAGCAGTAACATAGAATAATAATTAACACAGCTTAACATTTGTACCCCAGCTATGGTTAGCGGAATGAGAACAGGATACCTCCATGGACTGAATAAAGGGTTAGGTTCAAAGTTCCGTGATGACTCCCAATTATGACGAGAAAGTTCCAGAGTTTGAAAAGAAGGTTCCCAATTCCGACAAGAAATACCTGAAGAAGGTTCGAGGGCACATCGTCCGAAACATTGTACAGATGGCAATGAAGATGAGGACAATAGTCCAAATAATCCAAATAATACTAAACATATCAAATGTTGTAATAATTAAATTATAATACTGTGGTATATCCACAGGTCATGCTAGTTCTAATTATTCCCTTTTCTGAGGCTGCAAGTGCATATTTGATATATTAACTAAATTTTTTCTTTATTTATCAGGACCAATTTAAAATAATAAACAATGAAACAGGGTGACAAGAATGATTGAATGCAGGTTTTTTTTGTTTGAGGACCCCCCCCCAAAAAAAAAAAAACCCTCACCAATGGCAGTCATAATTTTACTTTGCTTTACCAATTCCATTTTTTAATTCATTACACGCCTACTTTAAAATTTATTCTTTAATTAAGAAATATAAATGGCTGGTGGTTTTCTGACCTAATCCTGTTTGTCATATCCTAGGAGTGGCACTTTTAATGGTTTGGGGAAAAATCTTCTGAATAGTCACCCCATAACATTACAAATTCCAGCCAATCAATATCAACCTGAGATTGACGTCTTTTGACACCCCCCCCACCTCGTGTAATGGTTAGAAAATTAGATTAGTAGGCCATTGTTAATGAGCTTGATTCTCACTAGGTGTGCCCCAATACTTCTGGTTTTGAACCACAGCTAAGCAAACGTTAGTAAATAACTTTGGAAGGAATACACAGCGATAAGTACATGCATTTCTGGGATATATGGAAAATTGGATTAGGCATTTCTGGGATATATAGAAAATTGGATTAGCAATTTCTGGGATATATAGAAAATTGGATTAGCAATTTCTGGGATATATAGAAATTTGGATTAGCAATTTCTGGATATATAGAAATTGGATTAGCAATTTCTGGGATATATAGAAATTTGGATTAGCAATTTCTGGGATATATAGAAATTTGGATTAGGCATTTCTGGGATATATAGAAATTTGGATTAGGCATTTCTGGGATATATAGAAATTTGGATTAGGCATTTCTGGGATATATAGAAAATTGGATTAGGCATTTCTGGGATATATAGAAAATTGGATTAGGTAGGTAAACTGGCTACTGGGATTATAAGGGTTAATTGTTAATCACTTAAACTAAAAAAAATAAAAAAAATAAAAATAAAAAATTTTCACAGAAAAATATTAGCTTGATAAGATATGAAAAAAATATAATTTTCTGTTATCTTTTATATTAACAATTACTGTTTGTAAATATTTATTGTAAATTTTTAATTACCAATAAAAATTGTAAAATAATCAACTGAAACGTAAGTCTTGATCCCTGACCTGGTATTGATCGATTAGTTTAATTTTGGTAAATTTGGTAAAAAATGGTATTTATTCCCTCAAGTTGAATCTTTCTATATTTAGTTCTGATGTAAATCAGAATATTTTCCATTCCATAAATATCTGAAAGTGTTTCCTCGATTGATGTAGTTTCACTTTCTAGTTTCAACATTCAAAGTTCTGACAATTTTGATTTGCTAAACAGAATTATTAAGTGCTTCCTTTAAGCGAAAAAGTGAAAGTATTTTAGGATTTTTAAGTTGAAAAAATCATGAAATTTACATTTGATGTGAATGTCTGTGATAATTCTGCTTCAATTACATTTAAGAATAATGATTTCTTAAAAGATATACAAGCTTATTTTTAAATGATCAGCCAGCTTCAGTTAGATAGATTTATTTATTTATTTAGAAGACACGGGACCTGTGGATATATACCATGGTATGAGAGTTTAACTATTAAAATATTTGGTATGTATACTTAAGAGCTATTGCAATTAGCTCAATGCATAAAAATCATTATAATCATGACTAGCAGGACCTGTGGAGTGGAAGACTGAATGAAACTTATTTTTGTTGGTATCCAAGCGTCTTTAACTAACCCCTAACCCTTTTTATGATCTCTGTTATCATAAACATTTGGCGGCAACCTCTACACTTAGAAGACATTTGTGGAAATTCTTTTTATAAAATAATAATTTTTTTTTGGGGGGTAGGGGGTGTGCAACAACCTAATTATTTATCTGATGTGACGACCCGTAGAAATTCCACTTTTTATGTGTTATCTTTATCATTTGTTTTGTTTTGTTTTATGGCATATCAACCTCAGTGGGTTATTTAATGCCGATAAAGTTTTGAAATAAATCAATTCTTAATGGATAATACAATTTTTTTTATAAATACATTTTTCTATTTAACCCATAGATGAGACCCTAACAGGTACTACCACTCCGGTCAGAGTGGACCAGGGAGCAATGGTGATGAAGGGGTGCTCCACATTCCCCAAACCTCCAAAACTGGAACCTCACCATCAGGTAGAGTTTAACGTCATTCCCAGGACATGTAGACCCGCAGCCGCCGCCTTCTAGCATCCATATGATAAAAAGAGGTTGGGGCTTGCCATAAGGGCAATAGGGTTGGGGCAATCATATAGGTGCTAGGGCTTGATGTAACCATATCTTTATCATTCAAGGGATCAGTTTAGTTGAGTTGGTAGAGCACCCACCTTGGAATCATAAGGTTCCTGGTTTGATACTGGTCCTCACCAACACAGCGTATGAGTAGCACAGATTGGGTAATCTGATCTGTGCCATTAAGTGTGTCAGTCCACCTCAGCAAAAACAATCTCCTTGGTCTAGCACTAGCAAAAAGAGGATAGGCTCCCTCACTGTCTGGCTCATACCGACAATAGGCCACTCCACTAACTTTACTTACTACACTTTTATTAAAAAGATTGAAAATCATTTCCTGATCTTGTGGTTAGCATAACTTTAACCTCCACCTTAGAAAAAAAAACCCCTCTCTGGTCTAGAGCTAGCAAAAAGAGGATAAACTCCCTCACTGTCTGGCTGATACCGACAATAGGCCACTCAGCCAACTTTACTTTTTTTTTTTATCATTTTGATAAATAAAATTTAAAATATTGTTTCATTATGTAAAAGATGTTTATGATAATTTGGTTAACAACAAGATGAATGGTCCATTATTTATACTAGCAAATATATGCACCCTCCGGGTGCAAGTATTTTAGTTAAATTTTATAATAAAATATCATATTAAATTAGAAAGGCTAATGAAACTGAATAAGAATGTAGATAAAAAGATTTGGAACAGAGGGGGTATAATCGAAAAATAGAACAACTTTGAAACTAACTCTTCCATCAATTTCACTTACTCCCGTCTTTCATTGGTAAATTTTCCTAATTTAACTATTTAGTTAGAATAGGAAGTAAAGAATAATATTACAGTAATTTCTTCTTGTTAATGGATTTATTTTAAGATTTATTGAAGAGATTTTTGCTCATATTCAATAAGATAAAACCAAACAATTAGAAATCAATAATACTAAGCATATATTAATTAAAATCTATTTTTTAAGATCAATATGCAAATTAGTCTTCCCATTCATACTGTAAACCGCTATTTTGTTGCATATATAAATACAATTGAATGTTATTAGTATGTAGATATGGCCAGCAGTATTAATAATGAAAAACAATTTTATTAATAATTGAGGTTTAAATAAAAATATAAAATCATGGAGAATGTGGTGTAAATAACAAAGGGAATTGTGACTTGTATAGTAATATAGTTTCGGTTACAGACAGAAAAACACACAATCTCCATTATAATAAGATGAGGTGACAACAGGGCACGGTCGGTTGGTTGGATTTTATGGCATATCAACCCTAGTTGGGTTATTTTATGCCGAAGACATTTATTTTATTTCAAGCTCAATCTTTTTTAAACTCATTTTTTTCTATTTATCCCATAAGATGGGACCCTAACAGGTACTATCACTCCGGGTCAGAGTAGACCTGGAAGTAATGATGATCATGGGGTACTCCACATTCTCCAGAATTCCAGAATTGGAACTTCACCATCAGATGCAGTTTAACGTCATACCCAGGACATAATGACACACTGAAGTACAAATATATTAATATATAGATTATTATTATTATTGTTGTTGTTGATGCACTGTGTACATATTTCTAACAGTATTTGGGGGAAAAAGACATTAAACGTTTATCAATAAGTTAAAAATCTTGAAAGAAAAAAAAAAAAAAAAAAAACAACAAAAAAAACTCACCTTCTTTTTTGGTGTACTGACGCATGTCCCTTCAAATGGGGGTGGTGATACTGGTTCACAATTGCCAATAGTGAGGGCGGAATTATTTACCTCTTTACAATCACCACTCCCATCACCCCCACCACTATATTGAGAATTGTCTTTTTTCTCGATGTTTAAAACTTCAGTTTCATCAAATACATCAAAATTAGTTTTCCACACCAAAATCTAAAAAAAGAAATTAAATAATCAATTAAAAAAAACAAAAACAAAACAATCAAAACAAAACTGATAGGAAATAAATTATCATGATTTTCAATGTATCAGATTAATAATACACTTTGCACACAGTTATATGGTTTCAAGTATTCTTATCTAATACTAATAACACAGTTATATGGTTTCAAGTATTCTTATCTAATACTAATAATTTGCACACAGTTATATGGTTTCAAGTATTCTTATCTAATACTAATAATTTGCACACAGTTATATGGTTTCAAGTATTCTTATCTAATACTAATAATTTGCACACAGTTATATGGTTTCAAGTATTCTTATCTAATACTAATAATTTGCACACAGTTATATGGTTTCAAGTATTCTTATCTAATACTAATAATTTGCACACAGTTATATGGTTTCAAGTATTCTTATCTAATACTAATAATTTGCACACAGTTATATGGTTTCAAGTATTCTTATCTAATACTAATAATTTGCTCACAGTTATATAGTTTCAAGTATTCTTATCTAATACTAATAATTTGCTCACAGTTATATGGTTTCAAGTATTCTTATCTAATACTAATAATTTGCACACAGTTATATGGATTTGGGTATTCCTATCTAGCATTAATAATTTGCACACTCAGATATGCTGATAGGTACGCATCCTGCATCACTGATGCAGAAAAATCATATCCATGTGTCCCAGTGTTTTTTTTTCTTCCCCCACCAGTTCTAGCTAACTGTAAATACATTTCAATATTTTCTTGGAAACAAATTACACTGTATGGGGTACAAGGTAAGGGTTAGACGGCTTTAGTTGTTCATAAATAAAAACCATATAATTTATTAAGAAACTTTTATTGGGACTCGTCAAATTTCCTGAGGACTCCTTCAAATCAAATACATGCATCCAAAGGACACACTAAATTAAAAAGCTATCAGCATCATTGACACTGTTATACGTTTTCAAGTATTCCTATCTAATAAAACTATTTGCCCTCAGTTATATAGTTTCAAGTATTCCTATCTAATACAAACTATTTGCACTGAGTTATATAGTTTCAAGTATTCCTATCTAATACAAACTATTTGCACTGAGTTATATAGTTTCAAGTATTCCTATCTAATACAAACTATTTGCACTCAGTTATATGGTTTCAAGTATTATTATCTAATACAAACTATTTGCACTGAGTTATATGGTTTCAAGTATTCCTATCTAATACAAACTATTTGCACTGAGTTATATAGTTTCAAGTATTCCTATCTAATACAAACTATTTGCACTGAGTTATATAGTTTCAAGTATTCCTATCTAATACAAACTATTTGCACTCAGTTATATGGTTTCAAGTATTCCTATCTAATACTAATAATTATAGCCGTTATTATGTCTATAATAATATTGTGTGTGTGTGTGTGTGTGTGTGTGTGTGTATTTTTGTTTTAACCAATAAAGATTCTTTTTTGTAAATTAATTGAATACTGAGATAGATTGTCTGCCAAATGGTGACACGTTACCCTATTACTCAAAGATTCATTAATCATATCAACTGACAGTTTCTGATCATCAATTTTCGCTTTCACATGCAATGATCGCGTCATCGGCTTTCATATAAAAACGCCAAGTAAATAACCTTTTATCACACATTCAACATACACTGAACATCTTTCATCATTTACTCATACAAATATTCAATGTCCTGAAGAAGGTTTTAATTTAAAAAACCGAAATACTTAGGCATCGACATAAAGAGTTTCCATCGTTCATGACATCCTGTGTTTATTTTCTGTAAACATTTTCTCCACATACTGTCGGATTATTTTCCTCATCGTACTTCCATTCTGTCAAATCAACTGATGTAAATTGAAAACCGTGTAATACTCTATTTTTTTTTTTTTCAATTATTTTTTATTAAGAATTGTCAGTCAGATCTATAATCAGTATTATCAATATTATTATTATTATTATTTTACAACTTGCGAGTTATTCACAGCAACATAAGCTGATGGTCATTCACTGGAGTTATCAAATGACTCATCTTGGAGGAGAACTTTGGTTTGTGAATTGACGTATTTATCCAACCCCTCCACACAAGTAGGATGTAGCCACTTATAAATAAACTTTGTCATATCTGATTCGGAGGAGAGGAATTGGCTAAAAATACAAACATACAGCAATATTTGAATCCAATCCTATTATTCATTTACAAGTTATTCAGAAAAAAGATATATTCCTTATTTCCTATATATATATATATATATATATATATATATATATATATATATATCTTATTATAATAGAGATTGTGTGTTTTTTGATCTGTAACCAAAACTATATTACCACTCAATTCCTTTAGTTATTTACGTCACTTTCTCCATGATTTTATTTTTATTTAAACCTCAATTATCAATAAAACTGTTATACATTATTAATACTGTTGGCCACATCTGCATACTAATAGCATGCGAGTGTACTTATATTTACAACAAAATGGCGGTTTACAGTGTGAACGGGAAGGCTAATTTGCATAGTTATATTAAAAATTTGATTTTAATAAATATGAGCTTGGTATTATGGATTTCTAATTGTTTGGTTTTATCTTAATGAATACAAGCAAAAATCTCTTCAATAAATCTTAAAAGAAATCCATTAACAAGAAGAATTAACTGTAATTTTATTATTTATTTCCCATTTTAACTGAATAGTTAAATTAGGAAAATTTAGTAATAAAAGATGGGAGTGGTGGAATAGTAAGTTTCAGTTGTTCAATTTTTCAATTATACCCCTCTGTTTCAAATCTTTTTATCTGCATTCTTATTTAGTTTCATTAGCCTTTCTAATTTAGTATAATATCTTATTACTTTAAAACTTAAATACTTGCACCCGGAGGGTGCATATATTTGCTAGTATATATAATGTTGGCTGTCAACACGTGCATGAGTAAAACCATTTCCTGTTTTTTTTTTTTTTCTTTCTTTAGTTGAGTAACAGTAGCATTTGATACTATCCTTGTATTTTCTCAGATGACTCACCAGGCCAGCTCTGGAGAGACATACTCTTCCACATAAACTACATGTTGGAAATTCTCCACTTTGAATATTACAGGACTGAAAATCACCCTTTCTAATAGCCAGTGTTTAATTTGGTTGGACTCAAATTCTTTCATAGACTGGTAGATGGTGGCTCTCCAGCCAGGTCTATTACAAGCTATCTACACACAGTTGGTGTGTATGTATGTCAGGATGAAACTACGAAAATAAAACAATTAATGACAAAGTAAATTATATATATATATATATATATATATATATATATATATACACACACACACATACATACATACACACACATTAAATATCACCGGTTCTTGCTTTTTGTGCAAATATTATGAAAATTTGATTTATATTCAAAGATATTTAAAAATTAAAATATACACAGAAACAGCATTGAAATTTTACTTAAAAATGTCCATTTATAAATCTCAAAAGTAAACAAATAAAATTTTTTGCCCCTCCCTCTATCCAAGTGATGCTGGATAGCCACTTCTAGTGTATTTATATATATATATATATATATATATATATATTCCTTCTATTAAATTTTGGAATTTATGACTGCTGACCACATAAATGTGACCAAAATAAAAAAAAAAATACCACCAGCTGAAACCATTTGCTATTTTATGAAATTGATACTTGAATGATTCACTCTTGGGAATTTTTCATTGTTCAGGTTTCCCACAAAAACAGAATTTGGTAAATGACCTTTGACATTTCTAAAGTTAACACAAGATTCTGGTCACAGAATTTTTAATGACTTCTTTTTCCTTTTATTTTCTATTTTCAAAAAACAGAAACATGTCTTACTAATACAATGATGCATTTCAGCATTTTAGGAACAGGGACTTCCCCTAGAAACATGCCTATTTCAAAGTTTACTACCATGATATATAAAAACAATTCTTATCATTTTCCTATTACTCAACAGAATTTCATCTCTATATACTAGAGATACACAAAAGGACTTAATAATAAATCAATACTGAAAATTTCATTAAAATCGGATAATTACCTGATTTTTGGTAATTTTTTTTCTATTGCAAATGTAACATTTAAATTGTAAACAAGCGCTTTAAAACCCTTGAAAAAGAGACAGAATGGCGGATCGTGTCGAAATTGACCAAAACAAATCGTTTTAAATCTATTAAAAATAAACTGCATATGTAATGATATTTTTCTTTTTTTAATGATGGTCATTATGTTACTACTTATAATTTTAGACAAAAGTTTGACCTTAAATAATAGATTTAATTACTTTTAATTCGAGTTTGAGTTTTGTTTAACGGCATATCAACCTCTGTGGGTCATTTAATGCCAAAAAGGTTATTTTGGATTTCAGTCTTTAAAGTAGTGGTTCTATGGAGATAATTGGTTATGTTCTGTTATATTTTGTTGAAAAGGTTGCTTTTTTTTTTTTTTATAAAATTTAAAATGTTTTCAGGGTTTGTATTCTTAAAGATGTCTCTCAGGTTTCTTGCTTGATAGTAATTGGCGCGGATATGTTACAATTTAGAAGGATATGCTTGGTTGTAAGTTGGTATAACTATTATATAGACTAGCAAATATATGCACCCTCCGTAGGGTGCAAGTATTTAAGTTTTAATGTAATAAAATATCATATCAAATTAGAAAGGCTAATGAAACTAAATAAGAATGCAGATAAAAAGATTTGAAACAGAGGGGGGTATAATCGAAAAATAGAACAACTGAAACTTACTCTTCCATCACTCTCGTCTTTCGTTGTTATTTTTTCTAATTTAAGTATTTAGTTAAAAGAGGAAGTAAAGAATAAAATGACAATTATTTTTTCTTGTTAATGGATTTCATTTAAGATTTATTGAAGAGATTTTTGCTTATATTCATTAAAATAAAACCAAACAGTTAGAAATCAATAATACTAAGCACATATTTATTAAATTCGATTTTTTTATATCAATATGCAAATTAGCCTTCCCCTTCACACTGTAAACCGCTATTTTGTTGTATATATAAATATAATTGTATGTTGTTAGTATGTAGATATGGTTAACAGTATTAATAATGTAAAACAATTTTATTAATAATAGAGTTTAAAATAAGAATAAAATCCTTGAGAATGTGATGTCAATAACTAAGGGAATTGTAACTTGAGTAGTGATATAGTTTCGGTTACAGATAGAAAAGCACACAATCTCCATTATAATAAGATATTGTTGGTTGGCTGGTTGGATCTTATGGCATGTCAACTTATTGGGTTATTTTATGCCAAAGACGTTTTTTATTTTTACTAGCAAATATATGCACCCTCCGGGTGCAAGTATTTTAGTTAAATTTTATAATAAAATATGATATTAAATTAGAAAGGCTAATGAAACTGAATAAGAATGTAGATAAAAAGATTTTGAACAGAGGGGGTATGATTGAAAAATAGAACAACTTTGAAACTAACTCTTCCATCATTTTCCGTTACTCCTGTCTTTCATTGGTAAATTTTCCTAATTAAACTGTTTAGTTAAAGTAGGAAGTAAAGAATAATATTACAGTTATTTCTTCTTGTTAAGGGATTTCTTTTAAGATTTATTGAAGAGATTTTTGCTCATATTCAATAAGATAAAACCAAACAATTAGAAATCAATAATACTAAGCATATATTTATTAAAATCAATTTTTTAAGATCAATATGCAAATTAGCCTTCCCCTTCATACTGTAAACCTCTATTTTGTTGTATATATAAATACAATTGCATGTTATTAGTATGTAGATATGGTCAACAGTGTAAGTAATGTAAAACAATTTTATTAATAATTGAGGTTTAAATAAAAATAAAATCAAGGAGAATATGATGTAAATAACTAAAGGAATTGTGACTTGTATATTAATATAGTTTCGGTTACAGACAGACAAACCCACAATCTCCATTATAATAAGATTTATTATTGATGGGTACTCAATTGCCAACTTAACAGAATTTTGATTTGTATATAGATATTGTATTTATATTGTATATGTTCTCTGCAAAGATTCTTTTTCTTTTTTCTTTTCTTTTTTTTTTAGGTTGATGTGAAAGGATATTTAAAATCATAATAAACAAATAATAATGATAATTGCTTAGATGATTGTATTAAAAGAATGTTTTAAATCAAATAAATTTTGAAACTAGAAACTGAAAATAAAATCTCTGATATTTTTATAGTTATTTCATGTCTGATGAGTTTCTTTTCTATCTTTTTTAAATTTTCTGTTTTTTTCAGTTTTTTTAATATTGAGATGGAGTCTATTGATTAGTCCAAAGTTTTCATCCCAAGTACTTTCAGCACACCTTAGTGCCATCATCAGGGGTAGATGGAATTTAGTTTCTTTTCTATCTTTTTTTAATTTTCTGGACACAGTTTTTTTAATATTGAGATGGAGTCTATTGATTAGTCCAAAGTTTTCATCCCAAGTACTTTCAGCACACCTTAGTGCCATCATCAGGGGTAGATGGAATTTAGTTTCTTTTCTATCTTTTTTTAATTTTCTGGACACAGTTTTTTTAATATTGAGATGGAGTCTATTGATTAGTCCAAAGTTTTCATCCCAAGTACTTTCAGCACACCTTAGTGCCATCATAAGGGGTAGATGGAATTTAGTTGATTCCTGGTTATTTTTTTAAACACACAAGGTGAACTGATTATCAGTGGGAGGTAAGTAGTAGTAGGAGGAGGAACTCACAGAAATTATTTGAAAGTCTATGGGGAATTGGGGAAGGAGAATTGGTAGGAAATGAATTATAGATATTTCAGGAAGTAACTGCTATATTCAAAATTAATCTTATTCAAAGTCGGTTTATTTTGCTTAATGTATAGAGTTTTGAGAATTTGGAGTTTTTGTTTGTGTCTAGAACTCATTTTTTTAACTTAAAAGAGAAAACAGATGTTATCCAAATTACTTACATATAGCTTTGGCATCATTAATAAACTTTTAATTAATTTTGAGATAGTGTGCTTGATTTTGAAGCAATTTTTGCATAATTTCTAATGCTAAAGTATTCTATGGTATTTTAGGGTTATAATAAAACACTGATGTTACATGTAGAATTCTTATATATATATATATATATTATATATATATATATATATATATATATATAGTTGTCACATAGTGAGTCAGAAGTGGACCAAGTTAAAAGAAAGGAAATGAATCCGACGGTATGAGTATAGATAAAAGGATATGAAAACACCACAAAATGCTGTTAAAGTGAAAACATTTTATAACATATTCATAGCGGATATTGAAAAATATTTCGATTTTATAAAAATCATCTTCAGAGCTTGTTTATACTCCGTGCTGTTAAGAGTGTTGTTTTGAACTCATATGACTTTTGTCTCCGCTCTTAACAACACAGAGTATAAACAAGCTCTGAAGATGATTTTTATAAAATCGAAATATTGTTCAATATCAGCTGTTATAAAATGTTTTCACTTTAACAGCATTTTGTGATGTTTTCATATCCTTTTATCTATACTCATATATATATATATATATATATATATATATATATATATATATATATATATATATATATATACATACATACTTTCAAAGAAAGAAATCGTCATGTGGTTATTATAAATGTATTTTTCAACCAGAACTCAATATGAACATATTCTCATCAGATAGTTTATTACATAAACACTGAGAAAAATTGGAAGAGAGATAATATTTTTCTTTTTCTTTTATAAGACCAGTGAAAACCCTTATCTTCAAACACACCCACATCAAACCTTACATATGATCACAATAAAAGCAATAGAAAAGCATTCAAATACATTGATATATATATATATAATATATATATATATATATATATATATATATTTATATAGAACAAACACGGGATGTTACAATGGATGGAAATTTATTAGTCGATGTTCGAATATTTCAGTTTATAAAGAAAACTTCTTCAGGACAATGAAACTAATAAAGGAGAAAAAAGGATATATGTAGTTAAAAGATGATGGATGTTTTAAATGTGTTGAGTTTGGAAAATGTGTAGAAAAGGTTTGTTACCGTTCATTGATTAATATTCATAATTAAATGTTGATGACATGATTGGTACATGCGAAAGTGAAAATCAAAATGTGATAGGAACACGTGAAGTCGAAAAGCCAAGATGTGATTAGCCCACGAGATGTTGAAAAGGTGTGACATATTCCACATAAATATCAATGTTTATAAACGAGATAAGTATTGATTGTTTAACTATTTAATACATACATATATATATTTTACAAACAAAATTTGGCCTACCTATGGGATCACCCTTAAGTGGCATCCTAGTAGCTTTATACCTAGAATTCCTAGAAGCTGGCCCCTTTAAGTACATCATCCCAAATAACTCCAAGTACTTCTGATACATAGATGACACATTAATCATATACCCGAGTGATATATCACAGAAATCACAAACTAAATAAAGTAGAACCCACCATACAGTTTACACATAAACTAGAAGAATCTAATAACTCCTTACCTTTTCTAGAGATCCTACTCACAAAACAACTTGAATTCAAAGTCCACCACAAACCCCACAGCCAAAAACGACCACATACACTAATACCCACACCAAAAGAGGTATTATCATAGGATTTTACCTTAGAGCCCCCCGCATCTGCACCCCTAAACACTTGAATGATGAATTTACTTACATAGAGAACACCTTACAAAACCTCTCATATCCCAAATCATTTACACAATACACTAAGGACAAAGCCCTCAAAATCCATACCAAATACCAATCCCAAACCACAACCCACACAAACCTACTTAAATCGACACACCCCACATAGATACGTAATTCTATCTAACAATCATACATGACACCATAAAGAAAAATTTAAACAACCTAAGAAAAACTCTCAACAACATATAAAATCTGAAGCAGGCGTGTACATCATACCATGTGAAAATGGAAAAGGAATTGAATCCGACAATATGAGGAAAAATAAGTAAAGAAAAGAAATGTAGATGGATAAAATGAATTTAATAGATATCACATTAATCGATATCACTTACACATGTGTCTCGGTCAGTTTATGTGTGTGAAAATATTTCGCACACATAGAAGAATCGACCTTCATCAGAGTGAACATTTATTTTGAATGAAAAAATTCGTTGGGAAAAAAAAAACAACAGAGATTTTTGGAAATATTCGAAAATCGAATAAACTTAAACTGAACAATCTTACGATAACATCTTAATAAATTAAACAACTTATACAAAATTATCTACCATCTATATTTGCTCCTTTTTTAATTGACCACTGTTTTAACATTTCACCGATTTTTTTCAAAACATAAACTAAGCTCCGAGAAAAATGTTCAACATGTTAATGATAAATAATAACACTTTATTTTTTTTTTTAATTTATTTTTTGTAATAAAAAACTATTTTGTACCATAAGCCCTAGAAAAACCAAATATCCAAATCATAACGATCTATCTCAACGTTCTATTTTTCAGCGTTCCAAATTTTTAAAAAATTCGATTTTCGAATATTTCCAAATTTCTGTTGTTTTTTTGTTTTTTTTCCCCAACGAATTTTTTCATTCAAAATAAATGTTCACTCTGATGAAGGTCGATTCTTCTATGTGTGCGAAATATTTTCACACACATAAACTGACCGAAACACATGTGTAAGTGATATCGATTAATGTGATATCGATTAAATTCATTTTATCCATCTACATTTCTTTTCTTTACTTATTTTTCCTCACATCATACCATGTATGGACCGCCATAAAAATTAAATAGGTGAGACCTAAAAAAAAAATTTTTAAATGCATTTACAAACATAAAAGCAACATTAAATTAGGCAACCACAACAATTTCTCTTCCAACATATACTAAACACAAAACACAACTTTGATTTCAATAGTGCATCCATGTTAGCTTACATCCACAATAAAAGATTAAGGTAAATTTTTGAAGCCAGTGCTATAAGTATCATAGAGAATGTTAATTATAGACCTGGTTTCTTTAACATATCCTTACATCTAGGTAAATCAATCATTAATAGCTACAAAACTACAAACCCTGGCCATAGCAAAAACTCTTTAAACAAGTAATACTTAGCTCGTTTTTAAACATTAATATTTATGTGGAATACGTCACACCTTTTCAACATCTCATGGCCCAATCATGTCTTGGCTTTTTGACTTCACACATTCCTATCACATTTTGATTTTCGCTTTCACATGTAACGATCATGTCATCAACATTCAATTATGAATGTTAATCAATGAACAGTAACAAACCTTTTCTACACATTTTCCAAAATCAACGCATTCAAAACATCCAACGTCTTTTTTAACTCGATAAATCTTTTTTCTCCTTGACTAGTTACTAAAGGGTCCTGAAGAAGGTTTTGCTATAAACCAAAATATTCGAACATTGACACTACGACTAAAAAATTTCCATCCATTGTAACATCCCGTGTTTGTTGTATATTTTCTCCACATACAGTCGGATTAATTTCCTCATTATATATATGTTACATGGGAATTTTTGTGACCCTGAGTTTCATGCTTTAGCACTAACAAATGTGTTAAAGCATGAAACTCAGGATCACAAAAATTCCTATGTAATACATATATATAGTTGTTATATATATCAGTTTTTCTTTCTTTGAAAGTTAATAATTGCTCTGTAAATAATCTAATTTATTGATTATTATACATTGAGCTCTCTCTAGGGATTTATAAAAATCCTTGTATGAGTATATGTTTGCACCTACAAGAGCATACAGTATGGTTATATAGTGAGATTTTGAAGATCTCAAATAGAATCATCCCTTACAACCAGTCATTTGGATTACCTTACACACACATTTATAATTTGAAGGCAATTACAATGCATATATTATAACATACTTAACAATGCTTCAAGAAAATTACCAATTACTTATATATATATATATATATATATATATATATATATATATATATATATATATATATATATAGTTGCCCTTAATTTTTCCAGCTTTAAGCAAGGTTTTATTTTTATATGCTGGAAATAATTACCCAATTCAAAGATCAAACAGAATATTGTTTCAGTTATTCAGAAAAAAAATTTTTTTCTCAAAATACAAAATATATGTGTGTAGATTACAACCCTATCTGCCACATTTCTTCTATTTGACACTAGTGGACACAAAAGGTGTCTGTCAATAGCCACGAGGTGGCATGGTCAATATGGGCATATAAAAAAGGACACACCAAAAGTCAAAGCCTCTTATCTCTCTTAACACTTTCTGCCTTGACAAGCAGGTCACACAATGTGTGTCCCCTATTACATTGCCAGGACAGGTGGGCTTTGAGCCCCCAGCAATCTAGTGCCGCATGGCACACAATAGCATGCCAAACTTGTAAGTTTTTACACATTTTGCCTGAAGATCGCATAGGCGAGAAACTGTCAGTAACCAGGTGTTGACTCCATGTCCACACTACCTTAACTTAAATATAAATGCTCGACCAATGATATTGAGTACTGTCTACCTGCAAATATAGCACCCATATTATCTACAATATATATCATTATCGTGTCGCGCTATTAGCACAGACAATCTCTCTCGAAATGTCCATATTACTCATTGTTCTCGGGGGGGTCCTCTGTGCAGCATCCAATATCCACACAGAGCTGGTCAATGTACGTCTCTGCTGACAGGCCCATACTGGCGTGCACATGTGCTGGCTTCCACAGGAGGACGTCACTTGAGTTCATCCTTGCTTCTCCAGCAGCATCCTGCGTGTCTTGTTCGCCTCACTCGGATGGTTTGGGTGATATGGGACAGGTGACCGTACAGCTGTTTTCTTGTAGGGTGTGGTTTCCACATTTTGTTTAGGATTACACGCAGCGTCCTTGTGCAGCTCCCATCTAGTTTATTCTCAAGATGCTTCATTAGGGTCCAAGTGGTGCAGCCATACAGCAGCACTGACATGACAACAGCTTGGAAGAATTGTCTCTTTAGCTTGATGGGTGCTATATTCTCTACCAGCTACATATCAAAGACTCAACTCCTACTAAATACTCTCCTTTTCATATCAGGACATTTCTCTCATACAACTCTGTTAAGCTCTTTTATTTCATTTGTTATGTTTTTATTTTATTCTCTTTAGATTTGCACAAAACAATAAAATTGTTCTTGTATATATCTACATAAGGAGGTGCATGGTGTAATGATTAGTCATAGGAAATGGACCCATCGACCAGAGTTCAAAACTTGGATGAGGCTGTTTGCATTTCACAGTGCTAATACCCTTGGGAAAGGTATGAATCAAACTATTCTCTCTCCAGCTATAGGTAAATAGTAGGGCAGATATACGCCATCAAATATCTATTCTTTTGTTTTCACAATATGAAATTATAAAGAAAAATATATTTTTTTTTTGAGGTGGCTGAGTTGGTAGAGTATGTGCCTAGAAACCACGAGATTCTGGGTTCAATATCGGTCCTCACCAATTCAGCGTATGAGTAGTACATCTTGGGTCTGTGAGGTAAAGTGGGGAGCGGATGGTAGGTGTAACAATCCACCTCAAATGCAAAAACAATCTCCCTGGTCTAGCATTAGTGTAAAGGGGATTGACTCCCTCGCTATTCAGTTGATACTGACAATAGGCCACTATGTCAACTTTTATTATTATTATTAGATAAAATGCTTACTAACCTGATTGTCTCCACCGCCAGATGCAAAATAATATCCATTTGGAGAAAAGGCACAGGCAGAAGCTCCATTCTAAAATAAATAGATTAAAAAATTTAAAATTAGAATTAAATTTTTTTTAAAAAAACAGAATAAAACAGCATACTTATGTATTTATGAGATGAGGTTTGATATGAATAAGTTTGATATTTCAGATTGTTGTCACCATCTTTATTGAGTATAAACACAATGTTCAGGCCACTGTAACTTTATGCTCTGTTGAGATGTTTTTTTAAATTACCTTAATGATATAATGGAATGATCCATCTTCCCTGTACATCAACAGTGGTTATGGTGCTAGCCACTATTTAAGTACACACAGATCACTGTGTGGGACTTATGTGAAGGACTCCTCACAATACTCCTGTGATCGACCACTCGGCATAACTGGTCATTATGATATAACACTTAGAATAAATCATCTCCAGACTATTTCCCGAGAATTCAAACATGGGTTCAGAGCTGAAATCGTTATCATTCACTCAAAGGCATTCCAAATAGCATAAATGCCACCAGACTTATTGAACAAAAATGCGATTAAATATAGAAAAAATAAAATATTTCTGTCAAAATGTCTGATAGCATTTATGCTGCTTCCCCCCCCCCCAAACTAGTGGTAATGATTTCAGCTCCGAAACCACGTTTGAATTCTTGGGTAATCGTCCCAACAGAGCTTGAGGTTATAGTAGCCTGAACGTTGTGTTTATACAAAAGAAAGATGATGACTACAGGTCCGAAACATCAAAATTATTCAACAATAAAAACAGGTTCTTTTGTGAAAATAACATCATTCATGATGTGGTCATTTTGTGAGTAAAATCCTTTATTAATGCATCTTTATTATACAAATAGAGGTAATTTTCACCTTTAGTTGGCTAAATTCCTAGCAAATAAGGCAATTAGAGTAACCTCCCTTGACTTTCACTTTGAACTAAGCCGGTAGCTATTTTGAAAGTCTCCGTGCAAAATCTTAGAAACTTTTTCGAAAACAATACAAATGCATGCTTTAACACAAAAATATCATAAAATGTGTTCTTAATAACAATTAAGTTCATTTCAGATAATGCGCACACACAATTTTATGTTAGGAAT
Source organism: Doryteuthis pealeii (assembly GCA_023376005.1). Classification (NCBI taxonomy): domain Eukaryota; kingdom Metazoa; phylum Mollusca; class Cephalopoda; order Myopsida; family Loliginidae; genus Doryteuthis; species Doryteuthis pealeii. The sequence goes on from CM042153.1 coordinate 73,669,606, forward strand.
TTTAACAACTAAAAGGTGAAAATAACCCAAATGAAAATCAAAGTAAATCAATGGCTACAAGAATATCAAGAAGGTCAAAAGTGATAATTGTATTTACCTGATGTCCATGAAGGGTATAAAATAAATGACCTTCAACAAGATCAAAAATCTTCAATGTATCATCATCAGAGGCAGAGAGAAGGTAATTTCCTGAACAGTGAAGGGAGACACTATTTACTGGACCTGTATGATCTGAAAATATAAAAATACCATCATGACAAAAAAAAAAAAAAAAAAAAAAAAATCATTTTTATTTAATTCAATTATCATATTGCATAGTACTATAGTAAGATATCTTTCTTTTTATCTAATTCAATTATCATATTGCATAGTACTATAGTAAGATATCTTTCTTTTTATCTAATTCAATTATCATATTGCATATTTAAGGGGACCAATTTTCCGCGATCACGGAATCGCGGACGGAATAACGGAATCGTTAATCTTAAACGGAATCTGAGATTTATAATGAATTTTTCAATAATAAATAAATTGATTTTTTGGTTTTCAAATTTTTGTTTTATTTCTTTCAAAACTTGACTGTCTTTCCAATTTTTTTGTTAAACGTTTTGATAAATAGAACATAACCTAGTTATTTCCTTTAAAATTTATTTTACAAAAATAAATTATTTTTCAGAAAAGTAGGTCGTAGAAATTTCTAAGAAAATGTTTGACTAGTATTATATTTTTCTAAGAAATTGAAATGTTATAGAAGTCAGTCGGCCGGCCAGCTGGCCAGCCATCAAGTCAGCCGGTCAGCCATCATTTTAAAATGGGAAGGTAGACATGTAGAAATTGGAAGGGGGAGATATGAAGATCAAAAAGTTTAACAAATTCATTTCCTTGTATTGGGGTTCCGTTTGATTTTTCAAAATTTACAAGTAAAAGATTTTTAACAACTTGTAACCTTGTTTTAGGAATATGATAAAAGAGTAGTAAATGCTACTATCACGTGACCATACAATTTAGAAATAAAGAAAAAAACTTTCCCAAACGCCATTTCATAAAACTACTGGCTCGTCTACTTGGAAGTTTACCATTACACAGGATTTCTTCCGGATTCATAATTCACCATTGTAAAACAAATTTAAATTGAACAAAAAACCCTCTAATATCATTAATGATTATTTTTTTATATATCTATTTTTCAAAACAGTTGTATGAATAAGCAACAAATTGCCAAGATGGCTGAACCAAATCAATATAGTGAATCACCTTCAACTTCAAAAGTTGGACCTGCTCCTCTAAAAAAACAAAAAAAAAAAAAAAAAAAAAAAAAATGACCCCAGTATCTAAAATTTGTGCTAAAGCCAGAGTAGAGCAATTTCCTGATGACTTTTATGCGGAAGAAAAATATATTATTTTGCAAATTCTGTCTTCATAGGGTTGACACAATCAAGACCATTTAAAATCCAAATCTCATTTGGCAAAAAAGTCTTCAACAAAGTCTTCTCAACTGAAACAGAAGACAATTACAACTTTGTTTAAAAGTAAAGAAGTACAAGAGGATTTTATTCTTGATTTTTTAAAAATGTGTACTTTGTCTGATATTCCTCTACACAAAATTGACAAAATTTCTATTAAAACACTGTAAGGAAGGTGGTGCTATTCCAAGTGTCAATTGTGTTAGGCAACTTCATCTGCCAAAATTGTTTGCTCTTCATTTTGCTGCCCTGAAAACCAAGCTTGCTAATCAATCTGTTTGCATCATAACAGATGAAACCACTGACTGTCGTGACCATAGCATTTTGAATGTGATTGCAAGCATTTGTGGAGAGTCATTTCTCATTGCTGTTGTAACCTTGGGAGAATGCAATTATCAAACCTTAAGTCAGGCATGCATCTGAGCTATAACTCATGTGGATATTGCATTTGATGATATTGTTGCATTTGTAACTGATTCTGCAGCTTATTGTAAAAAAGCTCATAGGGAAGTGTTATCAAATGTCTTTTCTAACAGTTACCATGTGTTGTGCTTAGCCCATATCATAAATCTTGTTGGTGAAGTATTTTCACACTGGTCAGCATTTGATAATGTTACCCAGCTCATTACATTCATCAAGTCAGCCTTTTTTAAAAAGGCTAGTCGAAAAAAGCGATACCTTAATGGCTTGAAGCTTCCTTGCCTAAGGAACATGTGAAGTTACCCCTGTGCCAGTGGCAACCAGATGGAATTCATGGTTTAATGCAGCCATATATCACTCATCCTTTGTGCAATTTTATGAAGGGTTCTTTAAACAAGAAAAGAGCCATGGCCTTGCAGTAGATAGGATTCTGGAATTAGTAGATGATGGTTGACTACATCATGCCTCTTACCATAATTTGCACTTGAATCTGCATTTTATAAAAAGAGAACTGCATCCGTTTAATAACAGTTTTGAAAAGCTTAGAAGAAACCAAGTCTCCACTTGGATGTGTTGTTTATAACATGATGGAGGATGTAAAACAGTATTTGCATACTGGTACATCAAAATCAACATTTGGTGTAGAAACTGACTGTCTTCTGTCTGAACTAGAAAATACAGAGAGGGAGAGAGTTATCTCAAATTTCCAAGATTTGTTCAGCACATCTTTTTCAAAACTGAATAAATAACTGGATGCTCACCCTGTATATAACTTTTACAAGGCATCTCCGTTGTTTGATCGTAGACATCTACCTTGTATAAGCCATGACATTGACAGTTTTTCAGCTATTAAGGACTTGCAAGATCCTTCTACTGATCTTCTTGAAGAATTCCAAATTTATGTGAATTACAAAGATGCCTTACCAAATCCTTTTAACATCCCAGCATTTTGGAATGCAAATAAGAGTAGATTTCCTCTTCTGGAACGGATTGCCAATAAGGTCATACGGATGCCTGTTACCAGCGTAGATATTGAACGTTCATTTTCTCAATATAAACATTTACTAAATAAACAACGTGAAAGTCTTACTCCTGAAAACACCAAGCAACTTACAATGTTGTATTACAATGGAGATTTAGAAAACAGATTTGAAGATTGCTAATTTTTTTATTTGGGAAATATTCAATTTCAAATTTGAGCAGTATTTCAACTTGAGATAAGTTGTTTTATTCAAATTTTGAATTAATATATCATATTTGTTTTTATATTTTGTCACAAAGATTCAATTATTATATTTCAATTCCTGTTTTGTAAAATTTTAGTCAAAATGTTTGACTTTCTCAGATATTTATTGTTGAGATTCAAGTTATTTGCTGTTGATTCTTTAAATGGGATTTTTCTGTTAATTTTGATATTGCAAATCAATGATTATAAATCAAACTGGATCCCTTTACTTAAAAACACAAAAACAATCTGAATGTGTTCTTCCTTATAGAAGGAAACTCTTTAAAAGTTCTACCTCAAAGATAATTATGCACTGCAACATTTCATTGTTTAGTCATGTTACATATTTATTTTTACATATAATTTATTTTTGGACTTTGATTACACAATTTCAAAAAATTTATAGACATTTGCTATTTCTTTATATGTAATAAAACTTTGAATGATGTTTTTGTTTTCAGTTTTAATAATTATACCAAATTTTATTTCAATTTTTTTCACAAAATACAATAAAAATGGGAATTACCAAAAGTGGAAACGGAAAAAAACGGAATTGACTAAAAGTGGAAACGGAATTATGAAAAATTTGAAACGGAAAATCGGGGGCCCTACATATTACTATAGTAAGATATCTTTCTTTTTATCTAATTCAATTATCATATTGCATAGTACTATGTAATATAGTAAACTCAGAGACATATTTTTGTGTACACAATTTAAAAAAAGAATTATTCCCCTGAATATTTCTTGATCAACATGTACATGGGAACAATCAACAGCACAGACAGAATATGTTTGGCCCTAGTGAGCTGTGGGCTTCAACTCTCTCTGACTAAAATTCTACTTTCCCAGAGTCACTTAGTCCTGTGACTTTCTAAGCCAATGTGTGCCCCACCCCAGAAGACTCCGAGATCAAGGCTGATGCCAATCAAACTATGAACTTCCATCTGTAAGTTTCCAGTATTATTGCTGACTAGCAGGACCTGTATATATATACCACAGTATGATAATTTAATTATCACAACATTTGATATGTTTACTTAGAGCTATTGCTAAATAGTTCAATATGTAAAAAGTATAATAATCTTGATTTAACTCTCTCTCACTCTTTTTTTTCTTCTTTCTTTCCTTCTTTTCATCATGTTCAATTGAAACAGATTAGTGTTATCACTTCTGCATGCTCAACCCCCCTCTATCTTTCTCCTACTCTCTTCCTTTCTTTCTTATTATATTTTTTCTGTGTAGCATGTCCTTTTTCTTCTTTCTTTATAATAAACATAGAATGCTCCATTATTTAGCTGAGGTGACGACACTCATAAGAAATAAGAATTCGGCAGATAATCAGAATTTACATTTTTGCATTTAATTTTGGGCGATTTGGAAGGTCTCATTTTAAACCAGAGGGTGTTGCAAGATAGATTTGTACAATTAAAGAACACGAGTATTAATATATAGATAATTAGTTTCAGTTTAATATAATAAATCGAGTGGCCTGGTGTCTTGACGTTAAGCAAGACACAGAGAGGGGGTTAGGCGGAGAGGAGAGTAGCGTCAACAAACAAAGAGAGCCAGAAAGAGGGAGAAAAGACAGCAGCCTCAGAAAGCACCACAGTTTGTGTGCAGTCAGTGCGCCAAAGACTATCACTCAGGAATTGGTCTGCACATCACTTCCATAGATGCAGATAATTTATTTATTTATTTTTTTGACACCACGCCATCATTCTTAGTGGACGGAAAGGTGCAACCAATATAATGGATTAAAAAATAACCTTACCTGTAAAATGAAGTAACCTTTTTTTAGTTCGAATGTCCCACATTTTGACACAATTGTCACTTCCGACAGAAGCCACAGCCAAACCAGACGGATGAAACTGAAGATCATAAATAAACCTACAAAAAAAAAATAATAAATAAAAAAAAAAAAAAAAAAAAAAATTGAAAAAAAAAAATTTATAAAATTGTAGATTTTCAGTATTTCTACACAAAGATAGAAACCAGGCCCCGACACTAACTTTTTTCATGACCATCCTGAACAGAAATTATCAACCGTCCCGTAAGGGGTTTGGACCGTCCCGAAATCAAAATATTTTTTGTTTAATTCATTAGCATCATCTATACTTGTCAGTCATCAGTAGCATAATAACATGTAATAAAACATTAAGAAAAGCTGAAGCAGTGATAATTCTGGATATTTGGACAAAAAATCCATTTCTTAGTGTGTTTTTGAGCTAAAAAAAAAAAAAAAAAAAAAAAAAAAAACTTTTTTACTTTAAGTTATCCTGAGTAGGTTAGTAGTACATAATTCGGTCCTTTAAACTATCTCCCTCCACCATTATTACATGGCTTTGAGAATAGTGCAGTGCTGTAGCCTCATTTTGAGGTCAGCATTCGGGCAATTACTGGACGGCCATTATTGGAATGTAATACTAACTTTAGGAAAATTTTTTACCATCCCCGGCAAACTGTCCCGGATGACGTATTGATCGTCCCGATGTAATTTTTATCGGTCCTCGGTGTTAATGTAGAGCCCTGATAGAAACCAATGAAATATTTATGTTTTCCTGACTTTAAATTATACATCAAATAAATAAAGAATAAATAAATAAAGAATCAAATAATAAAAGCTTATTTAATTCAGATAAGTAAAAATAAAAAATAAAATTCTTACCCTGTGTCATTGAAGGTTTGAATACTTTTTCTTGTAGCGTATGTCCCATAAGCGCAAAGTTTTGTCATCACTTCCTGAAGCTACAAGTTTGGAATCTTTAGAAAATCTGAAAAGACCAAATGATAATTTTATAATAAAACTGTTCATACCAGCATTGATTTTAAAACTAGCAGGACCTGTGGATATACCACAATATGATAATTTAATCATTAGAATGTTTGATATGTTTACTTAAAAGCTATTGCAAAATAGTTTAATATGTAAGTAAGTAAAGTTGTCAGGGTGGCCTAAAATCGGTATCAGCCAGACAGCGAGCAAGTCTATCCCCTTTCACTCATACTAGACCAAGGAGATTGTTTTGGCATCTGAGGTGGAGTGCACACCTACCATCAGCTCCTCACTTTACTGCACAGATCCAGGTGCTGCTCATACGCCGAGTTGGCGTATGAGCAGCCAACGGGCAATGTATAAAATATATTTTGAAAAATTGCCTGAGGTGGGGGAGTTAAAATTCAATTTCAATAAACTAAATTTATACAGTTTAATTTTGTAGAAAAATAAATTTCTTTAAAAATTATTTTTTGATAAATAAAATTTATTTAAGAAATGTTTGTACACTCAATGAATAAATGAATACATGTTGTTGCGCTCTTAATTCATTTTCTTAGACTCTAAGAAATTAGAGATTTAATAAAGTTTATGTTTATTAATGTAAGCATTTATTTATTGAAGTAAGAACTAAATTAATTGGACTATATAACCTTTAAGCACCCAATCTGCGATCTCGATTCATAAGGACATGTTTTTCATTTACACCGTCAAAATCCAGTTGTTTAACAGATGATTTTTAGAGTTTGTTTTTTTAATTATAAAACTAACCCATAACCCTAACCCTAAATCATCTGTTAAACAACCAGGTTTTGACTGTGTAAATGAAAAACATGTCCTTATGAATCGAGATCGCAGATGGGGTGCTTAAAGGTTATATGGTCCAATTAATTAAACAATTTTATTTAATTTTTTAAAATTAAAATAGAATTTATATAAAGTAAAATTAAAAAGCTATTTTAATAATCTATTACGGAATAGAATTAAACTTGAATATATATTGTTTAAACAAACAAAATCCTACACTATTAATTACTTTGCTAAAATTAATTCAAATAAATATAGTACAGATGAAAAATAACATCAGTAATAAAGAATAACAACCATATGAATTTTAACATTCATAATAAATAATAGATAATAAAAATAAATAATAATACATGTTGTTACACTCTTCATTCATTTTCTTAGAGACTTATAAATTTTATATAAATAATTTTATATTTAATATATATTAATTAATAATATAATAATAAATTTTATATTTATTAGAATATGCATTTATTTATCAAATAATGTTATGTTGTTGGCATCCTTCTGTCTGCAAAAGACAATGGAGTAGTGTCCAAATGGATTTTTTTCTTTTCTTTGAACTACATAGCCTGGGCAGGTTGATATGAAGGACGTGCTGTTGCCCAAACAGCAGACCCTCCCCTCTCCACACTGCTGCAGTAGTCCAAAGGAAAGATAAGAAACCGATGCAGTTTGGCAACGGCAGTGTCGCAGGAGTTGCTGCATAGCACCGAAGTTCAGCGATACTCCATCCTAGGACTTTGGCTCCGGATTTGTTTTCGGGGTTTACTCGCCTAACTTTTTTATTTATTCAAATAAGTATTAAATTAATTGAATAACTTCATTTAATTTTTAAAGAACAAAATCAGATTATACAAATTAAAATCAAAAAGCTTTTTAAATAATCTAATAGACAGACCGAATATAATACACCCGTAGTTTTTGCATTTTTAAAATATATGTAAACAAACCCTACTTCCGTTTATTTTTGCAGATTCAAAGTAAACTTTAAATTAATTGAATAACTTTATTTCATTTTTAAAGAAAAATAAAAAAAAAATAAAATTTATATAAATCAAAATTAAAAGCTATTTAAATAATGTAAAACTGAATAAAGATAAACCGTATTGTTGCATTTTAAAAAATAAATCTAAACAAATTACTTCCTTTTGAATCTTATGGATTAAATTACTGCTATGAAAAGTTTATATGAAGATATTTTGTTTCTAGATTATATTTTCATAAAAAAAATCCATATGCTAGATAACTTTAAATATATATTAAAATAAAACAAACTATATATAAATCCAACTATTGGACATGTATACTTCTTTAAAAAAGCGACAGTAGACCAGGAATTTTGCGTACCTTGTTCTGAGTATATATATACATAAATTAACATTGCTCTTTATTTTAATGTAGTAGTGATATTGATTATAAATTAAATACTCATTGATAATCTTCCATAATTCCTGAAATGACTGTGATGTAAGCAGTGACATAGTTTGGTTACAGACAAAAGTAATCGAATCTCCATTATATATAGATGGCTTGGTAGTCCAAAAACACCTGGAATTCAATTAAAGGTGTGACACCCATCCCTCAATAGGAATGAAAACAACAGATCCTGTTATAGCATGAATAACAAGAATCCCCAACCACCAGAAACGTCAGAATCCCACAGAACGGAACTTTCGAACTACCATCCTTTCAGTCCAACTGCTGTCGGCGCACCGAGACACTCAGCGCGGTATTCCGCTAACGCCGGCCCATCCCAGACCAACCGCGATATACCTTCGTCAACCCGCAGCGCCGGGTGTATCCTCGTTCTCATCCTGCCTAACCAAGCTGGTAAGGCGTTCAGCTTGTGTTAATTATAATATCTATCTTCTGCTGCCCTTGACAGAGATTTGGAACTCTGCAATTAGAGATATTACGTCAACTTTAAACTTTCTACCTGAACTCCTTTATCCACTAGCCACTGCTATCCAACACGATATAGATACACTTTTGTTCACTAAAACACATTTAAGTTATCAATTTGTGTTGCATCAAAGAAAAAGTATTATTTACTGAAAAAGCAACAACATTCAAATTCTATTAC
>CM042153.1:73678395-73835895 GCA_023376005.1 Doryteuthis pealeii
ACACACCCACACACACATGATATACATACATACATATGCAACACATATATTTAAGAACTAAACTTAAATGTATATACACACCACACACTATAGACATACACACAAACACATATATGCACATACACACACAACACCACACACAACGCACCACATGCACACACACACGCACACCTATACTTAGAAATAATATATAAATGTGTTTGCTGAGAATATTTAAAATTTGTTGTTTTGTTGGAATGAAAAGATATACAATGTTTTACAGTGAAAAATTAATTCTTTGTTGCGAAGGAAAATTATTTCTATAAAAGGAAAAAACGTATTCTTGTTAAAAAAGGATAAAAAACAATTTTTTTTCTAAAGAAGGAAAATTTATCTCAAAAAAAAGAAAAAAAAAAAAAAAACAGGAAGCTGGTCCACTCCGATTATTGTGATTCAAATTCTGAGTGACTTCTCTTTTTCTGTGATTTAAGATCCGACACGTACAATACCAAAAAAACTTACTCTTAATTAAGTAGATGAAGGCTTAATATTTTTAAAGATGACCAAAAAAATGAATTCATGCTTTCTTATTTGTTCAAACCCGAAACATTGTGAAAGAGAGAAAATTTTTTTTGTTGTTGTGGGGGGACAAAAAATTTGGGCCTTCGTAAAGGGGGGGGGGGGAATATGGAATTACATAAAGAGACATAAAAACTGACATGTGGGGTGTAAAATGTTATTTCCTATGTAATTTCCTCAAAATATTCTGCTTTTATATTGGATGAGAAATCGTTAATATAAAGGATTTTCCCCTGAAACTTCGTTTTGTAAGCTTTTAATCAAGTCTTATGCCTAAGCTAAGAACTTTAAGAAGGTTTCCCGCTGAGCAATTTCATTCTCAACAAGATCCCTCAAGGTGGAATCAATTTTCTTTAATTTAAAAAAGAGCTTTTTCCCCACTCAAATTTGAGTTTTGCGGGGAAATATCTGCACATAAACTATAGAAGAAAAAAGAAAATTAATGATTGGTTCCCGGGAATTTTGGGCCTTACAACATCATACTTCACTCACCAGGCGAAAATATGTGAAAGTCGATTGCCTTTAAAAGAGTGTTCTTTATAAGAAAAAAACAATGTATTACAATTAATGCTCTTCCATAGTAAAGAAAAGTTACTTTCTGAAAGAAATCAATTGATTTACTCTCATTTTCCAAAAGTCATGCACGTTCGGCCAAATAGTGCCGGTGCACTAGTGTTCACACAAAATACCTCAAAGACAAACAGAAATTCGCCTGTAGAGACGTGAAAGCAAACTACTGGACAGTGATCTGTCTCAACTCCTTATCACATGCCTTCTGAGGATCGATCGATATTTTAAACTAACACTGTTTCGCTTGCTGACCGCTATTGAAGCCAACCAGAACTCGCATCCTCCGAAGTCAAAAGCGCGCGAAAAACTATTATACTTCTTACTGATAAACTGATAATGATAAACTATTATTTTGTTTATTTTTCTAACCATCTATACATATATAAAGGGAAGTTGTTGTGCATGATGTATGTATGTTGTATGTCGAGGAAACTACGAAAATAAAATAATTAATAACAAATAAATATATAACCGTCCCTATCACTAGAGTTGATTTGAGCAAAATTTAGATGATATTTATTATATTCCTGAAAATGATTAAAAAAAAAATAAAATTGAATAGTTAACAGAATAATTTTTTTTTTTTTTGATATTCTTGCATATATTATTTAAATGAGAGACACTGGAATTTTTTTTTTCTAAATTTTTTTTCATCTTTTTCGACAGTCTGCTTTGCCACTTTTCTTTCTGGCCGCACACACCAAGCCAAATCAACGCAAGGCGTTTTGCTTAGGATTTTTAATGGGGATTCCTCGATGATCCAACTCACAATTTAGGGAAATAATGGGTCCCAATACTACTTTTTGCTCTCTTTCTACCCATCAACACCGGTACCACTTCTAGCCTATATATATATAAGGACCAGTTGGTGTGTATGATATGTATGTCCGGAGAGAAATTTACAAAAATAAAAACAATTAACAACCAATAGTAATAATATATACACATTCACTATTCACCAGAGCTTGCGTTTTGTGAAAAAACAAAAATTACGAAGTTTCGATGTTATCACGAAGTATTCTGAATAAAAAAATATACATTAAATAATAATGATCTTTGACACTAAAAACTTGCCCAACCATTAATCACATTTTCTTTGATCCACCCCTATTCCAGCTGATGGACTGGACCACTTCTATTTTAATTCATAGAAGACCGATCTGCACTGTAATAACACACCATGAAGATATTGTCTTTTATTTGGCGGAAGCTGTTGTTAAGGTTGGATTAGAATTTTCTTACACATACTCTTTACATCTCAAGAATTCTATTATTAATGATGACACCAATAAAATCATTATTTAATTGTTTAAATTGTGGACTGAAATTACTTATTCTCAAATTTACGTATTTTTTTATCTTCTATTATAATGGAGATTCGTGTTTCTCTGTTGAACCAAAACTAGTAACTGCTTACGTCACAAACGTCAGGGAAATTGGTTAAGTATTATCCAACGAGTATTTATCATATTTAAACCCTTACATAGGTAGAATTTATCGCTCCACATTGTTTTTAAAGAGGTTTTTAATAAATACATACATCCCGGTCATATATATTAATACTTTTAAAAATTATTTTTACCCTCGCTCTTTTTTTTTTTTTTCAGTAACAAGTAGTTAACTAAACTGTACAAATAGTAAATACTTATGATTTTGTGTAAAATTATATGTTTTAAAAATATTCAAAATAATTATTTAATTGATATTGATAGATGCCGCAACATTTTATTTGAGAGGGCACCAACTAAGTTTCCATTCATTTGTTTTGTTTTTAATAATTTCATGATTTTAACTTACTTATGATACAAAACCTCGACATTGAATGTTTTCCCCATCCGCTCAAGCAATATCTTTCGAAAATAATTTTTACACCACCTGGAGGGTGTTTCCTTTTTCTTTTTTTTTTTTTTTTTTTTGCCATTACTTGTAATAATTTCTGTCTGTATGATGCACAATTTGTTGGGAATTACAGTTACGTGGAATAATATAAGGATAATAATAAATAATATAAATGATCTCTCTGTTCTGCGATTTATTGGATAATCGAACGGCATTCACCTGGACCTACATATAGACACTCGATTCAAACGTGATTTCCTTCAGTATTGATCAAAGAAGCAATAATATATAAAATTGATTATATTAAGAAATCAATGCTGCCACCAAAAAATTGATTTTATTTTAAGCACAGTTAATAAATATTAAGCGTAGTTTACGTTATAAGGACATTTTATGGGGCGGCGATGTATTAATATAAATAAAATAAGGATTAGCGTTTGGTGAAGCAATTTCTTCCCTAAGCACCTGTGGCATTGATCTCTCTCTCTCTCTCTCTCGCTCTCTCGCTCCTCTCTTCTCTTCCTCTCTCTTCTCTCTCTGCTCTCTTCTCTCTCTCTCTCTCTCCTCTCTCTCGCTCTTCTCTTCTATTGGTGTAGTTCGGCACATCATTCGCGCACAGCTGTGAAAATGGGAGACTTATCATCGGTAAGAGTTGCGGCTAAAGTGACTATGGGGGGGCCTGTCACGTCCGTTCACTTGCAGATTCGATAGAAAATGTTGCTATTGTTACATCAATAAATCTCTCGACTTGGAAGAACTGTTGTCCGCTGGTTTGGCAAATGCAATAGAACTTCCTATTGAAGTTCTGTTCAGGCGAATGCACGAATAACGCGTGTGCGCATGCGCTGACAAGTAATCGTAGGGACCAATAAAACCAGGAATGCATTTATGTCCCATTAAAAGCAGGAATAAAAACTGCTCTACCTGTTCCATGTTCTTTCTTTCTTTTTTCCTTTCAATTTTAATTTAACTCTCTCTCTCTCTTCTCTCATCTTCTCTCTTCCTCCTTTCTCTCTCTCTCTCCTCTTCTCTCTTTAAGCCTATCGGAAAATGGGTTTTGAGGAAAAATAAATAAATAGATAATAATAACAGACGAACAATGAAATTAGAAATTAGAAATCAGTGAATCACTAATTAGAACTAAGCCTATTCTAGTAGTGACCACCCAAGCAGGTTTACAGGTTTGAATTCAGAGTTTTCCTCTCCTATGGGTTGCCTAACCAAGATTAAAGGAGCCCAGTCGCTCTACTATTTACCCATATCCGGGGGTGAGTAGTTGGATTCATACCTTTCCCGAGGTTATTTAGCGTTATGTGAATGTAGCTTCATCCAGGATTTTGAACTCGGATCGACGCATCCATGTCCTTCTACTCTAAGCATTACACCACGCGCCTCCAACTGATTAGCTTCTCGAACGAGGCTCAGACGCAAAACGGCATATCATACTAGCAAAATTGTATATCATACAGAATTTATTAACAAGTGTAAAAACCGTAACTGCTCTTAGAGAACAGAACAATTTCCAGTACAATTAGATAATGAATTTGTGAAGTCAAGCGTTTTAATAATCAAAATCCTCGATATATTATATATGATTAAGAAATTTTAATCAAATCTAAACACTTTCCCAAGTAGAAGTATTAATGATGACCAATCGGTCCCAGTGTCGTCTAATACAGAAAATTATTATAGAAAACGTAAAAATTAAATGGTAAATATCTAAATATAGATTTGATGATGCTATGCAGCATGACTTCATGAATGATGACGATGAACCTTAATCGTACTATAATATATATCTATTTAATAAATTTATATATATATATGTGTGTTGTGTGTGGTGTGTGTGTGTGTGTCCAAGCCCTCCGCGCGAGTAGGATACGACACACGGTCAATTTCTTCAGCGTTTAATAGGTTTCTTTCTCCTAGGGGACTGTGCACTAACCAAGTTATAGAGCCCAGTTCGCCCCTACTATTTTGCCCATGATAGAGGGAGATAGTCGTATTTATATACCTTTTCTCTTATGATATTTAGCCACTATGTGAAATGCAAACAGCCTCATCCTGGATTTGAACTCGTCTCGTTGTGTCCATTTCCTACGACGTAACCATTAACACATGATCCAGAATCGTATTATGTTTGCTTTTAAAGTAATAATGCAGATTTATAAATGTGGAAGAGAACAGTAGAAGAACATAGTGTACTATTTAAGCCCATCGCTGGGGAATGAAGATGTAATTACCATTCCCGTGGTATTAGTCTTGAAAGTGAACGTAATAGTGCGACTGGAATTCAAACTTGCTTACTAAGGTGCCGGAGTCCAGCACGTTAGCCATTATGCCATGAGGACTCATTTCTTCTTCTTCTTCTTCTTCCTTCTCTTCTTCTTCTTCTTCTTCTTCTTCTTTTGAGAAGAACAATGTAGATAAATAAGTTAATATAATATAATATTTACCATCCCTCAGAACGCAGGATGTGACACAGGCCAAAAAAAGAGTTAACAGGTTTAAATTCAGAGTTTTCCTTCTCCTAGACTAGTTACCATACCATGTTAAAAAGCCCAGTCTGTCCTACTATTTTACCATAACTGGAGGAGAATAGTTGGATTCATACTTTTCTCAGATATTAGCGCTGAATAGTGCAATTAAAGAGATAATAGTACAGGAATTGAACTCGGGTCGTTGAGCTGATTTCTACAACGGTACACCATTACACAAAACACGCCTCCGATCTTAGATTATGTTTTGATTTTTAAGTAATAATGCAGTTTCATAAATGTGGGAAAGAGAACAAGTACTATTTAAACCATTGTGGGGATGAAGTGTTCCTTTTCCCCCGAGGTTACTATGATGCCGGGCAAGGTCCGCTCTGCACTTAAGCCAACATGCCACGTGGACCTCCCATGGTTTTGTGCATGTATATATAGTTCGCATATGAGTAGGCATGGAAACGTGATTTATAAATTGTTAAATATGGATTTTAATAATAAAATGTTATCAATAATACATCATTTCCTATTTATTTTTCAATCTAGGGTTATTTAAATATTTAAAAGCCATTCAAAATCCGTGTTCGCCATTGTTAAGAGTTCATCTGTTCTATTGTTGTTCACTTTTAATTGCTAATTACTCTGTTCATCTTGTATCTTTGCCCAGTAACCTTTTCCTGTGTCTTACTACTTGGTGTATTTTCTTCCTATTTTCTCTGTAAACTCTGATACTAAGTTAAAGAGTTTTATTGAGTTAATACCATAACCTTTTGTAGTTGGATGCTGCTTGTACATAGTAAATCAGCTAAACACTGCCTTAGAGTGATGAAACAATTATTTTTAGAAATAAACAGATAACTTTCTTAGCGATCAACAACAAAAGATTTATTCAAATAAATACTCTCTGAATAAGCCGACGATATATTTTTCAAACTTAGGTTATTTAATATTTAAAAGCCACTGTTAGATCCGTGTCGCTATGTAAGGAGTTCAGTTGTTCTGTTGTTTTTCACAGAATCCCAGTTTTTGTCCTTGTAATATATATTAGTCTAAAGTCTGTAGTTAGCCCTGTATACGTATAAGTACAGTCTGTAGATTTTCCCTATAATATGTCTTAGTCCAACTCTGTAATGTTCTTGGTAATATGTATAAGTCCAGGCTGTAGTAAATCCTCTGGTGTTAATTCAATAGATAGATTTTGCTGACAGAAAGTTCAACCAGTAATTGATTTGAGGACAGTTGCAAACGATCTTAAATGCTTTCTGTACTCGTCTATCATAGGTCAATTTTACCGGAAGTGCCTGCTATTGTTGAGAAAGTTCATAAATAGAAAGTGCGATTTCACATACTATCTTATGCCACAGATAATCCACAAACCATATTTGCAAAGAACAGTAGTTGTACTATTTAACGTTTATATTGGAACCCAACCCCTCTGCCACGCATAGGAAGTGACATAAGTCAATTTTAGCAAAGCTTGAACAAATCTTTCTCCCATAGACTAGTTGACTAGAGAATCCGTTTTCCCTACTATTACCCAGAGAAGAGATTGATTCGTGCATTTTCGAGAGTAATAGCACGAAGCGAAACGCAAACGGCCTCGTCCAGGATTTGACCTCAGGCCTGTTCCATTTCATTATGAGGATAACCGTTACAAAAAGTACATTCAAAGACTTAGTGAAGTTGGTTAGTTGTTTTATTTTACGCCATATCAACCCTTTTCGGTTTTTTAATGCCGAATTAAGTCATTTTGATAAACCAAAGGACTCGGGTTGCTTACATACCTGATGTTGCTTAAATGTTCACCCAATTACATATTGAAACAGGCTTATTTCTTAACCTCGGGATTATAGCTGCGAACCGGTGCTTTCAGGCGTCTTCTTGTCTTGTGGCAGCATTTATCTGAGGGGTTTTAACGGCTCCATCCATTAAATTCACTGAGTCCTCATGAAGACCGACCATGGTGTGATCTAGAAAGTCAAGCGGATTATCATGGAAATAGAAAGTAATCAAGGAGCCCAAAAAAAACCCACATGCAGACACTTGTTTTGCCACAGATTATCCAGCAGATGCAAGGACGAAAGATCAAAAGCTGGAGGAGCGTGTGTAATGGTTAGCGTGTAGGAAATGGATCGTCGTCCAGTTTCAAATCCTGGATGAAGCTACAGTTCCACATGCGCTAATACCCTTGGGAAAGTATGAATCCAGCTACCTGTCTTAAATTATGGATAAATAGTAGGGCAGACTGGCTCTTTAAACCTTGGTGTGGAACCGGTTTAGGGGGAAAAGCCGTCTAGGAGAAAGAAAACTCTGAATTCAAACATATAACTCCGCTTGGGGTGTCACCTACTAAGAATAGGCTCTGTTCATAATTAGTGATATATTTCACTAATTTATAATTTAACCGCGATTTCCGGTACAGACGCCTCTTGGAATTTTCACCAGAGTCCCTTTAGTCGGGTTGTGGCTCTAATACCACTGGTGCCAAACCCTGGCGTTCCCGACATCATAGCTCTGACACTATAACGTTTATACCGCCCTGTCGCGATGAAGAGGTTGAACTTTCAGCGTGACGGGATCGTAATTAGTGAAGCTGGATGCCCTGAAGACTTATCGTGGAATGATTCTTGGGACAAGATAATATAATATATCTTGCTCGCGCATTACATCACTTTTAGACTAATACCATTGGAAAGGATGCTCATGTCCCTCAGCTATGGGTTAAATAGTACTGTTTTCATCTCTTAATCCTGGGGTGTTTGTAGAGAAATGTAATTGTCTAGTCTGCCAAAAAGGTATTAATTTTCCTTTCTCAGTTAAGGACTAAGAATTAAGTCGTCAGGCCTAAAGTCAGCGTATTCAGAAAGACACGAAGGGGTCTATCACCTTTCACTGTCGCTAGACCAAGCGAGATGTTTTGTGTCTGAATTTAACTATAGGGGACTTACGATCTCCAGGAGCACAGCAGCGTATTCTGTCCACTTGCCGACATATCGCGATATAATATAGTTTCAAATTTCAGCATTAAAACCCATAGAGTTGACCAAACCGTTAAACTAAATTAAATCAAACCTCAATATGCGATGACTGACATGTTTATAGGTAATACCCCAAACCCGTACACCTCAGTGAGATGTTACTCATCGAAAGTATGAGGCCACCAGGGGGATCGAACTCGGTTTTCAATAGTAATGGATCTGCGAGGACTTAACTTGTAACAAGTACACTACAATGTGACGTCTTGATTGAAGGATGTATAAAACAGACCAATTATCGAAGTACAAGATATGCATTGAGAAATCTTTTACATCGTTTCGAATTTTCGTTAAAATAGTGCACTCGTAGTGATCCTATCAAACAAAAGGATACGTATATGTAATTCAATTGACTGGTTTGTCAAATTCAAACACGACATTCTCTCATAACTCTACTCACCCGCCAAAATGTCACTTTCTTGCAATTCCGTAATTCTCACCGTGTTCGCCTTCACGAGAATCGCCAATCTTCTCCCAGACATTAGTTTTTTATCATCATCCACCCCATTCCCACAATGCCTCTCCACTTCCGTCTACACTATATTATAGAGAGGCACTCATGGCTGCAATTTTTCTCGGCTATGAGTAGTGAATTTTTCATCTTTTTTATTTTTATTTTATATATCAACTACAGGAGCGATTTATCGATTGAACACTGTTATATCGATGGTATGTTTGTTTGTTTTAATGAGTTAATGTTAAAAGCTCTCTTATTCGTGACAAATATCATGTTTGATAATGTTTCAACTTTAGATTAAATGTCCCAGCAATTTTGTATATCAGTGTTTTTCTTTTTCGAAACGAATAGATCGATGGATTACACAACTTTCAAACGCAAAAAGGTGACAGTAAAGAATATTTATTAACGATTTGAATTTCAGATCAGCCGACGATAATTAAAGTATTGAATTACCAAAGGACCGTCCATTACACTTCTTGAAATTCGTGTAGATTGATGTTTTTATTATGCAAAATTGACTAACATTTTCTTAATTTGATTAGCATTAGAATATTTTGATCCGTCGGATAAATTAAAAGGTCCTTTTTGAATCTTTGATAATCATAAATAGTTTGATATATATAATATATAATATTATATTATTATTATATATTATATATATATATATATTTTTTTTTTATATATAATTATATATATATATATCCCTCCTATCTTGCTTTGGTAGGTGTTGGTAGTGGTTATCGGTGCCCACATACCTACGACTTTCGTTTGACACACTAGTTCCTGGTGCACCAGAAACAATAAAATCAAAATACTAGTTGAGTCCAAAGTTTTGCAATATTTTAGTACGAGCAGGACTTACTGTTTTACTTTCAGGTGACCGTACAGCTGTTTTCTTGTAGGGTGGTTTCCACATTTTGTTTAGGATTACACGCAGCGTCCTTGTGCAGCTCCCATCTAGTTATTCTCAAGATGCTTCATTAGGGTCCAAGTGGTGCAGCCATACAGCAGCACTGACATGACAAACAGCTTGGAAAGAATTGTCTCTTTAGCTTGATGGGTGCTATATTCCACCAGCTACATATCAAAGACTCAACTCCTACTAAATACTCTCTTTTCATATCAGGACATTTCTCTCATACAACTCTGTAAGCTCTTTATTCATTTGTTATTTTTTATTTTATTCTCTTTAGATTTGCACAAAACAATAAAATTGTTCTTGTATATATTACATAAGGAGGTGCATGGTGTAATGATTAGTCATAGGATGGACCCATCGACCAGAGTTCAAAACTTGGATGAGGCTGTTTGCATTTCACAGTGCTAATCCCTTGGGAAAGGTATGAATCAAACTATTCTCTCTCCAGCTATAGTAAATAGTAGGGCAATATACGCCATCAAATATCTATTCTTTTGTTTTTCACAATATGAAATTATAAAGAAAATATATAATTGTTTTTTGAGGTGGCTGATTGGTAGAGTATGTGCCTAGAAACCACGAGATTCTGGGTTCAATATCGGTCCTCACCAATTCAGCGTATGAGTAGTACATCTTGGTCTGTTGAGGTAAAGTGGGGAGCGGATGGTAGGTGTAACAATCCACCTCAAATGCAAAACAATCTCCCTGGTCTAGCATTAGTGTAAAGGGGATTGACTCCCTCGCTATTCAGTTGATACTGACAATAGGCCACTATGTCAACTTTTATATTATTATTAGATAAAATGCTTACTAACCTGATTGTCTCCACCGCCAGATGCAAAAAATATCCATTGGAGAAAAGGCACAGCAGAAGCTC
This sequence comes from Doryteuthis pealeii, assembly GCA_023376005.1. Taxonomy (NCBI): domain Eukaryota; kingdom Metazoa; phylum Mollusca; class Cephalopoda; order Myopsida; family Loliginidae; genus Doryteuthis; species Doryteuthis pealeii. The sequence goes on from CM042153.1 coordinate 73,689,143, forward strand.
CATTCTAAAATAAAAGATTAAAAAATTTAAAATTAGAATTAAATTTTTTTTAAAAAAAACAGAATAAAAACAGCATACTTATGTATTTATGAGATGAGGTTTTGATATGAATAAGTTTGATATTTCAGATTGTTGTCACCATCTTTATTGGTATAAACACAAGTTCAGCCACTGTAACTTATGCTCTGTTGAGATGTTTTTTTAAATTACCTTAATGATATAATGGAATGATCCATCTTCCCTGTACATCAACAGTGTTATGTGCTAGCCACTATTTAAGTACACACAGATCACTGTGGGACTTATGTGAAGGACTCCTCACAATACTCCTGTGATCGACCACTCGGCATAACTGGTCATTATGATAAACACTTAGAAAATCAATCTCCAGACTATTCCCGAGAATCAAACATGGTTCAGAGCTGAAATCGTTATCATTCACTCAAGGGCATCCAAATAGCATAAATGCCACCAGACTTATTGAACAAAAATGCGATTAATATAGAAAAAATAAAATATTTCTGTCAAAATGTCTGATAGCATTTATGCTGCTTCCCCCCCCCCCCAACTAGTGTAATGATTCAGCTCCGAAACCACGTTTGAATTCTTGGGGTAATCGTCCCAACAGAGCTTGAGGTTATAGTAGCCTGAACGTTGTGTTTATACAAAAGAAGATGATGACTACAGGTCCCGAACATCAAAAATTATTCAACAATAAAACAGGTTCTTTTGTGAAAATAACATCATTCATGATGTGGTCATTTTGTGAGTAAAATCCTTTATTAATGCATCTTTATTATACAAATAGAGGTAATTTCACCTTTAGTTGGCTAAATTCCTAGCAAATAGGCAATTAGAGTAACCTCCTTGACTTTCACTTTGAACTAAGCCGGGTAGCTATTTTGAAAGTCTCCGTGCAAAATCTTAGAAACTTTTTCGAAACAATACAAATGCATGCTTAACACAAAAATATCATAAAAGGTGTTTTAATTAATAACAATTAAGTTCATTTCAGATAATGCGCCACCACAATTTTATGTTAGGAATTTTTAACAACTAAAAGGTGAAAATAACCAAATGAAAATCAAAGTAAATCAATGGCTACAAGAATATCAAGAAGGTCAAAATGATAATTGTATTTACCTGATGTCCATGAAGGGTATAAAATAAATGACCTTCAACAAGATCAAAAATCTTCAATGTATCTCATCAGAGCAGAGAGAAGGTAATTTCCTGAACAGTGAGGGAGACACTATTTACTGGACCTGTATGATCTGAAATATAAAAAATACCATCATGACAAAAAAAAAAAAAAAAAAAAAAAAAAAAAAAAAAAAAAAAAAAATCAATATTTTTTATTTAATTCAATTATCATATTGCATAGTACTATAGTAGATATCTTTCTTTTATCTAATTCAATTATCATATTGCATAGTACTATAGTAATAAGATATCTTGCTTCTTTTTATCTAATTCAATTATCATATTGCATATTTAGGGACCAATGTTTCCGCGATCACGGAATCTGCGGACGGAATAACGGAATCGTTAATCTTAAACGGAATCTGGATTTATAATGAATTTTCAATAATAAATAAAATTGATTTTTGGTTTTCAAATTTTTGTTTTATTTCTTTCAAACTGGACTGTCTTTCCATTTTTTTGTTAAACGTTTTGATAAATAGAACATAACCTAGATTTCCGTAAAATTTATTTTACCAAAAATAAATTATTTTTCAGAAAAGTAGGTCGTAGAAATTTCTAAGAAAATGTTTGACTAGTATTATATTTTTCTAAGAAATTGAAATGTTATAGAAGTCAGTCGCCGGCCAGCTGGCCAGCCATCAAGTCAGCCGGTCAGCATCATTTTAAAATGGGAAGGTAGACATGTAGAAATTGGAAGGGGGAGATATGAAGATCAAAAAGTTTAACAAATTCATTTCCTTGTATTGGGGTTCCGTTTGATTTTTCAAAATTTACAAGTAAAAGATTTTAACAACTTGTAACCTTGTTTTAGGAATATGATAAAAGAGTAGTAAATGCTACTATCACGTGACCATACAATTTAGAAATAAAGAAAAAAACTTTCCCAAACGCCATTTCATAAAACTACTGGCTCGTCTACTTGGAAGTTTACCATTACACAGGATTTCTTCCGGATTCATAATTCACCATTGTAAAACAAATTTAAATTGAACAAAAAACCCTCTAATATCATTAATGATTATTTTTTTATATATCTATTTTTCAAAACAGTTGTATGAATAAGCAACAAATTGCCAAGATGGCTGAACCAAATCAATATAGTGAATCACCTTCAACTTCAAAAGTTGGACCTGCTCCTCTAAAAAAACAAAAAAAAAAAAAAAAAAAAAAAAATGACCCCAGTATCTAAAATTTGTGCTAAAGCCAGAGTAGAGCAATTTCCTGATGACTTTTATGCGGAAGAAAATATATTATTTTGCAAATTCTGTCTTCATAGGGTTGACACAATCAAAGACCATTTAAAATCCAAATCTCATTTGGCAAAAAAGTCTTCAACAAAGTCTTCTCAACTGAAACAGAAGACAATTACAACTTTGTTTAAAAGTAAAGAAGTACAAGATGATTTTATTCTTGATTTTTTAAAAATGTGTACTTTGTCTGATATTCCTCTACACAAAATTGACAAAATTTCTATTAAAACACTGTAAGGAAGGTGGTGCTATTCCAAGTGTCAATTGTGTTAGGCAACTTCATCTGCCAAAATTGTTTGCTCTTCATTTTGCTGCCCTGAAAACCAAGCTTGCTAATCAATCTGTTTGCATCATAACAGATGAAACCACTGACTGTCGTGACCATAGCATTTTGAATGTGATTGCAAGCATTCGTGGAGAGTCATTTCTCATTGCTGTTGTAACCTTGGGAGAATGCAATTATCAAACCTTAAGTCAGGCATGCATCCGAGCTGTGACTCACGTGGATATTGCATTTGATGATATTGTTGCATTTGTAACTGATTCTGCAGCTTATTGTAAAAAAGCTCATAGGGAAGTGTTATCAAATGTCTTTTCTAACAGTTACCATGTGTTGTGCTTAGCCCATATCATAAATCTTGTTGGTGAAGTATTTTCACACTGGTCAGCATTTGATAATGTTACCCAGCTCATTACATTCATCAAGTCAGCCTTTTTTAAAAAGGCTAGTCGAAAAAAGCGATACCTTAAATGGCTTGAAGCTTCCTTGCCTAAGGAACATGTGAAGTTACCCCTGTGCCAGTGGCAACCAGATGGAATTCATGGTTTAATGCAGCCATATATCACTCATCCTTTGTGCAATTTTATGAAGGGTTCTTTAAACAAGAAAAGAGCCATGGCCTTGCAGTAGATAGGATTCTGGAATTAGTAGATGATGGTTGACTACATCATGCCTCTTACCATAATTTGCACTTGAATCTGCATTTTATAAAAGAGAACTGCATCCGTTTAATAACAGTTTTGAAAAGCTTAGAAGAAACCAAGTCTCCACTTGGATGTGTTGTTTATAACATGATGGAGGATGTAAAACAGTATTTGCATACTGGTACATCAAAATCAACATTTGGTGTAGAAACTGACTGTCTTCTGTCTGAACTAGAAAATACAGAGAGGGAGAGAGTTATCTCAAATTTCCAAGATTTGTTCAGCACATCTTTTTCAAAACTGAATAAATAACTGGATGCTCACCCTGTATATAACTTTTACAAGGCATCTCCGTTGTTTGATCGTAGACATCTACCTTGTATAAGCCATGACATTGACAGTTTTTCAGCTATTAAGGACTTGCAAGATCCTTCTACTGATCTTCTTGAAGAATTCCAAATTTATGTGAATTACAAAGATGCCTTACCAAATCCTTTTAACATCCCAGCATTTTGGAATGCAAATAAGAGTAGATTTCCCCTTCTGGAACGGATTGCCAATAAGGTCATACGGATGCCTGTTACCAGCGTAGATATTGAACGTTCATTTTCTCAATATAAACATTTACTAAATAAACAACGTGAAAGTCTTACTCCTGAAAACACCAAGCAACTTACAATGTTGTATTACAATGGAGATTTAGAAAACAGATTTGAAGATTGCTAATTTTTTTTATTTGGGAAATATTCAATTTCAAATTTGAGCAGTATTTCAACTTGAGATAAGTTGTTTTATTCAAATTTTGAATTAATATATATCATATTTGTTTTTATATTTTGTCACAAAGATTCAATTATTATATTTCAATTCCTGTTTTGTAAAATTTTAGTCAAAATGTTTGACTTTCTCAGATATTTATTGTTGAGATTCAAGTTATTTGCTGTTTGATTCTTTAAAATGGGATTTTTCTGTTAATTTTGATATTGCAAATCAATGATTATAAATCAAACTGGATCCCTTTACTTAAAAACACAAAAACAATCTGAATGTGTTCTTCCTTATAGAAGGAAACTCTTTAAAAGTTCTACCTCAAAGATAATTATGCACTGCAACATTTCATTGTTTAGTCATGTTACATATTTACATATAATTTATTTTTGGACTTTGATTACACAATTTCAAAAAATTTATAGACATTTGCTATTTCTTTATATGTAATAAAACTTTGAATTATGCTTTTGTTTTCAGTTTTAATAATTATAGCAAATTTTATTTCAATTTTTTTCACAAAATACAATAAAAAATGGGAATTACCAAAAGTGGAAACGGAAAAAAACGGAATTGACTAAAAGTGGAAAAGGAATTATGAAAAATTTGAAACGGAAAATCGGGGCCCTACATCATTCACATATAGTAGTAAGATATCTTTCTTTTTATCTAATTCAATTATCATATTGCATAGTACTATAGTAAGATATCTTTCTTTTTATCTAATTCAATTATCATATTGCATAGTACTATAGTAAGATATCTTTCTTTTTATCTAATTCAATTATCATATTGCATAGTACTATAGTAAGATATATCTTTTTTTCTAATTCAATTATCATATTGCATAGTACTATAGTAAGATATCTTCTTTTTATCTAATTCAATTATCATATTGCATAGTACTATGTAATATAGTAAACTCAGAGACATATTTTTGTGTACACAATTTAAAAAAAGAATTATTCCCCTGAATATGTTCTTGATCAACATGTACATGGGAACAATCAACAGCACAGACAGAATATGTTTGGCCCTAGTGAGCTGTGGGCTTCAACTCTCTCTGACTAAAATTCTACTTTCCCAGAGTCACTTAGTCCTGTGACTTTCTAAGCCAATGTGTGCCCCACCCCAGAAGACTCCGAGATCAAGGCTGATGCCAATCAAACTATGAACTTCCATCTGTAAGTTTCCAGTATTATTGCTGACTAGCAGGACCTGTAATATATACCACAGTATGATAATTTAATTATCACAACATTTGATATGTTTACTTAGAGCTATTGCTAAATAGTTCAATATGTAAAAAGTATAATAATCTTGATTTAACTCTCTCTCGCTCTTTTTTTTCTTCTTTCTTTCCTTCTTTTCATCATGTTCAATTGAAACAGATTAGTGTTATCACTTCTGCATGCTCAACCCCCCTCTATCTTTCTCCTACTCTCTTTCTTATTATATTTTTTCTGTGTAGCATGTCCTTTTTCTTCTTTCTTTATAATAAACATAGAATGCTCCATTATTTAGCTGAGGTGACGACACTCATAAGAAATAAGAATTCGGCAGATAATCAGGATTTACATTTTTGCATTTAATTTTGGGCGATTTGGAAGGTCTCATTTTTAACCAGAGGGTGTTGCAAGATAAGATTTGTACAATTAAAGAACACGAGTATTAATATATAGATAATTAGTTTCAGTTTAATATAATAAATCGAGTGGCCTGGTGTCTTGACGTTAAGCAAGACACAGAGAGGGGGTTAGGCGGAGAGGAGAGTAGCGTCAACAACAAAGAGAGCCAGAAAGAGGGAGAAAAGACAGCAGCCTCAGAAAGCACCACAGTTTGTGTGCAGTCAGTGCGCCAAAGACTGTCACTCAGGAATTGGTCTGCACATCACTTCCATAGATGCAGATAATTTATTTATTTATTTTTTTGACACCACGCCATCATTCTTAGTGGACGGAAAGGTGCAACCAATATAATGGATTAAAAAATAACCTTACCTGTAAAATGAAGTAACCTTTTTTTAGTTCGAATGTCCCACATTTTGACACAATTGTCACTTCCGACAGAAGCCACAGCCAAACCAGACGGATGAAACTGAAGATCATAAATAAACCTACAAAAAAAAATAAATAAATAAAAAAAAAAAAAAAAAAAATTTGAAAAAAAAAAAAAATTTATAAATTGTAGATTTTCAGTATTTTCTACACAAAGATAGAAACCAGGCCCCGACACTAACTTTTTTCATGACCATCCTGAACAGAAATTATCAACGTCCCGTAAGGGGTTTGGACCGTCCCGAAATCAAAATATTTTTGTTTAATTCATTAGCATCATCTATACTTGTCAGTCATCAGTAGCATAATAACATGTAATAAAACATTAAGAAAAGCTGAAGCAGTGATAATTCTGGATATTTGGACAAAACATCCATTTCTTAGTGTGTTTTGAGCTAAAAAAAAAAAAAAAAAAAAAAAAAAACTTTTTTACTTTAAGTTACCCTGAGTAAGGTTAGTAGTACATAATTCGGTCCTTTTAAACTATCTCCCTCCACCATTATTCATTACATGGCTTTGAGAATAGTGCAGTGCTGTAGCCTCATTTTGAGGTCAGCATTCGGGCAATTACTGGACGGCCATTATTGGAATGTAATACTAACTTTTAGGAAAATTTTTTACCATCCCCGGCAAACTGTCCCGGATGACGTATTGATCGTCCCGGATGTAATTTTTATCGGTCCTCGGTGTTAATGTAGAGCCCTGATAGAAACCAATGAAATATTTATGTTTTCCTGACTTTAAATTATACATCAAATAAATAAAGAATAAATAAATAAAGAATCAAATAATAAAAGCTTATTTAATTCAGATAAGTAAAAATAAAAAATAAAATTCTTACCCTGTGTCATTGAAGGTTTGAATACTTTTCTTGTAGCGTATGTCCCATAAGCGCAAAGTTTTGTCATCACTTCCTGAAGCTACAAGTTTGGAATCTTTAGAAAATCTGAAAAGACCAAATGATAATTTTATAATAAAACTGTTCATACCAGCATTGATTTTAAAACTAGCAGGACCTGTGGATATACCACAATATGATAATTTAATCATTAGAATGTTTGATATGTTTACTTAAAAGCTATTGCAAAATAGTTTAATATGTAAGTAAGTAAAGTTGTCAGGGTGGCCTAAAATCGGTATCAGCCAGACAGCGAGCAAGTCTATCCCCTTTCACTCATACTAGACCAAGGAGATTGTTTTGGCATCTGAGGTGGAGTGCCACACCTACCATCAGCTCCTCACTTTACTGCACAGATCCAGGTGCTGCTCATACGCCGAGTTGGCGTATGAGCAGCCAACGGGCAATGTATAAAATATATTTTTGAAAAATATTGCCTGAGGTGGGTGGGAGTTAAAATTCAATTTCAATAAACTAAATTTTATACAGTTTAATTTTGTAGAAAAATAAATTCTTTAAAAATTATTTTTTGATAAATAAAATTTATTTAAGAAATGTTTGTACACTCAATGAATAAATGTAATACATGTTGTTGCGCTCTTAATTCATTTTCTTAGACTCTAAGAAATTAGAGATTTAATAAAGTTTATGTTTATTAATGTAAGCATTTATTTATTGAAGTAAGAACTAAATTAATTGGACTATATAACCTTTAAGCACCCAATCTGCGATCTCGATTCATAAGGACATGTTTTTCATTTACACCGTCAAAATCCAGTTGTTTAACAGATGATTTTTAGAGTTTGTTTTTTTTAATTATAAAACTAACCCATAACCCTAACCCCTAAATCATCTGTTAAACAACCAGGTTTTGACTGTGTAAATGAAAAACATGTCCTTATGAATCGAGATCGCAGATGGGGTGCTTAAAGGTTATATGGTCCAATTAATTAAACAATTTTATTTAATTTTTTAAAATTAAAATAGAATTTATATAAAGTAAAATTAAAAAGCTATTTTAATAATCTATTACGGAATAGAATTAAACTTGAATATATATTGTTTAAACAAACAAAATCCTACACTATTAATTACTTTGCTAAAATTAATTCAAATAAATATAGTACAGATGAAAAATAACATCAGTAATAAAGAATAACAACCATATGAATTTTTAACATTCATAATAAATAATAGATAATAAAAATAAATAATAATACATGTTGTTACACTCTTCATTCATTTTCTTAGAGACTTATAAATTTTATTATAAATAATTTTATATTTAATATATATTAATTAATAATATAATAATAAATTTTATATTTATTAGAATATGCATTTATTTATCAAATAATGTTATTGTTGTTGGCATCCTTCTGTCTGCAAAAGACAATGGAGTAGTGTCCAAATGGATTTTTTTCTTTTCTTTTGAACTACATAGCCTGGGCAGGTTGATATGAAGGACGTGCTGTTGCCCAAACAGCAGACCCTCCCCTCTCCACACTGCTGCAGTAGTCCAAAGGAAAGATAAGAAACCGATGCAGTTTGGCAACGGCAGTGTCGCAGGAGTTGCTGCATAGCACCGAAGTTCAGCGATACTCCATCCTAGGGACTTTGGCTCCGGATTTGTTTTCGGGGTTTACTCGCCTAACTTTTTTTTATTTATCAAATAAGTATTAAATTAATTGAATAACTTCATTTAATTTTTAAAGAACAAAATCAGATTATACAAATTAAAATCAAAAAGCTTTTTAAATAATCTAATAGACAGACCGAATATAATACACCCGTAGTTTTTGCATTTTTTAAAATATATGTAAACAAACCCTACTTCCGGTTTATTTTTGCAGATTCAAAGTAAACTTTAAATTAATTGAATAACTTTATTTCATTTTTAAAGAAAAATAAAAAAAATAAAATTTATATAAATCAAAATTAAAAAGCTATTTAAATAATGTAAAACTGAATAAAGATAAACCGTATTGTTGCATTTTAAAAAATAAATCTAAACAAATTACTTCCTTTTGAATCTTATGGATTAAATTACTGCTATGAAAAGTTTATATGAAGATATTTTGTTTCTAGATTATATTTTCATAAAAAATCCATATGCTAGATAACTTTAAATATATATTAAAATAAAACAAACTATATATAAATCCATACTATTGGACATGTATACTTCTTTAAAAAAGCGACAGTAGACCAGGAAATGTTGCGTACCTTGTTCTGAGTATATATATACATAAATAACATTGCTCTTTATTTTAATGTAGTAGTGATATTGATTATAAATTAAATACTCATTGATAATCTTCCATAATTCCTGAAATGACTGTGATGTAAGCAGTGACATAGTTTTGGTTACAGACAAAAAGTAATCGAATCTCCATTATATATAGATGGGCTTGGTAGTCTCAAAAACACCTGGAATTCAATTAAAGGTGTGACACCCATCCCTCAATAGGAAATGAAAACAACAGATCTTGTTATAGCTGATAAAAGGAATCCCACCCACCAGAAACGTCAAGGAATCCCACCCACCAGAAACGGAACTTTGAACCTAACCCATTATTCAGTCCACGGGGGTATCCTGTTCTCATCCTGCTAACCATAGCTGGGGTAGAGGCGTTAAGCTGTGTTAATTATTATTCTATCTTACTGCTGCCCTTGATCAGGATTGAACCTGCAATTTAGAGATAACTGTCACTTAGAACTGTCTTAACCTAACTCCTTTATCCACTAGGCCATGTATCCAACACAGATAATAGATACACTTTTGTTCACTAAACACATTTAAGTTTCCAATTTTGTTGCACCAAAGAAAAGTATTATTTATGAAAAAGCAAACATTCAAATTTATTACAGCGCATAATTCATTACAATCTATATTTGCTGAGCATGGTCTTTATACGGTTCATCGAAGTGAAAGGATTTTGGACCAGGTGATGGACTAAGCAGGTTATGATGAGGTCTTTGGTTGGTTGGGTTTTGCGGCATGTCAACCCCTTGGGTTATTTTATACCGAATACTTCTATTGTTAAAAAAAATGTTTAATTCTGTCAAAGTTTTGAAATAATTTCATTTTTAATGGATAATACAATTTTGTTTATAAACTCATGTTTTCTATTTAACCCATAGATGGGATCCTAACAGGTAATACCACTCCAGGTCAGAGTGGACCAGGGAGCAATGGTGATGAAGGGGTGCTCCACATTCTCCAAACCTCCAAAACTGGAACCTCATCAGATGAGGTCTTTGAAAACCAACGGTGAATGAACCAGAGGACAAGGATTTTCTAAGGGTACACGTCATTTGTGGCTTGTGAGCATAACATAGATGTTGATATACACAACACTATGAATGAGTTGACAGGTGCCTGACAACACATTCTATTAACTTCAAGCTGTGTTTATCATGACAATAAAACAGCATGGACAAACTATTTGCATAAAATAGATTCCAAGAGCATATTAAACTTTTTGAAAAGAACCGGCCTCCTATCAAGGATGTAAGTTCATAGACCTACAAAAATCATCCACACTCTCTTGATGTTCAAATCCTCAACAGAAATCTTGATTTAAAAAATCAACTAAACCCCTATCACTATACCTAAATACCAATAGAAGCAAGATCTGGAATGATATGCAGGTGGCTGCACACGGGGCAGCTGTACTTTACAAAGAAATAAAACAAAATGTATTCAGCATAAAATAACCCAAATTGGTTGACATGCCGTAAAACCCAATCAACCATCATGACAATGTAACATGCACACGTGGATTATAGTTTCACAATGATAAGCGAGATAATACTAATTGCTAATTATAAAAGTTGATTATTATGTTCAGAGAAAATTAAAATATAGCTTTTATCTTGATAATTACAGTTAATTATAGAAATCTATGAAACTCTTATTAAATTATACTAGCAAATATTTGCATCCTCCGGGTGCACGTATTTAAGTTTTAATGTAATAAAATTATGAACTAAATAAGAATACAGATAAAAAGATTTGAAACAGAGGGAGTATAATAAAAGATTTGAAACAGAGGGAGTATAATAAAAGATTTGAAACAGAGGGAGTATAATAAAAGATTTGAAACAGAGGGAGTATAATAAAAAATGGAACAACTGAAACTTACTCTTCCATCACTTTTCGTCTTTCATTGTTATTTTTTCTAATTTAAGTATTTAGTTAAAAGAGGAAGTAAAGAATAAAATGACAGTTATTTTATCTTGTTAATGGATTTCATTTAAGATTCATTGAAGAGATTTTTGCTTATATTCATTAAAATAAAACCAAACAGTTAGAAATCAATAATACTAAGCACATATTTATTAAATTCGATTTTTTAATATTAATATGCAAATTAGCCTTCCCGTTTACACTGTAAACCGCTATTTTGTTGTATATATAAATATAATAGCATGTTATTAATATGTAGATATGGTTAACAGTATTAATAATGTAAGACAATTTTATTAATAATTGAGGTTAAATAAAAATAAAATCATGGAGAATGTGATGTCAATAACTAAGAGAATGGTGACTTGAGTAGGAATATAGTTTCGGTTACAGACAGAAAAACACACAATCTCCATTATAATAAGATATAATACAAAAATGTACGTAGTTTATTTATTTTACTTAATCTTAAATATATTACACTTAATCTTAAATATATTTATAAATATTTGATATATATTTATAAATATTTAATTTTACTTAATCTTAAATATATTACACAATCATTTGACCAGCCCTGTCAGATGGGGTTTCAGAATACACCTCTGCAGAGGAATAAGACCCTCTTGGGGTCACCTGTTGGTGATTAATGACAACCCGTGAGGCTTAAGGACGGAATACTAGTGGCAGTCATGAATTTTTTTATGAAAACAAGTCCATCCTCAATAGTTTATCAAGTGACCTAATTGCTAATGTTGATTTTGAATTTAACTGTGACAAAGCAGAACTTATTGGACAACTGATTCAAAGTGAATTTGATTATATCAATTGTTACAATTTATGAGCAGTCATAAATTGTGGACATATCTGTAGCTAGAAATTTGAATTAAGGTCTGTTAGATTAAAAATCATGGGGTCCTATGGAAAGTCACCCGGTGGGTGGTTAATAAACTTTGACCCTTTAAAAGTGATTGGATGCATGAGAATAAGTTTAGTTAGCAGATGCGGCCCAGCTTTCAAGGAGTGTAGACATTATTTGTCCACTCCGGGGTCCATGTCCTCCCTGTAGCGGAATCAATATGGGCTAAGAAATAAAACTTGATCAAGTACCACCAAGTTGTTGTGTTTGTTAATTAAATATTGAAAGCAATGACTAGCCTAGTCTAAAGAAGTATCAACAGAACAACGAAGAAGAAGAAGGCCAGGAACATGACGATCAACCTAGAGTCAACAAGCAAAATAAGCAGTAAGAAGAGTTAAAAAATATCATCATCTCATATATACCCCTAACATAATTTGGGGGTAATTTTCACCTTTAGTTGGCTAAATTCCTAGCAAATAAGGCAATTAGAGTAACCTTCCTTGACTTTCACTTTGAAACAAGCCAGTAGGCATTTTGAAAGTTTCCGTACGAAATAAACAAATCTTAGAAATTTTTTCGAAAACAATACAACTGCATGCTTTAACACAAAAATATCATAAAATGTGTTCTTATAACAATTAAGTTCATTTCAGATAATTTTATGCTAGGAATTGAGCCAACTGACTTTCACTTTTAAACAAGACGGTAGCCATTTCGAATGTGTCCGTGCGAAATATACAAATCTTAGAATCGTTTCAAAAACAATACAACTGCATGCTTTAACGATAAAGATATCATGAAATGTATTAATAACAATTAAGTTCATTTCAGATAATGTGCACGCACAATTTTATGCCAGGAATTTAGCCAACTAAAGGTGAAAATTACCGGCTATTCTGTAAAATCGTTCCTTGAGATTAGAAAATTGTTTTATACCAGAGGAATTTGATACTGATAGAGTTGAAATACTTCATAAAGTCCCACTGGGCCAAATCAATGTATTTAGAGAAGTGTTTGACATTTTTGTAGTACAGGTACGAAAAATGTGTTATTGTGATTTTTGATGGGTATTTTGCCAAAATATCAAGTATGTCTTAGGAACACCTATAGAATTGTTTGTTTGGTTGGGTTTTATGGCATGTCAACCCTTGTTGGGTTATTTTATGCCAAAGACGTTTTGTTTTATTCATTCCTGATGAATTTTTTTTAAACACATTTTTTGAAAATTCGTTTTTTTCTGTTTAACCCATAGATGGTACCCTAACAGGTACTACTAGTCAGGGTCAAAGTGGACCTGGGAGTAATGATGATGAAAGGGTACTCCACATTTACCAGAGCTCCAGAACTGGAACTTCATCAGATAGAGTTTAGCGTCATACCCAGGACACTAAGACAGTCAGACACTGCCTTCTAGCACATATGATAAAAAGGATAGGCTTTTGCCATAAGGGTAATAAGGTTGGGACAATCATATAGGTGCCAGGGCTTGATGTGACCAGCTGATTGATTGGAGAGGGCCTCTCTAACTGCCCGTCTAGCCTAAGTAAGGACCAAAGTAGTGTGCTGCAATATCATAGACTGCTCAGTAACCAGGGTTCCATCCTTAAGCATCACAGGTTGCTGCTCATGGCCAACAGGTCTTACCACTCCGCAGAGATCCGGTCAGCGTATTCAGTCTTAACACTCCGCAGAGATCCGGTCAGCGTATTCAGTCCTATCAGTCTTAACACTCCGCAGAGATCCGGTCAGCGTATTCAGTCTTAACACTCCGCAGAGATCCGCAGCGTATTCAGTCTTAACACTCCGCAGAGATCCAGTCAGCGTATTCAGTCTTAACACTCCGCAGAGATCCAGTCCAGTCAGCGTATTCAGTCTTAACACTCCGCAGAGATCCAGTCAGCGTATTCAGTCTTAACCTCCGCAGAGATCCAGTCAGCGTATTCAGTCTTAACACTCCGCAGAGATCCAGTCAGCGTATTCAGTCTTAACACTCCGCAGAGATCCAGTCAGTGAACTCCCAAGTTTACATACTAAAATATATTTTTATAAGCTAAAAAGGGCTTATGAAGAGTGAGTAATCACACAGGCAGATTGAAGAAAACACAAAGGTAACCAGAAAAAACTTCCAAAGAAATTCCATCAATAAGGATCAGTTAATCAAGCTACTCTTGTAGTCAATTTGAGAAAGTTGCAGTCACAGCAACACAAATTTAAAACTGTTATGATTCATGTGGCCATTTTAGGGATGTACTTGAAATCAGTTTTACAGTGGAGATCCTTTGTGGAATAAAGTTTGATCTTCTCTTGTAGTAGAAAGATGTAATATCAATTTTAATTCTTGTCCGTTGATCTGTCCTCAAAGCTGTTGATGTCAACATTGATCCTGTCTTGGTGTAGAGAGGAGTATGGGGATCAGAGTTGATCCTGTCTTGGAGTAGAGAGGAGTATGGATCAGAGTTGATCCTGTCTTGGAGTAGAGAGGAGTATGGATCAGAGTTGATCCTGTCTTGGAGTAGAGAGGAGTTGGATCAGAGTTGATCCTGTCGTGGAGTAGAAAGTTGCATAAACCTTGTCTGTAGATCTGTCCTTCCTTTAAGCAGTCCTTCCAGCGAGTAATTTTAGGACAATTTATCAACGCCTTTAAATAGTAAATGAAATACATGTTTGGACGTTTGTAATTGGCCGATTCAGCCACCAATGTTTTGGAACAGTCTATAAATATAAGTCATGGTCTTTAGTACACTTTATACCACAAAATACTCCAATAAGAATCGGTGCTACTATTTGGATGTCCCTAATTGGAATTAAGTAGATTTTACACTGAATGGAGTCATGGGAGATGTAGGAACCCAGAAGAATTTCCCATCAATAGCACTGATTATTAAGGGTGATCATTTTACAATAAACTTACATAGCAAAGTGAACCCCCAGTTTATATACTAAAATATGATTTTATAAAAAAAAATTTTTTATGATTAAAAAATATTGTTAATTGATAGTAATCAAGAAATTTTGTAAAAAGATTTTTAAAAATATCTTTTAGAGGCATTTTCAAAACATCCTAAATCCACCGTTACCCCCACCTCTAGAAATATGGCTGTAAAAGAAGTTACTTAAGTTTTTTTTACTGGGCTTTTAAACTCTTGATATATTATTCTACATAAAATTCCGTTTCCAATGGTACCAAATATTTGAGTGTAAATGATTTATAGTTTTCATCAAACATTAAACTATTTCAATCCGGCTATACATTTACAAAGAAAAATGAACCCCCACTTTATGTACAAAAAAAATTTTTTTAAAAAAAAAAAAAAGAAAAAAAAAAAAAAAAAGAAAAAAAAAGAAAAAAAAAAAAAAAAAAAGAAAAAAAAAGAAAAAAAAAAAAAAAAAAAAAAAAAAAAAAAAAAAAAGTAAAATTTTTTTAACAATCTGAAAATATGGTTCTTAATCGATAATAATCACAAGAAAATATGAAAAAATTCACAAAAATAATCATTATCAACAATTAAAAATTACACCTCTCTAAAAATATGGTTGTAAAAAATTGTACCCATGGATTCAGGTGTCAGGCTCCTAGGAAGTTATTCTACATAAAATTTCACTTCTAATGGTACCAAATATTATGACTATTCTTAGGTTTCCCAAAACATTAAATGGTAATTTTAACATTTCATCATAGTGAAAAACATAGTGTAAATTAGGGCAGGAGGCCGTCCTGCCCTAATTTACACTATGTTTTTCTTTACCAGCATCAGGCGTGATTCCAGCCAACATTGATATTTTCTGAGTTGTGTTTCTAGTTTGTTTGTTTTTTTATCAGTAAATCAATTTAGATATTTTACAACCCCCCACCATTTAAAATGAATGCTTTTTTTTTTTAAATTAAAATTTCAAGTATTTACCATGTCATGTTTCTCTCTTTTTATTGGCAAATACATGTGTCATGTAGATATTTTATAACGCCCCCACATCACTTGGTATCGGCAAATGAATGTAGATATTTTACCCCCACCCTGTTTTAAAAAAAAAATTTTTTTTTTTACGATCGAATTTGTATAAATTTCAATTGAATTTTTACAAAACTTAAACTCAGCAGGTTAAATATTTAAAATTTGAGTCTTGCAAATAATCAATTGAAATTTGTGAAAATTAGATAGAAAAAGAAAATTTATTTTAAACGGTGGGAGGGGGGTAAATATCTAAATTGATTTACTAATAAAAAACTGGTGTGGGGGGGGGGGTATTGTAAAATACCTACATTAATTTGCCAATAAAAAGCAAAAAACATGACTAGGAAAATATTGGGTACCGACAGTTATGACATCATAGACATATTTTGCAAAATCAAATCAACCCTCATGGTTGAAAAAATTTAACAAAAATCAGGGAATTATCCGATTTTTATGAAATTTTCAGTGTTGATTTATCAATGAATTCAGCAGCGCCTGAATAGAATATTATGTCCCCTACAATCTTCCATAAAAAAAACCTGAAAAAAACACAACAATTCTTAATTCAAACATTATTTTCAATATTATTTTTATTAAGTCTATTAAATGGAATCTCATTATTTTTAATCAAATATTTTCTTTAAATCAAATAAATAAATTACAATGAATGGGAGTATTTATTTTACATTTTATAAATTTTACCCCCCCCAAAAAAAAAATAGACAACTGGAACTTTTAATATAACGTTCCTTACAATTTAAAAAAAAATTTTTTTTCTTATTACCAAGACGTAAATTTCAAAATGTAAGTCGTCCTACTACCAAAATAATGGGACTATCAATTTAAATTTTTTTTTTTTTTACACATGTTCCATCACTGAATTCCCTTTCCAAAAATATAAAATTCATTTTCTGGCAAAAAAATAAAAAATAAAACTTGTATGGAGGATCAATGTGCAAAACAAAAGCTAATGAAAAAATAATTAGCCTTTCAATTTAGAATAAACATTTATTTAGAATAAAAGTTCTTATTTAATTCTTCATATACAGAAAGTTTTATTAAAATCAGATAATTAGTTTATTTTTGTTGATTTTTAGAAGAATTTCCTGTGATCCCCCTTATCAGCAGGTGCGTGAAATTGATTATTCCTATCATTATGTTACTACTTTTCGACTAAAACAAAAATTTCACCTTGAATAATCGATTCAATTAATTTTAATTTTATAGTGAAAATCGGCATCCATTTTGTTAGTGCCTAGAAAATAACTACATTTGGCATTTAAAACGATATTTTTTTGTCAATTTCGATCGCGTTCAGCCATTATCGCTCTTTTTAAATGGTATAAATGGCTTGTTTACAAATTTAATGTAACATTCGCAATTGCAAAAAATCTTTTACAAAAAATCAGGGAATTATCCGATTTTAATGAAATTTTCAGTATTGCTTTATCAATTAATGAATTTTATAATCCATCAGTTATTTTATTTCAAAACTTTAATTAAATATTTTTGGTATGAAAAATGAATATAAAATTAATTTAAAATATGAAAAGCCTGATGTAAAGTTATGTTATATTTTTAGTTTCTAGAAATAAAAATCTATTTAATGCAAACCTTATTTTAGATACAAAAAGTAATAAGTTTTGAAGAAAAACTATTGAAAATTTAGCCCCCCCCCACCTTTTTAAGCAGAAAAAATATCGATGTATAATTTTTTCTTTTATAAGATAATAGCCATTTAAATAATTATCGAAATGAGTAAAAAAGAAATGTCAACAAAAAAAAATTTATTTATGTTTTTTTTTTTACATTTTATTTTCCGATTTTCGGTACTTATTTTCGGTACTTATTTTCTCATAGTAAAGCCACCGTAAATTTTTTTTTCTATTCATAACTTCGGTCTTTTATCTCTTTATTTATACTATAATTAGAAAATTTAAAGACCAACTCAAAAAATGTTACGCCACCAACATGCCAAAATTAAGCGACCTGAAAAAAATGAGAAAGTTTTGAAATAAAATAAATAATGCATTATAAAGATCATTCTTTGATAAATAAACACTGAAAATTTCATTAAAATCCGATAATTCCCTGATTTTTGGTAAATTATTTTCTGTAGGGAGGGGGTTAAAGCAAGACCGGCTAGAATCTATATCGGTGGCCTCGGTTAAAGTCATTTTGTCAAAAACGCCTTTTAGGCTCAGTTTGCCAGTACCTAGCAAACACACTTATTAAACAGGTCAGTGACAGAGTTCAAATTGCGAAGTCTTAAAATGCCTCCCTTCCACGAAACAGCAACTTTATTCTCAGATTTATTTTTATTTTTATTTTTATTTTTGTAGAGGTGACACGTGCGCTGGTACAACTTTTAATCTAAATATGCGATCGACTTACAAAACACGTGGTGTTGAGTTGTTTAGCAGACGGATTAGACAGATTGCCACGATTTATATTGCCACATAAGAATCTCATCGTAGATTTTTTTTTCTTTAATATTTTTATTTGAATAATGAACTCAACTACAGAATGCAGAACATTTTTCTTTAAAAATAAATGTTTATTTTATCCCCCCCTCCCCCAACAACAACAACAACACCCAAAATTGATAGAGATGTGATGTTCGGTCAAAAAAGTGCGGAACTTAAAAAAATATAATTTCAAAACGTTAAAAAAAATTAAAAAAATAAATGGAAAATTATCTTTTTACTGTTTTCTTTTACGTGACCCCTCTTATCGTCAGGTGCGCGAATTTGTACATCTCTAGGACTTCAGACGTTATAGTTATAAAAAAAAAAAAACTTATAAAAGTAAAGTCATTGGGGTGGCCTAAAGTCGGTATCAGCCAGACAGCGAGGAAGTCTATCCCCCTTTCACTAGCGCTAGACCAAGGAGACTTTTGGGGCGTCTGAGATGGAGCGCCACTCCTACCATCAGCTACATGTATCACCCTCATTCCAAATCTGATTGATACTATGAAAATGAAGACCGTTACTGTTTATTTGTTTTCTTTTTTTTCTTTTTTTTTTTTTTTTTTTTTAATTCAGACGATTTCTTTCTATTTTTTCCCGCTGTTTCTTACACTTTCTCAGTAACTGGCAAGTCATCTTAGTTGTATATACTTCTGTTTAAAAACTGTAAAAAGTTGTACAAATTTAGAATTTACCCAAATTAAAATTTAATTCAAGTTTGTTAATTAAATCTATAGTGTTGTTTATTTTTATCCTTTGTTACAAAAACAACGCAATTTTTATGACGGGAAAATCTAATTCATATGAAAGACAAAGAAAAATGTAAAAATGTCATTTTCAAGTTTGTTTTCATTTTTATACATTAGGGGGTCACCAATTCGGTCACGTGGTCAGTTTAGGCCATCTTGAATAAAACGGAAATAAATATTTCCGAACTTTGTTTATCAAAAATCTTGTAAAAAACAATTACAGGGTTGTTACAAAGAAAAACAGTTCATTCAAAGATCAAATTATCCGATTGGGAAAAATTACATCGTTATCTTAAAAAATAAATAAACCTATTCGTATTACATGCGATGATCTATTTACATATGTAGGTATGTGCAATTTATTGCTGGCTCTAAAAAAAGCGTGATCACAGGAAATTCTTCTAAAAATCATATAAAATAAACTATCAGATTTTAATAAAACTTTCGATATATGAAGTAATAAAAGACAGACTTTTATTGTAAATAAATGTTTACTAATTTGAAAAGGCTAATCATTTTTTCATTAGTTTTTGTTTCGCACATTGATCCTCCTTACAAATATATATATATATATATATATATTATATAAATGATTTTTACATTTTCGGAAAGATAATTTAACGACGGAACATATGTAAAAAAAAAAAACTAAATCGCAACTAATTCGGTTTTGGTAATAGGGCATCTTAAACATTGAAACTTAAATCTCGTAAATAAGAAAAAATATATATCTTTTTTTTTTCTTCTAAATTGTTAGATTATTTTCTAAAGAATTTTATATTAAAAGTTCCTATTATCTACTTGTTTATTTTTTTTTTCAGGGATTTAAAAAAAAATTATATTTTGTTTAGCGGATATCAAAATCGTATTTATTAATCAAAGAAAATATTCTATAATCCCTGAAAAAAAAAAAAAAACAAGTAGACAATAGTAACTTTTAATATAAAATTCTTTAGAAAATAACCTAAAAATTTAGAAAAAAAAAAAAAATTATTTACGAGATTTAAGTTTCAATGCTAAAGATGCCCTATTACCAAAACCGAATTAGTAGCGATTTAGTTTTTTTTGTTTTTTTTACATATGTTCCGTCATTAAATTATCTTTCCAAAAATGTAAAAATCATTTATATAAAAAAAAAAAAAAGAAAAGAAAAGATCTTTGTACGAGGATCAATGCGCGAAACAAAAACTAACAAAAAATATATTAGCCTTTTCAATTTAGTAAGCATTTATTTACAATAAAAGTTCGTCTTTTATTACTTCATATACTGAAATCGAATAGTTTATTTTATATGATTTTTAGAAGAATTTCCTGTTATCACCCTTTTTTAGAGGCAGCGATAATTTGCACTATCTACTGAGAAGCGTCTCGTCTCTTTGTATAAAAACAAAACAAATATGTCAGTTTTGCTCTTCCGTATATTCTAAGAATCACACATTACTATTCAACAATAAAAATTACACATTCTTTTAAAAATATTAATCGAGCTCGGATGGGACCAACTTTTAGTTCACCTGAATTCTAAAATTCATATTTTTGAATATCCGTGAAAAATTCGATTTTTTGACACAGAAGAAAAAAAAATTAATTTCACGCAGAAAATAAAAATATTTAATCACACAAAAGATTGAAAATCTCTTAAAAATTAATTTCTTTAAAAAAAAAATAATTTTTTTGACAATTTAATAGAATATAGTACATACCAATTACAAAAGCAAAAAAAAAAAGTTTTCAAATATTAATATTATGACCTTTTTTGCACTTTTTATTTCCGATTTCATTAATTTTTCCTAAAAAAAAAAAAAAAAAAAACTAGACCTTGTATGTTATACAATATCATTGATATAGTTATTCAGACTTATCTTTATAGAAAAAAAAAAGTACCAAATTTTTCTGACGCGTCATTTTTTTATCTCATAAAATAAAATGGGGGGGGGGTGATAGACCTCGTAAAAAAATATTTCCCCTAATATATTTTAGAAAAAAACTATTCCAGAAGTATTTACATACAATGGTAAACATTTATAGAAATTTTCGTAAAAATCATATTAATTGATTTTTCATAGAATTATAAAAAACAAAAAAAAAACTTAGGTAACTTGTTTTTAGCTACGTTAAATTTCAGTTGATTTAACATTGTTTTTCAATCATAATTTTCATTATTTTTTTAAAATCATCAGGAATTTATTTAATGTTTTTTTCTTTCGAATGGAAAAAAATTTTTCAAGAAAATATTAATTTTTCTGCAAGTTTCATTGTGTTAAATATAGGGGGGTAAATTTCACAAGGTAAAATTGGTGGTACCTATTATACATAGAAATCTGGGATCTATGTAAAAAGAAAAAGGAAAATAAAAAAAAAAGATAACATGTTTCAGTCGTCATAACTGTAATTTGATGAGAGATGTTAAAGTCTTTTTTGCTGCCGAAAATGTTAACTACCGATAATATCACCAAACTTTTCTAAAGTATAAAAGCGTAATAATACGTAGTTTTTTTTATGGTAATTAATTTTCAAAATTGGAATTTTTAAAGAAATAAATAAGTTTGATAAAGAAATGTTCACAGCACAAGATCGAAAATTGTTTCATAGGGAAGTCCCCGTGGTGTAGTGACTTCTGTATTGGACTGCGCACCCGAGTCGCAGTTTACATTCAGTTTCGGACTAAAAATATTAACCCTCTCATTAACCAATCTCACAACTATGGGTTAAATCGTACCACTACTGTTCTTCTACGGGAGTGTCTTTGGCATTAAGTAGCCCACGAAGGGTGATACGTCATTAAAGAAAGAAAAATTTGTTACACAGAAAGTATTTAATACACAGAAAGTATTTAATTCTCAGAAAGTATCTATCTAATCTATAACTCATTTCAAATTCATAGAGTGGGTCTTACTCTTATAAAAGATTCGTACCAGTTGAGAAACATTTGGCAAGATATTTACAAGGCAAATTAATCCGATCTCGTAAGTTCATTTTTTAAAATTTTTATTTTTCGGTGTTTGATAGTAATAATAGATTTTGTTCTAAAACAAGACGTCTTTAACAGGTGGTCAAAACTCTATCTTCGACAAAATGTCGGTTAGTTTTGGGTTTTACGGCATGTCAACCCTTGTTGGGTTATTTTATGCTGAAGACGTTTTTGTTTTTATTCATTCTTGATGGAACTCAATTATTTTTTAAACACATTTTTGAGAACTCGATTTTTTCCTTACTTAACCCATAGATGGGACCAACTGGTACTACTACCTCGGGCCAGAGTGGACCTGTGAGTAATGGTGATGAAGGGGTATTCCGCACTCCCCAGAGCTCTAGAATTGGAAACACCCTCAGATAGAATTTAACGACATACACTACACGTAACATTATAAGCATCAGCCACCGCCTTTTAACACATATGTTAAAAAGGGTTAAGGGGTTGCCATAAGGACAATGGGGTTGAGATAATCATATAGATGCTAGGGCTTGATGTGACCAACCAATTGATCGGAGGGGGCCTCTCCGATCGCCCGTCTAGCCTAAGCAAGGGACAAAATGTATTTTAAAAGAAATATGTATTGTGCAAAAGTAGGTCTGCTAAATTTACGGACTTTTCATACGTGCGTAAATTGTTAAAAATATTTTAAAACGTCAATAAAAAAAAAATGGAAAATCATCTTTTTAATGTTTTCTTTTAATATTTAATATAAAGAACGATTCCAAGTTTATGTGTTGAAAAAAAATTCTGTTACATATAACGTACGTTTTTGCATTTTAAATAAATTTATGATACATTCTTAATCTTTGTTGACACAGTTATAGCCTCTTAGCGCGATGAATTAGAGCAACGTAATTTTATATGGGGAATCATACATGTTATAATTTTTAGTCTGAAACAAAAACAAATTACTAATTTAGCATTTCGTTGGCGCCTTAGTATTTAACTGTTAATATTATTGGGGGGAAAGGGCTGGGAGGGGAAAAAAATCAAAATTAGAATGTTAAAAATTATTTACAATAAAATTCTATCAGAAATATTATAAAAAGCGATACTTTTTCTTCGATACATTTCTGATAAAGTATAGATTAGGCATAGGCACTTTTGTCGTCTGCTAGGAATTTTAAAAGCGAATTAAAAATAATTAAATCTATTATTTAAGGTCAAACTTTGTCTAAATCGATAAATAGTAACATAATCACCATCATTAAAAAAGAAAAATATCATTACATATGCAGTTTATTTTTAAAAGATTTAAAACCATTTGTTTTGGTCAATTTCGACGCGATCCGTCATTCAGCCACCTTTCGATGGTTTTAAGTGCTTGTTTACAATTTTACTGTAACATTGGCGATTGCAAAAATGTTAAGTTTAAAATGTTATATTTTTAGATTCTAGAAATAAATATCTATTTAATGCAAACATTATTTTAGACACATAAAGTAATAAGTTTTGAAGAAAAACTATTGAAAATGTACCCCCTCCCCTTTTTAAGCAGAAAAAATATCGATGTATATTTTTTTCCTTTATAAGATAATAGCCAATTAAATAATTATCGAAATGAGTAACAAAAATCTCTAAAAAATTAATTATCTATTATTTTTTTACATTTTATTTTTCGATTTTCGGTACTTATTTTCTCATAGAATAACCACCGTAAAAAATTTTTTTTGTTTCTAGTCATAACTTCGGTCTTTTATCTCTTTATTTATACTGTAATTAGTACAAAATAAAACCAACTTGAAAAAAAATATTACGCCCCCAACATAAGGGGGTCAAAAATAAGTGACCTGAAAAAATGAGAAAGTTTTGAAATAAAATAAATAATGCATTATAAAGATCGTTCATTGATAAATAAACACTGAAAATTTCATTAAAATCCGATAATTCCCTGATTTTTGGTAAATTACTTTCTGTAGGAGGGGGGGGGGTCTAACGTCATTTTGTCAAAAACGCATTTTAAGCTCATTTTGCCAGTAGCTAGTATAATTATATATTAGACTAGCTAAAGTACCCGGTCCATGACCGGACTAAAATGAAATTTGGATCACCAGGGAGTGAGAGAGAAAGTGGAAGACAGTAGTTAGAGAGGGGGTAAGAGGAAAATAATTCTTGAAACTAAAATCATTGAGAATTTGTATATTTCAGGATTTGTATTTTCTGTTTTATAGTTTAAAATTATTTCATATTATTATACAACAAATTGAAAGTATTCGTTTGTATATTTGTTTGTTATTGTTTTAAATTTTTTGTACATGACAACAATTCACATTTAGTTCTTAATTGCATGTTGAGTTTAAAAAGAAGCTGAGAATCGAAAATTTAAATTCTTCGTATTGCAATATCTATTTTTGCTAAAACCTAAGATAGTATTATAGGGACCACCAATTGATCAGTTTAGGCCATCTTGAATAAAACGGAAATATTTTGTTATTATTTATAATTAATTGATTTTTCATAGAATTTTAAAAAACTCTTATCGTAACTTGTTTTTAGCTACGTTAATTTTCAGTTGATTTAACAGTGCAAAAATGAAAACATTGTTTTTCAATCATAATTTTCATTATTTCCGTAAGCTGAAAAAAAGTTAAAGAATCATCAGGAGTTTATTTAATGTTTTTTCTTTCAAATGGAAAAAATTTTTTCAAGAAAATATTAATTTTTCTGCAAGTTTCATAGTGTTAAATATAGGGGGGGGGGGTAAATTTCACAGGGTAAAATTGGTGGTACCTAGTATTTTAAAAACATTGTTTAAAAACGTTTTGGTGGACCTGATTATCTGGACCCCCCCCCCATCTATTTTTCCCCTTCAGTTGATTATTATCGATTACACACCAATCTATCAGATTGAAAAAAAAAAATTCTTAAAAGTTCTTTATTATTTGAGTATTCACGGGTGCTCATTTCCTCGTATAAGTTTATAGTAAATTGATCCCCCATATCGGAACCGCTTGAACGGAACCCAAATTATTTATTTATTTTCCCATTAAACTATCCCCCTAACCCTAACCCCTACCCCCCCCTAGTTAAAATTAAGTTTTATTACAAAATTTATATTAATTACAAAACATCAATTTTCATAAAAGTTCAAATGTCACCTATGAAATCTCTATTTAAACATGCCAATTTTTCAGAACTGAAAAGTTGCACTATAAACTCAGCGATGTTTATTGACTTCACAATAAAGAGTAAAATCATAAAACTTAAAATTTAATTTGTAAGGCAAATTCTGAGGAATATTTTAAATTGTATTTTGAATAATAATTTAAATGTTGGTTGTTAGTTGTTTTGTTTTATCAACTTTTCGGGTAATTTACTAACGAATCATGTCATTTTGATAAACAAAGCGCTTACAATTTTTCGTACTTACATATAATTTTTTTTTTTAAATGTTCCAATAACTGGATATTGTCAGATAAACTTGAAATAAATTTCGTCTTACAAATAATTGACTACTTATCTCCAGTCGGGCCTTCGACTAAAGATAAAACACCGGATTTTGTCCATATTAGTAACCTTTGGGTTTTTTTTTTTTATCGTGGTTTGAGAAAATAATTAGTTAATGAACCAAAAGAAAAACAGTTTCTAAGGAAATTCGTCAATCTTATTGTTATTTTTAACCCTTTAAAACTCTAACAATAAAAATTAAATAAATAAATTAAAGAATTAAAAGTCATTTTATTCGAATGGAAATCTTAGTTTAATTTATACAAATATGTAACCGTACTTACGACGTAAACTGATTTTCATGATACTGTTATTTACGGATTAAAATATTTTTTTAATAATGTAACCGTAAAGCGTGCATTTTGATTTTCTACAATTTTTATGCATTACAAAAATTAAAATTAAAATGAGTGTACTGTACAATTTAAGAATATGGACAAACTCGCTGTAAAAAATAATTTAATCTATAAAAACACATACAAATTACATATTCAGAAAGACTATTTCATCTTATTACTAAAGATATAAATATTTTAAAGATTAAAATCCTAAATAGGTAAGAGATTCCGATCTGACTGTTATAGACTGCACTGCTTGTATCGCAATAATCATAGGCAGCGTGGCTATCCGAAGCCATTTTTTAATTTTTTAACTCGCTGTAAAAAATGATTCAATTAATAAAAACTCACACAAATTACATATTTTGAAAGAGTATTTTCTTATCTTTCTAACGATATAAAAATTATTAAAGACTGGACCATAAATAGGCCATAAATTCGGAGCTGAACGGCTTAGACTGCAAAATTAATTCATTAAAATCAAAACTTCGCTGCTGTTATCGCTTTAACAATAAGCAGGCAGAGACAATATTTTATTATCAGGAGGGGCTGATATACGGACAGTTCCGCAAATTGGGTGATTTTGGATTAATTAATCGATTAAATCCCTTAATCAATAAAAATCAATAACCAAATTTGGAATTTTTCTTAGTTAGAACGATATCAATGTGTATGCAAGATTTTGAATCTGAGTGACCTCCCGTTTTTTTGTTATACGTCGACATGTACATACCAAAATCTCTGTTTTATATATTAGATACTGGCATTAATTTCGTCTGCTAGGAGTTTTAAAATGCGAATTAAAAATAATTAAATCTATTATTTAAGGTCAAACTTTGTCTAAATCGATAAGTAGTAACATACTGACCATCATTAAAAAAAGAAAAAATATTATTACAATATGCAATTTATTTTTAATACATTTTATACATTAAAAATCTTCCGAATTTTGACAAAGTTACGTTGAATTTATTTTGATTTATCGTGTTCAATAATGGTTTAAAAATATTTTTAAAATACTTATAAACATTTCTATTTAGAAATTTATAAAGCGTTACTTTAAATACATATTTATTATTATATATTACTGAAATTTTACTCACTCGTTTTAACTTTTAACCAAGTAAAATCCGTTTTTTGTATGTAAAAAAATAAAAAATATATTAGTTTCATTTGAAAATAAAATCTGTATATTCACTTCCATTTCGTGTATGGTATTCCGTAATGGCCATAATATTTTAAACTTTTTTGTCTTGTTTGATTGACGTAAAATCCGTTTTTTCTCACTTTTTAAGTTTAAGTTTTTCTGTAGGGGGAGGGGGGCTAAAGTCATTTAGTCAAAAACGCATTTTAGACTCAGTTTGCCAGTTCCTGGCCTATATATCTAAGTTATGAGAATGAAATATTAATTTACAAAAACATTAATTTGGCCATTGTGTGGTTAGTAGTATAGTTGAACGGATTTGAACTTATTCAAAACAGCTGCTATCGAAACAAGAATAGAATATTATATCGCATACATACTTCCATTAAAAAATGACAACTTTTAATTCAAACATTATTTTCAATATTTCTGTTTATAAAGACTGATAACTGTATGCTCATTATTTTAGTTACATATTTTTAATACAATATCTTCTTTAATTACATAAATACGATTTTGTTATAAAATCAACGGGAGTGTTTATTTTACATTTTATAAATTAAAAAAAAAAAAAATGAAAAAAAAAATGTACACAACGGTAACTTTTAATATAAAATTCCTTAGAAAATAAGCTAACGATTTGGGGAAAAAAAGGGATAAATATTTTTTTGTTATTTACAAGATTTAAGTTTCAAATGTTAAGACGTCCTACTACCAAAACCGTATCAGTACCGATTTTTTTTATTTATTTATTTATTTTTTTTTTTACATATGTCCCATCATTGAATCATCTTACAAAGAAATTTGTACGGGGGGGGGGGTTCAATGCGCGAAACAAAAACTAACAAAAACAATAATTAGCCTTTTCAATTTAGTAAACATTCATTTACAATAAAAGTTCTTTTATTACTTCATATACCGAAAGTTTTATTAAAATCGTATAGTTTATTTTAGAAGAATTTAATATGATCCCCTTTATCAGCAACCCTATGCAAAAGTGGTTTAAACTATATATATATATATATATATATATATATATATATATATACACAAGAACAAAATTCTAAATTGTCATTTATTTTATGTTTTTCCTTAAGAACAGAGCTTAAACGGACAATTTTTTTCTATGAATTTCTTAATTGTAACAATGAAATAAATCACCTTAAAAAAAAAGAGTACATATTCCAGAAAGAAAAGAAAACGACAAAAATCTCACATCTTCAATATTGCCTAAACTAGGTATACCCAATTTGTCGAAAAACCGTGTTTTTACAATACAAATTTACCCCCTTCCCCGTTTTACAAAAATTACCAAAAATTAGGGAATTCTCTGATTTTAACGAAATTTTCAGTGTTGATTTATTAATGAATGAATTTTATAACGCATCAGTTATTTTATTTCAAAACTTTGATTTTTTCCAGGTCTCTTAACTTTGACCCCCCCCCCCTTATTTTGGGGGTGCAAAATATCGGTGGGGTTATATATGATTGATACGAATTTCTGTATAAATAAAAAGACAAGAGACAGGTGTGACTAGAAGAAAACAATTATTTTAAGAATACTACTCTGTAAGTACCGAAAATCGGAAAATAAAATGAAAATAAAAACGAAAAAAATAATTTTTTGAGATTTTTTTTTACTCATTTCGATAATTATCTAATTAATTCTTTAAAAGAAAAAATTATACATCAATATTTGTTCTGCTTAAAAGGAGCGTGCTAAATTTTCAATAGAGTTTTCGACAAAAAATTATTAGATTGATACTAAAGTAAAGTAGTTATTAAAAAATATGTTTTTAGAATCTAATAATATGACATTTTAAATTTAACATCATGATACTATTTTAAATAAATTTTATATATTAATTTATCATAGCATAAATACCTAATTAAACCAGAAAGTTTTGAAATAAAATAATTGATGCATTATAAAATTCATTAATTGATAAATCAATACTGAAAACTTCATTAAAATCGGATAATTCTCTAATATTTGTTGTTTTATTTTCAATCGGGACGGTTAAATTTATTTTGTAAACACAGATTTTAAGTCATCTTTAGACAGCGTTTACGACCAAACTGGAGCAAAATAGACAGAGAAAATCGTTTTAAATGTATTAAAAATAAATTACATGTGTAATATTTAGGTACCACAAATTTTCCCTATGCAATTTACCCCCCCCCCTATATTTAACACAATGAAACTTGCATAAAGGTTAATATTACCTTAATTTTTTTTAGTCCATTCGAAAGAAGAAACATTACAAAAAAAATAAAAAATAAAAAAAATAAAAAAATAAATAAATAAATAAATAAAATTTTAGAAAATCGATTTCTTTTTCAATTTTCAGCGTACGGAAATAATGAAAATTATGATTGAAAAACAATGTTTATATTTTTGCACTGTTAAATCAATTGAAATTTAACGTAACCAAAAACAAGTTCTGACTAGAGGCTTTTTAAAAAAATTCTATGAAAAATCAATTAATGGTCCGATTTTCACGAAAATTTCCATAATTACTAACCTTTTGATGGAAATGTGTGAAATCGTTTTTTCCTAAAATATATTAAGGGATTTTTTTGCGAGGTCTATACCCCACCCCCATCTTATTTTAGGAAATATGAAAAAAAAAAAAAAAAAAAAAAAAAAAAAAAAGAACCGATAAAAAACGATTTTTACTTTTTTTTCTATAAAGATAAGTCTGAATAATTATATCAGAAGATTTTTATAAGTTTAGATGTGAGAGCTTTTTAGTAAAAAGAACCATGAATACAGAATTCCGATAAAAAATATCAATAAAGAATTTGACCCTGTTGTAGAAAAACTGACTGTTTTACTTATTTTTCAAGAAAATGGCGAGTAATTTTCCCCCAATCGGATAATTTGATCTTTGAATTAACTGTTTTTCTTTGTAACAACTCATGTTCGTTATTTCTATTTTGCGAGATTAACAAAAAAAGTTCAAATATTTACGTTTCTTCCTTTAATATGGCCTAAACTGATCACATGACGTATTTTGGTGGTACCTATTATTTTGCTTTTTTCACTGATGCTCATTATGTTACTACTTTTTGACTTGGACAAAAATTTGACCTTAAAAATCGATTTAATTAATTTTAATTAGTTTTTAAAATAAAAAGCAGCCGAAAATTTGGCTATACCTAATGTTGCCTAAATTGATCATATGACGTATTTTGGTGGTTTATTTACCGAAAAAAAAAAAAATTAAAATCGGATTATTAGTTTATTTTTTAAGAATTTCCTGTAAATCGGAAAGTGCGTGAATTTAAATACCGAAAAATTTCTTAAAATCTGGTGATTAACCGATTTTATGGTTTCGAATGTAAATCTAAAAATGACTAATGGTTGGGAAATTTCATTGCAAATTTTCTTTTACGATTCACGCGCATATATATGCCAAAGTCATACTGTAGCTGACCACTACAAAAAAGCAAACAACAGAACACAGCTGATTTGAATTCGGAGTTTTCTTTCTCTTGGACCTCGACTGGTTATCTAACCAAGGCTAAAGAACCGTCTGCCATACAATTTATAAGGTATGTACAAAACACGCACATGCTCAAGCAACTTTAAAAAAAAAAAAAAAAGAAAAAAGAATTCCTCTAAAATCGACTAATTAATCCCGGATTTTCCAACACGCATTGTGTTAAATATTTTTTACTCTCATGGAAACTGAAGAGAGCTACCACGGGGAATTACTCTTACTTGTCAAACACAAGAAAGAGGCTATGGTAGGATATATATTTCTCCCTTTCTTTGGATAGCAATTGGAGGGACGTTATTCGAACTGTCTTTTTTTTTTTCTTTTTTTTTTTTTTTTAATATGTTCACCCATTATATTTCCTATTCTTTTTAGGTAGGTTGGCGAGCGTCCCTGACGTTGTGGTCTGTAAAAATTTGAACTTAGGTCCCAAGTCCAGTCCTGACTACCCAAGTCTTAAGTGCTTCAGGTTAGAGTTAATTCTGGCGGTTGAATGAGGACCTTCTGTGATGTTATGTAGATGTAGAATTTTAAAAAAAGGTACCGGTAAAAATGGCACATGTGAAAAAAATAGGGAAAAAGGCACAACAAAAAAATATATATTCACTGTAGTCGGTGGTGTTTTATTAGAAGAAACAACAACAACAACAACAAATACTCCCCTCCCCCGCAAAAAAAAACAGGTTTCAGTATTCAGGACTACTTTTGAGTTATGTTAAAAGTCATTTTTATCTACGAAAATATTTACTACTGGCCATCAAAATTATGGTGACCCACAAAGCGTAATAATACGTAGGTTTTTTTCTTCTTTTTTTTTTAAATGTTAATTCATTTTCTAAATTGGAAATGTACAACAGAAGAAATCTTAAGTGTTTAATTCTCGCAAAGTATTTATCTACCACTGTAAATCGTTTTAAATTGTTTATGGTTGGTTGGCAACAAAAAGGTAAAAAACAAACAAACAAAACAACGTCTTCCAAATTTTGAGAAAAAATGTCTAAAAACAATAGGTACCACCAATTTGACCCTGTGCAATTCCCCCCCCCCTACATTTAACACAATGAAACTTGCAGAAAAAATAATATTTTCTTGAAAAACATTTTCCATTCGAAAGAAAAAACATTAAACAAACTCCTGATGATTTTTTAAATTTTTTGTCAGCTTACGAAAATAATGAAAATTATGATTGAAAAACAATGTTTTCATTTTTGCACTGTTAAATCAACTGAAATTTAACGTAGCTAAAAACAAGTTACGATAAGAGGATTTTTAAAAATTCTATGAAAAATCAATTAATAATCTGATTTTCCCGAAAGTTTCCATAAATGTTTACCATTGGATGTAAATACATCTGAAATAGTTTTTTTCTAAAATATATTAGGGGAAATATTTTTTACGAGGTCTATTCCCCCCCCCCTATTTATTTTATGAGATAAAAAAAAAAATGACGCGTCAGAAAATTTTTTTTTCTTTTTTTCAATAAAGATAAGAGTCTGAATAACTATATCAATGAAACTAGCAGATATATGCACCCTCCGGGTGCAAGTATTTAAGTTTTAATATAAAATATGTTAAATTAGAAAGGCTAATGAAACTGAATAATAATGTAGATAAAAAGATCTGCAACAGAGGGGGTATAATCGAAAAATAGAACAACTTTGAAACTAACTATTCCATCATTTTCCATTATTCCCGTCTTTCATTGGTAAATTTTCCTAATTTAACTATTTAGTTAAAATAGGAAGTAAAGGATAATATTACAGTTATTTCTTCTTGTAAATAAATTTCTTTTAAGATTTATCCACGAGATTTTTGTTTATATTTCTTAAGATAAAACCAAACAATTAGAAATCAATAATACCAAGCACATATTTATTAAAATCAAATTTTTAATATCAATATGCAAATTAGCCTTCTCGTTCAAACTGTAAACCGCTATTTTGTTGTATATATAAATACAATTGCATGTAATTAGTACATAGATATGGTCAACAGTATTAATAATGTAAAACAATTTTTATTAATAACTGAAGGTTTAAAAGAATGAAATCATGGAGAATTTGACGTAAATAATTAATGGAATTGTGACTTGAGTAGTAATATAGTTTCGGTTACAGACAGAAAAACACACAATCTCCATTATAATAAGATTGTATGAATGTACGAGGTCTAGTTTTTTGAGGAAAAATGGTACTCTATGAGGAAGTTCGTCCCGGTCCCCTGCCTCCAGATAGATAGATAGATAGATAGATAGATAGATAGATAGATAAACACAACGATATAGATAGACACAACGATATAGATAGATAGATAGATAGATAAACACGACGATATAGATAGATAGATAGATAAACACGACGATATAGATAGATAGATAGATAGATCTATCTATCTATATCGTTGTGTTTATCTATCTATCTATCTATCTATGTGTTTATCTATCTATCTATCTATCTATCTATCTATCTATGTCGTGTGTTTATCTATCTATCTATCTATCTATCTATCTATCTATATCGTTGTGTTTATCTATCTATCTATCTATCTATCTATCTATGTCGTTGTGTTTATCTATCTATCTATCTATGTCGTTGTGTTTATCTATCTATCTATCTATCTATGTCGTTGTGTTTATCTATCTATCTATCTATGTCGTTGTGTTTATCTATCTATCTATCTATCTATGTCGTTGTGTTATCTATCTATCTATCTATCTATCTATGTCGTTGTGTTTATCTATCTATCTATGTCGTTGTGTTTATCTATCTATCTATCTATGTCGTTGTGTTTATCTATCTATCTATATCGTTGTGTTGTGTTTATCTATCTATCTATCTGTCGAAAATATCGATATTAGAATTACGACAAATTACGATTAATAAGAATTACGACAAAAAAAGAAAAATTAGAATTACGACAAAAAACGGTTTAATGTTTTAATAAGAATTACGACAAAAAAAGAAAAATTAGAATTAAGACAAAAAAGTCCCCCCCCCCCCCCCCCCAAATAGGCGTCGATACGATAGTTGGGATTGTTATTGAGTTGGTTGTTTTCTTTCAAGTAACACCGCTATAGTTGGGGTTGAAATTTGATACATCACCGAACAGCAAATTTGGAGGCAGGGGACCGGGACGAACTTCCTCATAGAGTACGCTTTTATAATTGGTAAGGACTATATTCTATTAAACTGTCAACAAAAAAAAAAATTTTTTTTAAGAAATTAATTTTTAAGAATTTTCAATCTTTTGTGTGATTAAATATTTTTATTTTCTGCGTGAAATAAATTAAATAATTTTTTTTTCCTGCGTCAAAAAATCGAATTTTTCACGGATATTTAAAAATATGAATTTTATAATTCAGGTGCACTAAACATTGGTCCGATACGAGCTCGATTAATATTTTTAAAAGAATTTGTAATTTTTGTTGTTGAATAGTAATGTGTGATCCTTAGAATGTACGGAAGAGCATTGCTGACATTTGTTTTACAAAGAGACGAGACGCTTCTAATAACCAAAGTTTGTTCCTGTTAGGCTGACAGTGTTAGCGTGAAAAAATTATTTTATTTAACTTTTTTCAATAATTAAAATAAAAGTAAGTATAATAGATTATTTTATCAGTTTTTCTCTTAGAAAAAATATTCAAATTTACATTCCATACTTTTACGGGTTAATTGTAAAAGGGAAATAATTAGTAACTTTTCTGTCTATATTACGGTCTGAAAATTACCCTTTCGCATGTAATACGGGCAGGTTTGTTTATTTTTTAAGATAACGATGTAATTTTTCCCAATCGGATAATTTGATCTTTGAATTAACTATTTTTCTTTGTAACAATCCTGTACGATCTTTTTTTTTTACGAGATTTTTGATAAACAAAGTTCGGAAATATCTATTTCCGTTTTATTCAAGATGGCATAAACGGTCTGGTGGTACCTACTAAAAACAAGTTACGATAAGAGAATTTTTAAAAAATTCTATGAAAAATCAATTAATGGTCCGATTTTCACGAAAATTTCCATAAATGTTTACCATTGGATGTAAATACATCTGAAATAGTTTTTTCTAAAATATATTAGGGGAAATATTTTTTTACAAGGTCTATCACCCCCCCCCTATTTTATTTTATGAGATAAAAAAAAATGACGTGGAAAAAAAATTTGGTACTTTTTTTTCTATAAAGATAAGAGTCTGAATAACTATATCAATGAAATTGTATAACGTACCGAACTATAGTTTTTTTAGGAAAAATTAATGAAATCGGAAATAAAAAGTGCAAAAAAATGTCATAATATTAATATTTGAAAACTTTTTTTTGCTTATGTAATTGGTATGTACTATATTCTATTAAATTGTCAAAAAAAAAAAAATTTTTTTAAAGAAATTTTTACGAGATTTTCAATCTTTTGTGTGATTAAATATTTTTATTTTCTGCGGAAAAAAATCGAATTTTTCACGGATATTTAAAAATATGAATTTTAGAATTCAGGTGAACTAAAAGTTGGTCCCATCCGTGCTCGATTAATATTTTTAAAAGAATTTGTAATTTTTATTGTTGAATATTAATGTGTGATTCTTAGAATATACGGAAGAGCAAAACTGACATATTTGTTTTGTTTTTATACAAACTAAAGTTGTTTTTTTTCTGAGCGTAAAAAATTATTTTATTTAACTTTTACGACCAATTAGAATAAAAATAATATAGTGAATGATTGTTTTATCAGTTTTTCTCTTAGAAAAATATTCAAATTTTCATTTTATTTTCGATTTTAAGAATTAATACTAAAACCGAAGACATTTTTTAACGTCAATTTCACTGCAAAATTTTAAGATTAAATTTTTTCAAGTTTTTATTCATAGTAAATTGTAATATTAAAGTTTTT
Source organism: Doryteuthis pealeii (assembly GCA_023376005.1). NCBI lineage: Eukaryota > Metazoa > Mollusca > Cephalopoda > Myopsida > Loliginidae > Doryteuthis > Doryteuthis pealeii. The sequence continues at coordinate 73,724,756 of CM042153.1, forward strand.
AAAGATTTTATTCATTTTAATAGAAAAATTTTGGCTAAAAAAGTTTGTCCGTTACACCCATCCGTACTTATAGGCTACAGTCCCAAGCCGATTATCGTTCAGTTGTGTCGGATGTAAAAAGTGGCCGAATAAATTGTCCTTTATTATTAAAATGATATCACCCCAAAATTCCAATTTTTTTTCGCGCATAAGTTTCTTGCCTCAAGAATTAATAAAATAAGTTTTAAGTGATTAAAATACATATAGAACGAAAATAGCTCCGAATTCAAATTAGCCAATGAGATTACAGATTTTATCTGAAATGTAAACATCAGCTGATGTTCTGTGTTTATGAAATAAAAAAATATTAATTTAGAATGACCCTCAAAACACCCCCCAAAAAATTCCTGATAATATGCTTTAGTAACTAAAGCAAACAATAATAATGCTTTAGTAACTAAAGTAAACAATTTTTTTTCTTCAGGAAAAATTTCAAAATATAATTTTCAATTAAAGAACTGGCTTTTTAGAAAATCGGGGGGGAAAAAATGAATAGTATTTCGTATACAGATATTAAAAATACTCATTTTTATACTAGCTACTGGCAAAATGAACCTAAAATGCGTATGACTTTAGCCCCCCTACAGAAAATAATTTACCAAAAATCAGGGAATTATCGGATTTTAATGAAACTTTCAGTGTTTATTTATCAATGAACAATCTTTATAATGCATTATTTATTTTATTTCAAAACTTTCTCATTTTTTTCAGGTCACTTAATTCTGACCCCACCTTATGTTGGGGGCGTAAATTGTTTTGCAAATTGGTCATTTTCGATACTAATTACAGTATAAATAAAGAGATAAAAGACCGAACTTATGAATAGAAACAACAAAAATTTACGCGATATGCGAAATACTATTATTTTTTTCTTTTTTCTAAAAAGCAAATTCGCTTATTACTCATTTTATTTACGTGACTTGTTGTCACATGATGCGAAATACTATTATTTTTTTTTTTTTTTTTAAAAAGCAAATTCACTTATTACTCATTTTATTTACGTGACTTGTCACATGATGCGAAATACTATTATTTTTTTTTTTTTAAAAAGCAAATTCGCTTATTACTCATTTTATTTACGTGACTTGTTGTCACATGATGCGAAATACTATTATTTTTATGCTTTTTGGAAGGTAAAATGCACATAAAACATTTTTTGTCGCTAACAACTGTTGCTTCTTCTTCGCTGGAGGTGGCCATTTTGTTTACTTATTTATATTTCGAATACACGATTCTCATTCGCTTATTCTGTTTTCGGAGCTACTCCATTTTGCTTCGTATATTTTTACAAAGTAGTCCGTTTAAATTTTACTTTTTGCATAATATCAAGAAAGGCCACCGATTGCGAAAACTTTTTATTAGCCTTTTTTGATTTTTAATTAATAATTACGCTAAAATTATTACCACGAATTGTTTAGCAACGTAATTCGAAAACTAAGCCCTTTTTGACGTCTGGGACTGTAGCCTATTAGATGCATAACCATAAGAGGGTAATAATATGTATTTCTTTCTCTCTAAATCGCGGCCTGAAAATTACCCTTTCGCACGTAATATGGATAGGTTTGTTTATTTTTTAAGATAACAATGTAATTTTTCCCAATCGGATAATTTGATCTTTGAATTAACTATTTTTCTTTGTAACAACCCTGTATGATCTTTTTTTATGAGATTTTTGATAAACAAAGTTCGGAAATATCTATTTCCGTTTTATTCAAGATGGCCTAAACGGTTTGGTGGTACCTAGTGTTCTCATGTTGGAAAATTGAACAATTTTCAGACACGATTTTTAAGTTGATTATATAATATTATTTGGATAAAAAAGGACTATTTGCTTGTAAATTCCTACCATAAAATGAACTGAACCCTCATTTTATGTCCGTGTTTTTGCAATAAATGGTTAGTTTTAAAGTGGGGGTTAGTTTTTACACTTCAACTTTTTACTCGTAAATTCCTACCATAAAATGCCCAAGCCTAATTTTATGGTAGGAATTTATGAGTAAAAAGTTGAAGATTACCTTTTGTTGTTATTTCTTTTCGGCTTTGGTACTCTAAAATAAAAACATCAGATTTTGATCATCGTCGACGAAAAAAACAAAATTACGGTCATAAAAGGAGGATCCAATTTATGTCTAAATTGTAAAACGAGCCTTTAAAACTAAACATTCTCACAAAATAAAAACTTTTAGAATATTATACACATTGAAGTGAATAGGAAAATAAATAAAGAAAATATATTTAGTATTGTAGGCATTAGCAAACAGAGGCTAAAATTCGTTTTTGACAAAATGATTTTAGCCCCCCTACAGAAAATAATTTACCAAAAATCAGGGAATTATCGGATTTTAATGAAATTTTCAGTGTTTATGTATCAATGAATGATCTTTATAATGCATTATTTATTTTATTTCAAAACTTTCTCATTTTTTTCAGGTCACTTAATTTTGACCCCCCTTATGTTGGGGGCGTAAAATTGCTTCAAGTTGGTCCTAACTTGATACTAATTACAGTATAAATAAAGAGATAAAAGACCGAAGTTATGAATAGAAACAAAAAAAAAAACAAAAAAAATTTTACGGTTGCTTTTCTATGAGAAAATAATTATTGATTATTGAAAAATAAAATGTAAAAAAAAAAAAAAATATAAAATAATTTTTTTTACTCATTTCCATAATTATTTAATTGACTATTATCTTATTAAAAAAAAATATTATACATCGATATTTTTTCTGCGAAAATAGAATTTTTCTTCAAAACTTATTACTTCATGAGTATAAAGTAAGGTTTGCATTAAATAGATATTTATTTCTAGAAAACTAAAAATATAACATTTTAAACCTAATATCAAGATTCACATATTTTAAAACAATTAAATTGATTTTCAATATAAATCACATAATATTAGAAGATTAATTGTATGGAAGCCAATTAAGACCAAATACTTAAAATATGAAATATATCTTCCTCTATTTGGAAGAGTTATTTTTTGTGTCAGTAATTTAACCGAAAGATTCAATATCTAATAAGTTAAGGTAAGTTCATTTGATTATTACTATTTTTAATTCAATTATTCGGACTTTTATTTTTATACAAATAAAAAAAGTTTTTTTATTTATACTGTAATTAAAAAACGAACGCTGACCAACTCGCAGAGATTTTATGCCCACAGAGTAAGTGGGGGGGGGTTCAAAATGAAGTACCCTGAAACAAAATGAGAGTTTTGAAAAAGTTCATTCATTGATTAATCAACACTGAAAATTTCATTAAAATCCGATAATTCCCTGATTTTTGGTAAATTATTTTCGGGGGGGGGGGGGGCTAAATTCATTTAGTCACAAAACGGATTTTACTTCAAACAAGACAAAAAAGTTTAAAATATTATGCTCATTACGGAATTCCATAATATAAAGGGAAATAATTATCCAAACTTTATTTTCAAATGGAAGTAATAATATAAACTCAACGTAACTTTTTGTTGAAATTCGGACCATTTTTAATGTATAAAATGTATTATAAATAAATTGCATATTGTAATAATAATTTTCTTTTTTAATGATGGTCATTATGTTACTACTTATCGATTTAGACAAAGTTTGACTGTAAATAATAGATTTAATTATTTTTAATTCGCTTTTAAAATTCCTAGCAGCCGACAAAAATGCTAATGGCTATAGTATTGTAAAATAACGGGTGCAAGAAAATAAAATGAGGGTTCAGTTTATTTTATGGTAGGAATATACAAGCAAATTTTTCTTTTTTTTACACTTTTTTTCTTTAGATACCGAAAATTTTCTTTAAATATGATAATTAAAATTACCCCCCCCCCAAGAAAAAATATATATAAAAAAAGTTGAATTAAAACCGAAATTAGAAATACGTTTAAAATTTGTTTACTTTTAGTTTTCGATGTTGTCACTTTAAAATAAAATAAAAACTTTTTGTATTAGCAAAGTTTTTAAAACCTAAAAAAAAAAAAAAAATTTTTAATGAGATTTTCTTTACAAGGAACTTTTTATTGGTAACTTCTAAAAAGAATTTGAAAACCAAATGTTTGAAAATTGTTTTATTTATAAAAAGAGATTTTTTAAAAATTTTTTAAATTTCCATAAGGAACGTCTACAAATGTGCATGTGTAAACTTAAAATTAGAGTACTCTTCACGAAAGAACCATCCCGGCCTCCTGCCTCAAAAACCGCTGCTTAATATTTTTTTTAAAACATTCTTTTTTTAAAATTCATTTTTTGATCTATTTAATCCATAGACGAGACCTTAACAGGTACTACCACTCAGAGTCAGAGTAGACCTGGGAGTAATAGTGATGAAAGGGTACTTCACACTCTCCAGAGCTCCAGAATTGGAACTTCACAATTAAATATAGGTTAACATCATATCCAGGACACTAAGATCCTTAGTCACTCCTTCCTAGCATATATGTAATAAGGGTTGAGGGGATTGCCATAAGGGCAATATGATCAGGACAATCATATAGGTGCTAGGGCATGACGTGACCAGCCAATTGAACGGAGAGGGCCTTCTCTTGTGACCTGATTTAGGTTTTGAAATTAGAAGAAAGAAAGAAAGAAAGAAAAAACGGAAATATAATTCGCCCGCTGACTTCGGCCGTAGATTCAAAACAGATGGGCGATCCGGCAATGACCCGACCGGGCAGTCGAGGCGGATGGTGGCCGGTAGTAAAATCTCAAGTAGGTCGGAACTCCCAGAAGCGAGAGGCGGTGATTATAGACAAGTCTTTGATGTAATCAGACTTTAGTCGTGCGGAAAAGATAAATCCTGTTTTATAGATTACCGGAAAATGAAGAAACCGGAATTAAAGAGAATCTATTGCTTTTATGTTTCCTTACTACTTGAGAATGGAGATAACTCTTGTTGAAAATCGAAATTAAAGAAAGTCGAATGTATTTAAAAAACATTCAAGTGGCCGGAAGAGATGGCACCCAGATTGGTGAGCGGAAGTAAATTTGATTGGCTGGTTGAAACCAGAGGGAGGCGGTTACCCTGCTTGAGTGGGAGGAGCAGAAAAATTCCCAATATCTTCATGCCGGCCGGAAATAAAATTGTTCCGATTGAAATATTATTTAACTCAGACATTTTTGGCTTGAGAGGCAGACAAGGCCGAACGGGCAGAGAAGAGGCCAAACGGGCAGATGAAGTTGTGATTGCTTGAGAACCGGGCTAGCTGACAAGATTAACGCAATACTGAGAGCCGAGAGTAACTGACTTCAGCTAAGACCATTTTGAAAACTTAGTCAACTTACGAACTGTTTTGCACAATACTTTGCAGAAGACCAGAAGTATTTAGTTACGGGCACATCACTCCCACAAACCTTGAAAAGTAATTATTTGTATTCTTGTATTTTTGAATATAAATGTTGTTGATTTTTGAAGAAGAAAAAGAGTCGTTATTCTTTTTTTGTGTGTGACCAGTCGGCCGCCATTAACCTCGGAAATCAGTTCTATAGCAGATTTCTAGTCGTTTGAGATCTTAGCACAACGTGGGGCATTCGGCTAGACTTCCAGTAAATATAGAGACCCTGCAATCCTTGGTTGATGCAGAAAATCCGATCTTGACGGCCAATTTCGGAGATTCTGTGAGCCCTTTAGCTCGGGAGCGACCGACGGGTTATACTCTGACCACACATCTGGCCTAAGTAAGGGCCAAAGTGGAATGTTGCATCATGTTATAGATTACTCAGCTACCAGGGTTCCATCGTTCAGCATCGTGTGTGGCCATCCACAGCCAACATCCCAATTGGGAGAGGCCTTAGTGTTACATAATCTATGCGGTTGCATAAGATTATTGTCAATCCCCTGTATTTCTAAAGGGATGGCCCTTTTCATATCACGGGCGGGACTTTCCATGGAATAGTACAGAAAGCCCTGTGGGACCTGGTTGGGTCCTCAGTTTTCAGTTGGACGTCAGGCAGTGAAGATGTTCTGCCTTAACTGTAACTCACTGCATACGCGTGCTATGTTAGTCAAATGTTTATTTAAGTAAATAAAAAGCTTATGAAAATAACACAGTTTTGTGGTTGGTGAATGTCTTGGTAACAAAACTGATATAGAAGAAGAAATGAGTTAAGTGCGACCGACCACCAAGACAAAGAAGAGACGCTAGAAGAGAACTTAAGATGTCAAAGACGCTAGAAGAATAGAAAAAGAATAGAAGAAAGTAAGAAGTAAAGGAAAGGGTATACAACATTACCCCTCTGCAGAGGTGCAGTTGGTGTATTCTACTGCCCCAGCAGACATTCTTCTTTGGTGTAAATTAGTTACTAAAGGATTTTTTCAAATTGCAATATTCATTCAGAGCTGAAGTGATTCTTTCCATTCATGCACCAATGCCATTTTCTTTGTCCATCATAAGTAAAGTTGTCAGGGAGTCTATCCCCTTTTCACTAATGCTAGACCAAAATTTTTTGGTATCTGAGGTGGAGCACCATACCTACCATCAACTCCTCACTTTACCGCACAAATCTCTATATTACTCATACACCGAGTTGGCAAGGGCCAGTATCGAACCCAGAACCTCATGGTTCCTAGTCAGAAGTTCAATCGACTGAGAGTCTTGTAGATTTGAAAATTTTCATCATCTCCGTATTGTAGTAGTAGTAGTATACCCTTGGAAGGGTATGAATCTTACTCTCCCTCCAGCTATGGGTAAATAGCAGGGTAAATAGCAGGGTAGACTGGGCTCTTTAACCTTAGTTAGGCAACCGGTCTAAGAGAAGGAAAACTCTGAATTCAAACTTGTTGAACTCCGCTTAAGAAATTGACCTTGTGTTACATCCTACTCATGCAGAGGGGTTGGTAAGGAGGAGATGTCTATAGCTGCAAACAGGATTTCGAGCCTTGATGTCCACATTTTCCAGCTCATGACCACAGTCATTTCCTTTTCATAGACAATTAATCTCTTCAAGTGTGGGAGTGATGATATTTTAGTTCTTAATTTTTGTTGCTAGATATTGTGTTGAATAAAGGAATGCGGAAAACATTGTACAATGACTGTGCTTTCATTTTTTTTAAACTATGAAGAAAGCTACCAAGGGGAGATTACTCTTACTGGTTAAATCCAGAAAGAGGCTTATGTTAGTATACAACAGCATCTATACATGTTATTTTCCCCTTTGGTTATGTCACCTTTGAAATAGTGAAATTTGCGCCCTAATAAGTTGTTTTTTTTTCTACACTCTTATTATGGATTTTCCTCTTTGTCTTCCTCTTACAGAATAAAATAACATTAGCTGATATATATATATATATATATATATATGATAGTCGATCAAAGAGCCAAGTTTTATCTGTGTTGCCAATTAGTTTTTTATGTTTTGTTGAAAGTGATTGTGCTGTTTGCAATGGTTTGTGGAGAGATTATTTCCTAGATAAATCTCATATAAAAAATTCTAATAGCTTAATTGAAAAAATAAGAAATATACACATGAACAACATTATATATATATATATATATATATATACCAACCCTTCCTCACAAGCAGAATATGACACACGGTCAATTTGTTATGTGGAGTTTTACAGTCAGCCCTACTATTTACCCATAGCTGGAGGGAAAGTATATGTAGATGCGGACGGGGGCATTGTAAAATCAAAACCAACAGAGCAAATGGTATGAAAATTGTTTTGAAATTTGAAATTTGTACAAATTCAATTGAAAAAAAAAAAAAATTTAAGTGGGGGTGAAGTGGGGTGTAAAACATATCTAGATATTTTATAACCCCTCCCACCAACCTTTAAATAACTACATTGCTTTACCGATAAAATTGGGGGAGGGGATATCTACATTAATTTGCCGAACAAAAAGCGACAAAAACACGACAGTAAATATCTAAGTTGTGCCGGAAATTCGCCTGACACAGGCACAGTAATGATAGTGCTAGGACAAGACACCAGGGGAGGCAACAGTCATTAGGGCGGGGGGGGGGCAGAACAGCAAAAGATCAAAATTACTAGAAATGTCTTTAGAAGAAACTACTTTATTTTTTTGTTCATGCAAAAAAAACAAAAAAAAAAAAAAACAACAACAACAACCCCCCAAAAAAAAAAAAACACAACAACAACCCCCCCCCAAAAAAAACACACAACAACCCCCCCCAAAAAACAAACAAAACCCCCAAAAAAAACAACAACAACCCCCCCCAAAAAAAACAACAACAACAACCCCCCCCCCCCCCAAAAAAAAAAAAAAAAAAAAAAAAAACACACACATTACTGAAATAACCAAATGAGGCAAAATAATTTCTAATTTAACTGAAAAGTTTTAATTTAAATTATTTTTAATTATTAAATTATTTAATTATTACAATGAATGTAATTATTAATGAATATTAATGTATAATGAATGTAATTATTTAATTATTACAATGAATGTAATTATTTAAATAATTTTTAATTATTCTAATTTAATTGAAAAGTTTAAAATTGAATCAATAATCGAATGTTTTTCTTCTATTTGCACAGATTGCTGAAAAATACTTCAAAGCCTAAAAAGAACAAAACTTGAGAATAATGGAGTTGATACCATGCAACATGACAGAAATAAAGTATTTAATATCTGCCACAAATTCAAAGTCGGACTCTAAAGATTTGCAGACTTGTGATCTTGTAAATTATTTGTCCAGCATCATGTGTGAATGGACAGAGGAACAACAGGATAAAGCACTATCTTCAATTCACAGCAAAGATGAATCAAGCCCTTATTACAAGTTATTAGTAAATTTATACGATGCAGATAAACACATTAAAGATACAAAAAGACACCGAGGTTTTCTTATGGACACATACATCAGATTAAAAGACTATTTTCCAACAGTAAAAGAATCCCAAATAGAAAAACATGATCAAAGTAAATTGAATTTTAAACAGATCATTGGTTATACAAAGAAATTTGTTCATTCTTGTCCTTGGGACGATGAAATGTGGCAAGATGCCTTACAAGACCATTACCAAAAGGAACCTCATCATCCTGAACATTATAAAAATGAGAATATGCCAAGAAACTATTTAGAAGAATCTGTTATTGATATGATAGCTTGTCATTGGCAAAGAGACTTACAAGGAATACAAACTGTTAACAATTATGAATTGGCAAATATAAAAAATGTTTTTTTAAATCGATATACAAAAGATGATTATACGGAAGCAGTGAAATTATTGAAAAACGTTAGAATGGGCAATGATTAAAATAATATGACATTATTTTAAATAATTTTTTTTATAAACCTGTTAAAACTCTTAACATCCTGTTGAGAATTTTCTAAGTCCAGAGCATCCCTATAAGGATATAATACCATTGGGAAAGGTATGAATCCTACTCTCCCTCCAGCTATGGGTAAATAGTAGGGCAGACTGGGCTCTTTAACCTTGGTTAGGCAACCGGTCTAGGAGAAGGAAAACTCTGAATTCAAACCTGCTGAACTCCGCTTAAGAAATTGACCTTGTGTCGCATCCTGCTCGTGCGGAGGGGTTGGTAAATATATATAAGGATATATTTAAAAAATGGCTAAAAATGACCCTTGCATCTGAAGTTACCTGTTATTTCCCTTAAATCAAAGACTTGTAAATATGTTTAATATTACATTTAAACAAATGATATCATTTGGGGTAGATTAGGGAAACAAATGAAACTTTCGGCCGGGTGGAATGAGGTGGTATAGGATGTTAAGAGTTAAACGGAGATGATATAAAAAAAACTAACACTAACCAATGTTGCAAAAAAAGCACATTTACTAATTGTTGATCGCTTTAAACAGATGTTTAAATATTACACATTCGCTTTTAAAAAACTGAAATGTTGGCTTAAATTTCTCTTCTACATGATAAGGTTCATGGTGACAAATGCTTACATTATCGTATCTGCAAGAAAAACACCACAGGGGGGAAAAAATCCATTCAGGGTAAACCTGGCACATTAATTTATTGAAAATTTTGTTGAACCTTTGCCTAAATGTGGGCACCCCTCTTCATCCAGACTTGTTGGGAACCATTTCCCACGAACCAAATTGAAAAAAAAGTGAAGTGTTATAGCACCAAAGAAGAAATCAATTGGTAATGAAATGTTATGACAAGTAAGATGTTGCCATTCTCAGCACCAAACACTCACCGTGTTGATTACAAATAAAATTGAAATGTTATAGCACCAAAGAAGAAATCAATTGGTAATGAAATGTTATGACAAGTAAGATGTTGCCATTCTCAGCACCAAACACTTACCGTGTTGATTACAAATAAAATTGACTGGATTGGGAATAACAACCATCAAACCAGCAGCCATTTTTAACAGCAACAACATGGGAGATGTTGATCACTCTGACCAAATGTTTAAATATTACACCTTAACAAGAAAAACCGAAACGGTGGATGTAACTTCCACATGTTAAACAGGTGATTAAATATTTAAATTACCATAAAAAGAAAACAAAAAAAAACATGGGGCAAAAAATCTGCTGTTATACCAAGTTCAAGATGGAGTTGGTCTGCCAATCGATTGAAAGTTTTGTTAAAACTCCACCTAATCGAGTATAAACATGTTGAGAACTATTTCCCATTGCTCATTCCTGCCAAACTGAACAAAAAAAATGTATTGTGTGTAATTGCAATGCTGTGAAAAGATTTACACCCGGTGCTTCACACATACGTGTAGAAACTAGATACTGGTGCTAAAAGTGTGAAAAACCATTATGTGGTTATTTGCTTTGAGAGAGAGATACCACACAATGAATCTCTACTACAAGATGAATGATGATAACAATTCTGAATGACTATTCTTATGATGTTCAGTTTACTATTTATGCAATCACATGAAAATGTTTGATTGTTATATGTAAACTAAAGTAAATCTGAATAGTGTTTCTGAATGTAGATTTAAAAAAAATGTTTTAGTTATTATTTGTCTACATAACTTGGTGAATATCAAATTTCAACCAATTTTGATAAATTAATTCATTATCTGCACATTAATGTTCCAAAATTTAATCAGAGCAGGGAGCAGTAAATTCCAATCAGAACAAAGAAAATCTTCAAAATGTGATACCTTTTTTAATTTTAGCAATAAACACCTGTTACTTTTTTTTTTTCCTACAAATATCACAAACCTTTAACAAGATGGAACAACTTAAGACAAAGTGCAGTTTTATATATTCTGTGCAACTGAATAGATCTGATGAATGTGATAGAAGCAAACTTTGTAGATGTTAAATACATAAAAATGAACAGTATTTCTTTTTCCTGTGTTGGAGAATATTTAAGCAGTTTTATACATTTGATATCAATTTAACCCACTTTCACTTTATATAGCAAAATATTTTCCGCTTCTAAATAACATTGTTTCTAACTAAAACTTCCAGTAATTCTTCTAATATATTCCATGTTTTGAAGATATAACACAACAGCTGAATCTTAAAGAATTTCAGTACATATATTCTAAGAAGTAAAAATCTCACCTTATATTATTACATGCTTATGAACTGTTATGATAGCTTTTATTTGAATAAGCTATTTGATAACAAATAAATGACTGAACTAAAAACAAAAGTTAAAAGTCAATAGACTGTGTGAAAAAAAAAAAAAAAAAAAGAAGTCATTGTATCAGATTCAATGAATAAAAGTATTTTTCTTGTTTAAAATATATTTTTTTTTATTTCATATTTCCTTTCTAACTATATTCTGTTACATCTAACCTAATGAAAAAAGATAATCTTATATTTTCAGGATTCAGATTGGATGCTATACTACTATCATGTTGCAAATTTAATTCAGCAAATGATCATGGAGTGTAGATAGAACTTGTCACCTTTTTACTATTACTTGTCTAGTTCCAAACCCAAATCACCCCCAGTATCCTTTCCAATGCATTTTTATAGTAAACATCATTGTCCAATGCATTTTTATAGTAAACATCATTGTCCAATGCATTTTTATAGTAAACATCATTGTCCAATGCATTTTTATAGTAAACATCATTGTCCAATGCATTTTTATAGTAAACATCATTGTCCAATGCATTTTTATAGTAAACATCATTGTCCAATGCATTTTTATAGTAAAAATTGATTTGGGTGACTACTTATGCAACCACAGATACTGTAAGCAACAGAGTCCTTTGTTTATAAAAATGACTTGATTTGGCATTAAATAATCCGAAAAGGTGCGTAATCGGGACACAATGACTTGTTCCTTTGTAAGGAAGTCTAGAAAGGAACAAGTCATTGTGTCCTGATTACGCATTGGTCATACAAGACTAACACACTCCTATATACTCTAACAAGAACAACAACCACAATGTGAAACATGTCAAACACCTTTGATAGTTAAACACTTATTCATGGAATGCAGGTTTTTTGCTCACATCAGAAAACGTTATTTTAAAGCAAACAATATGAAAGATCTATTTGAAAATGTCAACATGGAGGATATTCTCTCTTTTTTTGAGAGAGAAATAAAATTATACCATAGAATACAACAATCCCCAATAATGCTAACACATTGTTAAAACCAATTACTAAAAAGTATAAATATAAATACACGATATGTATTACTTCCTAACCGTTAGGCATGACATAACCCCAGACAGGTTGATATGCCGTTAAAGTAAATAAACCAACCAACCAAACCGAAAAGGGTTGATATGCCATAAAACAAAACAGTCATCTGTTCAACAAATAAACCAACCCAAACCAGATACCTCAACAGATTTTAGCTATTTGTGTTTCTGGATATAAAGTGAGGGATCATTTTGGTATTATAACTAAGTTGTAAAATCATCCCCCATTTCTTGATATTAGATTCATAAATAGTTCTGCTGTTCAACACATTTTGGTCAAGTCTTGGTTAAAGCAGCTATTGCCTCTAGATCACTGAAGTTAAGCAGTGATGAGATTATTCAATACTTAATCAGGCAACCGCTTAAGCAACCACAGATACTGTAAGCAACCTGATGTTTATAAAAATGACTATTCGACATTAAATGACCCAAAAAGTATTGATATACCATAAAACAAAATAACCAACAAAAAAATGACTTGATTCGGCATTAAATAACCCAAAAAAGGGTTGATATACCATAAAACAAAATGATCAACCAATTCCTTAGTTCTGATGTCTTCCACTACATTCTTTGGAATTTGGAATAACCAAACTTTAATCATTTTCAACACATGGTTTGGTTTGTTTAGTTTTACGGCATATCAACCTCAGTGGGTCATTTAATGCTGATAAAGTTTTGAAATAAATCAATTCTTAATGGATAATACAATTTTTTTATAAATACATTTTTCTATTTAACCCATAGATGGGGACCCTAACAGGTACTACCACTCTAGGTCAGAGTAGACCAGGGAGCAATGGTGATGAAGGGGTGCTCCACTTCCCCAAACCTCCAAAACTGGAACCTCACCATCAGATAGAGTTTAACATCATTCCCAGGACATGTAGACCCTCAGCCACCGCCTTCTAGCACTCATATGATAAAAAGTATTGGTGCTTGCCATAAGGGCAATAGGGTTGGGGCAATCATTTCAACACATGGTTGCACCTATTACATCATTAACACGAGTATCAGTGAATCACTAATCCCCAATGTACTTTTTCCTAGATTGAACACTGGATTTTATTTTTTATATTATAAAATAATGAAAATGAAAAAATATTTAGTCATTTCCTTTTTTATTTTTAACACAAAATTCTTCTTTAAAGTTTTTATCCCAGGCTAACTGGAATATCATTTTTTGACGACAACCATTGTTCAGCACATGGCGGTGTCCAATTGAATATACAACAAGTATGCATGCGAAAACAGTAAAGAGTTAAATCAACTTGAGACACTTTTATGATTTCTCCAACATTATGGTACTTTGAATTTTTTGCATAAAGCTAATATTACAGAAAAATAACTAATGAAAAAAAAAATATGATAATGTTAAAGAGAGAAAAAAAGATTCTGGCGACAGGACAGACAAAATCTAGTTTACCCAAATGCTGGCTTTTCATATGTATACATTACATCCACAAATCACAGAGAAGTTTCTTAGGTTATAATAATAATGAAATTTATTGTGTACAGTGCTCAGGTGCACCACAGCTCCTCAAAGTCTCATGTATAGTACATAGAATAATGTATTAGTGTCAGGAACATGAACAGTTTACAGTAATAATATACTGTATGTATATGTGTATGTACATTTTCATTTTGGTATAATACAAGGTGTCTATAAAGTCCAGCAACAGATTTAAAATGTAACAACAAAGATGTTAGTCTTGTTGAAATGCAATAATCAAAACATACATAAAAATTAAAACTACAAGACTTGAACTTTTATTTGGTTTTTACTAAATTATTCTATCATTTATTCAATGTGAGTTATTAAGATTTCAATTTTAAAGCTGTTGCAAGACTTTATGAACACCCTGTATATAATATTGGTCACATGACCAAATGCCAAATTTCATGCTATCAAAAGAAAATTAGGTAAAGTTGGAAACATTTTTATTCAAAGAACTAACTTTATACTAGCAGGACCCGTGGAATTTCCATGAATCGAAACAAAAATCAAGAGGAGCTATTTAAACCAGAAACAACGATTTACAATTTCATTACATATAAATCCTATTGTTTTCTTTGCAACAAATAATACAAAATTATACAATAATAATCGATATAATACTTAATACACATATCATTTGTAAGTATTTAATTCTACGAGTAATTTTAGAAGCTCTTTTTTTCTTTTCCAACTTTTGAAAGCATGTTTTTGGAGCTTATCAAAACTCCATAGTTCATTGGATCCTCAGAGTACATCAGATCTTTAGTAAACCAATATACAATACTTGCTCACTAAAACATAGTGTAAATTAGGGCAAGATGCCAGGATGACATAGATGAAAATTACCAAAATATATTCTATGATTCATAATTTCCATATTACAAATGAAACAAACATGTAACTTTTTTTTCTTTCTTTAAATTCATTTTAATTTTACATTGGTCATTTAAGCAATGCAAGACTATTTGGAATGTTTCATTTTTTAAAATTGGGTGAAATAAAATGGGACAAATAAGTAATCTGTAATTTTACATTGGTCATTTAAGCGATGCAAGACTATTTGGAATGTTTCATTTTAAAAATTGGGTGAAATAAAATGGGACAAATAAGTAATCTGTAATTTTACATTGGTCATTTAAGCGATGCAAGACTATTTGTGTTGCATAGCCCTTCTTTACCGGCACTAAATCATATATGTTATATACTGGCATCAAATTCTTCTTCAAACTCACGCTGCTAAATCGTGTATGTTAGTAGTAGAGTATAAAGATCACAACCAGGTGTAGAGTAGGAGATTTGACTTTATTTCTCTCATCGGCTGTACGTGGTGGGTGGCGAGCGCAACAATGAAATGACCAAGGGTTGACAATGACTTCCACTGCTGCTGGGATCTGGGGCAAAGAGGGGTGGATGAACCTCACTGTCCGCTGACTGCGATGGTGCGGTCGCGCACCAGTCACGCACGTTCTCGTCGGCTCTCTCCTCCGACTCTAACTGACCCTGACTGTTTAACCCTCTCGCTTTTGTATTGACGACACGCCTACGCATTTTTATCTCGGAAGGCGAGGACAATACAACATTTGGAATGTTTCATTTTTAAAATTGGGTGAAATAAAATGGGACAAATAAGTAATCTGTGATTATGCAACAACAGAGAATCTAGATTTACATTTTTACATTGCATCTTAGAGGATTTGGATGGTCTCATTTTTAACAAGAGGGTGTTGCAGGTTGATGATGATAATGGATGGAAGATTTAGGAACAAGTGTATTAATATATAGATTATTGGTTCCTGATACAAGAGAACTTTAGGACCTTAACAGAAAAGAATGCAAAAATTACATGCTAGCTAGTTTAGCTCAGTCAGTAGAACACTCGTCTAGGAATCGCAACGTTCCTGGTTCAATACTGGTTACTGCCAACTCCGTACATGAGTAGCACAGATTGGATAACCTGATTTGTGCAGTAAATTTGGGAGCTGACGGTAGGTGTGGCGCTCCACCTCAGCAAAAACAGTCTAGTGTTAGCAAAAATGGGATAGACTCCCTTGCAGTCTAGCTGATACAGACAAGAAGCCACTCTGTCAAATTTACTTAACTTTATTTAGAAAACAGTTTAAGCCCATGAGACAGGCATGGCTTTAGTTTCATTCTGCTAACATTGGAATCATATGGGAAAATTTACCTTTTCCCCACCAGGTGTATGAAATATATATATATATATATATATATATATATATATATATAGCAAAAACTAAAATCAATAATATCTCCACATAATAGTTGCACACTCCATTGTCGTCATCATTTATTAGGTGGAAAAATTTTAAAAGTTTAAAACTACAAAGGGAGATAATAAGAGCTCTAATGCAACTCCAAATCTAACAGCAGTTATGTACCTTGTATGGATCATTGGTTAATCAGAATTTTGTAAATGGGTTCTTGGGTTACTTGACGAAGCATGTCTTGGACAGAAATAGTTTGGCAGAGCCCATCCCTCTCCAGGTCTTCTGTTCTGTTACGGCATTCACCATGGGTAAGTTGAGCTGGCTCAAACCAACAAATTCACCTGTGATTAATTCATGGAAGCAGTAACAAGAGAATATGAAATTCACAGGCGGTCCCCCAACTCAGGGTTGGGTGTACGCGCCCGCCCCGGGTCAAAATCACGAGCATCGATCCCAGGGAGCCATCCCCCCAGGCAACACCTGCCCCCTCGATTTAAAGGAGTAGGGCTGGGTTTATTGCCCAGTGCCTGAGGCGCCCCCCTTCAGGCAGAATGCCGAGGGGATAGACGCAATTTTTAACCCCGCCACCAATGAGTCTTGGCTTGTAGGTGGTCCCACGTTAATAGGGCCTTGTGCCTAACCTAGTACAAGTGGGGTACAAGGATAATATCCCCCAAAAAAAAATCTCACATGTATATCCCGGTCAGAGGAAGGAGATGCCCTTGTTTGCCACAGATTTTTCTCAGACACAGTGACAAGTACACCAAAAGTCGTTGATTCCTGACGATAATAGAGATACCCTTTGAATTTTCGGCAGAACCCCTTTGGCTGGGTTGTGGCCCTAATACCACTGGATGCCAGACCTGTTCACCTTGGGTGACCCTACCAGGAACTTAAGTACTCGACGGCATGGCTCTGACACTAGTGTCTCCAGGTCTACAACTGGTTTATATTCAGTTTTCCTTTTCCTAGATCAGGGGCATAGCTGTTAGGCATTGTACTAGGTACTATCAACCATGGCACAATTGTTCAATCAGACAACCTTGGATGAATAACAGCTGTCAGCGATATTCCAGTTAGCCTGGGATAAAAACTTTAAAGGAGAAAATCTCTACGAAAAGAGAACAGCAACTAACTCCACTTCTCATATACTCAATGATAAAAGAACAGACCTCAATCCCACACACCAATGGGGCCACTTGTTGGGTGTGGGTGGCAACCCATGATGCTTAAGGATGGAACCCTGGTGACTGAATAGTCAATGACATGCAACACTCAACCTTGGCCCTTACTTAGGCTACATGGGTCATTCTAAAATTAACATGTAATTATCTTGTAGTTCTTTGATTATTCTGGGTAACTGTTATGGCTGTAATTTTATCTTCTACTTTCTTCATACATAGTATACCTGTATACCCGGGTTGCATACAGGTATACCTAACTTCTTTGCTTGGATACTTAGCTTGTGTTTCTTCAATCTTGCTGTCTTCTATCTTCCTATCTCAGCTTCAGATCTTTGGATCTGGTTTGGTTTGTTTTGCTTTATGGAATATCAACCTAAGTGGGTTATTTAATGCTGGCAAAGTTTTGAAAGAAATTCATTCTTAATGGATACTCAATTTTTTTATAAACACATTTTTCTATTTAACCCATAGATGGGACTGTAACAGGTACTACCACTCCGGGTCAGAGTGGACCAGGTAGCAATGGTGATGAAGGGGTGCTCCACATTCCCCAGACCTCTAGAACTGAAACCTCACGATCAGAGTTTAACATTACAGTCCATTCCCTCCAGCACCCAGCCAAAGACTGATTTTCTAAACTCATTTTCCACGGCTCATGCCAGCAAAGTGGGGAGGTTGCGCTACTGATGTAGCATATCTAGGACAGCAATAGTCCATCCCTTTCCAGGTCTACAACTAAATTCAGAGTTTTCCTTCTCCTAGACCAGTTGCCATACCATGGTTAAAGAACCTGGTCTGCATTACTATTTACCCATAGCTGGAGGGAGAATAGTAGGATTCATACCATTCCCAGGAATATTAGCACTATGTGAAATACAAACAGCCTGAATGCCATAAAACAGCAGTCCCCAACCTTTTTTGTGCCATGGACCGGTTTCATCTAAGACAATATTTTCACGGACCGGCCTTCATTTGCTCGATAATCGTTAATGACGTAAACACATTTAGACTGATAATCAATAAAAAAAAATTTTTTTTAAATTAAAAAAGAAAAATTCGAACGTTCTGTGCGGCCCAGTACCGGGTCGCGACCCAGTTGTTGGGGACTGCTGCCATAAAAGATTACTTTTGATGTAAATATCATATTCTCAATTATCTCTCTGCTTTTGAAGTAGTGTGCACATATACAGGAAATATATCATCAGATTTTAAAGCAGCACAAAAAATACATATGGAAACAGTTGAAATTATCTCCAAGCTTTTAATGTCAACTCAAAAAATAAATCTTTTACAAGGCTCTGTCTCATAGCCAAGTTATGTTACATAATATTAATTGACTTGTCTTTATTTTCCTACCAAATATTCTGTGTTAGGTTACTCTTTTTTAGATTCATAGAATAATATAAAGTTAGGTTAAAGAAATCAATTGAAAACTAATTTTTCTTACCTTGCAATTCGTACCCAGTTGGAATGTTCATGTAAATTTACTTGAAATTTCTGTCGACTTGTAGACCAAATCTAAACAAATAAGTTAGTCACGTTAAATTCACATTTTAAAAATCAAAGGGTTAAAGTGAAAAACTATAAAAATGTCTGAAGTAAAAAGTAATTCTTCAAAAATGTTTTTTTATAGAAGTAAAAAAAAGTGGATAAAAATTAATTCTATGCATTCTATAATAGTCTCGAGATGAAAGTTATTGAGAAAAATTGTTATACGAATAAAATAAGTGAAATAAATAAATCTGAAAAATATTAAAATATTTAAAAAATTTGTAAATAAGATTTGATGAATTCTTTTAGTATTAGTTGATTTTATTATGAGTTCAAAATCCTACTGTTGGGAGCCAAAATGGAGTGGTCTCCTTTGTCACAGGGTTTGAGGAACTCTCCCATGTTACAAGTTAGTTTTGGTCATGGGACGAGGCAAACCCTAGAATCTCACTCTTTTACGAACTCGAGAAGCAACAGATGTAATTCATTTCTTTACAGCGGCACACATGGTGCCTATCTTTGTTTTTGGACCTGAGAAATAGTTTGTTGTTTAGACTTTCTTCATGTCCCTCAAACACATTGTGACTCTTTTGTAGCATGGGGGTGGGAACTTAATTCCCTCTATGTATTTTTTAGAAATCAAATGTTATATAGTATTAATTGACTTGTCTTTATTTTCCTACCAATTATTCTGTGTTAGGTTACTCTCTTTTAGATAACCTAATGTATTATAAGAAACAGTTGTTAGCTACCAGTAAACATCTCGCTAATTCTTATACTATCATGGAAAGTTCTGTTTATGCATGTTTATATCATGACTAATAAAAACAGGGGCCGGGTTAGCTCAGTCGGTAGAGCGTTCGGCTAGAAACTACAAGGTTCCTAGTTTGATACCGGTCCCCGCCAACTCAGCGTATGAGTAGCACAGGGATTTGTGCGGTAAAGTAAGGAGCTGATGGTAGGTGTGGCGCTCCACCTCAGATGCTAAATCTCCTTGGTCTAGCGCTAATGAAAAGGGGATAGACTCCCTCGCCGATTGGCTGATACCGACTTTAGGCCGCCCCGTCGACTTTACTTACTTTATATCATGACTAAAGAAAGAAATTAAAAAGCTAAAAATGGGATAAAAAAAAAAAAAAAAAAAAAAAAATTAGTGTTATTTTTCTAAAGTACAAAAACAAAAAAAAAAAAACAACAAACAATCAAAAATATAACAAAAAAAAAAAAAAAAAAAAAAAAAATTTTTAAATAAAAAAAAAATATAACAAAAAAAAAAAACAACAAAAACCAAATACCTTGACTGTCTTGTCATCTGAGGCTGTACACATACTGGTTCCATCATGACTGAACTCAACACTACGAACAGCAGAGATATGTGCACGAAGAGTTTTTGAAGACGCATTTCTGTTAAAGAACAATTTATAAGTGTCAAATAAACAAAAGTCATTTTTACTGGCATTAAATTTGGTTACAAGAGATGCATTTTATTTTAGTAAGAGTTGAAGCTTTCTAAGTAGTTTATCTAATTTAAACTTCAAGGAAACATCTTTAATGGTTGGTTGGGTTTTATGGTATGTCAACCCTTGATGGGTTATTTTATGCTGAAGACATTTTTGTTTTATTCATTCTTGATGTGTACTCAAATTTGTTTTAAACACATTTTTTTTTCTCTATTTAACCCATAGATGGGACTCTAACAACTACTACCACTCCGAGTCAAAGTGGACCCGAGAGCAATGGTGATGAAGGGGTGCTCCATATTCCCAGAGCTCCAGAACTAGAACCTCACCATCAGATAGAGTACACAGGACACTAAGACCCTCAGCCACCGCTTTCTAGCAAATATATGATAAAAAGCTTTTGGAGTTTGCTATAAGAACAATAAGGTTGGCATAACCATATAGGGGCTTGATGTGACCAGCCAATTGATCAAAGGGGGCTTCTCAAACTGACCGTCTAGCCTAAGTGGTGTTGCATGTCATGGACGGCTCAGTCACTAAGATTCTGTCCTTAAGCATTATGGGTTACCACCTAGAGCCAACAGGTGGCCCTATTGAGAGGGAGGACTTATCCCTTTGCAGAGATGCTGTTGGTTTATTTCAAGGCCCCAGCCAACTTTAATAGTATTCAACAAGAAATGTCAATTTAATTCCACAATATGTGTAATGTTACAAATTTCAATAAATAAATATATATGTATATACAGTTATACATAAGTACACATATACATTCAATGAATAAGGTGAATTTTGCCTAATGAGTTGGCAATAGGAAGCACCTGTTTATAGTTGCACTTTTTTAGAAACATTAATTATAACAATAACATAATCCTTCAATAAAAATCATGAAAATTGTTACAAAATAACATTGTTAACTTGCCAAAACTTGATTTGATTAATATTTAACTCTTTTCTACTTTAAGTGGCTTGCAGTGACTCTCCCACGACTACAATCCTACCGTAAACCACTGGCACATGTCACTTGTTTGCACTAAAAAAAAAAAAAAAGATTTACATGAACACCCCTACCATCTTTTGTTTTGTCTGTGAATAAACCCAGAGACTGGTACTTGATCATTTTGCAATGGGAAACCACCAGTTGAATGGTTGGGAGAAATTTGATAGGCAAAGAAGTAAGTATAAATTAAAATAAAAAAATAAAAAAAATAAAAAAAAATTAATTGAAAGATATAAGTAAAGACTTACACAGATGGAACCCAGAGTCGGACTGTCTGGTCCCGAGATGCAGAAGCAATAAGGTTTCCTGTAGGTGCAAAACAAACATGAAGCACTGCATCCTAAAAAAAATAAAAAATAATTGAAGATATTTTAAGTTTTGTCTTCACTGAAATAGAATATTGGAGGTTTTAGACCAGATGCAGGGCTAGGGAGTCAGAGTAAGAGTTCACTGGAGTCAGAGTTGCTGAAACTATACCGACTGACTCCAGTTGAATTTACACTTTATATGGCCCTAGTTTAGTCTCTAAAGTTATACAGTGTACACTACTTATAAATAGATTATTTTTTTAAAAATCATGGTTTTATATTCATTTGTAGGCCATAATCACTTAATTACATAAAGAGGAGTTGGAGTCAGAGGTACTAGAAATAAAGGAGTCAGAGTCAGTTGGATTTGAAGGTTTTGTATTGACTTCACAGCCCTGCTGTTGACAAGGAAAAATTTGCCAGTTTCCTATGACCAGTGTCATTAGGATATTAGACTATCCTGACCCCCCCCCCTTTGTACAGTAGAATAGTGCTGCCTATGTCCTGCCTGTGAAACTATACTGACTCCAAATCCAGTTGAATTTACACTTTATATGGCCCTATGTAGTATAACAGTGTGGTCACAGTACCAAAGTGTATTTGTGGCTAACTCCAGAACGATATATGTAGTACGGGCCAACTCAAGTTTTAGTAGTCGTCGTTGTTGTTGTTAATAGCCGTTAAGTCAAGGAACAACATACAAGTAAGTAGTATAGTCACAAGGGGCTTAGTATTTATTTTCAGGCTCATGTCGTGGGCTCTGTTTTGGAGAGAAGGAAAGACAGGGAAAGAGAGAGAGGGTACGGTTAAATTAATCGGTTGTAAATCATATCCACTCCTGCTATGAAACACGAGGGACCAGGAACCTGTCTGATCCCTGCTACCACCAAAAAGAAAAGAGGGCAATTTTCTTCTTCCTCGTTACTGCGTCATTTCCGCTTTCGGTCAACATGCGGAACTTCTGTTTTTACTTTCAATTCCCCTTCCGGGGTCATTCCTTGGTCAAGTTACTGGCACACTGTTGTGTGCCCACTTCTCCAAACCTCAACCTTTGTTTGCTCTCATTTCTTTTTCCTCGCTTTCTCTTTCAATGCACGTAGACCACAATAATTATGCTACACCTAATTTAGTCTGTAAAATTCTACATCTGAAAAGAATGGATTAACCAATTAAGTTATAATTTCTATAATCTCAACTCACTTTGTGTCCCATAAATCTGTATGCCCTCATTCGATCTTTGAAATGCCAAACCATTAGAGATGAATCCAATGAACCAGAAACTGAAATCAAAAAACAGAAAGAAAATAATTGTATGGATTTCAAACATCAATATAAAATGAATACAAATATCATACTGCAAGATTTTTATCAAATCTTATTATAATAGAGATTGTGTGTTTTTCTGTCTGTAACCGAAACTAAATCACTACTCAAGTCAGAATTCCCTTAGTTATTGACGTCACATTCACCATGAATTTATCCTTATTTAAACCTCAATTATTAATAAAATTGTTTTACATTATTAATACTGTTGACCATATCTACGTACTAATAACATGCAATTGTATTTATATATACAACAAAATAGCATTTTACAGTGTGAACGGGAAGGCTAATTTGCATATTAGTATTAAAAAATCGAATTTAATAAATATGTGCTTAGAATTATTGATTTCTAATTGTTTGGTTTTATTTTAATGAATATAAGCAAAAATCTCTTCAATGAATCTTAAATGAACTCCATTAACAAGATAAAATAACCGTCATTTTATTCTTTACTTCCTATTATAACTAAATACTTAAATTAGAAAAATAACAATGAAAGACGAGAGTGATGGAAGAGTAAGTTTCAGTTGTTCCATTTTTTATTATACTCCCTCTGTTTCAAATCTTTTATTATACTCCCTCTGTTTCAAGTCTTTTTATCTGTATTCTTATTTAGTTTCATTAGCCTTTCTAATCTAATACAATATTTTATTATATTAAAACTTAAATACTTGCACCCGGAGGGTGCATATATTTGCTAGTACACTTAATAATGATATTTATATATTTTTGGGAGAATAAGTGCTTAATTGGAGTCGTACCTAATTTTGAAAATTAATTAATTAATAATGAATTTAGGCGGGAATACCTATTAAATGTATGGCTAAACAAATCGAGAAAAATCAATCTCTGTATGTACATTTCGGCCTATTAGGCCTCATCAGCAGAGCTATAGATCGGAAGACCGCCCTGTGCGTGATTTGAAACCGGACTGCCAAGCTGACAGGCCGATCCCATAACCCCTACACTAAACGGACAAGTTGTAAACACGGTTTGTTTGGAATGGCTTTTTGCGAGAATCTAAGAAGTCTGTTTAGTGTAGGGGTTATGGGATCGGTTTCAAATCACGGACAGGGTGGTCTTCCGATTTATAGCTCTGCTGATGAGGCCTAATAGGCCGAAATGTACATACAGAGATTGATTTTTCTCGATTTGTTTAGCCATACATTTAATAGGTATTCCCGCCTAAATTCATTATTAATTAATTAATTTTCAAAATTAGGTACGACTCCAATTAAGCACTTATTCTCCCAAAAATTATCGGCAAAAAGCCATTCCAAACAAACCGTGTTTACAACTTATCATATCGTCGTGTAATAAAAGTCACTAGAAGAGGAATATTAACCTACTCTAAACAAATCATAAAATCTAAGAAATCCGGGTTAGCTCAGTCGGTAGAGCATTCGGCTAGAAACCACAAGGTTCCTAGTTCGATACCGGTCCCCGCCAACTCAGCGTATGAGTAGCACAGGGATCTGTGCGGTAAAGTAAGGAGCTGATGGTAGGTGTGGAGCTCCACCTCAGATGCTAAAACAATCTCCTTGGTCTAGCGCTACTGAAAAGGGGATAGACTCCCTCGCTGACTGGCTGATACTGACTTTAGGCCGCCCCGTCGACTTTACTTTTACTTTTTATATTGTTTTATATACATATTTGCTAAATTGTATTTGTTCCTCTTTAGTTTGACCCTTTCCTGGCAGTCAATAAAACTGTTGATGAATCCTAACTTTTGCTTCAGAGTTTTGATTGCCAAAAGGTATTTTATCTCAGCATCAAAGATGATGCACATATTTACCCTGAAATGGATGCATGGTTGGTTGGTTGGTTGGTTGGTTGGTCGGATTTTATGGCATGTCAACTCTTGTTGAGTTATTTTATGCCAAAGATATTTTGTTTTATTCATTCTTGATGGGTACTCTTAAATTCACGATCAGATAGAGTTTAACATCATAACCAGAACATGAAGTCCCATCTATGGGTTAAATAGAAAAATGTTTTCATAAAAAAATTAAGTATGCATTAAGAATGAATTTATTTCAAAATATTGGTCAGCATTAAATGACCCACTGAGGTTGATATGCCGTAAACCAAACCAGGACATGAAGATCCTCAGCCACTGCCTTCTAGCACATAAATGATAAAAAGGGTTGGCATAAGGACAATAGGGTTGAGATAATCATATAGGCATTAGGGCTTGACGTGACTAGCCAATTGATCAGAGGGAGCCTCTCCGACCGCCTGTCTAGCCTAAGCAAGGGCCGAAGTGGAGTGTTGCATGTCATAGACTGCTCAGCCACCAGGATTCCATAAGTATCATGGGTCGCCACCCACAGCCAACAGGTGGCCCCATTAGGGGTGGGGTCTTATCACTCTGCAGAGGTGCAGTCAGTGTATTCTAAAGCCCCATTCAACAAGGCTTCCAGAGATAGCACACTCCTCTAGACAGTAATGTCAGAGAACTCAGAGTCCCGAGTTCAAATCCTGGATGAGGACGTTTGCATTTCACTTCATGTTAATGTCCTTGGGAAGGCATGAATCCATTTATTTCCCCTCAGCTAGAGCAGACTGGGTTCTTTAGCATTGGTTAGGCAACTAGTCTAAGAGAAGGAAAACTTTGAATTCAAACTGGCTTTACTATAAAATTAAAAAAAAAAAAAAAATGATGTTCCTATCCATAGTGAAAATAATTAGCCTCAGTTTGGCAACTAGTCAGGGAAAAAGAAAACTTTAAATTCAAACTGATTTGACTTAAAAAAAAAAAAAAAAAAAAAATGACTTTCCTACCCATGGTGGAGGGGCTGGGTGAATACATACAAGAAATAATTATTCTGATAATTTTTTTTTTTTTAATATCTGATTTATCAAGGTTATGTTTTATTAAATGAATATAAATACAGAGAAACAAATGATAAACTTTAATAAATAAATAAAAATTTCAAGTTGAAATAAATAAGAGCAGCATACCTAACTGTTTCATGTTTGGGTTAAAATCCACTGAGGTGATGGCATCTTTGTGTCCCTTAAAATGGCGTTCAAGGCAAGGATCTTCCTACAAAACAAACAAACAAAAAAAAAAAAACACCTAAAAATTTGGCATCAGAGTTCAATTATACATAAGCAAAACTAAAAATAACTTTATTTTATTACAAAACTTTTTCTCTGAATTTTTGAGATGAGGTTTGATAATTTGTATTATTTGGACTATTGTCCTCATCTTTATTGTTATGTATACAACATTTCGGTTGATGTGCCCTCCTGCCTTCACCAGGTGGTTCTTATCAAACTTCCAAATTCATTTAATGTGATATTTATTTAATTCATATAAGGTGATATTTAATGTGTATATATATTTACTTTGTCGTTAATTGTTTTATTTTTGAAGTTTCCTACAGACATACATATACACATAACTGCCCTTTATATACGTATAGATATACAATATTTCAGCTGATGTGCCCTCCTGCCTTCACTAGGTGTTTCTTGTCAAACTCTGTAACCTTCTTGTCGAACTTCCAAATTCAAAGAGAAGGTTCCCAAGTTCAACAAGAAACACCTGAAGCAGCTAGGAGGGCACAACAGCCAAAATATTGTGCATATCTTATTATAATGGAGATTGTGTGTTTTTCTGTCTGTAACCGAAACTATAACACTACTCAAGTCACAATTCTCTTTGTTATATACGTCACATTCTCCATAATTTTATTCTTATTTAAGTCACAATTATTAATAAAATTGTTTTACATTATTAATACTGTTGACCTTATCTACATACTAATAACATGCAATTGTATTTATATATACAACAGAATAGCGGTTTACAGCGTGAACAGGAAGGCTAATTTGCATATTGATATTAAAAATTTGATTTTAATAAATATGTGCTTAGTATTATTGATTTCTAATTGTTTGGTTTTATCTTAATTTATCTTAATTAATATGAGCAAAAACTCTTTTGGATAAATCTTAAAAGAAATCCATTGACAATACGAAATGACTGTAATTTTATTCTTTACTTCCTAATTTAACTAAATAGTTAAATCAGGAAAATTTAGCAATGAAAGACGGGGGTGATGGTAGAGTAAGTTTTCGTTGTTCTATTTTTCAATTATACCTACCTCTGATTTAAATCTTTTTATCTGCATTCCTATTAAATTTCATTAGCCTTTTAAATTTAATATAATATTTTATTACATTAAAACTTAAATACTTGCACCCGGAGGGTGCATACATTTGCTAGTAAGAATAAAGATGAGGATAATGGTTCAAATAATACAAATAATACAAAAATTTTCATTTAAAATTGGAGAAATTAGACTTGTTAGTTTGCAGCACCCTAGGAGAAAGCAGCTGTATGGCCACTTGTCAACTATCACACAAACCAGCTAAGTAAGATGAACAAGACATTCTGGGCACTGCTGGAGAAGCAAGGACAAACTTCTAAATGACGTTCTCTTGTGGACTCCTATGCATGGACATACCAGTGTATGCTGATGAGGAAAAAAACCTACATCAATCAGCTCTGTGCAGATTCTGGATGCTGCACAAAGGATTTCCCAGGGGTGATGATCGATAGGGATGGTTGGAGAGAAAGGAAAGAGAGAAAGAGAGAGAGAAAGAGAGAGGGGAGAGATTCATGGGAATCTGTGCTGTCAGCTCGACCTGATGATGATGATGGTTTTAGCAAAAATTTTCATCTTTGAAAAATAAATTTTAAAAAAAGAAAGAAAGGGCCAGTAGTAGTAGTAGTACTAGTAGTATCTATATATTAACACTTAAAAGTATGACCGTTATCATCTTGAAACACCCTCTGGTTAAGAATGAAACCATTCAAATCATCCAAGATGGTCTGCAAAGATGTAAATCTGATTATCTGGTGTTGCTTATCCATCAAATTCAGCTGAATAATGGACCATACCGTTTTTATTAGAAAGAAAGGAAAGAAAAGGATATGCTACACAGAAAAAAAATATAATAAGAAAGAAAAAGAATAGGGGAAAGATAGATAGGGGATGAGGGTGCAGAATCGATGACGCTAATCCGTTTTAATCGAACATAATGAAAAGAAGGAAAGAAAGAAAGAAAAAAAAAAAAAAAGAGCGAGAAAGAGTTAAATCAAGATTATTATACTTTTGACATATTGAACTATTTGACAATATGTTGGCATCCTTCAGACAATGGCGTAGTGTCCATTTTTAAAAAATTAAATTTTTTTTTTTATCTGCACCTGAGTGAGTGGCTGAACAGACCAATTTTTGAATGGCAGTCTCTGGAGCAGTGACTGCAAACGAACAGTGATCCTTGCTGGAGTTGCTGTTGTTTCTCCTTCCTTTTGTCCCTCTTTTCAGTGGCGGCTTCTTTCCTCTCTTTGTCACTCCTTTTCGTTCCTTGTCTGACGAGGAGTCGCCAGGTCACACGGTCTTCTGCACAAGCCTCCCATGTGTTGGTGTTAATGTGGCACGTCTTCATGTTTCTTTTACAGACATCTTTAAAGCACAGGCGTGGTCTTCCTACTGGTTCAGTACCTTCTGCTAATTCGGCATACAGTAGGTCTTTGGGGATGCGGCTTTGTCCATCCTCCTGATGTGGCCAAGCCAACACCGGCATCTCTCACAGATGATGCCGGCATGCTGTTCATGTTTGCTCGTTCCAGCACTTCTGTGTTTGGCACTTTGTCCTGCCAACGTATGCGTAGGATGCAGCGTAGGCATCTGAGGTGGAAATTTTCCAGTTTCCTCTCATGGCATGAGTATGGGATCCAGACTTCGCTACTCTAGAGGAGAGTACGGATAACGCATGCTTTGTAGACGCGCAGTTTGGTTCTCTTAGTAAGGCTGGCATTGTCCCAAACTCTCTGGCTCAGTTTGGTCATAACTGCCGCCGCTCTGGCGATTCTGCTGTTGACTTCACTGTCCGTGGAGACTGAGTTGGCAATGGTGGACCCAAGATACTTGAAGCTCTCCACTGCTTCCAGGCTGCACCCATTGATGAAAATGCTCAGGAGGGTGTCTGCACTTTGTGCCATGACTATTGTCTTATTTAGACTTATGGTTAGTTTGAACTCCTTGCAAGCATGCGGGAGTCGACTGACAAGCTGTTGCAGGCCGTGCTCAGTGTGTGATGTTAAGCCTGCATCATCGACGAATAGCATTTCCCATATGAGGACCTTCGTGACTTTGGTCTTAGCTCTAAGTCGAGCGATGTTGAACAACTTGCCATCAGCTCTGGTGTGTATGTAGACTCCCTCGCAGCAGCCCTTGAAGGCATATTGGAGAAGCATGGAGAAAAATATCCCGAACAGCGTAGGTGCAAGGACACAGCCCTGCTTTACTCCACTGCTGACTCCATGAGATGAGGGCAGAGAAGCGATAACACTAATCCGTTTCAATCAAACATAATGAAAAGAAGGAAAAGAAGAAAAGGAAAGAAAGAAAAGAAGGAAAGAAAGAAAAGAAGGAAAAAAGAAAAAATAGCGAGAAAGTTAAATAAAGATTATTATACTTTTGATATATTGAAATATTTGGCAATAGCTCTTAAGTAAATGTATCAAACATTGTAATAATTAAATTACCATACTGTGGTATATCCACAGGTCCTGCTAGTTGTAGATTATTAAGTCAGATAAACTAAAACAAAATCATTGAAATTAATGTAAAAAGAAATTCTGGTAGAAATTTGCAATTTTTTTTTTAAATTTAAATAAATTTCTTAGTTTATTTTACAATATTAATTTCTAATATGCAGATCATGTTTGAGAGGATGTATAAGCCAATGTTTTTCTAATAACAATATATAATAGGATAATTCCATGTCAAATCATCCAGGCCATGCCACACACCCCCTTCAATTTTTCTGAAATTTTGTACAGGTATAGATTATGTTAAAGTTAGATATTCCCCAACATTTGAGCTTCCAATTCCAAAAATTGGCGGAGTTGTGTTGATTTTTAGCTTCAAAATTTGAGGAGGGGTTGTGAAAATGACAACTTTGTCTATAAAAATTCTGAGTAAGATTTGCCTCAAAACAGCTCATGTTATTAGTGCATTTAAAACCCTGCAATGTGTCTTATAGTTATTTACTAAGCATAGCTTAGATGTGGCACAAGGTCAGAAGTATGGGGCCCAATGAGAATCAAACTCACTAACAATGGTCTGCAAATCTAGCTTGCTAACCATTACATACGTTAATAAATAAGATTTATTCAATGTAATAATGATTTTGATTATAAATTAAATACTAATTGATAAACTTATGCAATTCCTGAGGGTATTGTGATGTAAACAGTGACCTAGTTTCAGTTACTTACAGACAGATCCCAAATCTCCATTATAATAAGATTGGCTACTGACAGTTAAACTTCAAATAAAAATTAGGGGACCATATTACCTTAAGGCACCCCTTTTCAATTTCGTGACATTTTTTTTTCATTTACACCGTCAGTATCTGGTTGTTTGTTAGGGGTTAGGGTTCTAAACCTAACCCCTAACAAACAACCGAATATTGACGGTGTAAATGAAAAAAAATGACCTAATGACACGAAATTGAAAAGGGTAATATGGTCCAAATTAGGGAGTCTTGATGAAGCTATAAAATGAAAAGCTTTAAAGTAATTGTAAGAAGAAATTATTTTTCCTGATATTCCAAGATTCTGTGGAGGTTAAAATAAAAAAAATAAATAATAAAACTCCCATGAGCCTTCACACCGAAAGAACCCCGAGCATGTGCAGAAAAAAAAAGGACCGACTTCCAATTTACATGTCGGCCATTCTGACTTAGACCTTAACTGGGAGGAGACACTATTTCTGTACGGGAATAAATTTCCCCTCCACATGGCGGCTATGACCTGTGAATAAAGCCTGAATCATAAAACTACCTTTTGTCTTTGTCTCTTCCTTTTCTTTCCTCTCCTTTTCTGCATGACCACAAAATATGAGGAGGTTAAAAGCAAACCCTGTAAACCAGAAATAACCAGCTACCTTTAGACCATAAAACATTAATATACTCATCACCCCACAATTCTCAGGTGAAAAAACTTTCCTGAAAGTTTTCTTTGTAAAATTGGTGAAAATCTTTATATCTAATCATTGAATTTTGGTAACGTATTCATATTGTATGTGTGTATTCAGTGGTTAAATTAATTTTAAATTAAAATCAAATTTATATAAATATTTCCTCTTATTCCTCCCATAAATATCTATATAATTCCTACCATAAATATTTATATAATTAAGTTGATATTAAATTAATTAAATATTAATTTAAGATTAAATCAAATTAAATTGATTAAATTAAATGGTTAAATTAAATTAAATTCTTTATTAATCATTGACTTTTGTTAACATGTTCATATTCTATGTATGTATGTGTGTGTGGGGGGGGGGACAATTCAGTGGTTAAAATAAAACTTATCTTAAAAATCAAACAACTTCTGAATTCTTAAATGGCTGGGGGGAGGGGAGGGTTCATGTCAAAACACAACATGAAATTTATTCTTTAAGTGCAAATTGACAGGGAAAACTAAACAAATCACTTTCGCTTGAATTTAGTTTCAATATAATTTATCCTAATGTAGATTATGTATCTGTCTGCCTGTAACTGAAACTATGACACTGACGTCATAATTTCCTAAGTTATTTAAGTAACATTCTCACCGATTAGGGAATAGTCATTATTTAATCTTAATTAGAATCTTATTTATTAACAATGTCTCTATTAAAGTTTAGCTGAGTTAGATCTGCTGCAAAAATATCCATATTATTAAAATCCTGAAATATGTCTTATCTCTAAGAAATAAGGATTTACATAGTATATGGTGGGAATAATTTGCATAATGATTTTTTTTTTTAAATGGGTTTTATAAGTAATTATTTGCTGTCACTAATTTCTCATACTATCATATTGTTCTCAAACATACTAGAGAAGCAATTCAATATATAATTTTATATAGAAATCTTAAATAACATTGAAATAAGTGTATTATTTTTATATTCGTTCTTATTTAATTTTGTTAGTCTTTCTAATTTAATATATTTTATTACATTAAAACTTAAATATCGGCGTGGTATATATATATATACCACGCCGATATTTTGCACCCCAAAAACAAAGTCAAAGTTAAGTGACCTGACCTGAAAAAAAATCCAGATAGTTTTGAAATAAAATAACTGATGCATTATTCATTCATTGATAAATCAACACTGAAAATTTCATTAAAATCGGATAATTCCCTGATTTTTGTAATTTTTTTTCAAACGGGGGGGGGGGA
The DNA here is from genome assembly GCA_023376005.1 of Doryteuthis pealeii. Classification (NCBI taxonomy): domain Eukaryota; kingdom Metazoa; phylum Mollusca; class Cephalopoda; order Myopsida; family Loliginidae; genus Doryteuthis; species Doryteuthis pealeii. The sequence goes on from CM042153.1 coordinate 73,757,120, forward strand.
TATATATTCACAATAATCCGGATAAGATTAATTCATTGTATTTTTTTATCAATGAACTTAGTTCATTGATAAAAAAATACGAAATAAATCTTCATTGAATTTTTAAGTACACACAAAATAAACAATGACCAATGTTAAAAGGCGAAAAACATTTTTTTTAATTGAAAATAAAAAGCACGGCATTTTCCAGCTGAAATTTCATCATGGTTGGGTGGATGGGGGGGGGTCCAGTTGGGTCGTCTTTTAAGATTGGACATTGTTTATTTTGTGACATAAGATACAATGATTGAATTTTTTTCTGGGGGTGTGGATATATAAGTTATATACGAGTACTACATTTCTATAATATTTTCTAAAAAGAGAGATATTCTAAATAAGTACCCAGTTTTCGAATCTACAAAGTACACGAAACTTTTTAAAACAAACTACTAACTAAAAAGTTTTTTTTTTTAATGTCCTCAAATAAAGTTCAAACAATTGCCGGTTTAAGTCCATTACTAATGGAATTTAACATTAGGGAAACATACTTCAAAAGATTGATTTATGTTGTTGTTTTTTTAGTAATGTTTCACAAATTTACTACCAAAACCCTTCTTGTAAATCATGTTTGTTTTCCCTTCTCTAAGGAAATGTGTGTTTTACTGTTAATGAACTTTCGGTGGAAAATCCACACTTTAGAAGAAAAAAATCGTTAATTTGTGTTTGTGTAAATTTAATTTCATCTTTAATTTTTTTTTTTTGGTAAAAGTGCCACTGTAAAAAGAAGAAAGACTTAAGAAAAGAATTCTGAAATATAAAAACTATTTGTGTGCATTACACACTACTACGGCCTAAAACCGAACCGGTTTTTGGGAGAGGTACTTATTTATAATAAATAAGTACCTCTCCCAAAATTAATTAATAATTAATTATTAAATAATTAATAAATAATTTATATATAAAAAAAAATTAATTATTTACATTACAACTTAAGATGCAAACAAAAGAGTCAGATTATGAATTAATAATTAGTTCGAAGACAACATGTAATTACACCCAACCTAATTAATTTGATTTATTTTTCTTAACTGTTTTAACAGGGGCCAGAATTTACCTGGATTTTTACAGACTTTTGTTTTTAAGTCTTTGTCTTTAATATGTTGTTGTTGTTTTTTTTTTAATCAACGATTTATTTCTCTTTTTAGTTTAAACCGATGAAATTCTGTTGAATTTGAGAAATAACTATTTATTTTTGTCGTTTTGTAAACTTTTCTTTTTATACATTTTTACAAAAGAAAGTTTATTTATTTTGTTTGTTTATGTTAACACGCCGCAGAAAAAATAACATGTTCAAAACAAATAATTAAAAAAAAGGTATCCTGAACCTGGAACCAGGTGGTTGTAATTTCTTGTATTAGCCTGTTTTTTAATTTTTTGTATTCACTTTACTAAAAAAATCCTAAAAATAAAAACCAAAACAAAACCAACTTTAACATAAAAAGAAAAAGGTCTTTAAAATTAAAAAAATATTTAAAAGAAGAAATAACTTTACTATTGATTTTACCGTTACACACAGGCGGCAATTGATAACGTTCCATTCTATACAAATTCTAAATTTTTAAAAACATCAAAAACAATTTTCTTAACCACAAATCTAAAAGTGCATTTTAAAAAAAAATTTTTTTTCTTTTAGAACGAAAACAAGAAATCTAAATAAATAATTCCTTTCTATTTATTTACACTTTCAAGTTGTTTGGCCTTCCTTATTTACACACTACGCTTTAAAGTGTATTTCTAGAAATTACAAAATAATGAAGAACTGAATAATTTATTGACAAGAAAGATGTTAAAATAATTATTAGAAGAAGAAAAACAGAGCAGGTTGTTGAACAAGCCATATCTGCAAAAACATGTTGTGTTTGTTGAGAAAGGAAAGACGAATAAACTTAATTTCAAAACAAAACTCTCGAGAAAGTTCACCGGAAAGAAAGAAAGAAAAAGACTTAAGATTTTAGAAAATACTTTTCGGAACGTACCGTTCCAGCAACTGCCATTGTCTTGTCTACAGGAATTCTTTGTCAGGGAAAAATAAAAACGTAAAATCTCGTTTTTAGTCTGTTAAGAATTTTTTTCTTTTTATGTCTTTTTTTCTTCTTTTAAAAATAAAAGCTGTTGCTAAGTTACTAAGGGCAGATAACTCTTAAATGTTTTCCTAAAAGTTCTTCCAGTCCATATCCGATATTTTCTGGGAGTCGTGGTCAAGTTATTACACTGTAGGCATATCCAATTTTTCGTCTGCTTTTCATTTTAAAAACGAATTAAAATTAGTTAAATCGATTATTTAAGGACAAAATTTTTGTCAAAGTCGAAAATGAGCATTAGTGAAAAAATAATATTACACTTGTAATTTATTTTAAATACATTTCAAACGATTTTTTTCGGTCAATTTTGCTCAAATATAACTTAATATGGCTGTCATAGATGACGTAAAATGCGTGTTTACATAATAAATTTAACTGTCCTAATTGAAAAACATTTACCAAATATCAGGGCATTATCCGATTTTAATGAAATTTTCAGTGTTGATTTATCAATAAATGAATTTTATAATACATCAGTTATTTTATTTTAGACAGCGTTTACGGCCATATTTGAAGAAAAAAACTGACCGCAAAAATAGTTTAAAAGGTATTAAGAATAAATTACATGGATAATATTATTTTTCTTTTTTCTTTTTTGTTTTTTTCTTTTTTTTAATTTTCTTTTTTTAAATTTTTTTACTGATGCTCATTATGTTATACTTTTCAACTTAGACAAAAATTAGACCTTAAATAATCAATTTAACTAATTTTAATTCGTTTTTAAAATAAAAAGCAGACGAAAAATTGGATATGCCTACAGTGTAACAACTTGAAATGTTCGACAAATTGGGTATACCCATGTTACAGTTACAGATATTATTTGACTATTTGAAGAATTGTTTAATTGCAGTAGGTGTACTTACTAAAAATGAAATATTTCTTCACAATATAGACGGCCTCTTCCATGCTTAACAATGCTTTAGAACTAAAAAGAATAAAGTTTTTACACTTAATTTTTTTTTTATTTATTCATTTTTTTTTTTTTTTTTTTTTTACTTTTGTCAAAAAATAAAGAATTTTATATAGCAGAAGTAATAACTATAAAGAAAAAAACTGTTTAACTTCACCAAAATACTATTAATTGTATTTGAAAATAATTATTAACAATTAAAATCAACCAAAACAACTTTTGGTTATCTTCGAGATACGCACTTCCAAATTTTTTTAGCTTTTAAAAAAATTTTTTTTTTTTAAAGGAATGCTCCCTTCAAATTAGCTGCAGGACCCTGTTCTGTACACTCTTTTGATCAGTTTCTTTTGTTTTTTTTTGCTCTTTTGCTTTTTTTTTTTTTTTGTTGTTTTTTTTGTTTGTTTTTTCTGGAAAATAAACTTGTTTTTCATCTGAATTCTTAAATAATCTTTTTACAATGAATTATTTTGGACATTTTTCAATAAATGTTTCAATTAACTTTTTTTTTTAACTATAAATTAACTTTATTGTTACACTGAATTAACAATGGATTAACTTTATCATTTATTTATTTATCGTAAAAGAAAATTATTTATTTATTGAAAACAAACGACTAAAATCAAAAATTGTCCCATACCTTTGATATGAGCAGGATCCATGTGTACCTGAACCCCTGGTTCTTTTCTCACAAGTGAATTTTGTTTTATCAAAAGTTTTTTTTTATTCCAGCACATTTTGGGTATTGGATGAATCTTGTATAAAACACCACCCTACCACCCACAATCGAATGAAATCACAGAAAGAATGCTGAAGACTGTGAAAATGGGACTAATAAGAGTATTTACAGTTTTCAAAGGAGCTCTTATTTCTCCATTATTAAGAATTCTGGGGTATGGGGTTATCGTCCCTTGTCTGCGAGCCTCTGTTTCAAACCAACCAATCATGAGCCAGCATACTTTGGTGCCAAACCCAAAAGTGTGAGACTCACGCTCTTCTGTACCAGCAACGAAAGGGAACGGACCGAACAAAGGTCGCTCCCACTATTCTTCAACAGAACCGGAGTCGGACGCAAACAGAAGTCCATCTATATCCGAACTATATCAGAAGGCTGTAGCAAGGGGCTCCGTTAATACCCCATATCCCAGGATAAACAGCTAAGTGACAATTATATACATATATATATTTCCGCAAACGAGACTAAAGTTTGCAAGTTTTATATCTAATACAAGTCTTTTATTCACATCTTGTCGTTCGTTTTACTTCTTTGACTCCTAACCTGTCTGCCACATTCGCGGTTAACTCCACTCAAACCTAGGAGTACTACCGCTAGTGTTACTTTTCTTTATATTTTGCAAACTTTATGTTTTAAGTCTAATATTTACTAAATATAGGACTTTGGAATTGTAAAAGAATGTAAAATTAAGCGAAAACCAGATAGAATTAAGACAACTTCACTGCTGAGTTTTCCTGTCAACTTCGTAACAAACATTCCTAACTTGAAAATTACAAATTAAAATACGAAGTCTGCTTTCTCGTTAAAAGGGTAAAATTCCATACCCCAGAATTCTTAATACCGTAGTTGTAGGCAAATTGTCAGACAAAGAAGGAACAAACACGAAAGTAAATGCAGACACTTGTATTGACAAAAATTACATAAAATTGTTGCAAATTTTAATGGTATTTGCTACGAGACTTATCTGAGTTAGTAATTTTCTTGGAGTAATGGTGATAACAGGGTATTCTTTTCATCGGTAGGAAATGTTGATAAGATGCTTTGTCTCAGTAGTTTCTCGTCATTCAGTAAGTGTGCTATTGTACCGCCTTTTAACGTATGCTGATACAATGCCTTAGAAGTGAGCTGGTTGTAGAGTTCTGTGATAAGTGGGCCCTGGTTTGGGCTTGGTAATGAGAGCTTGGTGTTTTTACGTCTCTCCTCCAGTACTGCTTTTCGATAAGTAAGCCCTGTTTTTGGGCTAAGTGATGAATGAAGTGTAGGGACCGCTATTTACGCCACTACCCTCAGTGGGTGCTCTGTGATAAGAAGGCCCTGTTTGGGCTAAGCGATGAGAGCGTTTGTTTTTACGTCTCTCGTCCAGTAACTGCTTTTCGATAAGTGAAGTTTTTTGTATTGGCGCCAACATACGATGATGGCGATTCGCCCCCTAGTGGCAAGGGGAGATAATTGGTTATGGAATTTCCAATACTAAAAGCATCTAATGATAATATAAAGAGTTACTTACCAAGATTCCAGTTAAGTTATAGAACAATTCCACAAAATAGAAAGTCCCTTTCCTGTATTAATGGATAGGCAGATTAGAGCTCCAATAACAATGGCATTTTCAACAAATGAAAGTGTGTGATATAAAAAAGACAAAGAATCTAATCCAGAAGGTGAATTTTGTAGTAGAGAAAATACAACACAGTAATCCTAACAAAAAATGGGTAAAGTGTATTGGCCCATGTAGATCAATTCAAAATCATAATGGAACCCGAGGATGTAGAAATGGATGAAGAATCTGAAGTTGATGAAGATGAAGGGGGTGAAGGGACTAATGAATCCAGTTGTGAAACGGAAAAAAATCTATGGAGGATAATGAACAGAAATCCGATGATGAGTTGTAAAAAGAAAATAAACTCAGATCTAGGTTCATTATAAAAAGAAATCAAAATATACAGGAAGAAAGACAGCTTAATTATTTTAAATAAGTCCTCTATATTAAGTGTGTTGAAAAAATGTCTAATAAATGTTTTGGACCATATTACTCTTAGGCACCCCTTTTTGATCTCGATTAAGAAAGGACATGTTTTTCATTTACACCTTCAATATCCGGTTGTTTGTTAGGTGTTAGGGTTAGGGGTTAGTTTTATAATTAAAAAAAAAATCTAAAAATCACCTGTTAAAACAACTGGATATTGATGGTGTAAATGAAAAACATGTCCTTTCTTAATTGAGATAAAAAAAAAAGGGTGCCTAAAGGTCATATGGTCCAAAGTTTTCTATGAAAAAATGAAATTACTATAATGATAATTATAAAGATCAGATCTTAGTCCGCTATAAAAAGAAATCAAGATACACACCAAGAAAGAAAGTTTAGATTCCTAAGAATAATTAGAAGTCAAATATCAATGAAGGTATACAAATTAAATGTAGTTTTGGCTATTGAAGCTAAAACCACTTCTTATAATATGTTAGGAGGCCTCAGAGAAACCTCTGAATGTAGATGAATATATATGTAACAAAATCCAACAAAGAGGTACATAACAAAATACAGACTTTATTGTCTGAGCACATGTAACATAAAATACAGATACAAAAACAGTTAGGAAGAATGTCCTGACGAAGGAGGAAAGAGTTCTTGTAGAGTTAATTTTGAGGCTACTAAAATAGAGAGTAAAAGTCGCTTGCTGTATAGTTAGGGTGCAATCCCCCCAACCTTATGTGAACAGAGACACAACTTGTCTAGTGCATCTTTGAGGATGCCATAAGAAGAGAGAGAGAGAGAGATAGCTTCCCAGGCTTAGTTTAAATAGCCAGGTAGTAATGTCTTCTAGTGGCAAGTCCTGGTGGCAAGGGAAGATAACCCTTTTCCACTCAACTCCATCCGAATAAGGGAAGACAATCGCTACAAAGGGTATAATGCCACTTTGGTTATGGGAGGTGTAAAAGTCGTTGTTGGGGTGACCTAATGTCGGTATCAGCCATGCAGCAAGGGAGTCTATCCCCTTTTCAATAGCGCTAGACCAAGGAGATTATTTTAGCGTCTGAGGTAGAGCACCACACCTACCATCAGCTCCTTACTTTACTGCACAGATCCCTGTGCTACTCATACGCTAAGTTAGCGAGGGTGGGTATCGAACTAGGAACCTTGTGGTTTCTAGCCGAACGCTCTACCGACTGAGCTAACCCGGCCCATCTAATGGGAGGTATAGTAATGTATATAAATATGTAAATGAGGTACTGCTATAAAAATAGTATTGCCACAGTGAATGCCAGTCAAACTACCATCAGTTGACCAGACAACGTTTATTCCAGAGAGTACTCTACTTCATATGTTGGAAATTATTATTAGGGGACGCACATACGGGTTCAAATCGGTCAATCACAGCCCTTCTGGACATCACGCGAGGACACTTATAAAAAAGTAAAAACCCAATGGTTTTTGTTTTCTCTTTTTTTAACCATTTCATGAGGTAGGATCTCTGACAAGGTTGGGCATGCGCTTCGCATCACTATAAACCCATGACAGCAGATCAAGCAGTGACTTCTTCCCACACACCTAGGAACTGAGAGCCATCAACCCGAGAACTACAAATTTGTCAGGCAAGAACCAGCTAACAGGAGACTCAAAGAGAGGCATATATTTTCTGCAAACACAGTGAGCAGAGAGGATGAGAGGTTAGTCTGGACTAAGCTGTTGAAGGAAACAGATGCATGTCTGTTCCCCAAGGCATTTTGACTTGGGGATAAAATAAATGTGCTCATGAGAAAAAACACAAACATCTTGTGTTGTTATTAAAAACAAAAAACTATCAACAGCACAGGACCAGATATCCCAAAAGTTTCCAAAGTAATTTCCAGACTCAAAGATCAGCTGAAAATGCCAACAGACAACACCCAGATTCCAGCCAAGAGAATAGAATAAGATAAGTATTATTAATATTACTATGTCATCACTCCTCTCAATAACGCACTGCTATACTACAACATGTTGTTACAGCTCAAGATGCTGAGAAAAAAAGAAAAGAGTGAAAGAGGAGTTTCCAGTGTATTTGTATGCTTCAGAGGCATTGCTCGTGGTGCCTTCTAATTGGTCAAAATGGTTCACATGACTTGCACCATATTGTATCTATAGAGTAAACAGTCAGCCAGTGTTATGTCTGGTTGCATACTGTTCTATTTTTTATACCTTAACAAAAGAGTCATGAATCATACTGAAATTTAACTTATGATAATTCCAAACTGACACAAAATCATTGACAAGTAGGGATGTCCAGAAATCGTAAAGGGAGGTAATAAAACATATTATTTTTTCAAAATTTTCAAGCTATTATCTAAAATCAGGGAATTGTCTGATTTTAATTAAATTTTGGACCAAGTCACCAATAGGCACCCCAACTGAGAGTAGTTTTCAAAAGAACAGCTTTTGCTTTTCACTGTAAACTTCCAGTTGGTTGTTAACAGATGATTTTTCTCCATTAGAATTTCACTGTAAAATTTTTTAAAAGTTAGCTCATGTTTATTAACAAACCAAAGATATGTTCTTATATCAAAATAGTTTTTGATTTTAATAAAAAAAAAAAAAATTGTGATTTCATGTTGTTGTTGTAAATTTAATAGCATTTTTTTTTTAATTATAAAATTTTAAATGAAAGACACGTAGGGACCGGGATTTTTTTTTTTTTGCTTCAAATGAACAAAGATCAAAATCGTCCCTACATTCTAAATTGATACCCCCACCCTTTAAAAAAAGGCTATTCATTATAAAATTAAGTTATCAATGAATAAAATAATGAAAATTTCATTAAAATTGGACAATTCCTTGATTTTTAGTAATAGTTTGAAATTTTTTTTAATTAAAAAAAAGTATTACCTTGCCTTACAGAGAGTGCCCATCCCTACCTATAGACAAGGTTAAAAAAAAAAAACTATATTAAATATGTATCCTTTTTAGTTTGTATGTCAAAGTTTAATTTGTCATATTTTAATTTGTTATATTTAGAGCAAAAGTTATTCAAGATTATACTGAGAGCAAAAAAGAAAATGTAAAAGCTAAAACAAAAACATTTGATAATATTGAGAGAACAGTTACATTTTTTTTTATTTGTCTGGCGTTAAAGACATCAGTTCAAAACATTCACAAAGTTTTTTTTATTATTATTGTAAAAGTCATGAAAACTTTATCAAGATCTCATAAAATTTCAAACTTTAAAACCAATAGAAAGGCGTGAGTTATCTCCCCTTGTAAATTACAACTTGTTTATTTTTTTGGGCCGTAGAATTTCGTTGAAGTTATGAAATCATTCGGTCTATTCCTTTGGCAAAAGAACAGGTCAGTAGCTGTTGTCTTGAATAACTTGCATTGCAAGTTAAAATAGTATAATATCATATAATATTATTATTATTATTATTATTAATGATATCTTTTCAGCTAGATAAGAAGACCTGTCAGCTGTTCCTTCCTTTCTTACTTATATTATATTTAAAACATCTTATTTCCACTGAATATTTATATTCTTTTCACATATTTTCTGTTGTGATTTAAAATGCAAACACCCCTACATACACACACACACACACAAACCAGACCGATAGTAATTATTTTGTCTGTGAGGGTTTCCATTAAAAAAAAATATAAAAAAACTACAGAAAATTCACTTCACTTTGTCCGTTTACGATTTTATAGAAAGAAACTTTATATATATGGTTAGTAAAAAAAAACAAAAAAACTAATGTAGTTGTTTTCTGAATTGTATACTAAGCTGAAGAAGGACTACAAATAAATATGCGTCGCCAGTTAGGATCGAACTCGCTTCTCTTCATTTGTTTTTCTTTTAGAGGTAACTGGTAAGAAGACTGGACACAGATTGCTTCATCTGTGACCTTTGCTATTATTTAACTCGGAAATCCATTGCTAGTGAAAAGCGAATTCGGTCCTCGCTGGATGCCGCATACTTGCGACCTTGTGTCACATCCTACCCACGGTGAACGGATTGGGTACTTTAAAACAAGAAGAAACCGGTAATTTTGATCTTTTGTCGTCCCGGTCTCCTACCCTAATTTACTCTGTTTTAATGTGCCGGTGTAAGGTGAATTTCTGGCTCAACTTAGATATTTTCCGTGTCGTGTTTTTGTCCTTTTTATCGGTAAATCAATGTAGATATTTTATAACCCTTCCTTTTTTTTTTTTGAATTTGTACAAACTTCAAATCTCAGAGCGTACTCTCAAAGACAGAGTGTACGTACGGTATGAAATTTGCTTTTAAATTTGAGTTTGTACAACAACTTCAATCGAAAAAAAACAAAACAAAATAAAACATTTATTAAAGGAGTTGTAAAATGTCTAAATTGATTTGCCGACAAAAGCAAGACTCGGAAAATTCGCCCGTACACTAAAACCATATCCTTGATTATTAGGACAGGAGTGAGGCCTACGAGGGTGGCCTCGGCAGGAGGCCAGGACGACAAAAGATCAAAATTATATTTAATTATTTCAGGTCAAGCAAAATAAATAAACTAGTTTAGATAGAAAGAGATAGAGAGAGACCGGGAGACCGGTGATTTTGTTTACGTTGAATTAATTGCATAGCGCAATCTTCTTAACATTTATTTTATAGTAAAACTTTTAATGCTATTTTTAAGCTTCTTTTTTCATTCATAAATTATAAATGAGATCATTTCATTCATAATTGAAACTACTAATCAGCCCAACACATGTAATGGCGACAAAGAGAAACTCACAACAAACCGAAATAGCAAACAAAAACTTTAAAACATCTTTTCTGACAAATGTCGTTTAAAAACAACTCGGATATTCAATAGAATATTATTGACAAATCAGAAATTGACTACATTTGAAGGGACGAAATCTTGTATTATTAAATAAAATTATAAATAATTCTTTGTATAAAAATCGTTTTAGTTTCAATTTAGTTAAAAAAAAAAAAAAAATGGAAATGCGGTAATTATGTTTTGTCGTCCCGGACACATGCCCTAATTTACCTTATGTTTTTCAATATAATAGTATCTACAATATGATATAGGGCAAAACTTGCAAATTGGTCGGAAAATTAAAACGGAAAGTTTTTTGGTGGTCCCTCATGACAGTTTAACTACAGTCTATGAATGAACTTTATGCGAATTCGGTTACGGTTTAGGGGTTTGGGGATTAAGGTTGTTTTTAATTACGTATTGTAGGTATCACCAAAACGGTCACGTGTTCAGTTTAGGCCATCTTGAATAAAACGTAAATAAATATTTCCGAACTTTGACGGTAGGGGTGGCACTCCATTTCAGCAAAAAAAGAAGTTTCCTTGCTTTAGCGCTAGCAAAAGGGGATAGACTCCCTCGCTGTCTGGCTGGTACCAACAATAGGCCACTCTACCAACTTTACTTTTAACTTACAAGTTAAATTATATTTTTAAAAAGTATCTATCATCAGTTATCATAACAAAATTTGGGACCATATTACCTTTAGGCACCCCTTTTTGATCTCGATTAAGAAAGGACATGTTTTTCATTTACACCGTCAATATCCGGTTTGTTCGGGTTAGGGGTTAGGGTTAGGGGTTAGTTTTATAATTTAAAAAATCTAAAAATCGTCTGTTATTGATGGTGTAAATAAAAAACATGTCCTTTCTTAATCAAGATCAAAAAGGAGGCCTAAAGGTCATATGGTCCAAAATTTGATTACAAGAAATGTAATATTTTTTGTTATGTTTTTACATACAGATAAAATATGGAGCACTGAATGAAAATGCAAGACCAGGTTGTTGGAAAATTAACAAGGTTTTATTTAACACAGGGTAGAGAATGCTTCTACCCTAAAAAGTGACCTAATTAGCTCAACCATGTCTTGATTACACAAATCCCAATCCAAAAATGTCATGGCAGAAACCCCACTTCTGAGTTCCCATCAAACCTCTAATAAGAATGTTCTCTGGGGGGCACAGTTAAGTCCGATGCTTTTACTCTCCCAACTGACCAAGTGTTCAGTCTGAAACAATCTCTCCCAGCAATGCTGCACTCTTCTCACCAACACTATCAAAATATCTTTTCTCTCGTCCACTCGTTGCAACAGCCAAAATGCTACTGCAAGCTTTTCTCCCAGGTTTGTGAGGGCTGGTCATTATATACACAATTACAGTGTTCATCTGGGCTCCTTACTCTGACTTGCCCGTGCAGCACGTGCGACATTAATCAGCACGCGTCAATCCTTCACATCCGGGCCACTCTGGACAGTTTAGTAATTCACATGCGTCAAGCCACGACTCACGATCAGGAGGCTGTGAGTTCAATCTCCCCACTCGCCTCTGATATCATTCTGCATGCCAAACACAGTCGTGCACGCTTCGAACCACTACGTTCGTGGTTTCTCTCGCCACAAAACCCCTAGTGATCAAGGGGAGTAACTCTAGATTTTGTTAGGTCTGGACCTAACATTTTATTAAATAGAAATTTTATAATGTGGTCAATTCATGAATAATAAAGATTACATTTTTTTGTTTTTCAATTTGTTGCAAGTTTTTTTTATGATTAAACAAATGTAAGCAATGAAATCAAAACTATCAAAGTTCCTGAATTACCCCCCCCCCCTAAAAAAAACAATAATAATGATAATACGGACCATATGACCTTAAGGCACCCCCTTTGTGATTTCAATTCGTGGGGACATTTTTTCCATTTACACCGTCAAAATCAGGTTAATTGTTTTTTTATGATACAACAAATGTAAGCAATGAAATCGAAACTATCAAAGTTCCTGAATCAATTAAAAAAAAAAAAAAGAACCCAAAAAAACAATAATAATGATAATATGGACTATATTTTTTTTTCAGAATAGAAGGTGTGTCAAAAAGTACAAAAAATCTCAATACTTTTTTGGCACACCTTGTATACTATGATATTTACCATGAGAACTACGATGGAAATAAAATGAAAAACATATGGTATAGAATTTTGTTTTTGCACATGGGTTCCTAGAGACATTTAATTTATTTCAAGGGTTGCACAAGGGTAAAAAGGTTGAGAAACACTGCTTTAGTGTTTGGAAATGATACAAATACCATCCAGTAATGGATGTGTCAGTAGCGTTAGTATTGAGTAGTAGGTGTTCGGGACTATATGACCTTTAGGCACCCCTTTTGCGATTTCAATTCGTGGGGACATTTTTCCATTTACACCGTCAAAATCTGATTAATTGTTTACAGACGATTTTTAGATTTAAAAAAAAAAATTATAAAAATAACCCCTAACCCTAACCAACAACTGGATTTTTACGGTGTAAATGAGAAAAGTGTCCCCACGAGTCGAGATCGTGAAAGGGGTGACTAAAGGTCGTATGGTCCGATAATACTGCTGTAAATACTGTATTTCTTTTCAATGAGATACATTTTATAGAATGAAGAGACATTAGTACAAGGTTAAAAGATTGTGGAGAACCGGAAGTTCTCACTGCAACAATTAAGAGTCAAATGACGAAAAATAATGTTCTGCACAAGAAGATTGCGCAGCCTGTAAAAAGAAAAGTTGAAATAATAAAAATATTAAATTTTCGACCAATCAGAGACGTTCGCGCCTAAAAAGAAGTTTATCAAATAGACCCCTGTTGGAGCCTACTTATTTCTTATAAATAACAGGATTCTCAGATACCAAGTGTGGTAGTAAGCAAACAAACACGGTCGGACTTGCAGAAGCTTTATTCTACATAGAATACAGTGGTGGATTTTTGACCAGTTTATATAATAATTAGAAGGGTAGGGAGGTAACTCAGTTACCTATTACACCAAGTCAGAAAGAATTTACTTGTCTAAACAAATCCATATCTTCCTGTATAAGATTAAATCACATTCAATTTTAGAAGGTATAAACAATTGTATCTCTCTCTATAATCAGCCATTTACGAGATCAGCTATTTATTTACGCCTGACAGTTTAGTGACTTATTACATCTTACCCTTTTCTTTCTCACTTCAAAATTTATAACATCTCTTTTCTCACATGTTACAATGAACTTTTTAAAAAAATTACATTTTTGTACAAAGACTGATGAAAGAACTTTGCTCGGTATTCTGCATTACCTTTTTGTAAACTTTATCTTAACTAGCAAATATATGCACCCTCCGGGTGCAAGTATTTAAGTTTTAATGTAATGAAATATCGTATTAAATTAGAGGCAGACAAAAAGATATGTAAAAGAGTGGGGGTATAATAGAAAAATAGAAATGAAACTTACTCTTCCATCACTCCCGTCTTTCATTGCTGAATTTTACTTATTTAACTATTTAGTTAAATTAGGAAATAAAGAATAAAATTACACTTATTTTTTCTTGTTAATGGATTTCATTTAAGATTCATGGAAGAAATTTTTGCTTATATTCATTAAAATAAAACCAAACAGTTAGAAATCAATAATACTAAGCACGTATTTATTAAAATCACATTTTTAATATCAATATGCAAATTAGCCTTCCCATTCACACTGTAATCCGCTATTTTGTTGTATATATAAATACAATTGCATGTTATTTGTATGTAGATATGGACAACACTATTAAAAGGGTGAAGAAATGTTATTAATAATTGAGGTTCAAATTAAATATAAATAAAATCATGGAGATTGTGATGTAAATAACTATGTTAATTGTAACTCGATTAGTAATATAGTTTCGGTTACAGACAGAAAAACACACAATCTCCATTATAATAAGATATAAGTTGTTTGTTTTAAAACTGAATTTTGTTTTCTATGCCATGTGCCTACATATTTAAATGTTCTTATGGTGTGATTTATGTTTTGAATAATATTTCATGAATTTTAACTTTAAACTGGTGACCTTTCAACTTACATCAAACAACCCTACCTTAACCACCATAAGACCACTTTGTTAACTACTAGTTAGCAAAGTGGTCTCCCAAATCAATCATAGTGAGTTTGATTCTAGTAATTGGGTACATTATGCTTGTACGTTTTTGTATCAAAAGCTAAACTTACTAAATAAATAAACTTAAGTTAAAGTAGATAACTAAATTACAGTATTGAAAAATATACTAGTGTATTACTCAATCGGTACTTGCTAGAATGTTCAGGAGTGCAAAGAAAATATACACAGCAAAAATGTTACACAGTGTGGTACACATTTCGGCTGAACTTCCAGAAAGGTGTCAAAATTAGGGTGACCCAGAAAAAACAGAACCGACACATTTTGTAATAAAACTGTTAATTTTAACTATGGGGGTTTAGGGTTTAGGGTTAGGGTTGGGAAAATGAATAAATAATTCGAGTTCTGTTTTTTCTGGGTCACCCTGTATACTGGTGACCCAGAAAAAACAGAACCCACAAATTTTGTAATAAAACTGTTAATTTTAACTATGGGGGTCTAGGGTTGGGGTTGGGGTTTAGGGTTAGTTTAAACTCTTAACATCCTGTTGAGAATTTTCTAAGTCCAGAGCATTCCTATAAGGATATATTAAAAAAAATGGCTAAAAATGACCTTTGCATCTGGAGTTACCTGTTATTTCCCTTAAATCAAAGACTTGTAAATATGTTTAATATTACATTTAAACAAAGGCTATCATTTGGGATGGATTAGGGAAACAAATGAGACTTTCAGCCGGGTGGAATGAGGTGGTATAGGACTTTAAGAGTTAACTCTTAAAGTCCTATACCACCTCATTCCACCCGGCTGAAAGTCTCATTTGTTTCCCTAATCCATCCCAAATGATAGCCTTTGTTTAAATGTAATATTAAACATATTTTGGTTCTGTTTTTTCTGGGTCACCCTGTATACCAGTGACCTTAACCACCATAAGATAAAATCAGGACATGAAAGAGGCTTCACCTTGGATAAAGCAGCAAATATTTAAAGATATACATTCTGTATATGATTGTACATAAATGATTCTGTTTGCTTTATTAAATGACTTCAAAGTTGTTTCTTTCATGAATTAGCATTTGGGAATATAAATTAACAATTAATTATAAATTTGCATTTAAAACGTGATCTAAATTGATTCATATGTGTTGATTTCAAAATCTGATTTGGTGCGGGGAGAGGGGGGAGGGCTTTCTATTTATAAACTTCACGATAAAATAACCCTAACCCTAACCCTAACCCTAGACCCCCATAGTTAAAATTAAGTTTTATTACAAAATTTGTGGGTTCTGTTTTTTCTGGGTCAGCCTAATTTTGACACCTTTGTGCAAGTTCAGCCTTGGTAGGTTACTTTAAACCTTCCAAGGTTATTATAACAACATGTTATAATATGTAGATAAATTGCTAAAAATATACAAAATTGATAATTCTTGCATGAGCTCCATGACACAAGTTTGAAAAATTTCTGTTTTTGTAAGATTGTTGATTTTCTTTGGAGAATTACCTGTGGAATTACTTGAGATTCAGGTAAAAAAACAAAATCCAAAAAAAAACTTTCAAAATGTAGGATTGAAACAAAAGTGTTGTCTGCTACAAAGTAACATTTATTTAAGCAATAAAGACAACATGTAAATTGAGAAATGTATAAACAAAACATCATTCGTCAGTGTCTTTAAAAGGTTACAATGTTTTATTAAATACTTTGTTTAAATGCTTAAATGTTTAAGAAGTTAACAGTGATTTGGAAAACTGGTTCCGCCAAGATAAATTAATTTCACTTATTTTTTTCTGTTAATTTTTCTCATTAGATTTTTATTCCGACATTTAAAGTGTTATAACCAGCATCATCATCAGCATCAGCAGCATCGTCGTAAGATGTCCAATCTGGCAGATAATGTTTCTGTTGCGCCAAAACCGTTGATTGCGGTTTGTCAAATGACAGCAACTGCAAATAAAGAAGACAATTTTTCTGTGTGCAAATCAATTATTGAACAAGCCAAATCACGAGGAGTTCAGGTGAGTTGATATGTTTATGAAAATTATTGTTGACTAGCAAGACCTGTGGATATACCACAGTATAAATAATTTAATCATTACAACGTTTATGATATGTTTTACTAAAAAGCTATTGCAATATAATTCAATAAGTAAAAAGTATAATAATCTTGATTTATCTCTCTCTCACTCTTTTTTTTTTTTGTTTCTTTCATTCTTTTAATCTTTTCATTATGTTTGATTGAAACAAATTAGTGTTATCGCTTCCACACGCTCACCACCTCTCTCTATATTTCCCCTACTCTCTTATCATATTTTTTCTGTGTATCATGTCCTTTTTCTTCCCTTTCTTTCTTTATAATAAAAACGGAATGGTCCATTATTTAGCTAAGGTAGAAATAAGAATTCGGCAGATAAGCAACACCAGATAATCAGGATTTACTTTTTAGCATTTCATTTTGGATGATTTGGATGGTCTGGTTTTTAACCAGAGGGTGATGCAAGATGATAACGGTCATACAATTAAGGAACATGAGTATTAATATATAGATTAAACACAAAACCAAAATGGATGGTCACAAGCAACAGCTTCAGTTTTGGAGATCTTCTGAAGAAAATATTTTTATCTCGAAATATTAAGAATTAAAAAAATTACAAGTTAACAAACAACTCTATAGTTACCTTCTTTTTTCTTTACACTTGCATTGTGATAGCCTTCAAAACCAACGACCAAACCAATATAAACACAATGCTTCAAACAAATTATAAAACACTTTTATCAATATTAGAATGTGTTACTTAATTTATTGTATACATTCAGCTCAATGGAACATGATGTAACAGTTATTTCCTATAACTCCAACCTAAAAAAAAGGGGAACCACTCTGAATGAATTTTATAAATTATTTATTTATTTATTTATTGATCTACTAGGAAAAAAGAAGACGGGGTTCAGGTTTAAAGTTAGGGTTTAAAGTTAGTTTAATGGGAAAATAATGGGTAGATTAATTAGCAGATAAAATTAATTCAGAGTGGTTCCCCTTTTTTTTTAGGCTGGAGTTATAGGAAATAACCAAGTAAATTATAAAACACTTTTAAGATACCTTTGTTTTTTTGTTTTTTCTTTAGTCTGATGACATAAAAATCAGTGCAGAACATTTTCTTATTAATTTGCAGCTCATCAAAAAGGAATCAAATATTATGATTAGTTTACTAATGAATTTTATAAATTATTTATTTATTTATTTATTGATCTACTAGGAAAAAAGAAGACGGGGTTAGGGTTTAAATTTCAGGTTAGGGTTAGGGTTAGTTTAATGGGAAAATAATAGGTAGATTAATTAGCAGATAAAGTTCATTCAGAGTGGTTCCCCTTTTTTAGGTTGGAGTTATAGGAAATAACCAAGTTTTGAAATAAATTCATTCTTAATGGATACTCAATTTTTTTATAAACACATTTTCCTATTTAACCCATAGATGGTACCCTACTTGGAACAGTCTATAAATATAACTGGTGACTTTCCATACAGTTTATACCCAAAAGATAATGTAACGTAGTGGCATCGTCACGGTACCAATTAGATATATTTGTTACGTAGTGCCTTTTCTTTGATGGCACTAAATATCTATACGTTGTATACTTCTTACGTCTTACTCTGGTCTATTCTTCCGGCCGTCTTCTGATCGTCTAGTCTTCTGGCCTGTATATCTTCTAAGGTCTCGTCTGGTCTTCTATTGAGGGTTCCGTGTCTGGTTCTGTTGGGATCACTACTTATCAAAAGCCTTGTGCTATTGTTAGCTTTTAGTAATAACAACAAGACTTCGATTTACAATGATGTTACTTTATTCATGAAGCCCCAGACCAGACAATGCGCGCGGAGAGTCACATCTTACTAGCTTCGCTTCTAAGTCCTCTCTCCTAACTTTGCAACTGTCACTGCAACTAACTCAGTTGTTTATACCTTAAACCGGAAGGGCTTCTACTGACTTCCGTTCTCACGTTCCATCCCCAGAACGCAAGGTGAGAGTGAGGTCAAGCATTGTCACTCACTCTCAAGGCCATCAGCTGTACTGATCGCCATAAGGATTTCTATACTACCTTAAAAAGTAATAGGGATCCAATTAATATGTAACAGTCATCCAACAGATGGATCTTTAGATTTTAAACCAACTCATACACATTTGAATTTTCATCAATATTTGGATCCTTTTTATTTTTTCTTTCTTTACATTTCCAGATGGTGTTTTTTCCTGAATGTTTTGATTATGTTGGAGAATCCTGGAAGCAATCTGTGGAAATGTCCGAAGAATTGGATGGGGATTTAATCACCAGATACAAAACTTTAGCCAAGAAACATGCATTGTGGTTGTCTCTTGGAGGATTTCACCAAAAGGTCTTTTGGAAATTTTGATTTTTAAAGTTTATCTCATCTATATGTTGTGGAGGCACATGGTTTAATGGTTAGAGTCATAGGAAATGGACTTGTTGAAATGAGTTCAAATCCTGCACAAGGCTGTTTGCATTTCACATTGCACTAAAGGGACATTTAGTCCCTTACATTGTCATCCTTCCGTCTACTAAAGACGATGGTGTAGTGTCCCAATATTTTTTTTAATCTGCATTTTCCCAAGTGGCTGAACAGGCCAATTTTTGAATGTCAGTCTCTGGTGCAGTGACTGCACACAAACGGTGATGCTTGTTGGGACTGCTGTTGTCTCTCCTTCCTTCTGGCTCTCTTTGCTGTGGCGACTACTTTCCTCTCTATTTCACTCCTTTTCATGCCTTTTTTGACACTGAGGCACCAGGCCGCTCGCTTTTCTGCACCAAATTTCCATGTTATTGGTGTTAATATGGCATGTCTTTATGTCTTTCTTACAGACGTCTTTGAAGTGTAGGCATTGACATACATACATGCATACACACCAACTGTTCTTTATATATGTAGGCATCAAAGATGATGGCATAGTGGCCAAATTTTTTAAAACTTTTTTTATCTGCATCTGCATGAGTGGCTGAACAGGCCAATTTTTGAATGTCAGTCTCTGGTGCAGTGACTGCACACAAACGGTGATGCTTGTTGGGACTGCTGTTGTCTCACCTTCCTTCTGGCTCTCTTTGCTGTGGCGGCTACTTTCCTCTCTATTTCACTCCTTTTTGTGCCCCGTTTGACAAGGAGGCACCAGGCTGTTCAGTTTTCTGCACCAACCTCCCATGTACTGGTGTTGATGCGGCATCATCATCATTATTATTTATTTATTTTGACTATTCTATTATTTCTGAACTGTTCTGTTATCTTATTGCTGTAGATTAATGTGGGTTGTGATAAACAAAAAGTAATTAAAAAATTAAGATGAAGGAAAATACAAGTCAAAATCAATAATAATTTTTTTGTATTATTACATCTTGGGATTGCTTGGTTCATCCATAAAAATATTTTTTTTTACTATCTCTGTCTCATAATCATTGTTACATTCACATATAAATTGCATACAATAAATATATATAAGTATTTACATTTACATATAAATTTACATTTACATATAAATTTACATTTACATATAAATTTACATATACATATACATTTACATATAAATTTACATGTACATATAAATTTACATATACATATACATTTACATATAAATTTACATTTACATATACATGTACATATAAATTTACATTTACATATAAATTTACATGTACATATAAATTTACATATACATGTACATATAAATTTACATTTACATTTACATATAAATTTACCATTGTAATATAATATAAATTTACATATAAATTGCATACAATAAATATATATAAGTATTTATTTTTTTTACTATCACTGTCTCATAATCATTGTTACATTTACATATAAATTGCATACAATAAATGTATATAAGTATTTACATTTACATATAAATTTACATCTACATATAAATTTACATATAAATTTACATATAAATTTACATGTACGTATAAATTTACATTTACATATACATGTACATATAAATTTACATATAATTTACATTTACATATACATGTACACATAAATTTACATATAAATTTACATTTACATTTACATATACATGTACATATAAATTTACATATAAATTTACATTTACATATACATGTACATATACATGTACATATAAATTTACATGTACACATATAAATTTACATGTACATATAAATTTACATATAAATTTACCATTGTAATATAATATAAATTTACATCTACATATAAATTTACCATTGTAATGTAATATAAATTTACATATAAAATGCATACAATAAATATATATAAGTATTTATTTTTTTTACTATCTCTGTCTCATAATCATTGTTACATTTACATATAAATTGCATACAATAAATATATATAAGTATTTACATTTACATATAAATTTACATTTACATGTACATATACATTTACATATAAATTTAGTTACATTTACATATACATTTACATACATTTACATATACATTTACATGCACATATGAATTTACATTTACATATAAATTTACATTTACATATAAATTTACATGCACATATAAATTTACATATAAATTTACCATTGTAATATAATATAAATTTACATATAAATTGCATACAATAAATATATATAAGTATTTATTTTTGTTACTATCTCTGTCTCATAATCATTGTTACATTTACATATAAATTGCATACAATAAATATATATAAGTATTTACATTTACATATAAATTTACATTTACATGTACATATACATTTACATATAAATTTAGTTACATTTACATATACATTTACATATACATTTACATGCACATATGAATTTACATTTACATATAAATTTACATTTACATATAAATTTACATGCACATATAAATTTACATATAAATTTACCATTGTAATATAATATAAATTTACATATAAATTGCATACAATAAATATAACAGCTATTATAGAACAGCATATTTAATTTGCTTTTAACATTATAAACACATTGAAGATTAATTTTGATTATTTATGTATAAAAGTCTACATTTCTTTTATTTCACAAAGTAATTCTGATATTATTTAGATTTTTCTAACTCATCTTTATTGTTATATAAACAACGTTTCAGCTGATGTGCCCACTTCAGGTGTTTCTTGTTGAACATGGGAACTTTCCTGTCGAACTCAGGAATCTTCACGTCAGAATTGGGAGCCTTCAAGGAACTTCGAATCGAACACATTATTTAATCTATTGGCGTAGATTATTCTCATTCTGTTAACCATAACTGGGTACAAGCTATGTTAAGTATTCTGTTATTTTTGCTTATAGTCAGGATTGAACCTGCAGCATCTAGATGATAGTCACTTAAAACTGTATTAACTCAACGTTTATATTTTTTACGCCCTTTTATATACATCTTTAGGGGCCGGGTTAGCTCAGTCGGTAGAGCGTTTGGCTAGAAACCACAAGGTTCCTAGTTCGATACCAGTCCTCGCCAACTCAGCGTATGAGTAGCACAGGGATCTGTGCGGTAAAGTAAGTAGCTGATATGTAGGTGTGGCGCTCCGTCTCAGATGATAAAAAACAATCTCCTTGGTCTAGCGCTATTGAAAAGGGGATAGACTCCCTCGCTGACTGGCTGATACCGACTTTAGGCTGCCCCGTTGACTTTACTTTTTTTTTTATATACATCTTAACAATTCTGAGTGAATTTTGGAACCTATAAACTTAAACTTACCTAGAATTTACGCTTATTTTTATGAATTTTTTTTTTTTACCCTATTCATATTGTGATTTAAAAAAAATGATAATTCAATCTAGTCTTTTTAATTACTGATTACCATATTGTATTCATCTCTATACTTGGTCAACTCAAGAGGTCACTAGACGGGCGGGCGGAGAGGCCCCCCTCCGATCAATCGGCTGGTCACGTCAAGCCCTAGTACCTATATGATTTCCCAACCCTATTGCCCTTATGGCAAGCCCCACCCCTTTTTATCATATGGATGCTAGAAGGCGGTGGTTGCGGGTCTACATGTCCTGGGAATGACGTTAAACTCTATCTGATGGTGAGGTTCCAGTTCTGGAGGTTTGGGGAATGTGGAGCACCCCTTCATCACCATTGCTCCCTGGTCCACGCTGACCCGGAGTGGTAGTACCTGTTAGGGTCCCATCTATGGGTTAAATAGAAAAATGTATTTATAAAAAAATTGTATTATCCATTAAGAATTGATTTATTTCAAAACTTTATCGCATTAAATGACCCAGTGAGGTTGATATGCTGTAAAACAAAACAAAACAAAACATCAAGAGGTCACTAAAGTTCAATGTATGTGCTGCTTCTTTAAGACGTCTTCTTCTCCAATGTTTTTCCCTTTCTATTAAATAAAGGGTTTCTGTTCAAAGTTCTGTGAGGCCTCCTGTTTCTGACAAGAAACACCTGAAGAAGGCTGGAAAGCACATTGGCCAAAAATTGAGTATATAACAATAAAGATGAGAACAACAGTCCAAAAAATCTAAACAATATAAATTATGCCTCATCTAAAAAATTCAGACAAATAATTTGAACTTTAGGCACCCCTTTTTGATCTCGATTAAGAAAGGAAATGTTTTTCATTTACACCGTCAATACCCGGTTGTTTGTTAGGGGTTAGGGTTAGGGGTTAGTTTTATAATTTTAAAAAAAAATCAAAAAATCGTCTGTTAAAACAACCGGATATTGACGGTAGTAAATGAAAAATATGTCCTTTCTTAATCGAGATCAAAAAGGGGTGCCTAAAAGTCATATGGTTCAATAATTCTAATATGTTAATTTTACTTTTTCATTTTTCAGAATGACTTAAAAACTGTAAAAAATACTCACCTGTTGATTAATAGTAATGGTGAATTGGCAGGTGATTATGTAAAACTGCATTTATTTGATGTTGATTTAAAAGAGACAAGACTTCATGAAAGTGATTATACCTGTCCTGGTCAGGTAATTACTCCACCTGTTGAAACTCCAGTTGGTAAAATTGGTCTTTCCATTGTATCCTTTATTTTTCTTACTAATCATCTAAAAAAAAAAATCCATCTGATTCAGACATTGTGTATATATATATATATATATATATATATAGGTATATGTAAAACAAAATTTTTTTTTTTTTTTTTTTTTTTTTTTTGCGATGAAACAAAAATATATATAATATATATATTTATAAAGGAAAAGGTGACTTACCGGTGAATATGGTCACGATGGTTAGTAAGTGCAGAAATCGACTGCTATTAATTGGTGTCTTGATTAATTCAGTGGATTTAACTCTGAAGATCCTTAGGGTGAAACACGAGTAGGTTATCTCTTGTACCCATTTTATAATATATATATATATCAATCATTAAATCCAGTTGTCCCTTATCATTTTGAGGACAAATGATAACCAAATTTACCTTCTTCATGGGCCGTCCATGTCCTAAGGTGTGAAAGGTGCCAAAGGATATATTTGGCATATTTACCAAATTCCTCCGCACAATCAGGATGCGACACAAGGTCAATTTTTTAAAATGGACTTTAGCTGGTTTAAATTCAGTTTTCCTACTCCTAGACCATTTGCTTAACTAAGGTTAAAGAACCCAGCCTGCCCTACTATTTACCCATAGCTGGAGGGATAATCGTTGGGTGCATACGTTTTTTTTTCTTTTCTCAAATTGTTGATGCATAATTATTGCGGCTTTTTCCAACAAATTTTATTCAACAAAAACAATAACAATATGTAATAATAAACGATTTTTTTTACTTAGAATACTTTTACAGTTTATTGAGAGTTTATATACTCTAAGAAACGTCAAAGATTTACACAAATGGGAGGTAATAATAAAACGGGGGAAGTAACTCTCAATTACTTATTACACAATATTTCACAAAAACATCTTTAAATGATTATTCCGTATCCTGAAAAGAGAGGACTATTTTTATGAAACAAAATAAACAAACTGCCAATTGTTATTGTTTTTGTTGAATGAAATTTGCTGAAAAAACAGCTGCCATAATTATGCACCAACCCAATACTTGGATTAGGGTCCTCATTTTGGTCGATAATATTTTAGCTTTTGTTCCCTGTGTCCTTCTTTTTGTGTCTGTCATAGTAAAACATCTGGGAATTTCTAACTGAATTCCCATCCGCCCTGTCAACTAGGGCATTAGAATGCACTGACTGCACCTCTGCAGAGGGGTAAGAGCCCCCAAATGGGGCTACCTGTTGGCCATGGGTGGCAACCCATGATGCTTAAGGTTAGAACCCGGGTGGATGAGTAGTTCATGACTTGCAATACTCCACTTTGGCCCTATCTTGGGCTAGACGGACGGTCGGAGAGGCCCCCTCCGATCAATCGGCTGGTCACGTCAAGCCCTAGCACCTATATGATTTTCCCAACACTATTGCCCTTATGGCAACCCCCAACCCCTTTTTGTCATATGGGTGTTAGAAGGCGGTGACTGAGGGTCTGTATGTCCTGGGAATGATGGTGAGGTTCCAGTTTTGGAGGTTTGGGGAATGCGGAGCACCCCTTCATCACCATTGCTCCCTGGTCCACTCTAACCCGGAGTGGTAGTACCTGTTAGGGTCCCATCTATGGGTTAAATAGAAAAACATGAGTTTATAAACAAAATTGTATTATCCATTAAGAATTGATTTATTTAAAAACTTTATTGGCATTAAATGACCCACTGAGGTTGATATGCCGTAAAACAAACCAAACTGAATTCCCATGTGGGTTGTATATTGTTCTCATTTCACTTTTTGTACTTGTATCATTTAATTCATCCTTGTGATGTTTAAAATCTTCCATAGAATTAGAGTATATTGCACTACCTAGCCCAAGGATTGAACTTACAACTACCGGGTAACTAGAGACACTTTAATAAACTGTCATATACTACCTAAATAATGAGCATGGAATTGTCCGTTTTTCTCATAAATAATGTCTAACCAAACTTTGGAAGAGGGAAACAACAAGATCTCATTGGACTTGTTAATTCAACCTTTCAACCTAACAATTTCTCATTACTCTCTTTACCTTGTATCTTTGCTTAGTAAACCTTTTCCCCCTATCCTTAATACTTGTGTTTCTTCCTATCATTTCTATGTTAACTCTGATACTCAAGTTACAACACAAATACTTTTATCCACTAGGCCATGTGTGTGTGTGTGTGTGTGTGTGTGTGTGAGAGGGAGGAGGGACAATATAATAATACAAGTAGCGTATTAGTATGGAAAATTGATTCAGTTCAAATTCCGAGAGAGATAGGTGAAGATGTGATAATACAAGTAACGTATTGGTATGGAAAAAGTTCTCAGCTAGAGTGGACCATCGGCAATAGTCAATGTGACAGGCATTAAGGGACTTTTCCAATCAGTCCTTATATCGCTTCTTTGGTGCCCCTGTGTCAAGATGGTCAATAGAGACTTTACCATAAAGTGTGATCTTTGGCAAGTGATGATTCCTCAGAGGAAATATGATTGATGGGTGATCTTTGATAATCATTGTTTGAAAATTCCTCAAAACTGGAATTTCTTTCTTGAAACTCTAAAAGTTTTGCTCTTGGTTCTAAATCTCCTGTTTACACCAATCTTTTTATCTTCTTTTATTTTTTTATTTCAAAAATTTTGTTTATTTTTTATTTCAAAAATTTTGTTTATTTTTTATTTCAAAAATTGTTTTTTTTTTTTTTTTATTTCAAAAATTTTGTTTATTTTTTACTTCAAAAATTTTGTTTATTTATTTTTTATTTCAAAAATTTTTATTTTTTATTTTTGTATTTAAAAAAAATTTTTATTTTTTATTTTTTTATTTAAAAAATTTGGACCATATGACCTTTAGGCACCCATTTTGCGATCTAGATTGATAAGGACATTTTTTTCATTTACACTGTCAAAATCCGGTTGTTGGTAAGGGGTTAGGGTTAGGAGTTAGTTTTCTAATTAAAAAATAAAATCTAAAAATCGTCTGTTAACAAACAACTGGATTTTGACGGTGTAAATGGAAAAAATGTCCTTATGAATTGAGATCGCAAAAGGGGTGCCTAAAGGTCATATGGTCCAAAAAAATTTTTAAATCTTTTTTTTAATTTTTTCATGTTTTTTTTATAATGTCTTAAAAAAAATGTTCAGGATTTTCCTTTACGCATTTAGTGCTATGATCTTCGGTTTCCAGAATTAGCAATTGCTTTAACAAAGCAAGGAGCTCAAATACTGACTTACCCCTCAGCATTTATGGAACCGACAGGAGTAGCACATTGGGAGGTAAGTTAAGAAGAGAGATATTTTTTCATATACTTTTGTCTTTGTCATATCAGATTATTGTGCATATATTGTGTAAGCTTTTTCTTTTCATAACAATATTGTTTAAGTTGGGTTTTTATATATTATATATTAGAGATCAATAACACCAAGTAATATTTTTAGATACTGTTTTGTTAAAACCAGTATGCAAATTAACCACACCATATATTATGTAAACTTTATTTCTTAGTGACACATTGCAGGATTTTAAACGGACTAATAACATGGGCTGTTTTATTATAATAATAATAATAATAATAATAATAATAATAATAATAATATCTTTTTCAGCTAGTATATTAGGTCTGAGACCTGTCAGCTGTTTCTTATAAACATTCATCTTAATTCCACAGAATATTTATACTCTTTCCACAGATTATCTAACATTGCCTTAAAGGAGTTTAGAGATGGGGCATTCACTATTGATGATGATAGTTTATTCCATGTATTCACTCTGTTACTAAAATAATTTTGTCTTGCATTTGCTTTACAAAATTCTTTTTAAGAGTTTTAATTTATGACCCCTGGTATTGATAATTTGAGCAATGTTTAGTAGATCAAAGTTTGTTGAATAAAATCCATGGGTATATTTGTAGACTTCAATCATATCCCCTCTTCTATGTCGATAAACCAAACTTGGTAAGTCAATCTTCCTAAGTCTTTCTTCATACGAAAGGTTTTTTTAAAAATCATTCATTACTTTAGTAGCTCTCCTTTGAATTCCCTCAATGAGTTTTATGTCATTGATTAATCTTGGACTCCAAACCACATTAGCAAATTCCAAATGAGGTCTTACTAATACAAAGAATAACATTTTCAGCATTTCTTTATCCATGTATTCATATGACCTCCGTATTAATCCTAATATCTTGTTTGCTTTATTTACTAGTATTTCTATGTGTTTGGAAAAATTTTAATTCAGGGTCCACATTCACACCAAAGTCTTTTTCTAACTCTGTATCTTTTAGTATTTCTCTTTCATTAGAGAAATTTTTTCTCATAAAGTATACATGTTTTGAATTATTTCTTCCTACATGTCTTGAGGCGAATCTAACTCAGATTTTCATAGAGACCTCATTAATAAATAAGATTTATTCTATGTATTAATGATTTTGGTAATTTATGAGGAAGTGCGTACCGGTCTCCTGCCTCAAAAATTGCTACCCGGTGACTATCAAAATAACAACCCCAGCTCGTTGTAATTCTTGTTTATTTATCGTAATTTGTCGTAATTCTTGTTTAGATATGAAGATGGATATATAGTTTGGAATAGACTGAGATAGATAGATAAACAAACAAAATAATATAGATAGATATGAACAAATGGAGATAGATAGATATTTTCGACAAGTAAATGTATTTGTGTGGGGGGGTGTCGCATCTTTTTTTGTCGTAATTCTTGTTTATTTAAACTAAAAATAAGACATTAAACAAACATGAATAAAAAAAAAATCTTAGTATTTAACGTAAAGATAAATATGAACAAATTGAGATAGATAGATAGATATGAAGATGGATAGTTTTGAGTAGACTGAGCTGGGTCGTTATTTTGATTTACACCGGGTAGCAATTTTTGAGGCAGGAGACCGGGACGCACTTCCTCATAAATTACCATGATTTTGACTATAAATTAAATATTCTTTGATAAACTTACGCATTTCCTGAGGGTGTTGTGACGTAAGCAGTGACATAGTTTTTTGGTTACAGACTGACACCGAATGTCCATTATAATAAGATTACATATGAGATATTGATGTCATCATAGTTGAATGCTATTTTCTATTGGAAGCCTCTCTTCTAATTCTTTTTATATTTCTGTTGATGAGAATTAATTTTGAATAAATCAATATTTTTTGTAGTCGTTGCTGCGAAGTCGGGCCATTGAGAACCAATGTTATGTTGTGGCTGCTGCCCAAGTTGGTAAACACAATGCCAAAAGGTCATCTTATGGCCACACAATGGTCAGTATCAAATCAAAGATATTTGGACCATATGAACTTTAGGCACCCCCTTTGCGATCTTGATTCATAAGAACATTTTTTTCATTTACACTGTCAAAATCCAGTTGTTTGTTAGGGGTTAGGGTTAGGGGTTAGTTTTATAATTAAAAAAAAAAACTCAAAAAATTGTCTGTTAACAAACAACCGGATTTTGACGGTGTAAATAAAAAAAAAGTCCCTATGAATCGAGATCGCAAAAGAGGTGCCTAAAGGTGATATGGTCCAAATATTTTTATGAAATTTTGTATCCTGTATCATTTCCTTCCTTTTTTTTTCCTTTTTTTTTTTTCTCTTTCTCTCATTTTCTAAAAATGATTGACAATTTTTCTGATGAGTAATTATTTATAACTAGCAGGACCTGTGGATATACTACAGTATGATAATTTAATTATTACAAGGTCTGATATGTTTACTTAAGATATATTGCAAACCTTGGACAATAGAAACAGT
This sequence comes from Doryteuthis pealeii, assembly GCA_023376005.1. NCBI lineage: Eukaryota > Metazoa > Mollusca > Cephalopoda > Myopsida > Loliginidae > Doryteuthis > Doryteuthis pealeii. The sequence goes on from CM042153.1 coordinate 73,786,478, forward strand.
GAGATCTCATAGGACTTGTTAATTCAAACAAGCAATTTCTAATTACTCTGTTCACCTTGTATCTTTGCTTAGTAAAGCTTTTTCCCTATACTCAATACTTGTGTTTTGTTCCTATAATTTCTCTGGTAACTCTAATACTTTTATCCACTAGGCTATCTCTCATAGCCTAGTGGAGAGAGAGAGAGAGAGAGAGAGAGAGAGAGAGAGAGTGAGTGTGTGTGTGTGTGTATCTGAGAGAGAGATGTAAGTAAAAAAAAAGTCGTTGGGGTGGCCTAAAGTCGGTATCAGCCAATCAGCGAGGGAATCTATCCCCTTTTCACTAGCGCTAGACCAAGGAGATTGTTTTTGCGTCTGAGGTGGAGCGCCACACCTACGATCAGCTCCTTACTTTACCGCTGTTTTACTCACTGTTTTTTCTTTCTTTCCTTTATTCCATCTTTTGATTATGTTTGATTGAAACACATTAGCATTATCGCTTCCACATGCTCATCCCCTCTCTGTATCTTTCTTCTATGCTCTTTCTTTCTTATTATATTTTTTCTGTGTAGCATGTCCTTTTACTTCCCATTCTTTTAAGCATTGAAACTGATATGTGACACAGTAGGGAGTGATTGTCCCAAGTGGTTTCTAGCTGGCAGGGGGGGGGATGGTTATTTCCTATAACTCCAACATAAACAAAGGGGAACCACTCTTGACTGATAAATTATTTATTTTCCCATTAAACTAACCCTAAACCCTAACTCCGTCTTCTTTTTTCCTAGTAGATCAATAAATAAATAAATAATTTATCAGTCAAGAGTGGTTCCCCTTTGTTTATGTTGGAGTTATAGGAAATAACCGGGGACATTATCTTGAAATAATATTAATAACTATTTTGGTAACAAAGATATTTGATGTAAATATAGCAGAAAATTTGCATAATGTATTTTAATCCAGATGGGTTTTTTTTTATATTGTCTTGTAAAATTGAGGTTAATTCTTTTTTGTTAATGAAAATAAAAGACTGGAAAGCACATTGGCCAAAAATTGAGTATATAACAATAAAGATGAGAACAACAGTCCGAAAAATCTAAACAATATAAATTATGCCTCATCTAAAAAATTCAGACGAATAATTCAAACCATATTCCCTTTAGGCACCCCTTTTTGATCTCGATTAAGAAAGGACATGTTTTTCATTTACACTGTCAATATCCGGTTGTTTGTTAGGGGTTAGGGCTAGGGTTAGGGGTTAGTTTTATAATTTTTTAAAAATCTAAAAATCGCCTGTTTAAACAACCGGATATTGAGTAAATGAAAAACATGTCCTTTCTTAATCGAGATCAAAAAGTGGTGCCTGAAAAATGTCTATTTTCTAATTGCTGTCATATATTTAGTTCACTAAAAAAAAAAAAAAGAAAGTTAAACATTTAAACATTGTTGGTAATTTTCACCTTTAGTTGGCTAAATTCCTAGCAAATAAGGCAATTAGAGTAACCTCCCTTGACTTTCACTTTGAAACAAGCCGGTAGACATTTTGAAAGTCTCCGTGCAAAATAAACAAATCTTAGAAACTTTTTCGAAAACAATACAACTGCATGCTTTAACACAAAAATATAATAAAATGTGTTCTTAATAACAATTAAGTTAATTTCAGTTAATTTTATGCTAGGAATTTAGCCAACTGACTTTCACTTTGAAACAAGCTGGTAGCCATTTTGAAAGTCTCCGTGCGAAATAAACAAATCTTAGAAACTTTTTCGAAAACAATACAACTGCATGCTTTAACATAAAAATATCATAAAATGTGTTCTTAATAACAATTAAGTTCATTTCAGATAATGCGCACGCACAATTTTATGCTAGGAATTTAGCCAACTAAAGGTGAAAATTACCACATTGTTTAACTATCATTTGTAACTATCATGCTAAAGTAAAATTCCTTCTTTTTTTTTTTATTAATTTTTTTTTTCCAGTAAAATACAGCAATTTATTTTTGTAACATTTAGGTTGTTGATCCTTGGGGTACGATCATTGCAGAATGCAGTAAAGGAATGGGGATGTGTTTGGCAGAAATTGATCTTGATTTGTTGGTAAAGGTCCGTACAGAAATGCCTGTATGGAATCACAGACGACCAGATATGTATGGACAAGTTCTTTCTCTTTGTAAAAACGGTCAGTACAAAAAGATTTTGATCTTTGTATTTAGTTATTTCATTTTTTTTCTTTTTTTTTTCTTCTTTTTTTTTTCAATAATGTCTGCTTATCAAATTTAAAAAAAAAATTTTGAATACTTGCTTAAAGGCCAGGACGGTGTCAAACCATAATTTATTTATAGAATTTATTTTATGATAATCTTGTTTTTTGGTAATCCTTAACTTTTTCCTCGTAAATTCCTACCATAAAATAAATTGAACCCTCATTTTATCATCCTCATTTGCACCAATGTACTCCCCGCTATGAAGTTGTGTTTTTTTTTTAATGTACATTTCATCAACCATTAAAACACAATCTTGAGAAAGATGACCTTTTTCACGGAGCGATTTTGCTGCTGAAATGGATTCAACGCCACCACTTTGAATTTTCTCTAATAAAGAAAAAGAAGGTAATGGAAACTTCTCCAGAAGAAATTTGTAGGCTTGTTTAGAGGTATAACGAAGTAGTAAGGCATAACGAATTATCTCCGGAGAAAATGAAGGACGGCCTCTTTGTTTGAAATGTTATCTTTTTTGTAACTCTTTTAATATTGAGTATGGGTGTTCTTCCACCACATTTTTTATATAATTCGGAAAATTTTCTAACATGCTAAATCTGGTAAGTTTAGCATTGTGTCCATGTATAAACCACTGGAGTAATGGTATTTTAATCTTTTATTTTTTCTGTTCATTTCTTTTCAGCTGAAATGAAAATCGACGATCAACCTTTTTATCAATTTGGTCCGGTGAAAATTACTTCCAGTCAGGTTTTCCTTCGCACGGAATTGTCATTTGCTTTTGTCAACATAAAACCCGTTGTACCTGGACGTATCTTTATTTGAAATACAATTTTACTTTGATGCTTGGTGTGTAACATAGGAAAGACGCGGTGACCATCTCATTCAGATGTCCAGAATGGAATGCAAATTGTAACCTCGTTCGTCTCTTTATATATAGATCTGGCCAGGGGCATATCACTCTGTTATACTTATACATAATTTACTATAGAACAGAAGCTATTAATATGATAGATAAGATCTATAAAAGTAAGATACCTTTGGTTTGGTGGTTGGTTTTGAAGGCTATCACAATGCAAGTGTAAAGAAAAATAAGGTAACTATGGTGTTGTTTGTTAACCTGTAATTTATTCTTAATATTTTGGGATAAAATCTCTTTGAGAGAAGATTTCTGAAACTGAAGCTGACTGTCCATTTTGTTTTTGTTTCTTATATCTTCCAAATTCTCTGCGTGTATGTGTGTGTGTATGTTTATGTGTGTGTTGTCTGTTCAACAATGTCTGATTATCATTCCAGGTTTGGCCTACCCTTTTTGTTTTATCATTAAGCCTGTTTGTTTATTTTCAGGCCCATCTGATTCTTTTTTTTTTTGTGTGTGTGTGTTTCAGTTTAAGATAGAGATTTTTTTATCTCGAAATATTAAGAATAAATCACAGGTTAACAAACAACACCACAGTTACCTTTTTTTTCTTTACACTTGCATTGTGATTGCCTTCAAAACCAACCAACAAACCAATATAAACACAATGCTTCAAACAAATTATAAAACCCTTTTATCAATATTAGAATGTGTTGCTTAATTTATTGTATACATTCAGCTCAATGGAACATGATGTAACAGTTATTTCCTATAACTCCAACCTAAAAAAGGGGAACCACTCTCAATGAATTTTATAAATTATTTATTTATTTATTTATTGATCTACTAGGAAAAAAGAAGACGGGGTTCAGGTTTAAAGTTAGGGTTTAAAGTTAAAGTTAGGGTTTAGGGTTAGTTTAATGGGAAAATAATGGGTAGATTAATTAGCAGATAAAATTAATTCAGAGTGCTTCCCCTTTTTTTAGGCTGGAGTTATAGGAAATAACCAAGTAAATTATAAAACACTTTTAAGATACCTTTGTTTTTTTTTTTTTCTTTAGTCTGATGACATAAAAATCAGTGCAGAACATTTTCTTATTAATTTGCAGCTCATCAAAAAGGAATCAAATATTATGATTAGTTTACTTATGTCATTAAAAGATAGGGGAGGGGGAGGATGAGCTAAAGAGCCCAGTCTTTACTATCTACCCATAGCTGGAGGGAGAATAGTTGGATTTGTACCTTTCCCAAGAGTATTAGCACTATGTGAAATGCAAACAGCCACATCCAAGATTTGAACTTGAGTTGCTGTATCCATTTCCTATTGTTGTATACTCTCTTTCCTTACTTTCTTACTTCTATTCTTCCAGCGTCTCTTCTAGCGTCTGGACTTCGTCTTGGGGACTTCGTATCTGGTCTTCCATTGGGGATTTCTCTTTATCAGAAGCCCTGTGTCATTGGTAGTTTTTAGATAATAACACAAGACTTCGATTTAACTTAGATCATATTTTATTTTGAAATCCCCACCAGACTACCTGCGCAGATTGAGTCGGCACCGTGCATAACACGACTTACCACCGTCGTGGATTTTGGCCGACCTGACTAAAAATCTCTCTAATCTAAACCGGAGGAGGGTCTTCTCCACCGATTCTCACTGTATCCACCGGAAGGATTAGGATGAGATCAAGCCTTGTCATTCAATCCTTCAAGGCCGTGGGCTGCAACTTATAACAGCCATTTTGGTTTCTACACTACTGTACATAAATATTAGGAATCTAATAATTATGTAACACTATGATGGTAACCATTACATCACGTGTATCCAACAATAAAGATGACTGCAATATTTAAATAATTTTGAAAATCTTGAAATTACATTATATTTCTAAGATATTAAATAGTTAAATCAAGAAAATTTAGCAATGAAAGACGGGAGTGATCGAAGAGTAAATTTCAGTTGTTCAATTTTTCGATTTCAAATCTTTTTATCTGCATTCTGATTTAGTTTCATTAGTCTTTCTAATTTGATAAAATATTTTATTACATTAAAACTTAAGTATTTGCACCTGGCGGAGGGTGCATATATTTGCTAGTATTTTTAACATATAAAAATTTTCTCATAGTTTATATATTTTCTTTTATAAAATGAAATTGTTTATTCATTGATTTTAATTTATATTTTTTGAGACATGTTCATCAAATGTGATAAAATATTTTTTCTTAACTGTTGTAAAAAAAGATGTTTTGATCAGCCCATTTTCTCCAGTGGCCCATTTTGGAGATTTGAATCCAGAACAAATTTCTGACTTATGGCAGACTGCCCAAAAAGTCTCGGAAGTTGTTAAGAAACATTTTTCTGGAACAGCCCTTTCCTTTGGAATTCAGGATGGCAAAGATGCAGGACAAAGCATCCCTGTAAGTAATAATTTCATTGACATTATATGTAGGGTGTTATATATATATATATATATATATATTTTATAAAAAAGGAAGGTCCGCAAAATGTATTTTGTTCTCAGAAAAATTTTTTAAAATTCTTTTTGTTTTACATGTGCAGCACGTGTTTCAGATCTTCTGGTATCTTCTTCAGGCTTTGATTGATAATATTATCAATCAAAGCCTGAAGAAGATACCAGAAGATCTGAAACACGTGTTGCACATGTAAAACAAAAAGAATTAAAAAATTTTTTTCTGAGAACAAAATACATTTTGCGGACCTTCCTTTTTTATAAAATATTGAATTTTCTCCCGTTGGAACCAGAACAACATTTTTTATATATATATATATATATATATATATATATATATATATATATAAAAGTAAAAAGTAAAGTTGTCGAGGCGGCCTAATGTCAGTATGAGCCATACAGCGAGGGAGTCTATTGTTTTTTGCGTCTGAAGTGGAGCGCCACGCCTACCATCAGCTCCTTACTTTACCGCACAGATCCCTGTGCTATTCAATGCTGAGTTGGCGAGGGCCAGTATCGAACTATGAACCTTGTGGTTTCTAGACGAACGCTCTACCGACTGAACTAACTCGGCCATATATATATATATTATATATATATATATATATATATATATATATATATAGATAAATGAATAAATAAAAGGTTTAGCTTTTATTTATTTTCATTGGAACAATTATTACAACCGTGCAGTTTCTTGCTATGGCATTCGTCAGGTAAAATGAAATTGTTTTTGAAAATGATAGAAATGGTATAAATATAGTTAAATGTGTGCATTTTTTAAAACTGTATTCTCATGTTACATGTGTAATGTCAGGTGCACCTTTTTGTTTGTACCTCCAACCTACGGAGAAAAAAATAACCAAATATGAATATGTCAAATTTATCCAGAACACCCTGTCTATATATATATATATATATATATATATATATACACAGGGTGTTCGGGATAAATTTGACATATTTATATTTGGTTATTTTTCTCCGTAGGTTGGAGGTATTGATGCACACTACACATCATTTAAAAGCTTGGACCGTTCTTCATTCATATATGTGAGAACAGATAGAATGGATGACTGGAACCCACCTGAATCATGGAAAAGAATAACTTGTATCATGATGATCTGGTCAAAATAAGGAGATTATGGTTGCTGCTCAATGCTCCCTTAACGCTGTAAAAACAGTGGCTGTGGCTAGAAGAAAGTAACATAACAGACAATATGATTGTGTTTGTACTGCAGAATTCCTTGAAAATCTGCAGAAAAAAGTGTTTTGGAGGATCCTCAGATGCCTACATGGAGTTACTAAAGTTGTGTTCAAGCCCTGGATAACAAGGGTAGCCGATGGTAGGCCATATGTATGGCAGCAGGATTCAGCCTCCTGCCACACTTCTGGGAAAAGTCAAAAACTACACCAGTCCCAATGTTTAACTCCCCATATCTTATCCCCATGGATTATTATGTATGTGGCGCTGTTGAGAAAAACACCAATTGCCGTGCCAGTACTACAAAAGCCCAGCCAATCGACAGAATTAAGGTAGTTTTTGAGATCCTTCCCAGGGAAACTGTAACATCAGCTTGCTGCAGGTTCCCGAGCAGGATTGAGGCTATGATTGATGCTAATGGTGGTTATTTTGAGTGAAACTTGTTGACAGTAGTGTAATTTCCGTGCCAGTTGAATTTTTATTATAATCCATTAAATTTTGTAGTTACCAAGCACTTTTTCTTTTTCCTTATGAAACTGTCAAATTTCTCCCGAACACCCTGTATATACTAGCAGTACCTGTGGATATACCACAGTATGATAATAATTTAATTATTACGGCATTTGATGTTTACTTAAGAGTTATTGCAAATATGTAAAAAGTGTAATAATATTGATTTAACTCTTTTTTTTTTTTTTTCTTTCCTTCTTTTCATTATATTAGATTGAAACAGATTAGCATTATCACTTCCGCACGTTCACCCCCCCTCTTTATCTTTCCCTAACTCTCTATCTCTATCTCTTTCTTTCTTTCTTTCTTTTATAGATGAGGACAATAGTCCAATCCAAATTAAAATTATCAAGCCTTATCTCAAAAATATTTTTTCTGTATAGCATGTCTTTTTTCTTCCCTTTCTTTCTTTCTAATAAAAACAGAATCGTCCATTATTTAGCCGAGTTGATGAGACTCATAAGAAATAAGAATTCGGCAGATAAGCAACATCAGATAATCAGAATTTACAATTTTGCATTTCATCTTGGATGATTTGGACAGTCTCATTTTTAACCAGAGGGTGTACAAGATGATAACAGTTGGAAGATTAAGGAACATGAGTATTAATATATAGATAATAAAAATTCATTTTTGGTTATTTCCTATAAGTCCAACATAAACAAAGGGGAACCACTCTTGACTGATAAATTATTTATTTTCCCATTAAATTAACCCTAAACTCTAACCCTAACCCCGTCTTCTTTTTTCCAAGTAGATCAATCAATAAATAAATAATCTATCAGTCAAGAGTGGTTCCCCTTTGTTTATGTTGGACTCATAGGAAATAACCCCATTTTTTGTGTCAATAATGTAACATGGTTTTATTCTAATCCGCTGTAACATGCATTATTTTATTTTTATTTCTTTCAGCATGTTCATCTTCACATTCTTCCAAGAAAACCTGGAGATTTTGCTCACAACGATGAAATTTATGAAAAGGTAAAAAAAACTTGGTTACAATGTCTGAAAAATTTAATTGAATATATTTCTAATTTGAATCATGTACCAAGTTTCATTATTGTACACTAGAAATGGACTGTCCCATTAAGTAATGGGGGTTTCTATGGGAGCACTAAACTATACAATTTACTTCCTTCAATAGTATTATCAGAGCCTGGCTTTTTTAGAGGCTGGGGAAACTCATATTCATGCTGAATACTGGAAAGTATTTTAGTGTTAATTAATACTATAATTACTTACTTAATTAATACTATAACTACTTATCTTAGTGTTAATTAATACTATAACCACTTCGTTGTTATATACTTTGCAATTATGGTGTAAATTTGGGTTTAATTTCTATTGGAGTTAGGAAATAATTTTTTTTGACTAAAACAAATTTGAAATTTAAAATTCACCATTAGAGGTTCAATCTGTGAAGCTTAAAACCTTGAATTTGTTGGTTTACCAGTTCTTTAACTGCTCTGTCAGCTGGGGCTGTAGAATACACCAACTGCACCTCTGCACCCCCCGATAGGGCCACCTGTGATGCTTAAAGGATGGAATCCTTGTGGCTAAACAGTTCATGATATGCAACAATCCACTTTTTCCCTTATTTAGGATGGAGAGGCTCCCTCCTATCAATCAGCTGGTCATGTTAAGCCCTAGCACCTATATGATTGTCCCAACCTTATTGTCCTTATGGCAAACCTCTAACCCTTTTTATCATATGTGCTAGAAGGCGGTGGCTGAGGGTCTTAGTGTTCTGGTTATGTCATTAAACTGTATCTAGTGGTGAGGTTCCAATTTTTGAGCTCTGGTGGGTAGAGTAACGGCATGTCAACCCTTGTTGGGTTATTTTATGCTGAAGACATTTTGTTTTATTCATTCTTCATGGGTATACAAATTTTTTTAACACATTTTTAAAAACTGTTTTTCTATTCAACCCATAGATTGAACCCTAACAGGTACTACCACTCTGGGCCCGAGTGGACCTGCGAGCCATGGTGATGAAGAGGTACTCCGTATTCCCCAGCTCTAAAATTGGAACTTCACCATGAGATAGAGGTTAACATCATACCCAGGACATTAAGACCTTTAGCCACCGTCTAGCATATATAATAAAAAAGGTTGGGGCTTGCAATAAGGGCAATACGGTTGGGACAATCATATAGGTGCTAGGGCTTGACGTGACCAGATCCTCTAGCCTAAGTGCCAAAGTAGAGTGTTGCATGTCATGGACGGCTCAGTCACTAGGAATCTGTCCTTTAAGTGTCATGGGTCACCACCCACAGCTAACTGGTGTCCCCATTGGAGAGAGGAGTCTTCCCCCTCTGCTGAGATGCAGTTGTTGTATTCTAAAGCCCCAGCCAACAGGGCTACTTGAGTGTTGGTTTTCATATTTAAAGCATTATCAGTTGAAATTTCATTTAAACTAAAATAGAACACGTCAGATCTTAGAAGTAAAAAGAAACAAATCTTCTGAGAGTCCAGATTAGGACAAAATGATTTAGTTTTAAGAAATTTCAGCAACTGTTTTAACTTTTTTATAAAGTTATTGAAATTTGAGTGACACATGTGAAAATGGAAAAGTGGTCATTTTTAGCAAATGGTATTTAAAAGAAATTCATAATTCATTTAAATTTAATGAGTTAAGACTGTTCTGCCTTCATCAAAGGCAACCCCCTCTTTCCCCTACACACATATCCTCTAATATGAACCATATGACCTTAAGGCACCTCTTTTGCGATTTAGATTCGTGGGGACATTTTTTCCATTTACACCATCAAAATCTGGTTAATTGTTTAGACGATTTTTAGAGATCGTGGTAGGGGTGCCTTAAGGTCATATAGTCCTCTAAAATTAACTGGGCCACGAACTAGGTTGAAATTACAACCAACATACATAAGTGTCTTCAAAAACCACCTTCTTCCCCTAACCCCATCTGTGTTTTTCCATGGTTATAAATTCTAACTTATCCTTGGAACTGCCAATTCAAACCCAGCTACATCATCAGAATTTGGCGCTTGGTTTTTAGATTTCTTCAGTTTCTTTGAGTCTGTCTACCAACCAAGACACATCGACACGTCTTTCCAAAGACATTCCACATTCCTTTAATCTTACTAGCAAATATATGCACCCTCCGGGTGCAAGTATTAATGTCATAAAATATCATATTAAATTAGAAAGTCTAAATAAACTAAATAAGAATGCAGATAAATGATTTGAAACAGGGAGGGGTATAATCGAAATATAAAACAGCTGTAGCTTCCTCTTCCCTCCCCCCGTCTTTCCTTGCTAAAATTTTATAATTCAACTATTTAGTTAAATAAGAAAGTAAAGAATAAAATTACAGTTATTTGTTTTTGTTAATTGATTTCTTTTAAGATTTATCTCTGAGATTTTTACTCATATTCATTAAGATAAAATCAAATAATTAGAAATCAACAATACCAAGCACATATTTATTAGAATCAAATTTTAAATATCAATATGCAAATTAGCCTTCCCGTTTACACAGTAAACCATTTTTTGTTGTATATATAAATACAATTGCATGTTTTTAGTACGTAGATATGGCCAGCAGTATTAATAATGAATAACAATTTTATTAATAATTGAGGCTTAAATAAAAATGATTCATGGAGAATGTGATGTATAATAACTAAATGGATAGTGACTTGAGTAGTGATATAGTTTCGGTTACAGACAAACAAACACATAATCTCCATTATAATAAGATTTTACCTGAGGTAAATTGAAAGACAATGAACACTCTAAACCCTTTTTCTGTTATTTCTTCTTCTTAAATGTACGTATTTCTCTACAATACATAACTAGTTTAAAATTACTATCTACATACATAAGACACTTCTACAAAAAAACACCTTCTTCCCCCCAACCCAATCTGTGTTCATCCAAGATTATGAACTCTTGACGCATCCTTGGAACCACCAATTCAAACCCAACTATGTTATCAGAATTTGGCTCGTTTTTTTTTTTTAGATTTCTTCAGTTTCTTCTGCGTCTCTCATTCAACCAAGATGCATCTACACGGCTCTCCAGACATTCCACTTTCCTTTAAATCTTTTTCTACTTGAGATTAGTCAAGAGACATTGAATTTTTTATACCCCTTTTCTGTTATTTCTTCTTCTTAAATGTATTTGTCTACAATACATAATTAGGTCAAAATTACTACCTACATACATAAGACACTTCTACAAAAACTACCTTCTTCCCTCAACCCCATCCAAGGTTATGAATTCTAACTCATCCTTGGAACTGCCAATTCAAACTCAACTACATCGTTAGATTTTGGAACTTAGTTTTTTATTTAGATTTCTTCAGAGCCTCTTGTTCAGCCAAAAGTCTACGCAACTCCCCTAAAGACATTCCAAATTCCTTTAATCTTTTTCTACCCGAGGTTGGTTGAAAGACATTTAATTTTTATATACCTGTTTTAAAAAAAATTATTTCTCCTTATTTAAGGAGAAATAATTTTGTCAACAACTTACTATTTCTAGTTTTATTTCTCTGAATGTTCGAGATGAGGCTTGAAGATTAGTATTATCTGCGTTATTCGGACTATTGTCTCCATCTTCATTGTTACTTGTACAACGTTTCGGCCGATATGCCCTCCGGCCTTCTTCAGGTATTTCTTGTCGCACTCGGGAACCTTCTTTTGGACTCGGGAACTTTCTTGTCGTATTTGGAAGCCATCACGGAACTTTGAACCTAACCCTTTATTTAGTCCACGGGGTTATCCTGTTCTCATTCCGCTAACCATAGCTGGGGTAGGAGTTTTCTAACTGCTTTCACTCAGGATTGAACTCGGGTTCCAGAGATAACTGTCACTTAGAACTGTCTTAACCTAACTACCTTATCCACTTGGTCATGTGTCCAATTGGACAATTGAGTGTGCCGAAACGTTGTACAAGTAACGATGAAGATGGGGACAATAGTCCGAATAACGCAGATAATACTAATTTCTAGTTTTGTCTTATTTTTATTTCATTGTTTTATGTTCTTTTGTGACCACTTAGTTAAACTTCTGCCGATTCCTTCGAACAAGTGAGAAGGCAGAATAAAAACAAAATTTTCCATTTTAAGATTTAGAATTCCAATTCCGAAAAAAAAAACTTGGAAGATTTTAAAACTAATAAAACTTTTTCTTTTTCTTTGAATTTTTGAGATGAGGTTTGATAATTTTAAGTTTGGATTGGACTATTGTCCTCATCTTTATTATCTGTACCTGAAGAAGGCTGGAGGCCAATGTGCCGAAACGTTGTACAGATAACAATAAAGATGAGGACAACAGTCTGAATAATCCAAATAATACTAATAAAACCTTATTTGTCAAAATAGAGTTGAATATTGCATTTGAATAAGTTTTGTATACTTACCTATTTTTAGGAGAATATGTGCTTAATTGGAGTCGTACCTAATTTTGAACAGGAATGCCTATTTCTAAACAAATCGAGAAAAATCAATCTCTGTATGTACATTTATTAATCATATAGATTGTGCGTGATTTGTGCCAAGCTGACTGATTTTACGATTCTTTGTTTATTTTATTTTAGATTCAAGAAAATGACAAATCCTTAGATGATGTGAACACACTTCGAAGTATGGAAGAAATGGCAGAAGAAGCGATGGAATTACGAAAATATTTTCCTGAAAATTCTTGTTGATTATTGAGATTTTTGTAAAGATTTCTATGAATATTGTGATGATAATCTATCATTAAACTAAAGCCGAGTGAATAAATGATCGTTTCCTAAAGGCTTTTTCTATTTTGTTTAATGACACAAAACACATACCAAAATATTCCTTAGTTCTGGGATTGAGTTATGTTTGAAAAAAATTCCATTTTAATTGGTTCTAAGTCAATTTGCAATTAAGTAAAAAAACTGACATGTCTCTTATTTCACCTATCACTTTCCCCCTCTCTATAAATATCTTGATTAAATATTTCTTATATATGTCAGTTTCTCTGTGAGTGTAAAGAGATGTTAATTTTCATCAGAAGCTAAGAGCTGGTTTATATATTACATCTTATATTATAATGGAGATTGTGTGTTTTTCTGTCTGTAACCGAAACTATATTCCTACTCAAGTCACAATTCTCTTAGTTATTGACATCACATTCTCAATGATTTTATTTTTATTTAACCTCAATTATTAATAAAATTGTCTTACATTATTAATACTGTTAACTATGTCTACATACTGACAACATGCAATTATATTTATATATACAACAAAATAGCGGTTTACAGTGTAAACGGGAAGGCTAATTTGCATATTAATATTAAAAAATCGAATTTAATAAATATGTGCTTAGTATTATTGATTTCTGTTTGGTTTTATTTTAATGAATATAAGTAAAAATCTCTTCAATGAATCTTAAATGAAATCCATTAACAAGATAAAATAACTGTCATTTTATTCTTTACTTCCTCTTTTAACTAAATATTAAATTAGAAAAAATAACAATGAAAGATGAGTAATGGAAGAGTAAGTTTCAGTTGTTCCATTTTTTATTATACTCCCTCTGTTTCAAATCTTTTTATCTGTATTCTTATTTAGTTTCATTAGCCTTTCTAATTTAATACAATATTTTATCACATTAAGACTTAAATACTTGCACCCGGAGGGTGCATATATTTGCTAGTACAAATAAAGTGGAAAGTTCAATCTCCCTCTCATAATCACTCTCTTTACTGAATCAAGTAATTTACGATTGAATGAATATATTAAAAAAAACTTTTTGAATGAAAATAAATTTTAATAGTAAAATGTTTTATTTCAATTTGCTGGTGAAGTGCAAAAATCTTTGCGATTTCAGATTTTCTTTCTTTAAAACTTATAAAAAGGATATTCTAAAATATTTTATAAATATTTAACTGAAATTTGATTCCCTTTATATATTACTTACCTTCATCTGGGGATTTATACATGCCATTCATTTTAAAGCTTCTTCCACTCAGAATACTGGTCATTTTTAAGAGAAAAAACAAAAACAAAAAAAAATCCTATTCCATACCCTTTTCCCTGTTAAAAAATTCAACAAATTTCCAAATAAGTCAAACACTTTGATTTGCAAATTAACAAAATGGCAGACATTATATTTTTACCCTTAACTGTTGAATAATGAAATTTAATAATCTAAAATTGTAGATTTTACTTGAAAGTTTTAACCTCTCAGATTTAATAATATTGATGTTTTGGACTATTGTCCTCATCTTTATTGTAGTATGTATGAATACAATGTTCTAGCTGCTGTATTCTCAGGCCTTATTCAGGTGTTCTGTTTACCTTAGACTAAAATCATAACCTTGAATTCAAGCGTGGGTTCAGAGCTTTAATATTGTTACCACTAGTTCAAGGCACTCCTATTTCCTCTCAGGTTGACTTTTAAACATTTTTATTTAGTTCATTTTTGAAACTTCTCAAATATTAGTTGGTTGGTTGGATTTTACGGCAATGAGAGATCCTGCATGTCATTTTTTTTAAACCCTGACATAGATCAGTTTGAGACAAAGTTTTTACCTGTTTAAATTGTGAAGACATTTTTAAAAAATTAATTAAGTTGGCCATAAAATAAGCCACAACCCATGTTAATAGTGTGGTAAGAGTAATTTATTTCTAGACCTTATTTTTCTGATGCAGGTATCATTGGGGAACAAGAAAAGTTTTGGTATATGAACCAGGCTTTGGCCTGTTTACCAAAAATTCTCTTATTCCCAATGATTATTTGTTTGTTGGGTTTTACTCTATTCAACTGCTATTAGTCAGTTTATGCTAAAATTTTATATTTTGTTGTTTGATTATAGAAGGGTTGTTAATTGTGTTTTGAGACTTAAAAAAAAAATTTTTTTTCAGAGATTTTACTGATTGAAGGTTGAAAGGTTTGGTGCTATTTTTTTTTTTTTTTTTTATTTTTCCAAAAAATATTTGGACCATATGACCTTTAGGCACCCCTTTGCTTTGCTGATTCATAAGTACATTTTTTTTTCATTTACACCGTCAACATCCGGTTGTTTGTTAACAGACGATTTTTAGAGTTTTTTTTTTTTTAAATTATAAAATTAACCCCTAACAAACAACCGGATGTTGACGGTGTAAATGAAAAAAAAAATGTACTTATTAATCAGCAAATCAGCTTAGGGGTGCCTAAAGGTCATATGGTCCAAATATTTTCCTTCTTGTAGTTGTTTGTAATGGGGAGATTTTGTGTTCTATATATGGGTCAGAGTTCAAATCCTGGACGAGGCTACATTTCACATAGGAAAGATATGCATCCAACTACTCTCCCTTTGGCTATGGGTAAATAGTAGGGCAGACTGGGCTCTTTAACCATGGCTAGGTAATCAGTCTAGGAGAAGGAAAACCTGTTAAAACTGTCTAAAAAATTGACTTTGTGTCACATCCTGCTCATGTGGAGGGGTTGGTAAATATATATATATATATATATGGGGGTTAGACTTCTGAAAGATAATTGAAATAAAACAAACGATTGGAAGATTTCAAAGTTTATTGACAAGATGACAGCAATTGGGATTTTCTGTCTTTTGAATAGATCTGTATGGTTGATGGCGGCCCTCCATTAGTCTTGTAGATAAAGAGCAGCAGAGGAAATAAAACATTGTCGATTTATTTATTATTAACAAGTCTGTGGTCCAAGTAGGCAGTAGACAGAATGGGCTGATGGACGGACTTTGCACTCCACCAGCAAGTCAGACCACTCCCCCATTTATAAAGTGTACAGTAAAATGTTTGTTCTTTTCTTTCTTCTCTTTCTCCTCCCCTTCCTCCTGTATTTCTGGCACAACAAATAGATCACATTAGAAATCAGTGACACATTAAAAATGTTTGAAAGTTCTGTTGTTTTTTAAATTTTTTTTTTTTTTTAAAAGAAATTGATATTCAGTTCCACATATTGATCTTGTAGAAAGGTGATGTTGTGCAACTTAGCAATGTAACTTTCATGTGCAATGTCGACATTCCTTGTCCTCTTAAGCTACAAATCCCCCAGCCTCGACCCCCCCCCAAAAAAACCCTGATTATATGAATTTAAAACACTTATCTCCCAAATTGAAATAAAAGAATATCGTTGCTCATTGAACTACACAAATTCACAATAGTCTTTAATTTAACCTAAAATAAAAATACTCTGAATTTTTAACTTAAAAAGATGTTAAAATTGAGAACAATTTATTATGAATAATTTTGATGTTTTGGACTATTGTCCTCATCTTTATTGTGGTATGTATAAACACAATGTTTTGACCACTGTATCCCCCGGCCTTCCTCAGGTGTTCCTTGTGTATCCGAGTATAGTAATGACCAAACCTGGGAAATCATTTTGAATAGTTTGACTATTGATCATACAGGCATCAAAGAACTTTTGAAGATCTCATTCAAATAATGACGTCATTGTTTTTGCACGCCTATCATTTCAGTCAAACTATTAAAAATGATTTCCCAAGTTTGATCATTACTATACTCGCATACACAGGAAACACCTGAGGAAGGTCGGGGGATACAGCAGCCGAAATGTTGTGTTTATACATACCACAATAAAGATGAGGACAACAGTTTGAAACATCAAAATTATTTACATCAAGCCTCATCTCAAAAATATAGACAAATAAGATTTATTACTGTATCTTCTCAGCTTACAAAAATGCACAACTGATTTTTTTTCAGTTGAATTTGTGCTCCTACTTTCATACGTACACCCGGGTTTAGGTGAAATAATTATGATCTTTGGTAAATCTAGTTTAGTAAAAAAGGTGTTAACATACTTCAGCTAAGAAAACTCGGACAAAAGTATTATTTTTCTTTAAATTCTAATAATGCTTATTCCACCATTTAAGGAAGATATGAATGTCTCTCTCTGAAATTTTCATTACAAGATTAGATAAAACACAATTGATATTGTTGACTGACCAACCAAAATAATATTGTGGTTCATTAAATGTTAACTATCTTTCCAATGTAAAACAACATTTTGAAGTTTTTACTTTAAATAGAAATACAATTTAATGAAAAGAGAAGCAGACGAGAATTGACTGGCCTCCAAAATTGGCATCTCCAGGGCCAAGTAGCACCACTCACAGGCAAGTTACAAAAAGTAAATTGACTGGTTTATTCTACCATGCTCATACTGCCGGAACACTAATTCGTTTTTAGGAGAATTTATTATTATTATTATTATTATTATTATTTCACTCCTTGTGAGTTTTTCACTGGAGTCTAAGTGACAACAAGTCTCCTCGTGTCTCTAGGACTGAGTATTCTAGCTGATTATTATTATTATTATTATTACCTATAATATTGAAATAGTTTCAATATGATTCAGTGTTGGCCTATGAATATGTAACAATTGGCTTCAAATAGTCAAAAAAAGTTTTTTAATGTTTATTTTAGGTAAATAATTGACCCTTAAAAATAAAATAAATTCAAGATATTCAATATGGCTAAATAGACAAAGGAAATGAGAGAGTGGCTTTAAATGAAAAAGAACTAAATGCTGCTGTAGGGTGTGTTTTAAACTATTACAGCATCAGAATACAGTACATCATCATCATCAAATAGACAGTGAGAAAAGAAATAATAAAAAAATATTTGGTTGCAATATTAAGCAGTGATAATTATATTCATCTAAAAAATCAAAAATTAAATGATTGGAATAAGAAAATGACAATTGCACCAGTTTTTCAATTCACCGATTCCTCAGAGATGTTATTTTAAAGCCAACAACCAGCAGCAAACCCAACTCCATACATTCCTAATGTAAGTTTTACAAAAAAAAAATCTTATATATATATATATATATATATATATATATATATATATATATATAAAATCCTATAATACAAAAACTATTTTTTGTTGCAATTTGGGTCGGGGTAAAATGCAAAGTGGGGAAGACCAGAAATTTGGCTCAAGTGGAATTTCACTGAAAAAAGGTTGTTTGTTTGTTTTTTAATCTTGAAATATTTGAATAGATCCATGGAAGCCCAGTTTTAATGGTCATCATTGCACAAATTTTGGATCTTCTTTTTCTCTTATCTCCAAATCCTCAAAAAAGGTCACCAAAGCAGCAGTTAATTTGTAAGAAGAGTCAGGATGTGCTTTTATTTTTTTTTTTCCTTGCGCCAGCGCAAATTAAACACTTAAAATGATTTCCTCTCAGAAAGAAAAAAAAAAAAAATTTTTTTTTTTTTTTTTTTTTTTGAATTCATGTTAGAAGAATTTCCCTTGGTAATATTACAATCAAGATTTTGGGTTTATTATAAAATGACCCAGTTATATTAATTTCAAAATTCAGCAAAATGTAGACTTTTGGATGCATTACAAAAAAAAAAAAAAAAAAAAAAAAAAAAAAAAATATGGGGTGGTATATTTCTTAGCTGCACTGATTTGAGAATTTTATGCAACTTTATTATCAACAAAGATGAAGAGAAAGAGGAAAATATTTTGAAATTAATCAAAATCTAAAAGCAAAACACAAAAGAGTTTTTTCTTTTTTTAAAAAAATTATTTGATGTCAGTTAATCAAGTTTGCAATATTTTGATATTGTAGAAGTTTTCGTATATATTTTCCCAATCAATGTGTCTTAAATATCTAAATTCTGTTTGAGTGAAATTGTGCATATATCAGTTTAAATATTTCTCTAAAATGGCTACCAAAGATTTTGTAAAAGGATTGGATATAAAATGTTTGGCTTCTACAAAGAATCTAAGAAATGATATTTTTGCAAGAATGAAATCATTATATATATAATGTTAAGGAAATTGTAAACATTATAATTATTGCAGCTCAGAAATTTGGTTTGAGGACAATGGGTCTTGGAGATTGAGAAGAAACCATTTTTATTTTTTCTGTGCCTGTCTAAAGTTGAAACCAAAAACAAAGGCTGGGTTAGGGGGTCATTAGGAGAGATTAACTGTTCCACAGATTTAAAAAAAAAAAATCCCATTGTCATGTTAATGTTGAATCCAATGTTGGCCAAAACAAAGTAAATTTGGAGTATATATATATATATCCCCCCACGCCCCGTCCATTACAAAAAATGAAATAAGAAGGCAGAGATCCAGTCATGGATCAAATTATCAAAAATTATAAAAGAAAAAAAAAATTCTATTGTGTAACTTTATTTATTGAAAAAAAAAAAAAGAAAAAAAAAAAGAAATTATTGAACTCTGGATTATTTCTGATTGTGGGATAGAAAAAAGATTCAACTCTACCAACGTGTCAAAGGATAGGTTCAAATAAACACACACAAAAAAAAATTCAAACTCTGCCATAGGGAATATTAGAATCATTTCAATATAGACCCTATGATTAGTTGAAAACTAATAAAAAAATAACTTTTTTTGTTTGACACAGCATTTGAACCAAGAAGCATTGAAAAAAAAAAAAAAAAAAAAATGATTGAAACATTTTCATCTTAATGTTTTTAGTTTAGATTCATTTCTTGTGAAAACACAAAATTTCCATTTGTTTAGTTGCAACTGAGGAAAGAAATTTAGCAGCAAAACATTAAGCAGTTTATTGGATTGTCTCCCCTGGGATTTTGTCTTGCTCTGACTTTTTTTGTCTTTTTGAAAAAGAAACTGCTCATCGTTTTGCAGATTCTTTAACAACAGCAAACAATAACCAGAAGTGGACAAATAGAAGAACAAATTGGTGGCAGATGATATTTTCAGTGGAAGAAAAAAAAAAAAAAAAAAAAAAAAAAAAAAAAAGACTAAGGGAGAGAGAGAAAGAGAATACTCAAATACCCTCCCCTTAAATAAAAATTCTTATAAACACAAAAAGAAAAGATATTAAAAAAAAACCTTAAATGGAAAAGGTTTATTTACAATTAATAAGCTACAACTGTTTTTCTGCATGTGAATGACAGCATCTCAATTTCTAAAGTTTAAGAATCTGTGGTAACCAGATGGAGACTGACGAACAAACATTAGTTAAACAAAAAAAAAAGAAAAAAAAAAAAAAGAAGAGAATGGGGCTGTAGAATTAGAATTTCATGCATAAAAATTAAAACAAAATTATGATGATGATGATCATGCTATTGGAATAATAAAAAAATAAATGTATTGATTTAAAATTTAGAAAAAAAAAAAAAAAAAAAAATTTAATATAAAGTTTTGTTTTTTCAAAATGTCTGTAATCATACTTCTTTATATTCTAAAAAAAAATCTGTATTAATATTTACATGCAAAAACTACATTTAGAATATGAACCATCTGTCCACTGAATTATCATCAGAAATGAATTTAGAAAAACAAAACAAAAAAATAAATAAACAATTCAAAATTAACTGGTATTCAAAAAATCCAGTTCTAACATTCACGCACATCTAAGCAAATATAATCTAAATAAATTTACAATTAATGGTATAAAAATGAAGACAATGACATTTGTCAGGTGCACAGCACCTAAGTAGAATGTAAAATTCCTGTGAACAGTTCACATGGCACTATATTTGCAGCAGTAATATCATCCATATACCACTGTTTTTTTTTTTTTTTTTTTCCGAGTACACAGTGGCGGATTCTATACAAACAAGATCCAATCAATCAGACTAAAAATTCTTCTTTCCCTTATTGCTCCAATGTTAAATAACATCCAACAAAATCTCCTTAAATTCAATTTTCTATAAACCTCAAAACGATTGTTGTTGTTGTTGTTGTTGTGAACTGTACGTGACAAGTTTTTTTGTTTTTTTTGTCAGCCACTTGTACTAAATTAAGTGTGGATTAAAATTCATGCTGAGCCAACCAAGAGAATTTCAAATCAGATTTTGGTAGATTCATTTAAATGCTGCCACCAACTTGAGGATAAAAAAAGGAATTTGTTATACAAAAAGAATAAAAGAAAAAAACTTGATTGGCTAAGAAAAAAAAAAAAAAAAAAAAAACTCTCAGAAGAAAACAAGACACTAACTGCACACAAGTTTTTTTAATACAAGGGCCAAATGCATATAAGTTCATAATATATATATATATATATATATATATATATATATATAAAAGAAATGTGTATCTGCTTCTATACATAACTTGATCTATTTATATTTGCATAATATATATATATACATCCACTCTATTTCACTTTCCACCCATGCAGACTAGAGCCTCAGCTCATTATCTAAATAATAACAAAGGCACAGTCTCCATTAGAATATTGTGAGGGGTAAGAGACGGGAGGAAGGGGGAGTTAGAGGACTTTTTGCAGATAAAAAGAATTGAGTAGGGGAATAAATTGTGAACTTTCAGTTATTGTTTATTGGAATTTAAAGTAACTGTTTTTTTTTTTCATATTCTGACCTGACCTGTTTTGTTTAATTTTATATGTGTGTGTGTGTGTGTGTGTTTTTTGGATGGATGATATTTGGTTTAGCTTTAGGAATTTGTCCACTTCTGGAAGTTCTTAGAACTCTTTTACTAAACAAAAAAAAAACCACACCAGGTCCAATTGTAGTATCTGTTGATGACACCTTCAAGGAAGAGAGAGAGAGAGAGTGACAAAACAGATACTACACATCAGGTCATGCAATATACAATTTATGTATCAAATACATTTTCAACTTGTCTTTGTAGATAACAAATATACAAGCCGACACTCCCCCCTCCCTCAGGGTTCTGCAAACAGCAAAATTTTTGTCGTGTACATTTTTTTTTTTAGAATGTACAAAATAAGACAAAAAGCACAGGTAGAAATCAGAATAAAAAATAATGAAAAGAAATATTGTTGTTTAAACTTTTTGTAAAAAGGTCAAAAATTTCATCTAAAAAATTTCAAAGGGAAAAAAAAAAAAAAAAAAAAAAATCTTGGGCTCCCTCGACTTAAAAAAAAAAAAAAAAAAAAAAAAAAAAAAACTATTACTCAGGCAGATGTCATAATAATCCCATCAATTGTGTGTCAGTCTCCTCTACTACACATCCCCATTGGCAGTAGTGAGGGCAGCTAGAATTGCTGTCAAAGGTTCGACTGGATTTAAAGCGATCATCATCCAAACTTATCAGACCAATCGTTCATCACCAGAAATTTGTCATATATCTGACATTGCAGTTCACATAGAGTGGCAAGCACTGTGTGTTCCATTAGCATTAAAATAGAATTTTAAAAAAAAAAAAAAAAAAAAGAAAAAAAAAGAAAAGAAAATGGTTGATCACTGTCCATATGTGACTGCACTCGGCTGCTTCAGTCATGAGTGTTAATAAAAAAAGGTTTACACAAAAACATTATCAATAATTGGGATAGCTACGAGAATAGTTATAATCCGGAAAATAGTCTGTTGAATGTTCAGTATTATTACGCCGTCCCATGTGAGGTGAACTGTGTCCTATGGGTCCATTTGTCATGCCAAGTGCACTACCAGTTCGGTTTGTGGGCGAAGGTAAGCCTTCTGAAATTAAAGAGAAAATTTATACTTAACACAGAATTCTTAGAATAGATATAGCAAAATGTTCATGCTTAAAAATTGTAAATATTTATTATAATGATAATAAAAAATAAAATAAAAAAAAGAAGTCATATATGAGGGTAATCCCAAAACAAACTCTCCAAAAGCGCCAGGGATGCAGGGATACTGTTTGTGTGATTATTGGCAAAACTGTTGTGTTTATTGTGCATGTGCCTGCATCGCTGCTACACTCAGTCTTGGTTTGGCAGTTGTTTCTGATGGAGCTCCCAATTGACGCTACTACCGAGTGTGAAGTTTGTGCTGTTATTCAGTTTTTGAATGCAAAAGGTATTAAACCAATTGAAATTGATCACCAATTAATGGAAATGTATGGAGAGTCATGCATGGATGTCAAAAACGTCTGTGTAGTTTACAATGAAGTTTAATGTTTCCTCAATGATATGGTGGCAAGTTGGTATGACATAGTCATACAAAAACTGCCACACCACCTACAAAAATGCATGAACCGAAATGACAATTATGTAGAAAAATAGATTACGGTTCAAATTTTAAAATGATGTAAACATCATTGACAATAAACAATAGACGTTTCTGTGATTTCTAAATATTTTGGAGACCTTACCTTTGGGATTACCCTCGTAAATGGTGTAAACATCATTGGCAATAAACAATAAACGTTTCTGTGATTTCTAAATATTTTGGAGACCTTACCTTTGGGATTACCCTCATATATTTTAAATATGGCTTTAATCATTAAAAAATGTATTATCAGGATTTGTACTTGATTTTCTTAAAGGATATTTTCACCTTTTAACATTTGTTCCTTGTAACTTATTATTTGTGCCATTAAATATAGCAGAACTGTAAATGATGAGAACTTAAAAATTAAATACTTTAAATGTTTTCCCTTAGATACTAACCACAGAATAACATTGTGGCAATAACAAAATATGACCTTAAGGCACCCCTTTTGCGATTTTGATTCGTGGGGAAATTTTTTCCATTTACACCGTCAAAATCTGGTTAATTGTTTACAGACGATTTTTAGAGTTATTTTTTAAAATGATAAAACCCCTAACAAACAACTGGATTTTTTACGGTGTAAATGAGAAAAGTGTCCCCACGAGTCGAGATCGTGGAAGGGGTGCCTAAAGGTCATATGGTCCACAAAAGAAAAAAAAAAAAATGCGTTCAAGTGTTTAATTTACTAAGAATTGGATGAAAAGTTTGTAGCAGTATTTGGGATGGAACCTCTGACCATCCAGTAGTCAGTCTGATACTCTCATCATCATCATTTTTTCATAGTTCAATTTGTTTGACTTTTTCAGTAACAAAAAAAAACAAAAACAAAAAAAAAAAAACAAGTCTAAAATGAAACTGAAAATCAGATAATCCCTAATAATCAATTTGGTAATTATATTTGGTTTCATTCAGTAAAAAAATCAGGAGTTGCTTCCCTTTGTCAATAAGGTCAGGGAGTGATCTCCCATTAATGCATGGTGCATTATAGGAACAAGATAGCCTTGAAGAAGAAAGACCACCATGACACATGGTGAGATATACAATTTATCTGGTCCCCCACAGTTTGAAGTTTAACTGTCAGTTTTGGTAGAGGACATTATCTCTGTTCTGCATTAAATAAAACCATCGTTTGTTCTACTTAAGAGTCCATATTTCATTCATTATTTATATTTCTTGTACATTAAAAAGCATAACATAATCAAACAAATATCTAGTTTATGAAAGAAACACCACTTACCAAAACTGGGAGGTGGCTTGCCAGTCCTTTTCACTAATAATTGTACACTGTTACCTCCATTTTGAATAATATCAATAGCCTCTTGGTGGGTAATATTGTTCATACTGTACCCATTTATTTCTAAGATTTGATCACCAACCTAAAAACGACAACAAAAAAAGTAAATGAGACTTTAGTGTATGTCAGAAAAATTTACAGAAACATTTTAGTTAAAAAAAAAAAAAAAAAGAGAAAACCAACAAAAACATGATGTTAAATCTAAATTAACAATTGAGAATTGAACTTGAAGATCAAAATACAGTAGGATAATATATATATATATATAATTTTTATAGTAGAAAAGAATTCAACATAATTCTGATCCTTCATCTGCTGAATGAACCCCCACCCCCCAAAAAAATCCCTAATGAGGATAATATCCTAATTTATCTATTTGTATTTGAGCTTAATCATTAATTTAGATATTTTTCCTGTATTTTTTGTGTTGGAAAAAAAAAAAAAGGAATTAAAAATACCGCCCCACACACATAAGCATGCAAACGCACACATACATGTATATTATTACTGTACACCGTTTATGTTCCTGACACTAATACATTATTCTGTGTACTAGACTTTAATGAGTCGTGGTGCACCTGAACATTGTACACAATAAATTTCATTATTATAACAAAACATATCCAGAAAATTTCACTTAAAAATGCAGTTTAATGAACACGAATCCTTGACCAACAAAGGCAAACATATTCACTATTCATTAAAACAGAGAAAATTACAGCAAAAATATTCGATGCTCCAATTCAATGGAAATAGAATAAAAGTTATTTTTAATTGAACATCCCCCCCCCCCCACCAAAAATGATTTCAACTGGCAAACTATGGAATTATTTTATATATATATATATATATATATATATATATAATAGGGGCCGGGTTAGCTCAGTCAGTAGAGCGTTCGGCTAGAAACCACAAGGTTCCTAGTTCGATACCGGTCCTCGCCAACTCAGCGTATGAGTAGCACAGGGATCTGCACGGTAAAGGAGCTGATGGTAGGTGTAGTGCTCCACCTCAGATGCTAAAACAATCTCCTTGGTCTAGCGCTATTGAAAAGGGGATAGACTCCCTCGCTGACTGGCTGATACAGACTCTAGGCAGCCCTGTCGACTTTTTTTATATATATAAATATGCACTTGATTATTATTTAATGGCATATCAACCTTTGTGGGTTATTTAAGGTTAAAGCCATCCTTGCAAAAGTATAGTAGCATTACTATTTAACCCATAGCTGGGGGGATGAGGGGAGTTCATACCTTTCCCAAGGGTATTAGTATAAAAGTGAACATAATAGCATAACTGGAGTTCAAACTTGCTTACTACAATTTCAAACTCCAGGATGTGAGTCATTACATTATGGGGACTCCCCACCCCCACAAGACACTTGAATTTTTAGGATTAAATTCATTGATATCTTCTGATTTTATTTTGATCATAAAAATTTTTTGAAACAGTAAGAGAATTGTGAATTAATTAACAAATTTTATGTTTTAGAATTTCAGGTGAGATCTTTTTTTTTTTTTTTTTTTTTTTTGATAAGTGGATAATCCTGGAAAATTGCCATAAAGCTGAATATATCAATATATCGTATTTCATGCTTATAAAAGTTATGGATACATATACAGAGTGATTGAAAAGTAATCCCCTATTTTAAACTATTTATGCAGTTACATTTTTCTCAATTCTTTAATGTATATTCCGTTAATATATGGCAATTAAATCTGTGTCGTTAGTACTCCTCCATATTTTGCTATTGTTGTTCGTGAATGGCTGAATTACCATTTTCCTGGGAATGGATGGGTAGATGTGGGCAGCATGAGTGGCCAGCCAGAAGCCTTGGTGTAACACCCTGCGACTTTTTTTTTTTCTTTGGCGTTGGTTGAAAGAGCAAGTCTACTCTACAAAACCAACGACTTTGGAAGAACTTGAAGAACGAATACGAGAATTTATTTCTGCCAGTCAACAAGAGTTCCTGGGAAGATCAATTGATGTGATTCCCGAGCAGGTTGAGAGACTGGAGGTGAATGCTGGTGCCCATATAGAATTTTGAATAAAACTTCATGCTATGTGTATTTTCATATTCATTTTTTGTAAAAATAATGATTCAGAAATAAAAAAGATTTTTAAAATAGGGAGTTAATTTACAATCACCCTGAAGATCATAACCAGATAAAACAAATATTTAAAAGAACATTTTTTTTTTTAATATGCATGCAGTTCAAAATTGCAATTCAAAATGCTTCTTTCACAACAGTACAAATGTAGACATCCTGATACAAGAAAAACAAAAATTGATAACAATTAAAAACAATAAAAACAAGGCATTATTTGTTTGTTTTTAAATAAAATAAAATAAAAACAATCAATACAAATAAAAAAGTACATGACTGGTTTACAAATAAGAAAGAAAAAAAAATGTTTGGTATCAGTGCAGTTGGTAGAAATGTTATTTAAAATGTGTAAAATGCCTTGAACATGAGTCCAGTGATATTCAGTTGCTGGACCGATAAAGTAATTAACAGCGTTGATCCCAGGGGGCCATCCCCTGCCCCCTTAATTTAAAAGGGGCAGGGCTGGGTTTTTGCCTGGTGCCTTGAGGGAGGAATGCTGATGGGATCAACATATTTTTTGCACCCGCCCCCCATCTTTGCCTCATACCCCACTTGTATGGGCTGGGCACAAAGCCTCGTTTTAACGTGGGCCCACCCACAAGCCGAAGCTCATGGGTGGGAAAGAACAAAAATTGCGTCATTGCCTGGGGGGAATAGCCCCCTGGGATCAACGCTATTATTAAACTCTCGGCAAGTCCAGCGGCCAAAGCTCGCTGGTCCCCCGGCGTTAACCGGAAAAGCGAGTGTGTAATGCGTTTATAAAAAAAAAAAGATGAGCTTTGGTTTGTGGGTGGTCCCACATTAATAGGGCCTTGTGCCAAACCCATACAAGTGGTGTACATGGTAAATACCTCATAATTTGACATATTCAAATGATTAAAGAAAATAAGTATAAATTGAGGAGGGAGGAAAAAAGAGAGAATTCCTCACTCATTAAGAGTTGAATTGAGTGTAAGGGAAGATATTTTCCTCTTACAAGAAAGTTGGACTCGTCCAATGAAACCCATAAATCATACAGACTACCCAGTTGAGTAGTCAAGTTTGAGTAGTAGCTAGTTGCTACAGAGAATTAATGGTAATCTGAACATTAGCTAAAATTAGAATAACCTCCCCTTGTTTCTTTCATTTTACGGAAGCCGTGTGTTTTGTTTTGTAAAAACACAGATTTTTTGACAAATTGGGTATACCTATACTTTTCTAATATACAGGTACTCTTATAGAAATATTAACAACCTTTTTTTTTTAAATCGATTTAAAAATGTTAACACCCTTATAGGAATACCTTTAATATATTTTCAAACAGTCTTCACATGTTCACCATCCCTGTCAACATATGCTTAGAATCTCCCACAGGTGATTAAAAAAAAGAAGATGTTAATATTTCACTAATACATTATTCTGTGTACTAGACATGAGACTTTGATGAGTTGCGGTGCATGTGAGCACTGTACAAAATAAATTTAATTTCATTATTATATTATCAATATTTATAAGGACAATATGTGTAAAGTCACATCACCGTTACCTTTAATGGTCGGTTCGGAAAAGTTGGATTTCTTGCAATGTAAGTCACAAGAATATTAAAATCAAAATCAAAAATTGGCAGCTGCCCTGGTACCAAGTGTTTAATAATAAACAATAATATAAACATAATGTATACAATAATATAGAGGAAGCAAACAGGATATAAAAGTAAAGAAAAAGAAAAAAAAAAAATGACCAAGACATTTTGGATATTAAGAGAATGATACATTTTGCATGAGGAAGGAGAATATACAAAACAGCGAGCAACCATTTAAAAAAAAAAATGTTGAAATATAAACCACAAGATTCAACAAGAATCAGAAAGAACAAAAAATCAATTTTAGCAAACCAGACATGACAAGAAAAATCACTAAAGAAAGAAAGATAGAAAAAGAAAACATACTGTGTTAGGATACATGCTGGGATCGACCATTTGAACCCTTAGCCCTCAACATTCACAAAAAATTAAAATAAATAAAACATGAAATAAACAGAACACAAGACACATTCAGACTTTGTTCCAGGGTGCAGATATCTTGGCTTAAAGCTATCCCATCATTCCATTAAAAGAAAAAAAAATTATGAATGACCCTTAATATCTTTTAGTTTGATCTCCCTAAACTATCAATAGTAAAATAGTGCTCAGCCAAAAATATCAGGCTTATAGGTTCAAAGGGGTGAAAAAAAAAAAAAAAAAAAAAAAAAAAAAGAAAAAAAGAAGATATTTTAAGGATTATTTCATTTTTAATCATTCTAAACTTTTGCTGTAAAAAAAAAAAAAAAAAAATAAATAAATAAAAAAATACTTTGCTAAAAATTACAAAGTTTTAACAATTATATTATTTTGATCTTTTGGACTGTTGTCCTCATATTTATTGTGAAATATACATATATGTTTTGGCCGATGTACCCTCCAGCCTTTTTCAGGTGTTCCTTGTAATCAAGGCTGGAGGACACATGTATGTATAATGTTTTGACCAATGTGCTCTCTGGCTTCTTCAGGTGTTTTTGTAATCCATTAGGGTACATTGTTCTAATTCCATTACAAACTAGCGTAAATAAAATCTAAACGCTTATAATAAATAGAATGAGAAAAATCTACTCCAAAGGATTACAAAAAAACACCTAAAAAAGGCTGGTGGGTACATCGGCCAAAACGTGAATGTATATTTCACAATAAAGAGATGAGAACAACAGTAAAAAAAAAAAAAAAAAAAAAAAAAAAAAAAAATCAAAATAATACACATCAAGCCTCATCTAAAAAAATTCAGACAAATAATTACATGTTTATAGATTTACTACAGAAAAAAAAAATAACTGAGGCTGATATAAGAAGGAAGCAATTACAAACATGAATCTTTGACCAAGAGAATAAATTAGATGGATAGCCAATGTGGCTGTGGACTCACATTTTAACATCTACTATTTTGTTTGTAGTTATAAATGATGTTTTTCTTATGTTACCCCCACCCCATCCATTGCCCAATGAGGGGGCATCCATTTTTTTTTGGGGGGGGGGTGTTATAAGAAAATACAAACCCGTAAAATTGACCAACTGCATTTAGTGGCACCTGATTGCTTACAATTAACTTTTTAATTCATCCAGAAATAAAATACTACGGGGTGATTGAAAAGGAACTCAATATTTTAAAATATAATTTTTTTTGTTATTTCCTAGTTGAGTAACATGATATTACAGTGTGACCCAGAAAAAACAGAACCCAAATTATTTATTTATTTTCCCATTAAACTAAACCTAAACCCTAACCTAAGCTCTAACCTTGTTGGACTTAAACTTTAAAAAAATAAAAATTAAAAAGTTTTATTACAAAATTTGTGGGTTCTGTTTTTTCTGGGTCATCCTGTAATATTATGTTACTCAACTAGGGGGGGGGGCTTACAGTTAGGGTTAGGGTTGAGATTTAGGGTTAGTTTAATGGGAAAATAAATAATTTGGGTTCTGTTTTTTCTGGGTCATCCTGTAATATCATGTTACTCAACTAGGAAATAACCATTTTTTTTATATGCAGTTACATCTTTCTCAATTCTTTAGTGCATGTTCCTTAATCTATGGCAATTAAATCCGTGTTGTTGTTAGAGCTCCTCCACATTTTGCTATTGTTGTTCGTGAATGGCTTGATTAGCATTTTCCTGGGAGATGGATGGCTAAACATGGTCCGCATGAGTGGCTGGCCAGAAGCCATGATTTAACACCCTGTGACTTTTTTTCTTTGGGGTTGGTTGAAGGAGCAAGTCTCCTTTACAAAACCAATGACTTTCGAAGAACTTGAAGGACAAATACGAGAATTTATTTCTGACATTTAAACGGTTTAAAATTGATAGCTGAAACTTTTAGTTTTTAAATGTTAAAAAATATTAGTTAGATACTAGTTAAACTCAGGGGCCACTTTATGTCAGTTAGTAGAGCATTCGCCTAAGAATCGCAAGGTTCCAGGTTTGATACCTTTCCCTGCCAACTCAGTGCAGGAGTAGCACAGCTTTGGTAAAGCATCTGGGAGCTGATGGTAGGTGTGGCATTCCATCTCAGCAAAAAAAATCTCACTGGTCTAGCCTGTGTCCAGTGGCTTCATCCATTGGACCGGTAAGATATATAATATCAGTGTGATCCCAGGGGGTAATCCTCCCAGACAACATTTGCCCCCTCAATTTAAAGGGAAAGGGCTGGATTTATTGCCCAGTGCCTGAGGCACCTCAAAAGAGGAATGCGAAAGAGATGTACACAATTTTTAACACTGGCCATGCATGAGTTTCGGTTCGTGCGTGGTTCCCCACATTTATCGATCTTTGTGTTCAACCGACATGGTCGGATGTCAGTAAATAACAATCAGTTAAACTAAGGGGCCGGGTTAGCTCAGTCGGTAGAGTGTTTGGCTAAAAACCACAAGGTTCCTAGTTCGATACCCACCCTCGCCAACTCAGCGTATGAGTAGCACAGGGATCTGTGCGGTAAAGTAAGGAGCTGATGGTAGGTGTGGCGCACCACCTCAGATGCCAAAACAATCTCCTTGGTCTAGTGCTAGTGAAAAGGGGATAGACTCCCTCGCGGCATGGCTGATACAGACATTAGGCCGCCCCAACGACTTTACTTGAACTAGTAAAAAGTGGTTTCATTTCTATTTTTAAAAAATGAGCATTTAACTTATAGGTAATGTCAAAATATATTTGGCCAATTTCTGGTTTAATCTTTGAGGATTTGGAAAATATCGAAAAATCAATGAATTATTATCATATTCTTAATAATAATAATAATAATAATAATAATAATAACACCACTCACCACCACCTATAATGAACTTGGAAAATTAGAGAAAATCAGGTTTTTTAAATAGAATTAAATAAATTTAAACAGCAAAAGCTTTCCGCAAATTTAGGAGCAAGAATTAAGCAGATTTGGGGAAATAAATTAAAAAAAGTTTGAAATGATAGAATAAATTTAGGAAAAGATCAAATAAAATTTTTTTCTTTTTATTCCATTTAATGGATCAGAAGGATAGAGAGACTTTTATTTCTCTAAAGTTAAAGAGTGAAAATCATTCTTAGCAATTGATGTTTCAAAGTAAATAATATATTATTTTATAACAAAAATATATACTAGAAAAATTATATGGTTTAACTGAAATAATATTTTAACATTAATAAATGTATATCATAGATTTTTTAAATGTACAAAAAAATCATTACATATTAATTGATATTCTGATAATATTTATAAAAAATAAATATCTGGTAGGTTATTGAGTAAATCTTTTATCTAAAATCTGAGATGAGTACAATTTGGATGAACTATTAAAACTAGATTTTTTAAAATTTGGCATTTATTGTATATGTAGGTTGGTTGGATTTTAATGCATATAAACCCTTGTTGGGTTATTTTATGCTGAAGACATTTTTGTTTTATTCATTCTTGATGGGTACTCAATTTTTTTTTTAAACGCATTTTTTAAAACTGCTTTTCTATTTAACCCATAGATGGGATCCTAACAGGTACTACCACAATTCCGGGTCAGAGTGGACCTGGGAGTAATGGTGATCAAGAGGTACTCCACATTCCTGAGAGCTCCAGAATTGGAACTTCAGATATATCTTAATGTCATACTCAGGACATTAAGATCCTCAGCCACTGCCTTCTAGCACATATATGATAAAAAGAGTTAGGGCATTGCCATAAGGGCAATAAGGTTGTGACAATCATATAGGTGCTAGAGCTTGATACCGATTGATTGGAGGGGGCCTCTCCAACCTCCCGTCTAACCTAAGTAAGGGCCAAAGTGGAGTGTCTAATATCATGGACTGCCACCAGGAATCCACCACCACCCACGGCCAACAGGTGACCCCATTGGAGGGGTGGGTGGGACTGCAGTCAGTATATTCTAAAGCCCCACCGACAGGGCTATCACATGTTTGTAAAGATTCACATGCAAAATACATTTGTCCTAGGAAAATAACATACCTATTATAACGCAAAGGAATGGAAGCTCAACTGAGGCAAGCGCACGATGCAATAATTTCAACTGCTAAATACTGTTGTATGAATATAGTGTTGTTACATAATTATTAATGTAGCATAAAAAGTTAGATTTGTATAAATGTTTCCAGCTAAGATTCTTCACATTTAATGATAAAAAAAAAACTACTACATGTATGTGTAAAGTTATTATGAATAAATGAATTCATAATTATTTCTTTGAATTTTTTGAGATGAGGCTTGATAATTAGTATCATTTGGATTATTCGGATTATTGTTCTCATCTTTATTATTATCTGTACAATGTTTTGACCGATGTGCCCTCTAGCCTTCTTCAGGTATTTCTTGTTAGACTCGAAGGTTTCCGAGTTCGAAGAGAAGGTTCCCGAGTCTGACAAGAAATATCTGAAGAAGGCCAGAGGGCACATCACCTAAAATGTTGTACAGATAACAATAAAGATGAGAACAATAGTCCAAATAATCCAAATTCATAATTGTTTATAGATATTAAATCCTAATGAATAAATAACTTCAAATGATTTGAATTAATATTTCAATTGAATGAATCTCTGTATTTAAAAAATGATTTCACTTGTATTCTAATGCCAGTTTTATTTTTAACTATAGGCGGATGGAAGCATCTTTTATGAAACAGCTTGTATAACATATGTGTGTGTGTGTGTGTGTGTGTATATAAATCTGTGTGTGCATATGTGTGCATGTGTATGTATATAATGTTTGTATGTGAGTGTGTGTGTGTATGACCGCAAATATGTAACCACAATGCTCTTGAGTTATTTTAGTTTAGATACTATGGTATTAATGCTTCTACTACCAGGACCTGTGAATATACCACAGTATGATAATTTAATTATTACAGTATTTGATATGTTTACTTAAGAGCTATTGCAAAATACTTCAAAATGTAAAAAGTATAATAATCTTGATTTAAGTCTCTCTCACTTTTTTCTTTCTTTCTTTTCCTCTTTTCATTATGTTAGATTGAAACATTATCACTTCCGCGTGCTCACCCACTCTCTTTCTCCTAATCTCTTTCTTATTATATTTTTTCTGTATAGCATATCCTTCTTTATAATGAAAACAGAATGGTCCATTATTTAGCTGAGGTTACGGCACTCATAAGAAATAATAATTTGGCAGATAAGCGATACCAGATAATCAGGATCTACATTTTTGCATTTTATCTTGGAAGATTTGGATAGTCTCATTTTTAACCAGAGAGTGTTGTAAGATGATAACGGTCACTCATAAGAAATAATAATTTGGCAGATAAGCGATACCAGATAATCAGGATCTACATTTTTGCATTTTATCTTGGAAGATTTGGATAGTCTCATTTTTAACCAGAGGGTGTTGTAAGATGATAACGGTCACTCATAAGAAATAAGAATTTGGCAGATAAGCGATACCAGATAATCAGGATCTACATTTTTGCATTTTATCTTTTATTTTAGATTTGGATAGTCTCATTTTTAACCAGAGGGTGTTGTAAGATGATAACGGTCACTCATAAGAAATAAGAATTTGGCAGATAAGTGATACCAGATAATCAGGATCTACATTTTTGCATTTTATCTTTTATTTTAGATTTGGATAGTCTCATTTTTAACCAGAGGGTGTTGTAAGATGATAACGGTCACTCATAAGAAATAAGAATTTGGCAGATAAGTGATACCAGATAATCAGGATCTACATTTTTGCATTTTATCTTTTATTTAGATTTGGATAGTCTCATTTTTAACCAGAGGGTGTTGTAAGATGATAACGGTCACTCATAAGAAATAAGAATTTGGCAGATAAGCGATACCAGATAATCAGGATCTACATTTTTGCATTTTATCTTTTATTTTAGATTTGGATAGTCTCATTTTTAACCAGAGGGTGTTGTAAGATGATAACGGTCACTCATAAGAAATAAGAATTTGGCAGATAAGCGATACCAGATAATCAGGATCTACATTTTTGCATTTTATCTTTTATTTTAGATTTTGGATAGTCTCATTTTTAACCAGAGGGTGTTGTAAGATGATAACGGTCACTCATAAGAAATAAGAATTTGGCAGATAAGCGATACCAGATAATCAGGATCTACATTTTTGCATTTTATCTTTTATTTTAGATTTGGATAGTCTCATTTTTAACCAGAGGGTGTTGTAAGATGATAACGGTCACTCATAAGAAATAAGAATTTGGCAGATAAGCGATACCAGATAATCAGGATCTACATTTTTGCATTTTATCTTTTATTTTAGATTTGGATAGTCTCATTTTTAACCAGAGGGTGTTGTAAGATGATAACGGTCACTCATAAGAAATAAGAATTTGGCAGATAAGCGATACCAGATAATCAGGATCTACATTTTTGCATTTTATCTTTTATTTTAGATTTGGATAGTCTCATTTTTAACCAGAGGGTGTTGTAAGATGATAACGGTCACTCATAAGAAATAAGAATTTGGCAGATAAGCGATACCAGATAATCAGGATCTACATTTTTGCATTTTATCTTTTATTTTAGATTTGGATAGTCTCATTTTTAACCAGAGGGTGTTGTAAGATGATAACGGTCAGTAGATTAAGGACCAAGAGTATTAATATATAGATTATTATTATTATTATTATTCTTTTTATGATTTAATTCAAAAGTTTGATTAATAGTTAAGCATTAAAAAAGAAAAAAAAAAAAAAAAAAAAAGAAGGTAATCAGAAAATTAGTTGTTAGATTAAAGCAGTGGTGGCAGCAGCATTAGCAATATTAATGTAAATATTAAAAGATAAAAGATTCTATATGGAAAATTACCCTGAGTCTGCTATCCAAGTCAGCAGTGCCCCCCTCCGCGATGCGAAGCACATATAGAGGCATGTTGTTGAATTCTCTTCCCCCGCGTATAGAGAAGCCAAATCCGCGGGTTCCTCGATGCAGCTCCACTGAGTAGATTTCATCTTCATTATCTTGAGATGACTGAAAGGTACAGCAACAGGTCAACAATGACGCAATTATATATAGTAATTATAGAACACTACTAAAAGGCCGCAAAAATTATTTTCTTTCACTTACTCTTTAATTATCAAAAGTCTCTGGGGTTTTTTTTTTTGGTTTTTTTTTTTTAAAATGACATGAGCATCAAATGGGAGAAAAGATAATCCAATAAAAAAAAAAAAAAAAAAAAAAATAAAAAATAAAAAATATATAAAGAAAATGAGTTGAAATTTTGGAGATCTATTTTCGTTATTCAAAATTATAGAGAATCTCAAAGGAGAAGAGAAAATGCATTTACACAAGGCATCAAAAAACAAAAAGAATATTTGTCATAACTTTTCTTATATAGTAAAAATCGGTAGAGTAGCCTATTGTCGGTATCAGTATAACAGCAAAGGAGTCTATCCCCTTTTCACTAGCGTTACACCAAGGAGATTGTTTCTGTGTCTGAGGTAGGATGCCACACCTACCATCAGCTCCCCCACTTTATCGCACAGATCCAAGCCATTCTACTCATGCTCTGAGTTGGCGAGGGCCAAGGTTTCAGATTCAATACTGGCCCTCGCTAACTCAAAATATGAGTAGCACAGCTTTGATCTGTGCAGTAAAGTGGGGAGCTGTGAGGGTCATTATTGAATCTGAAACTTTGTGGCTCCGAGGCCCTCACCAACCCAGCGCATTAGTAGCATGGCTTGAATCTGTGTAGTAATGTAGGGAGCTGATAGCAAGTGTGACACTTGACCTCCAATGCAAAAACAATCTCCCTGTGGACTAGCAGTAGCGAAAAGGGGATAGATTTCCTCGCTGTCCGACAATAGGCTTCTCCACCTACTCTACTTTTCTAATATATCTATATAAAAATATAATCATATTTATCTACTTACATAACAATAAAAAAATGAGAGTAGATAGGAAAGAAATCTGCAAAATGTTTAGATATTTCTTTCTTATATCCAATATTAGGGTATATTCGAGGAGTTCCGTCCCGGCCTCCTGCCTCAAAAACCACTAGCCGGTGGCTGCTGAAAAAAAACCACCAGCTACGATTGAAGTCCATAGCCGAAGTGGTGTCATTTGAAACAAAAAAAAACTAGGTTTAGGGTTTAGGTTTAGTTTAATGGGAAAATAAATAAATAATTTGGTCTCTGTTTTTTCTGGGTCACCCTGTATACAGAGTGACCCAGAAAAAAACAGAACCCACACATTTTGTAATAAAACTTAATTTTAACTAGGGGGGTTTAGAGTTAGGGATTATGGTTAGGGTTGGGGTTGGGTTTTTGGGAAAAACGCCCAAAGTTGTTTTTTTTTTTCTTCAAGTGACACCGCTTCGGCTACGGACTTCAATTGTAGCTGGGTTTTTTTTTCAGCAGCCACCAGCTAGCAGTTTTTAAGGCAAGAGGCCAGGATGGAATTCCGCGAAGAGGACCCAATATTATAGATATAAGAAAAATTACATTACACTCTGTAAGAAAACAACATTTTTGTATTTCTATAGAAATACACTTTTTACAAAAAATTATATGTAGACAAGCATATAATACATACTATTTAAAAATTTTCTAATAATAATAATCCTTAAGAAAATATAAATCTGCAATGAACTATAAAAAGAAACATTATAATTAAATATTTTCTTTGTAAATGGTTGAATATATGGGGAGAAAAAGATATTTATTTACCAATATATCATCATCAATGTTTTAAGCTAAAACTTATCCAAATATTCAAAATATAACGAATATATAGTAGATAATTATTTTATAAAGTTTCAAATTTATATCATAAAAATATGCTGCTGGGGATTAGGAAGTAAACACACACGAATGTGTATTTGTTGTGATTATGAAAAATTAATTTATGAAAGTTGGTAGGATTTTATGGGCATATCAACCCTCGTTGGGTTATTTTATGCCAAATAAGTTTTGTTTCATTTATTCTTGTTGGGTATTCAAATTTTTAACATTAAAAAAAAAAAAATTAAAAAAACTCAATTAAAAAAAATAAATACAATTTTGTAAATTCATTTTTTGAACATAACCCATAGATGGGACCCTAACCGGTACTACCACTCCAGGTCATCGATAACCTGGGAGTAATGGCAATGAAGGAGTACTCCACACTCCCCAAAGCTCCAAATTGGAACTTCACCATTAGATGCAGTTTAATGTCATACCCAGACACAGTATATGAAAATAATTTGAACAACATCCTAATTTCGTCAAACAAAAATATTTTATATTTTGTCAATAAATTACTGAAAAGTATTTTAATGAATTTGATATAAAAGAAATAATTTAAAAAATATATCAAATATGCCAGAAGATTTGACAAATTCTTATAAATTTTCTATTTTCTACAGCTGAATAAGCATAAGAATTCTATGACTACTTTTGCATCAGAATTGGCACTAATATTTCCTGGAATTCTGAGATGAATCTCTGCCATTATTCTAAGGAATTCCTGAAAGTTATTTTTATCACAATAATTAGACTAACATATTCTTTGGTTTCCGTTAAGTGTATAATTAACTTAGTTGGATTTATTTAATTCCAAAGATTAGAGATCAAAGTAACAAAGATTAACATAATCCAAAGTAATCTAGTTATTTTTTTAAAATGGAAGTGTGGATGGTAGAGAGAGATATATATATAAGAAAGAAACCAACAAACTTGTTAAAAATAAGATTTGAAAAACATTGAAAAATTATAATCAGAGATTTAAACATGTAGTCAAACATAGCAGAATATATATAAAAGAAAATAAAGGGTGTTCATAGTTTCCTACTGAAATGAAGTGAAAATCAGAGATAAGAAATCTGTCTGTGATGTGTATAAGGTGAAAAAAAGATGGTTGCATCTTGTTAATGGGATTGATGAAGCAAACTCAATATATAGCCGGATCTCTGCTCAGCAGAGAAAATTAAGAGAGATAAAAAATAAATAAATAAAAATAAATAAATAGAATGACTGCATGGTCTTCTGCAGTTGGGAAAAGATGTTGTCCGTGTTTTGAATATGTACTGGGAGAAAGCTACATATGCAAAACATGTTTTATTCAATGTATATATAATTGGATAGAAGAAAAAAAAGACTACTGGATTGCTTCCATTTGAATCTAGGGAAAAAAGAAAAGTAGATGAGAACCAAAGAACGTATTGATTGAAATGTTGTGATAAAAACAAGAACGAGGATATGAAGTGAAATATAAATTTCCTATTTTTTATGTATTAATTTACAAGTTACATAAATTGTATAAAATGGGGACATGAACAATCATCAGGTCAGTAGTATACCGAGTGATTGAATAAAACATTGAAAAGTTTTAATACAAAAATAAATTTTGTAAATTTTGAGAAACAATTGTTGGATATGGTAAATATTATGAAAAAAAAAAAAAAAAAAAAAAAAAAAAAAAACTTTCATGAATATTTTAAAATGTTATTTTTTAGCAAAATAAAAAAATAAAAAAAATTAAAAAAAATTTCCAGTATATAATATGAAGTTTAAATATATTTGAAAAAAAAACAAAAAACAAAAAAAAAAACATTTAAAAAGAATTTTAACAAATTTTACAAGGAATTCATCAAAATGAATCAGAATTTGGAAAAGAAGAAAAAGTTGAAATTTTAAAAAAGATGGACACTTTGGAGGAAATATGAATTCTAAAATCAACAAAGAGATTTTTTTTTAAATAACATGCCATGAAAATAAAGAGAAAATGCAATTCTTTTGCTAAGTTAAAAAAAATTTGGTAAAGAAATCTGAACATGATTACCTCCCTTGAAAAGGAGAAAAATGTGAGATGAAAAACACAAAGAAATTAAAGTAGAAAATTTTATAACAACAAAAACAAGTTGTTAAAGCTAAAAGTATTTATTGCATAGCTAAATAGAAAAGAAACAAGATACTAAGTTTTAAAAAGTAAATGAAAGAGCAGGACATAATCTGCTGTAAGAGTTTACCAACTTTCAGGCAGCCATGATGAACTGACAAAAAATAGACAAGAGAAAGAGAGAGATGCAAAAACAGACATTTATACAATAAAAGTTTTAGAAGAAGAAAGAATTCTACTGGTTCCATAATATCATGCATTATCTACAGTTGGATTCCCTGACCACAGAATCTAATTGCAAGCAATGTAAAAAGAATTCTGCAGATTATTATGATCCCTTAAAACTTATGCCTAATGATGACTAAACAATAGTGACCGAGATATGAAAGACATGTTATAAAGATTCTATCATCAAATCTAAAAAAATTAAACTAGCATAAAAATCAAAGGAGCAACTGAATAGAAGAATTTGATCAGTTTCAAAATAGAATATTGAATCTAATAATGAAAAAAAAAAAAAACAAAAAAAAAAAAAAACTCAAATATATTTCCTTAGATGCAACTGAATTGGAAAAGAGAACTTTTTTTGACTTCATGCAAAATATAAATTTTCATGCTATAATCTGAGAAGATTTAAGAATTCTTTATATGAGAAGAAAGATTGAAGATGAAGTCTATATCGATGAAAATAGAAACCTTTCAATCATGTTTATTATTGTATTTTATCAAATGCCATATTCTGGTTTGGTTTGTTTTGGTTTATTTGTTTAATAGAATACCAACCGCTCATGGGTTATTTAATGCTGAAATTTTATTAATTCATAATGTTTGATTGTAATCATAACTAGATTTTAAATATTTTTTTCCATTTTTTAAAGATTGCGCTTTATTTTTTAAAAAATCAATAATTTATTTATACAAAGAGGATGAAGTTGATATATTTGAACTTCCCACCAAAAAGGCCTGACTGCATAGAAATACATTGAAGAAACTACAATAGTTTTATTACATTGTCACTAGTTATAAAATTTGCATTTTACACATATAGACAACAGTGGAGGAAAATGACTTCAAACAATATTTAAATATTCTTTAAAATGACAAATAAGCATGGTCAAGTTTCAAAGTTCTCAGGTTTGGAAAAAAAAAAAAAAGAAAAAAAAAGAAAAAAGATAACTGTCTAAATATATTACAATATAAATTGACAGCAGAATTTCATATATAACATTTACACCAAACTCAAAAAAACTCAATACATGAAAAGATAAGACATTTTCAAAATATTTTCCCAAAGCAATTTCCTTTTTGTTTTTGGCAAAACTATTTAAGTGACCACAAATCAATATATTGTCTCAATTTGACTCCAATATTCTTAGGTGCAGAGTATAAAACATACCCCATGTTTTATACTTAGTTTAATGAGGAGTCTGATTGGCTTATGCATAAATAAAATTAGAAATATCTCTGATCCCCATACAATGAAAGAGAGATGCTACTGCAGGGTTTGCAATCTTCTTGGAGGATGGGTGTCGGATTATATTCATTTGGACACATTTTGGCCAAAGACAAAAAAGGAAATGAAGGAAAATGAACATCACATTTTAATTGCAGTCTCATTAAATGTTGGAGAATTAAATTGAATGTCGTTAAAAAATAATAGTCATTAAGTATGATGATGATAATGTTCATTTAAAAAATATTTTTGCATTTTTATATTTATTATTCATATTTGTATAACATTATATAAATATATTCTTACACTTTCAATCAATCAAGATTGAGAATGAAAAAAAGAATAAAAAAAAACATGGTTGATACTGAGAATTATTCAATATCTGATTTGAAGAAACAAAAAGCAAAAAAATGAATGGTAAAGATATTAAGTTGTATCACACGATAAACAGAAAAAAAAATGATAATTTACTTTTTCTTTAAGAAATTCTGTTTAAGTTCATTTTTCAATTTTGTATTTTTAACATTAGATACAAAAGACAATTATAGTTTTTTTTTATGTATATATTAAATTTTTTGTGGTCAAGAATATATTTTTAAAATTTCAAGAACAGAAAAATTACTGGACTTTTACGAAGCATAAGACAAATATATGTAAAAAGTATTAAAAAATTAAAAATTAAAATAAACTAAGATTAACGGGTTTTCTTACCTACCTCTTTCCTGTTTAGAAATGTTTTGAATATATAATGTATTTAATTTTGTCTGTTGAGTTTCTGGTTTTAGATGTGATTACATATTGAATTTATTGTTATATAAGAAAGTATTGCTAATCACATACAAATTATCTCTAGCTCAACATGCAAGACATGATCTCAAGATTCTATGAGATCCTATTTAAAAATATAAATATAAGTAAATTCATTTCAACATTTCTATTCATATTGAATAAAATCAAATAGAAACTTTTGTATTTCAATTATTAAAACTGTCAGAAACTGAATAATTTTGACATTTCAGACTGTTGTCCTCATCTTTATTGTGTATAAACACAATGTTCAGGCCACTGTAACCTCAGGCCTTATTTAGGTGTTTTTTTAATTACCTTAAAATAACTCATCTTCAGACAATTGCCTATGAATTCAAATGTGGTTTTGAAGCTAATTCAAGATTATTATCTGATGATGACTTATTTTAAGGTAATTAAAAAAATACTTAAACAAGGCCTGAGGTTACAGTGGCCGGAACATTGGGTTTATGTATACCATGATAAAGATGAGGACAACAGCCTGAAATATCAAAATTATTCCTATCAAGTCTCATCTCATAAACACTGTCAGAAACTGTTTAGAAATACTTTTATATTCTTCACACTAATAATTTCCAGGTTTTCCTCTCACTAAAAAATGTTTGAATATTGAAACAGAAACAGATTGTGAAACCAATTTTAATCTTCAAGACAAAAAGTGAAAACCTGATTTAAGAGAGAGAGAGAGAGAAAGAGAGAGAGAGAGAGAGAGATAGATAGATAGATTAAAACTTTACTTTACATAAAAATAGAATGAGTAAAGCAAAAATGAAAAGAAAATAAAGCAAATATTTATCATGCGTTGAAAACGCAACTTAGGATCTAAAAAATGGAAGTGTGCATGCTAGAGAAGCTGAGGAATTGATATTTTCTCCTGATGTTTACACCCGAATTTAGGCCTCCTACCTTATACAGTGAATCCCTCTCCCTTGGCGACGAGAAAAGCACGCTAAAATAGAAGGCCACACACTCACAGTGGTTCTACTTAATCAACATTGACAAAAAAAACAAAACAAAAAACAAGAGAATAATCCAAGATGGGGAAACTAACAACCGAAATTAAAGCAGGATTAGCAAATTGTATACAGAATTTAGACACACACACATATTTTATATATATATATATATATATACACACACACACACATACACACACAGCAGATATTCTTGTATGCATATTTTGTTGAAAATAACAGAAAAAGATTTGGTGTTTAGCTTTTTATTTGTTTTGTTTTTTTGTGTTGATTCAACCACACTTGCAATATCTCATTCACCAACAAAAGATGAATAAAAAGCTGAACACCAAATTTTGACAGTTTTATATATATATATATATACTGACAGAGAAAAATTATTTTCAACTTAAACTTCTCTTGAATTTACATTATTCTGTTGCAATTAAATATCTGCATAAAAAAACTTTTTAAAAAACTTTCTTAAAAAAATGTTTTAAAAAAAAAAAAAAATGTAAAAAGACAAAAATAAAAATATTTATAATAATGTTTCTAAAGATGAAGAAAATTCAGTTCGAATTGCATTTCAAAGAATTTACTTTTCCATTGTAAATTCCAATTAAAGATGAATTAAAATCTTGACTAAAAATCCAACAAGAATTCAATGAAAATAAAGCTGAAAATAACAGGAAAGAGTTAATTTACAAAAAAAATTGGAAATCAGTCAAATCAACAAAATTAAAACTAAAACACAAAAAGTGAAAGAAAAAAAAAAGAAAAGAAAAACAATAAAGAAAAAGAAAAAAAAAAAAAAAAAAAAAAAAAAAAAAAAAAAAAAAAGAAAAAAATTTTTTTTTCTATTTGGGTAGAGTTCTTTTCTTGTCCCCTCCCCCAACACTCTATTAAAAAAATAAAGTGGAAAATACCCCCCCCCCAAATTATAATATATAAATAATGAAATCATTTAGGAGTGAATGATAATTAGAAGTGAATTGAAAATTACCTTTTTACATTGATTGTATTTTAAATAAAAGCTACAAAAAGGAATTTTTGAGATTCTATAAGAGATTGTTACGACAACCAGATTTTTTCATGATAAACTTTTAGATTAAAGCCAATAAAAACTCTGTAAATATTTAAAAAAAAAGTTTTTGTAAAATATTCTTTTAGTTTATTAAATAAACATAAGATAAAGAAAAAAAAAACTAATTTTATAAAAATGTCCAACTTTACAGTGTTCTAATTTCTATCATTTTCTAACCAACATCATAATAAAAAGTCAGACTAATACATTAGATGGTTTTGCTCCTTCCCACTCAGGCAGATAATTGTGTGTCATTATTGCTAAAGATATAGTATAGCTCTGCTAGCCATAGGGCCAGTTTAGCTTAGTCGGTGGAGCACTTGCCTAGGAATTGCAAAGTCCCTGGTTCGATACCAGCCCTCGCCAACTCAGTGTACGAGTTGCACAGGGATCTGTGCAGTAAAGTGAGGAGCTGATGATAGGTGTAGCGCTCCACTTCAGACGCAAAAAACTAGCGCTTATAAAAAGAGTATCGACTCCCTCGCTGTCTGGCTAACACAATTAGCAGCTGCACAAAGTTGCAGAACCTCCAGTAACTAGTCACAGTCTGCCTTTATGTAGATGAACCACAGTTGTCTCCCCTTGCCTTCTGACTTTCATGACAAACAAGACAGTACAGCAATGGTTAGGATTAATTGATAAAATGATAATGAACTTTATTGTGTACAGTGCTCAGGTGCACCACAACTCATCAAAGTCTCAT
The DNA here is from genome assembly GCA_023376005.1 of Doryteuthis pealeii. Classification (NCBI taxonomy): domain Eukaryota; kingdom Metazoa; phylum Mollusca; class Cephalopoda; order Myopsida; family Loliginidae; genus Doryteuthis; species Doryteuthis pealeii. Next base: position 73,830,905 of record CM042153.1, read on the forward strand.
GTCTAGTACACAGAATAATGTATTAGTGTCAGGAACATGAACGGCGTACAGTAATAATATACATGTATGTGTGCACCTGTGTGCATATGTGTGTGTGGGGGTATCAGGTATAGTGTTGGCGGACTACAGGTAGCATGGAGGCTTTGAAAGATGCAGTGTTTCGGCAGCCCACAATGGACGCAGGCAGCTTATTCTATGCCTCGGCAACTCTGAGCATGAAAAAATGTTTCCGAAAGTCATGTGAGCTATGCTGTTTTCTGTCTTTGTAGGCATGCCCATGTGTTAGAAACATGGAGATCAAAAAGGTGCTCAAGGTTGCTGTTGTTAAGATGATTAATGACCTTATGAGCGTTTACCAAGTCAGTTGCCAGATGCTGGAGTTTCAATGAATCCATTCTCAGGGCAGCAAGACGTTCAGAATATGGCAGATGCCTTATGGAGGGTGTTTGTTTGGTTGCACGTCTCTGTGCAGTTTCTAGGAGGTTAATGTTCTGAGCGAGATAGGGGTTCCAGACTGGTGATGCAAATTCCAAGTGTGGCCCGCACCATAGCTTTGTACAGCTTTAAATAAATAGCCGGTGAGCAGCTGAAAAAGGTCTTGCTGAGCGATGCCAGGACACCCTTGGCCTTCTTGACAATTTTAGATGTTCATTAGGACTTGAATTTTGTAGGATTTATTTAGAGAAAATCTTATTGACTTGAAATTTATTTAGTTTATTGCTGGTATTTGACATTATAATAAAATTGTTTCATAATAGAATTTTACAAAAAGAAATAAATAGATCTTCAGATTAGTAAAGTAAAAAAAGCCGTCGGGGCGGCCTAATGTCGGTATCAGCCATGCAGCGAGGGAGTCTATCCCCTTTTCACTAGCGCTAGACCAAGGAGATTATTTTTAGCGTCTGAGGTGGAGCGCCACACATACCATCAGCTCCTTACTTTACCGCACAGATCCCTGTGCTACTCATACGCTGAGTTGGCGAGGGCGGGTATCGAACTAGGAACCTTGTGGTTTCTAGCCAAACGCTCTACCGACTGAGCTAAGCCGGCCCTTCAGAAGAAATTTCAAATTGATGACAATGTGTATTTAACAAATTATCACAATTTTGAAACTTACAGGTAAAATATTTCATTTAGTATCCAGTATTATGCATTATTATTTAGTTAAATAGACTGAGTATATTATTGTTCTCTATATAAGAGGCTTTTTCATGGGTTTCACATATTTCAGTGCCTGTAAACATGAATTAAATTTTAATTTAATGATAAAAATAGAACATACCTGATGATTCTGAATTCGTGGAGGTCGACTCATGTCTTTAGGACGTTCTGCGTGTTGCGTTGTAGTTGGATACCTACAGGAATAAAAGAAATTATGGTATATTCTAAATGTATGTACATGGTATTAATGTATTAATTAATGTATTATTAATATTAAATGTATGTAGATGGTATTATGGTATATTTTAAATGTATTATCAGGCATTTATTTTGGAGAGAAAAAAAAGAAAAAAGAAAAAAGGGACCATATTACCTTTAGGCACCCCTTTTTGATCTCGATTAAGAAAGGACATGTTTTTCATTTACACCGTCAATATCAGGTTGTTGGTTAGGGTTAGGGGTTAGTTTTATAATAAAAAAAAAAAAAATCTAAAAATTGTCTGTTAAAACAACCGGATATTGATGGTGTAAATGAAAAACATGTCCTTTCTTAATCGAGATCAAAAAGGGGTGCCTAAAGGTCATATGGTCCGAAAAAGAAACAGACAAGAAAAATTCCTAGAAATAAGTATTAAATTTAAATGTAATAACAAAAATTAAAGCTCATAAAAAAAACTTATCAAGACTTATACAGAGAGGAAAAAAAAAAAAAAAAAAAAAAAAAAAAAAACAGTGAAAAGATTTATTTGGGAATTAGCAGAGAGGATGTATTTGGGTATATATCCAACAAGGATTTTATGTTTTTAATTTTCAAAATATAAAAAACAAAAGTAATCTAAATATTCATACTAAAGCATAAAAATTGAAACAAACAATTATTTTGGTGTGTGTGTATGACAGAATAGTTCAACATTGGTTTAAGCTGAGTACACAAAATGCGGACCATATGACCTTTAAGCACACCGTTTTGATCTTGATTAAGAAAGGACATGTTTTTTATTTACACTGTCAATATCCGGTTGTTTGTTAGGGGTTAGTTTTATCATTTTAAAAAAAAATCTAAAAATCATCTGTTAAAACAACCAGATATTGACAATGTAAATGAAAAACATGTCCTTTCTTAATCGAGATCAAAAAGGGGTGCCTAAAGGTCATATGGTCCCAAAAAGCATCATTATTCAATTAAAAAATCCCCATATATTGTCAAGATGATTTTATAATATAAAAATTATATAGTTAATAAATATCTCTTCTATTGAATAAATTTATATTTTTACTGTTTGGTAATTGACCATAAAAATTACAAAATAGACATTGTTTGGAAAAATTAAATAAATGTTAAAGATCTTTTCTACTTATCTATTATTTGTCTGAATTTTTGAGATGAGGCTTGATAATTTGTATTATTTGGACTTATTCTCATCTTTATTGTTACTTACACACATACACAATGTTTTGACCAATGTACTCTCCAGCTTTCTTCGGGTGTTTCTTGCAATTCATTAGGGTAGAGTGTTCTCATTCCATTACAAACTCTGATAAACAAAATCTAAACACTTATAACAGAATGAGAACAATCTACCCCATTAGATTACAAAAACACCTGAAGAAGGTTAGGGGATACATCAACCAAAATGTACAATAAAGATGGGGAAAACAGTTTGGAAAAATCAAAATAATACAAATTTATCTATCAATCTGGCTGCGTCAGTTCCAAGTTGATTTCCCCTTATCAAATGTATGAACAAGTACTTCAACTAGTATTAGTATGCAGTAATTATAAATTAAAGAATAAAGTTATGAATTTCATAAAATATTTCTATGAAGAAAATGGATGGAATGACACATCTTATTAAGCAACTAAAACTCTAAAAGAAAATTCTGGTAAAAAAATCTTTGTACAATCAAGTTGATAACATAAAAAAGCAAATAATTAAAAGTGGTTTATATCTTTTCTTTGTTTGTTCTTTCTAGCCCACATTAAAGTTACTTTATCCACACACCTTTCATTAGCTGGTTGGTGATAAGGGGAGTGATCTGACCTGTGAGAAATATCACTTTCACTAATAGCAGGATAGGCCATAGCATTAATCATTGAACCAGCAGAACTCTGGAAAAAATAAAAATAAAAAAAAAAGTCAGCAATCAGGAAATGGATACAGTTTTGTATACATTTTGTTAAAAAAATTTTTTGAGGGGAGAAAAATATTCTACATTGAGAAAATTTTTCTGTTATGCAATTCAAATTATTGTTGATTATCCATCTGATGAGACTTGATTTGGGGAGCTTTGTTAAATCAACTTAGATTTATAAAGGCCCTAATTTTGGTCGAAATAAATTTATTATGGAATAACGGTGTGGAGTTTTTCCTTCCCTTCAAAGATATATATATATATATGTTGTAGGATGATAACGGTCAAAGGGTTTAGGAACAAGCGTATTTATATATATATATATATATATATATATATATATATATATATATATATATATATCAATACGCTTGTTCTTAAACCCTTTGACCGTTATCATCCTACAACATATATATATATATCTTTGAAGGGAAGGAAAACTTAACACCGTTATTCCATAATAAATGTAGGATGATAACGGTCAAAGGGTTTAGGAACAAGTGTATATATAAATATATATATATATAATACACTTGTTCCTAAACCCTTTGACCGTTATCATCTTACAACACCCACTGGTTAAAAATGAAACACCCAAATTGTTCAAGATGCAATGCAAAAATGTAAACCCAGATTATCTGGTGTTGATAAATACAGATTTATTTTTCCGATTTTATTTCATTAAAAATGAAACATTTCAAATTGTCTTGCATCGCTTAAATGCCTAACATAAAATTAAAAAGAATTGAAAAAAAAAAAAAAAAAAAAAAAGAAAAAAAAAGTTACATGTTTGTTTTATTTGTAATATTGAAATTGTGAATTCAGAAGATATTTTAGTAATTTTGATCATATATTCTCAGATTGTACTCTGTTGAAGATCAGGAAGGTCTCTGAGAGATCACTGTTGTGTCTGATTTGGCCACACTGCAGCTGTATGATCAATGTTCAGGAACTTTGTGGGACAGCTGAATCATTCCATTATCTGGCACATTTCCTTTCTACTTAATGTGTTGAATACTTTTAATAGATCAACAAACATTACATCTATCTTTGAATACAGGTGAAGATCACCAACATTGAGACCATTCTCCAGGATGAAGAATCATCGCCTGTTCAAGATCACGCTGTACAGCAAACTCTCTACTAGTAAAAAGTTGTTGGGGTGGCCTAAAGTCGTTATCAGCCAGACAGCGAGAAGATTCTATCCCCTTTTCATTAGCGCTAGTCCAAAGAAATTGTTTGGTATCTGAGATGGAGCGCCACTCCTACCATCAGCTCCTCACTTTACCACACATATCCATGTGCTACTCATATGCTGAGTTGGCGAGGGCTGGAATCGAACCAGGAACCTCGTGGTTCCCAGCCGGACACTATACCAACTGAGCTTCCTTAGTAAATTATCATAGCTTTAAGTAAATATTCCTAATACTAATAATTTACAGTTATATGGTATCAAGTTATATTATTTAATACTAATCCTTTTATAACAGATTTATTTGACCCATAGATGGAAGTCAAACAGGTACTACCACTCCAGGTCAGAGGGAATGTGAAAGTAATGGCAATGAAGGGGTACACCATATTCTCTACTACTCATGTCAAAATGACGATTCAGCATTAAATGACCCAAAAAGGTTGATGTGCCATAAAACAAAATAACTGATCATGCCTTTTCCAAGAACATTATTGCAAAGTGA
>CM042153.1:73840895-74000895 GCA_023376005.1 Doryteuthis pealeii
AGGGGACTTCTCTGATCACAAGTCTAGCCTAAGTAAAGACCAAAGTAGAGTGTTGAAAGTCATGGACTGCTCAGCCACTAGGATTCCATCCTTAAGCATCACAGGACCTCTCTGATCACAAGTCTAGCCTAAGTGAAGACCAAAGTAGAGTGTTGAAAGTCATGGACTGCTCAGCCACTAGGATTCCATCCTTAAGCATCACAAGTTGCCACCTATGGCCAACAGGTGGCCCCATTAGTGTGGTGGATTTTTTATTCCTCTGCAGAGGTGCAGTCGATTATTCTAAAGCCCCAGACGACAGGGTAATAGCAGAAAGTAATCAAACATTTAAAAATGTTATTAGATTGCTGCAACACCAGGAAGCAAAGAAGTTCCAATAGAAAGCAACAGAACACACGACACACCATCAACATCTTCAGGACTGGCCTTCACATGCGACATCAATGGTCGAAACTGTTTCTCAAACATTGGCCTTTGCAATCACAGAAGGCGCTGCACAAGAACATAACTCTTCACTTGATCCCCCCCATGACTAACATTCTGCTTACCTGGCCCAGGCCAGGGGTCCAGCCACTTCAGCCCTGGACTGTTAAGTAATTAATGGCATAAATCCCAAGGAGCTATCCTCCCAGGTAACACCTGTCACCTTGATTTAATGGGGCGCTGCACATATCTGAAGTCAGGCTGGCACAACACCACGAAGCAAAGAGTTCCAAAAGCAAGCAACAGCAACAGAGCACTGACCCACCATCAACATCTTCAGGATCAACCTTCAGGATGCAACATGTGAATGAAACTGTTTCTCAAACATTGGCCTTCACAATCACAGAGTGCACTGCACAAGAACATAACTACGGGGCACAAGAAATCTATGGTCTTCCAAGACTGCAATGCCGATGATGAGGATATACCTTTCTTCCCCACTATAGACCGGAATTCAACACGGGGTCCTTTTTATTTTATTTTTTTAGCAGAGAACCTCCTGCACATGTGTGGGTGGTGCCAAAAATAGCTTTACTCTATTGGCATTCCCTTTTCATCATCAGGACATGCAGACAGCATGGATAGACCTGGCAAGTCTTCCATACAGCATCCAGAATTTGCAAGGAGCTGATTGATGTAGGTTTTTATTGGTCGGCCTATGTTGGTGTGTCCATGTGTAGGTGTCCACAGGATAATGTTACTTATGAACTCCTTACTTTTCCAGCAGTGTCCAATAACTCTTGTTCATCTTACCCGGATAGTTTGAGTGATAGGAGGTAGGTGGCCGTACATGCAACATGTGAATGAAACTGTTTCTCAAACATTGGCCTTCACAATCACAGAGGGCGCTGGACTTGAACATAACTCTAGGGCACAAGAAATCTGTGGTCTTCCGAGTCTGTGATGCCGACGAGATTGCCATCAGTAATTTTTTGCCACTTCAGATTATATATATATATATATATAATTCCCTGTAACCATCTGATTATAAATAGTTCATTTAAAACCCTAAAATCCGGTTTTACAGTAAGGAGAATAACCATGCACTGCAATTTTAAGCTATTTTGTGTATAAAAGATACACAAGAAAAAAATCCAAACAGATATTAACGAATAGTATGAAGTGAGAGAAAGAGAGAGTGAGAGAATTCATTGATTAGAAGAAAAGACCAGAATATAACATGCAATTGAAAATGTCAAAGAGGTATTGGCATTAATAAAAAAAGCCAAGACAGAAGACATCATGCTTTCTTAATAAGATGAGAATAATAAAGATATGACCAATTCTGTTAGTGAGATTAATGCATACCAGAAAAAAAGATTTTCAATTGAGAATTTATAAGAAATAGAAACAATATGAGAAATAACAGTGTTAGATATTTTGGTGTATGTAAACGAAAATAAATTTTTATATACATAATCATCACTTGACTTCAATTCTATAAAAATAGACTATAAAAAAAACCCTAAAAAACTAATCACTAATGAAAATAATTCAATTTGAGTTTTAGTATGGTACTTTGTCTATTTTTTAAAATGAATAATAATGTTTAATTAACACTTTGAACTCATAAACCTAATATTTTAGACTGCAATATTTTAGTATCTTTATATTTTATTTTTTAAATGATTTAATAAAAATAAAAAAATTTAAAAAATAACACCCTCTGAGCAGTGAAAAAAATTTTTTTTTTTAAAAAGACATTGCTTGAGGGAGGTGTGAAAAATTAAATAAATAAAATAAAACATTTCATATTTAAAAAAAAAAATTACTTAAAAAGCATCATATTCCCTCCACCGAGATATTTGTTTTGTTTTACGACACTAAGGACCTCCAAATGTTTCTAAAAGTTTCTGATTTAATCATTCAGACTTATCTTTATAGAAAAATGTAAAAATTGTACAAGTAAAATATATTTTGGTGGGATTTCATAAAATAAAATGGGGGAGGGAGGCTAGTAAAAAAAAATATTTCCCCTCATATATTTTTGGAAAAAAACATTTTAAACATAAATTCACTAAAGGTGAATTGGTATCAACAATTTTTGTGAAAATTTGACTCTTAATTGATTTTTTATAGAATTTTAAAAAATGGCTGTGACATAAGCAGTGACATAGTTTCGGTTACAGACAAAATTATTAATAGATAATTCTACATTAAAAATACAACTTTTTTTTTTAAATGCTAGCAAAATGTTTCATGAACCCAACCCATAAGCCTAATATATCAGACTGCACTATTTTACAATTGTTAGGGTGGAGTTATCTTCCCTAACGAACGTTGTGACTCTTCAGTGAAAAAAGTGTAGTATAAGACAATAATATGGCTGCTTAAATGAATACACTACTTGTTGATACTAAATTGTTTATCCAATCCCATCCTGCTATATTCTTGGTCAGTGAGAAAATAAAAACGAATATTGTTGTATTTTAAAAACATATTTAAATGTTTTATATTTTGTTATGCCTAACATCTTTAGATATAATATATGGATAGTCCATTTTTAGATGGACTATTTGTCTGAATTTTTTAATACAGGTGATAACATAAAATAGCTTAGCACTTGTACCTGGTCATGGTTAGCTGAATGAAAACAGTCTACTACATTGGATGAAATAAAGGGTTCGGTTCATAATTCCGTGAGAGTTCCCAGTCATGATACGAAGGCCCTAGAGTTTAACAAGAAACATCTAAAGAAGGGCAGAAGGCACATTGGCCAAAATGTTATGTATATAACAATAAAGATGAGGACAACAGTCTGAAAAAATCTAAATAATACTCTAGATACACTATATTAGATTTTACTATCTTTAGATTGATCAAACTTGAGGAGATCCTGCTACCTATAGATTGTCACTTAGAACTGTATTAACTCAACCGTTATATCTATTTTGCCATGTGTCCAACTGGAAACACCTGAAGAAGGCTGGAGGGCACATCAGCTGAAACGTCGTACTCATTGGACTATTCTACTCATCTTTATTGTTATATACAATGAAGATGAATAGAATAGTCTGAATAATCCAAATAATACTTTTGAAGTATGTATGAAATATCAATTCAAAAAAATATATTCATCCATTTTGAAAGAAGTAATTTACTCTATTGTTATGGTTAGTTGAACAAGAAACTTTTTATGGAAATCGGAACTCCATGTAAAAAACAAAAAACAGAACAAAAAAACTTAGGAACAAGAAGTCCAAAAACATATCAAGTAATTCATAAACCAAATCAATCTTCTGACATGAATACTATCATATATAACATATATATATATATATATTATTATATATCATATATCATATATGAATAACTATCAGTTATCTTGGACTGGGAAATATTTTGAAAATTTTATACGAAAGGAAAGTTAGTTTGTGCTTTAAATCCAGTCTGGTTGGATATTCGAAAAGTGAAGGGTTAGTTGGTTGGATTTTATGGCATATCAACCCCTATTGGGTCATTTTATGCCAAAGACGTTTTGTTTAATTCTCAATTATTTAGCACTCATCTTGTTCTATTTAACCCATGGATGGGACCCTAACAGGTACTACTGCTCCAGGATTAGAGTGGACCTGAGAGTAATGGCGATGAAGGGGTACTCCATATTTCCCAAAGCTCCAGAATTGGAACTTCACCATTAGACAGAGTTTAACGTCATACCCAGGACATTAAGACCCTCAGTCACCACCTTCGAGCACATATATAATAAAAAGCGATTGGTGTTGCCATAAGGGCAATAGGGTTGGGACAATCATTCCAAAAGTGAAGATAGATCTGATGAATTTGATGACTGAAAGAATAAAAGCTTCAAATTTTAATTTTCATAATATTCTTCACTGATGAATAAAATTAGATTGATGAATAAAAAAGATACTTGTTTGAAAATTGAAGTGTGTATTTACATTCATCATATATATATATATATATATATATATATATATATATATATATATATATATATATATATATATATGAGAAGTAAATACACAAGCGATGTGTTTATGATATGGCTTTTTTTAGCCGACAATTTTTGGGAGAATATGTGCTTAATTGAAGTCGTACCTAATTTTGAAAGTTAATTAATTAATAATTAATCAATTAGGCGGCATATATATATATATATATATATATATATATATATATATATATATATAAAAAAAATCTCACACTTCTGAAAATGTTTTATTATATTTTCTTTTTTGTCTAATTAGTTTACAGAAATTTTATTTGAATAAATATTTAAAAAAAAAAAAAAATTTTTTCCTTAAAAAAAATGAAAATCTGTATTGTATGATTTCTTCATCTAAATGAATTATTATTATTTTTTTTTTTTTGATGGAATTTTGTGGGAATTATGGTTTAGGTTTAATCATATCTACAAAGATTTAATCTTACCTTGAGGAGGGCCAATTGTAAGTGTGACCGAATATCCTGAATCTTTTATCAAATTAACAATTTCTTCATGGTGCATATGTGAAATGTCAACATTATTTACAGCCAGTATTCTATCTCCGACATGTAATCGGTTACATCTTTCAGCAGGGCTATTCTCCAAAATACGACCTGAAAATAAAACATGACAAACATTTTTTATAACAGATTTTTTTTGGGGGGGAATTTCTTCAGAATCCAGCAAAACTGGTACAAATATTTATTGTTTAACTCCTAACATCCTGTTGAGAATTTTTTTAAGTCCAGAGTCCCATTCCTATAAGGATCTATCAAAAATGCTAAAAATGGCCTTTTCATTTAAAGTTACCTGTTATTTCCCTTAAGATAAAGACTTCTAAATATGTTGAATATTATATTTCAACAAAGGCTATCGTTTAGGTCGGATTGGGAAAATGAATGTGACTTCCCGCCGGGAGGAATGAGGCAGTAAAGGATGTTAAGAGTTAAATTACAATTATAAAAGATGATTTTACTGTAGAGAAATCCTAATTTTGAGAAGTGTATATAGTAAACAAGTAAAGTTGGTGGAGTGGCCTATTGTCAGTATTAGCCAGTCAGTGAGGGAGTCTATCTCCTTTTTACTAGTGCTAGACCATGGAGATTGTTTTGCTGAAAGGGAGTGCCATACCTATCATCAACTCCCCGCTTTACCATACAGATCAGATTATCCAAGCTGTGTCACTCATGCCCTGAGTTGGCGGGGACTGGTATTGAACCCAGAACCCTGTGATTCCTAGGTGGGTGCTCTACCGACTGAGCTAATCTAGCCCCTTGTGTATATTACAATTACAAAATTGAAATCACATTATATTATATATTAATGTAAATATATATCTATTATATTATTATATATTGTTATATATCATATATTGACATTTCAGTCTCGGAAGACTATAATATAGTTTTTGTGCCCCTGAAGTTACAGCGCCTCTTGTGACTGTGAAGTCCAATGTTTGAAAAACATTCTTAACCACAGATGTTGCATGTGGAGGCTGTCCCTGAAGATGTTGATGTGCCAGTGGTTTCTTCTGGACCTCCTAGCTTCATAGTGTTATGACAGGGTGACTTCAGACATGAACAGTCCTCTACAGAGAGCCTGCCACCACTGAGGGTGGTCCTGAGCCAAAATTTCCCAGCTGGAAGGGGAAAAGGAGGATGAAAATGCATATATGTAAGAAAAATATTTTAATGAATTTTTTCATGAAGAAATATATATATTAAATATATATATATAATTTGGCATTATATATTATATATATATATATATATATATATATATATATATATATATATATTTAATATATATATTTCTTCATGATACATTAAAATATTTTTCTTCCATATATGCATTTTTCTCCTCCTTCCCCCACTCCTGTTCATTTGCATTTGAAATATTAATTGTATACAATATTTCCTCTTTCTTTAAATCAGTTTTCTGCTAAAGATGACACCCAGACATTTTTTTCTCCTCTCCTTTTCCTCTTTTTCTTTCACTCTATCTTTGTTATTTTCTCTCCTCCTCCTTTTCTTTCACTATCTTTTTATTTTCTTCTCTCCTTTTCCTCTTTTCTTTCACTTCTTGTTATTTTCTCTCCTCCTCCTTTTCCTCTTTTCTTTCACTCTATCTTTGTTATTTCTCTCCTCCTCACTATCTTTGTTATTTTCTCTCCTCCTTTTCCTCTTTTCTTTCACTCTATCTTTGTTATTTTCTCTCCTCCCACTTTATTTCTATCTTTTCCTCATTGTCTGTTTTCAAATTCGTAGTTTGTTCATTCTAATGAAATCTTTGATGAAATAAAAAACAAAATATTAAATTTTACACATAAATTGATTGTTTTATGCTGGTTTATCCACCATTTCCATTTATCACATAAATACTTTTCACTTCCTCATCTCCCGTTATACTTTGAAAACATATTTTTCTCTGTTCAGTCAACAATTCTTTTCACCCTAATGCCGTGATGAAGGTTCAATAAAAACCAAAATGTTATGTCAACTTCTCCATCAAGAATAAATTCATCTTTTTGGAATACTTTGTTTTTCTAGCTTCTACATATATACTAATATAATGAACAACTTTTAAAGTTTGAGTTTTGTTTAACGGCATGTTGACCTCTATGGGTCATTTAACTCTTAACGTCCTATATCACCTCATTCCACCCGGTCAGAAGTCACATTTGTTTTCCTAATCCGCCCAAATGACAGCCTTTGTTTAAATGTAATATTAAACATATTTAGAAGTCTTTGTTTTAAGGGAAATAACAGGTTAGCTCAGTCGGTAGAGTGTTCGGCTAGAAACCACAAGGTTCCTAGTTCGATACTGGTCCTCACCAACTCAGCGTATGAGTAGCACAGGGATCTGTGCGGTAAAGTAAGGAGCTGATGGTAGGTGTGGCACTCCACCTCAGACGCTAAAATAATCTCCTTGGTCTAGCGCAAGTGAAAAGGGATAGACTCCCTCGCTGATTGGCTGATACCGACTTTAGGCCGCCCCGACGACTTTACTATATATATATCCTTTTGGGAATGTGGCTCTGGACTTTGAAAATTCTCAACAGGCTGTTAAGAGTTAATGGCAAAAAGGGTTAAATAGAATTTGTCTTCCATATGGGTCTCAAGTTGTATGGTATGGGTTTTTATGGTAATATTTAGTTATGTTTGGTCAGTTTTTAGTGAAAGGTTCGGTTTGGTCAGATCTTGACGAAAAGGTCATTTTTTTTTTATTTTAGAAAATTCAAAATGGAACAACTTTTTAAGACTAATTTTTCATCTCAAAAAACAAGATATATTTTTGAAACTTTACCATTGTTCATTATAAAATATATATGATAAATTTTGTGGCTAAAAATTAAAGGTCATTCATTACATATCATTCATTACTCCAATATAATATACTTTAAACTCACCTATAGTTGATCCAGCCTTTGTTACTGAAGAGATTATCACAAAGCCAAATCCTTCATGTTCCCTTCGAGTAACAGTGACATCATATGGGTAGCTTTCAGATACACCTCCGGCTTTATAGAATACTTGTTCTGAAAAAGAAATAAAAATGGTCACAATTTAAAAAAAAAAAAAAACAGGTAATATTTGACTGAATTTTTGAGATTAGGTTTGATAATTTGCATTATTTGGATTTTTCAAACTGCTGTCCTCATCTTTATTGTTATATACACAATGTTTTGGCCCATGTGCCCTTCGGCCTTCTTCAAGTGGACACATGGTGCAACAGATATAAGGATTGAGTTAATACAGTTCCAAGTGACAATCATCTGTAGGTTGTGGGTTCAATCTTGGCCAAGGGTATAATAACAAGTTCCCAAGTTCGAAGAGAAGGTTCCAGCTGAAGAAGGCTGGAGGGCACATCAGCCAAAACGTTGTGTAACAAAAACAATAAAGTTGAGGACAACAGTCCGAAAAATTAAATAATACAAAAAAAAAAAAGATTGGAATAGCATACTATTTTCTGAATGTTTGAGATGAGGCTTGATGATTAGTATTATCTGCGTTATTCGGACTATTGTCCTCATCTTTATTGTTATCTGTACAGATAACAATGAAGATGAGGACAATAGTCCGAATAACGCAGATAATAGTAAGCAGTGATATAATTATTAATTTTCAGTCAAGAAAAAAGTGAACTATAGTAAAAGGTTTATTTACTACAACTGAAAAAGTGGTCATTCAGGTGTTGTGTGTTTGGTTACACCTGTGATGCCCTAATAAAACATTTTTTTAAATTTTAATCATATTTGCTAAATTTACTTTACACAAAGAAAAAAATTAAAAATATTTCAACTTAAAATAAACATTGCAAATGACCTTACCTTCAGAAATAGGTGTTCCACTCATAAAAATAATCATGGAGAAATATTTTGTGTCACAATAAAATGTCAATTATTTATAAGAATAACTGAATTAGGGTTTTACTTTTATCATTAACAATGATAAATTTATACATACCATCTTCACAAAAGTAGAAGATGAAGGATTTATCAGATAAGTAAAAAAAAAAAAAAAAAAAATGTATAATTTCATATAAACAATGAAATTATGTTATAAAATCTTTTCATCTTGTATATTACATAAATGGTTTATCTTTTACACAATTTTAAAATTTTTTCACAAAATATTAAGTACAAGATTCACAGATCTCAACTCTTACTTTAGCATGCAAACATTAAAAAATACCTATATTGAAAAAAAATGTAACAGAAGTCGGAGTTTATCAAGCTAGACTTTTGCATTACACAATACTGATCTTTATATTTTATACATCAACTACAAATTTATCTTAGCAAACATGTGTCATATTACACACCGTTACATATTACACATATTTCACAGGCCATTGAAATTCAGGTGTAATCATGACCTTATTTTAAGGTAGACAGCAGAAATAGTTTTTTGAGATTTATACTTTTAAAAAAATTCCAATAAACCAAAAAAAGAAAAAAAAAAAAAAGGGATAGAAAGAAAATAAAATAAAAAGTGAACTTTTTTTTTTTTTTTTGAAAGATGGATGCTACAATGAAACTAAATGAACTAAAAAGAAAAGCAAGGGGATAGAAATTTGAAAAAGAAAAAGAAAAGAAAAAGAAACCTAAGAAAAAGAGGAACTGCTGTCAGTTGTGGCTGATCACAAAAGAAAACTATGTAACTGAAACATGGGGACTTAAGAAAATAGAGACCTATCACTGAAATTGAAGAAAACAATCTGACAATAAATAGTATAAAAAATAAATAAATAAATAAACTGTAGGTATTTTGCCTACAAAGGGGGCAGGGAAAGGGGGCAGGGAAAGAGGCTGACTATTACAAAAGCAGTTGGCCTTTGAGAGTTTATTATTCAATGAAGACAAAATACAGCCTGAAGGAAATTTAGATTAGAATTATTTTAAGAAAAGAAAAAGAGCAGGAATTTGTTGTTTTTTTCTTTCTTTTTGTGGGAGGAGATTGAAAACTGTACAATTATATAATTAGTCTCTTAAAAAACCCAAAAAAACTACTTGAATAATGCACAAATTTAAAAATAAATTTTAAACACCTATGTTTTACTTAAATAATCAGAACTTATAATTTATATATGTATTATTCTACTTTGAATATCATTAAAAAAAACTTTTAAGCTATTAAGAAAACAAAAACAAAACATCAGTTAAATCTTATTATAATGGAGATTGTGGGTTTTTATGTCTGTAACCGAAACTATATTATCTATTCAAGTCACAATTCCCTTTGTTATTTACGTCACATTCTCCATGATTTTATTTTTTATTTAAACCTCAATTATTAATAAAATTGTTTTGCATCATTAAGGCTGTTGACCATATCTACGTACTAATAACACGCAATTGTATATATATACAACAAAATAGCGGTTTACAGTGTGAATGGGAAGAATAATTTGCATATTGAACTTTAAAATTTGATTTTAATAAATATATGCTAAGTATTATTGATTTCTAATTATCTATTAAATATGAGCAAAAATCTCGGGGATAAATCTTAAAAAAATAATTAACAAGAAAAAATAACTGTAATATTACTTTGTCTGAAAGACGGGAGTAAGTGCAATGATGTTAGTTTCAAAGTTGTTCTATTTTTCAATCATACCCCTCTGTTCCAAATATTTTATCTGAATTCTTATTCAGTTACATTAGGCACCCGGAGGGTGCATATATTTGCTAGTGGCATTAATAGCACAAAACAATTTGGAAAATCCTATGAGATATATTTAATAGCTTTATACAATTCTATTTTCTATTTATTATATCATATAATCAAAATGCTACCTTTGTCTTACAATAGTTATCACACTGGGTGTAGGATATTTATATGTAGAGGTAGCAGCTTTCTATGATATTATTAAAAAAATTATGATATATTTTTAATATTCAATTTCAAGAATAATGTTGCCAAAATTTATAAGATTTATTTACCTAAGAAAATTAAGAAGCCAAAATATTTTGGGAATTTATTCGAACTTAACTTGATTTCTTAAATATCATCTCTATAAATTCAAATGCTATTTTATGAACAATGAACTTCTCCCCTACTCCAACACAATTCAATATACCTTTCATGATTGATTAAGGGTCTCTCATCAATAGACTAAACAAGTCTTTATATATACTAGCAAATATATGCACCCTCCGGGTGCAAGTATTTTAGTTAAATTTTATAATAAAATATCATATTAAATTAGAAAGGCTAATGAAACTGAATAAGAATGAAGATAAAAATATTTTGAACAGAGGGGGAATGATTGAAAAATAGAACAGTTTTGAAACTAACTCTTCCATCATTTTCCGTTACTCCCCTCTTTCATTGGTAAATTTTCCTAATTAAACTGTTTAGTTAAAATAGGAAGTAAAGAATAATATTATAGTTATTTCTTCTTGTTAAGGGATTTCTTTTAAGATTTATTGAAGAGATTTTTGCTCATATTCAATAAGATAAAACCAAACAATTAGAAATCAATAATACTAAGCATATATTTATTAAAATCAAATTTTTAAGATCAATATGCAAATTAGCCTTCCCATTCATACTGTAAACCTCTATTTTGTTGTATATATAAATACAATTGCATGTCACAAGTATGTAGATATGGTCAACAGTGTAAGTAATGTAAAACAATTTTATTAATAATTGAGGTTTAAATAAAAATAAAATCATGGAGAATATGATGTAAATAACTAAAGGAATTGGGACTTGTATAGTGATATAGTTTCGGTTACAGACAGACAAACCCACGATCTCCATTATAATAATATATATATATATATATATATATATATATATATATGAGGAAAAAATGAGTAAAGAAAAGAAATGTAGATGGATAAAAATGAATTTTATCGATATAACTTTTAATCGATATCATTTACACATGTGTTTCGGTCCATTTATCAAAATATATACAGATTACGCTATTATTATTATTAAAATAATCAGATGAAGTTGAAATGATGATAATAATAATAATAGGAAAAATGTAAAAATATTCCGTACACAGAAATTTTTTACGACCTTCATCAGAGTGAATTTTTTTATTTTTTGAGTGATATCGATAAAATACATTTTTATCCATCTACATTTATTTTCTTTACTCATTTTTTCCTCATATTGTCAGATTCAATTCCCTTTATATATATATATATATATATAAAGATAGATAGATAGATATAGATAAGATGAACAAAAAATGATAAGACAAACATTAATATTTCTTTTATGTTGTTTACTTTTCTCAACTAGTTTTGACCTTAGGTCATCGCCAGGAAAAATTTCTTGTTGAAATTGTTTTTAGAGAGTTTAAAAAATTAAAAGAAATTTTTAAGTGTTTGACAGGCCACTATAATCCGGGTGGAGAAGTGTATTAGAAGTGGCGAGTCAATCTTTTCCGTGAAAATTTATATATATATATATATATATATATACTATAGTGTGAGATGGTCACTGTTTCAGCTTCTGCTGGAATGGTGTACCAAAGGCAGTATTATTGGTAGAGTGCTCAATATAAAATAGAGCTGTTATATAATATAATAAGATAAATATATAAAGGTTTTACATATCTATTTATTAGGTGACAAAGGAACATTCACAACCATATTGGTTTCATGCGATGCAATCATCAGGTGAAGATGTTTCAAATGTCTTCACCTGATGATTGCATCGCATGAAACCAATATGGTTGTGAATGTTCCTTTGTCACCTAATAAATAGATATGTAAAACCTTTATATATTTCTTATTATATATATATATATATATATATATATATATATATATATATATTATGGCATTATATTTGCATATACAGTGTTATGTTGACTTATGAATGCCCTAACTTATGAGTTTTCTGAGTTCTGAGCTGTGACTCAGTCGATTGTTTGCTTTGTGTCTAGAACTAAAATCTGAGGTATGAGCGAGCTTCAGATATGCTTATGTTAATAAGTTAACTAAAAACATTCAAGTTTCCAAATTTATTATACCAGAGAAAAATATTATTTATAAAAAAATAAACATTAAAACATATTACAGAATTTCATTACATTCTGTCTTATTATGTTTGGTAATTTATGAGGAAGTGCGTCCCGTCTCCTGCCTGAAGAATTGCTACCCGGTGACTATTAAAATAACGACCCAGCTCAGACTATTCAAAACTATCCATCTTCATATCTATCTATCTCAATTTGTTCATATTTATCTATATTACTTTAAATACTAAGATTTTTTTTTTTTATTCATGTTTGTTTAATGTCTTGTTTTTAGTTTAAATAAACAAGAATTACGACAAAAAAAGAAGCGACCCCCCTCCCCCCAAATACATTTACTTGTCGAAAATATCTATCTATCTCGATTTGTTCGTATCTATCTATATTATTTTGTTTGTTTATCTATCTATCTATCTCAGTCTATTCAAAACTATATATCTAAACAAGAATTACGACAAATTATGATAAATAAACAAGAATTACGAGCTGGGGTTGTTATTTTGATAGTCACCGTGTAGCGTTTTTTGTGGCAGGAGACCGGGCCGCACTTCCTCATAAATTACCTTATGTTTTTATATAATACATTGCTATTTATCTTATTTTAAAAAAGATAACTGAAAAAAAAAATTTTAGTAGTTCAGTTAGAGACAAACAGACACCAAATCTCCATTATAATAAGATTTCTGACTCTTCAACCATTTGCCTAATTTCTCCCTTGAGTGAAAGATAAATTTAATGTGTAGCCTACCAATAGACAGACTTGACAGTATAGTATTTCAAGTATGTCCTCCCTATAACAGACTGATAGTAAGCAATGAAACAGCAGTAGCATAAACACAAGACTTACTGGCACTAACAGTAGGAAACAGGGTAAATACACACACAGCTTATAAATTGGATAGAGTAAAGTGATGCTATCTATTGCTACAAAACAGAATCGAAAAAGAAAATGTATTAATATTTCTTTTAAATTTTAAAACTTTAGAAAAGATTTAAAAAATGAAAACTTTTGAATTAGGTCATAACACCATCTATGTATTAATACACGTGTTCCGTAATTGTTTAACCGTTATCATCTTGCAACACCCTCTGGTTAAAATTGAGATCGTCTAAACTAGCAACTAATTTGCTGATTACCTTCTTTTTTTTCTTTTTAACTATTAATCGAACTTTTGAATTAAATGAAAAAAATGGACAAATATCTGGACCTTGCCAGAGAACTGAAAAAGCTATGGAATATAAAAGTCAAAGTGATACCAATTGTAGTTGGTGCACTTGGAACGGTCCCAAAAGGATTGGAAAGGGGTTTGGAAAGTTTGGAAATCAGAGGAAGGATTGAAACCATTCAAAATACTGCACTGCTGCAATCTGCCAGAATACTCAGAAGAGTCCTGGAGACCTGAGGAGACTTGCTGTCACTCAGACTCCAGTGAAAGACCATCAGCTAACGCTGATGTGAAAACTCAAAAGGAGTAAACAATAATCTATATATTAATACTCTTGGTCCTTATATAATCTATATGCGGTGACAGAGATGAGACTGTAAACCATGTACTAAGTGAATGTAGCAAACTAGCACAATGGGAGTACAGAACTAGGCACAACTGGAATGGAAAGGTGATCCACTGGGAATTATGCAAAAAATTAAATTTTGACCATACAACAAAATGGTATATGCATAAACCAGAATCTGTTCTTGGGACTTGAGATAAAAATGGATCACCTTATCCCAGCAAGAAGACCAGACCTAGTGTTAATTAACAAAAATGAAAGAACTTGTCAACTGGTGGATTTTGCAGTTCCAGCTGATCACAAGGTGAAGCTGAAGGAAAATGAAAAAATGGACAA
This sequence comes from Doryteuthis pealeii, assembly GCA_023376005.1. Taxonomy (NCBI): domain Eukaryota; kingdom Metazoa; phylum Mollusca; class Cephalopoda; order Myopsida; family Loliginidae; genus Doryteuthis; species Doryteuthis pealeii. The sequence continues at coordinate 73,855,681 of CM042153.1, forward strand.
ATACCTGGACCTTGCCAGAGAACTGAAAAAGTCATCAAAATACCATCAGCTAACACCCTCTGGTTAAAAATGAGACTGTGTAAATCATCCAAGATGAAATGAAAAAAAAATGTAAATCCTGATTATCTGGTGTTGCTTATCCACCGAAGTCTTATTTCTTATGAGTGTCGTCACCTCAGCTAAATAATGGCCCATTTTGTTTTTATTATAAAAAAGGGAAGAAAAAGGACATGCTACACAGATATAATAAAAGAAAGAGGGTAGTGGAAAGATAGAGAAAGGGGGAGAGCACGAGAAAGCAACAGCACTAATTTGTTTCAATTGAACATAATGAAAAGATGAAAAGGAAAGAAAGAAAAAAAAAAGAGAGAGAGAGAGAGTTAAATCAAGATTATCATACAATTTACATATTGTACTATTTAGCAATAGCTCTTAAGTAAACATATCAAACGTAATAATTGAATTATCATACTATGATATATCTACAGGTCCTGCTAGTAATACTTAATATATATAATAAAAGTAAAATACTAATTTTAGATGTGAATTTTCAAGGTAAAATTAAATAGTGAAGTTTATCTAGATATCTATTCTAGCATTAAACAACTTTTAACTAAGATTTGTAAATATAAGAAATTACATTTTACATCATTTAATCCCAAAATTTCCATATATTTGAATATATTTAAATGACATGAGGAATTGTGACGTAATTTCGGTTACAGACATAATCTCCATCATAAGAAGTGAGTATTAATAAGTACATAAAACTCATTTGTAATGTTAATATCATCTGAGGTTGATATTTGGATATGTTTAAATGACTAAGGGAATTGTGACATCACTGGTGACGTAGTTTCAGTTACAGATACAATCTCCATCATAATAAGATTTGAATATTAATAAGTACATAAAACTCATTCATAATGTTAATATCATCTGAGGTTGATGTTAAAATATATTTCTTGCTGCTATAATAGCTGTTTTCTTATTTATTTATTTATTTTCTCATTTAAGCAAGGAATTGAGCAAAGTGAAATAACTTATTTGGCAGAAGCACGGGGGTGGGGTAGGGGTGGTGGCTGCAAGGGAGCCTCATAAGTAAAATAGAGAAATGTTAACCCAGTTTGTTCACCCAGGAATATACCTTTTTGCCATTAATGAGAACGAGAAAGAAGTATTTTAAAACACATGAGAATGATGGAAAGGCAACTTCCTGTTGTGTATTATTAAGCTAGGAATAATGGGGAGTGGGGGGGGGAGAAAAAGAGAGAAGAAAAGAAAATGAAAGTAGAGATAAAACAATAAAGTAGAAAACCACAAGGAAACCCACAAGATGGGCACAGACTTGATTAATGGTGTGTTTTTCATCATCATCATCAGCAGCAGCAGCAGGTAATTCTTCTGCCAGAACGGTTTGACGCCCTCAAAAACAGTTAAACAGTTCTCTGAGCTTCTTCATTGAAGAAAGACAATAAACCAGTTAAGAGAGGGAGAAAGGAAAGAAGGAGAAAAGAAAAAAGAATAAGAAGTAGAAGATAAAGAGAAAAAAGAGAGAGAAAAAAGAGAGAGAAAAAAAGAGAAAAAAGAGAACAGAAAAGAAAAAAGTAAAAGATGAAAAAGAAGAAAAAAAGGGAGAGAAGAAAGAGAAAAAAGAGAAAGAGAAAAAAAGAGAAAAAGAGAAAAGAAAAAAGAGAAAGAGAAAAAAGAGAAAGAGAAAAAAAGAAAAGTAGTAGTAGGAGGAGGTGGCATGTTGAATATAGTATAAGTAAACAGTTGAAGGAGAGGAGGAGAAAAAAAAAAAAGAAGAGGAGGAGGAGGAGGAGGAGGCATGCTTAACTCTTAACATCCTGTTGAGAATTTTCCAAGTCCAGAGCCCCAATTCCTATAAGGATTTATCAAAAAATGGCCTTTTCATTTAAAGTTACCTGTTATTTCCCTTAAATCAAAGACTTCAAAATATGTTTAATATTACATTTAAACAAAGGCTATCATTTGGGGTAGATTAGGAAAATGAATGTGACTTCCGACTGGGTGGAATGAGGTGGTATAGGATGTTAAGAGTTAAGATAGCAGGAATAAAGAGAGGAGGAGAGGAGGAGGAGAAAGAAAGAGAAGGGGGGGGGGCATGTTTAAGATATCAGAAACAAATAACATGTACAAAGTAAACTATGAAAAAAAAAAAAACAAAGGAGGAAGAATGAGAAAAAAGAATTGCAGTTGAAGATAAACCAATGGGCAAGTAGCAGAAACATGATCTTTCTCATCAGATATCAAGTGGATTCTACATGATAATGATGATGATGATGATGATGGTGGTGGTGGTAGTAGCAAAGTATTTCAGGCACAATAGAATTTGTAAATGAATTTACAAATGCTACAGAAATTCTTATAATTTTAGCAAACATTGTAATGGAAAATTATTAACAATGATTTGGTACAAAAAAAAAAAAAAAAAAAAAAAAAAAAAAAAATTGTATATCTTTAAAATATGCCAAGTAAAAAAGAAAGAAAAGAAAGGCAACCCTAATATCAATGTGTAAATTATTCTAAATAGTTTGTAGAAACCTTTCATACAAATCATCAACCCTCATCTTAAAAAAAAAATTCAGACAAATGAAAGATTTGACATAAGAATATTGACACGTATGTTCATGTTGAGTTTAAAACTGAATTCAAGATGGCCATGCAGTCAGCATAGAACTTATAAAATCTTATTATAATGGAGATTGTGTGTTTTTCTGTCTGTAACCGAAACTATATTACTACTCAAGTCACAATTCCCTTAATCATTTACGTCAAATTCTCCATGATTTCATTCTTTTAAACCTTCAGTTATTAATAAAAATTGTTTTACATTATTAATACTGTTGACCATATCTACGTACTAATAACATGCAATTGTATTTATATATACAACAAAATAGCGGTTTACAGTTTGAACGAGAAGGCTAATTTGTATATTGATATTTAAAATTTTATTTTAATAAATGTGCTTGGTATTATTGATTTCTAATTGTTTGGTTTTGTCTTAAGAAATATAAACAAAATCTCGTGGATAAATCTTAAAAGAAATTTATTTACAAGAAGAAATAACTGTAATATTATCCTTTACTTCCTATTTTAACTAAATAGTTAAATTAGGGAAATTTACCAATGAAACAGGGGAGTAATGGAAGATGATGGAATAGTTAGTTTCAAAGTTGTTCTATTTTGCAATCATACCCCCTCTGTTCCAAATATTTTTATCTGAATTCTTATTCAGTTTCATTAGCCTTTCTAATTTAATATGATATTTTATTATATCAAAACTTAAATACTTGCACCCGGAGGGTGCATATATTTGCTAGTAGATGTAATGTTAATTGTTTTTGTCTTCTTCAGGTGTTTCTACTGAGTTTAACAAGGAACACTTGAAGATGTTGAGATCATAACAATAAAGATGAGGACAACAGCCTGAAAAATTTAATACAAATTTCAAGCGTCATCTAAAAAATTTGACAAGAAACACCTGAAGAAGCCCCGAGGGCATATCGACCTAAACATTGTGTATATAACAGTAAAGATAAGATCAGTCTGAAAAATACAAATTATCAAGCCTCATTTCAAATATTCAGACAAATAACTTTCACGACCTATCAATTTTTGTAATTATCCTTTTATTTGTCTGTATTTTTTAAGATGAGGCTTGATGTGAATAATTTTGATATTTCAGATTGTTGTCCTCATCTCTACTGTGTATAAACATAATATTCAGGCCACTGTATCCCCGGGCCTTGTTCAGGTGTTTCTTATTTGCCTTAGAATAAAGTAATGGGTATATCGCAGAGTTCCGCCCGGCTCCTGCCTCAAAAACCGCTAGCCGGTGGCTGCTGAAAAAAAAAACACCAGCTACATTGAAGTCCATAGCTGAAGCGGTGTCACTTGAAAAAAAAACTAGGTTGGGGTTTAGGGTTAGTTTAATGGGAAAATAAATAAATAATTTGGGCTCTGTTTTTTCTGGGTCACAGAAAATAGAACCCACAAATTTTGTAATAAAACTTAATTTTAACTAGGGGGGTTTAGGGTTAGGGTTTAGGGCTAGGGTTGGGTTTTCAGGAAAAACGCTCTAAGTTGGTTGTTTTTTTTTTTTTCAAGTGACACCGCTTCGGCTACGGATTTCAATCATAGCTGGTATTTTTTTTCAGCAGCCACCGGTTAGCGGTTTTTGAGGCAGGAGGCCGAGACGGAACTCCACGAATATTACCAAAGTAATTCTCTGAAACCATACTTGAACTCAAGGTTATTGTCTAATGATGACTTTATTTTAAGGTAAATAAGACACACCTGAGGAAGGCCAGAGGATAAAGCGGCCTGAATGTTGTGTTTATACATACCACAATAAAGATGAGGACAACAGTCCGAAATATCATAATTATCGTTTATGAAAATTTTTCTTTTAATCATCTGCTGCTTTTCTTGAATTATTTAACCCTTTATCTACGAGAGCACTCCAAAATGCCGGACTGTCCGAAAATGCCCAAGATTGTCAGCTCTTAGAAAATGATTTAGACTGAACGCCCATCAAGTTGAAATTACCAAATGATTGTTTGTTTACATATGGAATCTCAGAAATACTAATTTTTTCCCCCCCCATGAAAGCTGACATTTGTCACCACTGTAGACATTACGGTAATTATGAACTTTTGTTTAGTAAATTAGGATGTTCCAGAAAAAACAGAACCCACAAATTTTGTAATAAAACTTAATTTTAACTTAAATTTTAACTTAAATAGAACCCACAAATTTTGTAATAAAACTTAATTTTAACTAGGGGGCGTTAGGGTTAGGGTTTAGGGTTAGTTTAAGGGGAAAATAAATAAATAATTTGGGTTCTGTGACCCAGAAAAAACTGAACCCAAATCCCAACCCCCTAGTTAAAATTAACAGTTTTATTACAAAATTTGTGGGTTCTGTTTTTTCTGGGACACCCTAATTTACTAAACAAAAGTTCATAATTACCGACATTACTAGGTGGCGCTACTGAGGTAAAATTTATGTCATTTTGTTGAAAAGTCAATTGTAAACAATATAAGCAAAGGTTGTAATAAATGAAATTCAACTTTTTTTTTCTCTCTATTTTGATTTTTCTGAAACTCATTGTTTTCATTGTTTTAATTAATAATTAAGTAATAAAGAAAAATAGCTGGTATTTGGGCATGGCTATTGTGGATGGCAGTGGTATATAAAGGGTTAAAACTAAAAGCTAACAAACAATAAAGATATCACAGAGGAAAAATATTTACAAGATAGAAAATTCTGGAAAGATAAAAGAACAAACAAACAAACACAAGTTTTTAAAATTATTTTAAAGATGTAAGAAGAATGAATAGTGTTTACCTGGCAGTGACGGACCTGTCACAGATGCGGATGTGGTAAGTAGCCTTCGACGGATGCGTAAAGAGACACGTCCATTGATGGCTGCATTTCCCATCAACTGCACTACTTTGTGGTGGGAAGCGTTTAATACACAATGACTATCAACATACATAATCTCATCACCTGTACGCAAACGTCCATCAATATCAGCAGATCCACCAGGTACAATATGACCAACTGACACCTGAAAGACAAAAACAAAACAAAGCTTTGCATTAGTGAAATGGTTTGATTGATAGATTTTAATGGCATCTCAATCTGTCTAGGATTATTTTATGCCTAGAGGTAAGGGAATTGCATATGTCTATTTTTACATTTTTTGTTGTGTATTTCAGGTATTCCTATCAAATAAGTTGCAAATAAATCTATTTGACCCAGAGATGGGATCCTAACAGTGAAATTCAAATAACCTCATCCAGGATTTGAACTCCTGTCACCGAGTCCGTTTCAGATGACAATAATCATTACACCACATGCTTCCACTATATATATATATATATATATATATATATATATAGTGGATATATAGGATTGAAAAAAATAATGTAGCGTTCAACCGTTATTAAACAGCCATTATAATAGAAAAGTTGCAGAAACACACACAACCTATCAAATATCGGACATATTCTGCCAAAATAATAACTCAATGCCTGAAGAAGACAACAGATCAGAAACACGTGTCACATATATAAGATAAAAAGAATTTTTAGAAAAATTTTTCTGAGAACATAATACATTTTGTGGACCTTTTTTATAGAATATATATATATATATATATATATATATATATAACTGATAACCCAGTTATGAGAGGCAGTCCACTTTGGGTCAGGGTGAACCTGGGAGTAATGGTGATGAAGGAGTACACAATACTCCCAAGGATGTTCCTAAATTGCAAGCATGTTTTTCAGAGTTACTAAGATTCTTATATCCGACACACATATACAAGAGTATGTATAACAAAAATGAAGTTTGAAAGGTCATGTGTGTGTTGTGGTTGTGATGGCATTTATATTGGTTTGGTTTGTTTTATGGCATATCAACCTCAGTGGGTCATTTAATGCTGATAAAGTTTTGAAATAAAGTCATTCTTAATGGATACTCAATTTTTTTTAATGAATATATCTTTCTATTTAACCCATAGATGGGACTACTCTGGGTCAGAGTGGACCAGGGAGCAATGGTGATGAAGGGGTGCTCCACATTCCCCAGACCTCCAAAACTGGAACCTCACCATCAGATAGAGTTTAACATCATTCCCAGGACATGTAGACCCTCAGCCACCGCCATATGATAAAAAGGCTTGCCATAAGGGCAATCCAGTTTGGGAAAATCATATAGGTGCTAGTGCTTGATGTGACCAGCCGATTGATCGGAGGGGGCCTCTCCGACCGCCCATCTAGCCTAAGTAAGGGCTTAAGTGGAGTGTTGCAGGTCATGGACTGCTCATCCACCAAGACTCCATCCTTGAGCATCACGGGTCACCACCCACGGCTAACAGGTGGCCCCATTTGGGGGAGTCTTACCCCTCTGCAAAGGTGTAGTCGGTGCATTTTAACACCCCACCGACAGGGCGGGCGGACCCTGGTTTGGTTGAGCCAGTTCCATCTAATGAATTCACTGTATCCCGAATGAATGGTGTAGTTACTGAATTCATGAAGAGTAACAAGGGAATAGGAAATTCACAAGTGGTCCCCAAACCCCAATTATATATATCCCGGTCAGAGGAAGGAGATACCCTTGTTTGCTGCAAATTTTCCACAGACACAGTGACAAGTATACCAAAAGATGTTGATTCCTGACAATAATGGAGGCATCCTTTGGATTTTCTCCAGAGTTCCTTTGGCCAGAATGTGGCCCAAATATCACTGGGTGACTGACCAATCCACTTTGGCACCACCCTGACACAGTGAGGAGTTGTGTCCACTGAAGTTGGATGTTAAATGGGTTATTTCCCACACCATGGAGTGTCACACAGTCAGCATATTCTAAACCCTGGCTGACAGGGCAATTTATGAATCATAGCTGCTTACATGACAAATGTTGTCCACAGGTGGACTGCCTATCATTTAATTAGGCTATCAGTTTATATATATATAATTATATATATATATATATATATATATATATATGTTTGTTAACAGACGATTTTTAGATTTAAAAAAAAATAATTATAAAACTAATCCCTAACCCTAACAAACAACTAGATGTTGACGGTGTAAATGAAAAAAATGTACTTATGAATCAGCAAAGCAAAAGGGGTGCCTAAAGGTCATATGGTCCTATTAAACCAAACATCGGAAATTCTGAATGTATGTAGACACAAACATAAATGGTGTCTCGATCATTAAAAACATACGCAGTTGGAGTGAGAGATAAAAATCAGAACAATCCCAGCATGGAGGCGCGCGTGGTGTAAAGATTATCGTCATAGGAAATGGACTCGGTGACAGGAGTTCAAATCTTGGATGAGGCTGTTTGAATTTCACAGTGCTAATACCCTTGGGAAAGGTATGCACCCAACGATTATCCCTCCAGCTATAGGTAAATAGTTGGGCAGGCTGGGTTCTTTAACCTTAGTTAGGCAAATGGTCTAGGAGTAGGAAAACTGAATTTAAACCAGCTAAAGTCCACTTTAAAAAATTGACCTTGTGTCGCATCCTGATTGTGCGGAGGAATTTGGTAAATATGCCAAATATATCCTTTGGCACCTTTCACACCTTAGGACATGGACGGCCCATGAAGAAGGTAAATTTGGTTATCATTTGTCCTCAAAATAATAAGGGACAACTGGATTTAATGAAATATATGTGTGTGTATAATATATTATATATATATATATATATATATATATTATATATATATATATATGTATGTATGTATGTATGTATATATATGGGAGAATAAGTGCTTAATTGAAGTCATACTTAATTGAAAGTTAATTAGTTGATAATTAATGAATTAGGCGAGCATATCTGTTCAAATGTTCAAATTTACTTTCATATATATGTATGTGTGTGTGTATATATATATATATATATATATATATATATATATATAATACACACACACACACATACCAACCTTTCGCATGAGCAAGATGTGGCACAAGGTCAATTTATTAAGCAGAGTATAACAGGTTTGAATTCAGAGTTTTCTTGCTCCAGGACTGGTTAGCTAGTCATTTTTAAAGAGCCCAGTTTGCCCTACTATTTACCCACAACTGAAGGGAGAGTAGTTGGATGCATACCTTTCCCAGGGGTATTAGCGCTATGTGAAATTCAACACAGGATTTGAAGTTATTCAAACAGCCTTGTCTAGGATTTGAACTCTGGTCAACAAATCCATTTCCTACAACTCTAACCCTTACACCACGCACCTTACATGTATATAGACGTGATATAGAATAAGAGATGAATGATAATCATAGGCGTAATAGGTTAAGTAAAGAATGAATGAATGCAAAACAAAACATACTAAACTGAAGGACGATAGTTGACATGTAGAATATACAAAAATAAACTAGAATCGCATACGGAGTGGCATTACCCAGCTGGGGGGAATAGCATAACTTATTATAACCGCATAGTAAGAAATCTGTTCCATAACATATTTCTTCTAATCATAAGTATAAAAAAAAAGAATTTACTATTTCTCTGAATTTCTGAGAAGAGGCTTGATGATTAGTATTATTTTTATTATTCGGACTATTGTCCTCATCTTCATTTTATCTGTACAACGTTTCAGCCGATGTGCCCTCCGGCCTTCTTCAGGTATTTCTTGTCGGACTTGGGAACCTTCTTGTCATAATCGGAAGCCATCACGGAACTTTGAACCTAACCCGTTATCCAATCCATGGGGGGTATCCTGTTCTCATTCCGCTAACCATAGCTGGGGTAGAGGCGTTAAGCTGTGTTAATTATTATTCTATGTACTGCTGCCCCTGACCAGGATTTAACCTTCAGTCTAGAGATAACTGTCACTTGGAACTGTCTTAACCTAACTCCTTTATCTACTAGGCCATGTGTCCATAACAATGAAGATGAGGACAATAGTCCAAATAATACAAATAATACTAAAAAAGAATTTAATGGGGAATTGGATAGATCTTTTTAAAGCTTCATATTATTTTCTGAATAATCTATATATTAATACTCGTGTTCCTTATAAGTATGACTTATAATCTTGCAACACTCTCTGGTTAAAATTGAGACCGTATAAATTAAAAAAATAAATAAATATAAATATATATATATATGCAAAAATTAAAAAATTAAATGAAATTAAAAATTCTTCAACGTTTTTTTCTAAAATAAAAAAAAAAAGTTTAAAAAGATAACTACATTCATTGCTGAATAAATATTGAAAGCAAAATTGGGCATATTCGCGGAGTTCCGTCCCGGCCTCCTGTCTCAAAAACCACTAGCCAGTGGCTGCTGAAAAAAAACAAAAAAAACACCAGCTACGATTGAAGTCCGTAGCCGAAGCGGTGTCAATTGAAAAAAAAAAACTAGGTTTAATGGGAAAATAAATAAATAATTTTGTAATAAAACTTAATTTTAACTTAGGGTTAGGGTTTTCGGGAAAATGCCCTAAGTTGGTTGTTTTTTTTTAAGTGACAACAGTTCGGCTATGGACTTCAATTGTAGCTGGTGTTTTTTTTTCAGCAGGAAGTTGGGACGGAACTGCGAATATTACCGCAAAATTAATTAACAGTTGGTGCAATTAAGAAAATACGGTTATTATCATGAAACTCTTATTATTAAGAAAATACTAACAATAAGAAATAATTATGCAATTACTAGCAGTGCCTGCGGATATACCACAGAATGATAATTTAATTATGTTTGATATGTTTACTCAAGAGCTATTGCTATATAGTTCAATATATAAATGTAAAAAGTATAATAATCTTGAATTAACTCTCTCACTTTTTCTGTCTTTCCTCCTTTTTATCTTTTCATTGTTCCACCCGATTACCCCCTCTCTCTATCTTTCCCCATTCTTTCTTTCTTTCTTTATCATATTTTTTCTGTGTAGAATGTCCTTTTTCTTCCCTTTCTTTATAATAAAAATGGAATGGTCCATTATTTAGCTGCGGTGACAACACTTATAAGAAATAAGATTTTGGCGGATAAGCAACACCAGATAATCAGGAATTACATTTTTGCATTTCCTCTTGGATTATTTGGGTGGTCTCATTTTTAACCAGAGGGTACTGCAAGATGATAACAGTCAGAAGATTAAGGAACAAGAGTATTAATATATAAGTAAGTAAAAAAAGACCCATCTGTTTCCCCATTAATATTTTTTTTATATATATAAATATATAAAATATTAAAAAAATGGGAATATCAATAATTGTCATTATTTCATAGTCATTTCTTTTTTTTGTGCAAATTAACAAAACAAAGAAAGATAAATGTTATTTAATTCTTTCTGTTCCCTTTTGTCTGATTTGTCCTCCTTTTAGTAATGCAACATTGATATGCTATTTACTTGTTTTGGTCTTGATTTGATAACACAAAAGTGAAAGACATAAAAGCTAATTGTAGTGGTGTGTGTAAGATCTGAAAATTTTCCAAATTGGGATATCTTGTGGTTACGAGGCAGATGCTCTACTGACTGAGATAAACAAACCCTTAAAAAATCAATACAAAATTATTCAATACAGCAAATCCTTCCTAGTATTGAGAAATACAAATCTGATTTTATTCAATCAACTTGATTGGTTGTAGGTGACTCACCTATGACATGAACATGGACTTACCCAAAGGGTATACATTTAACAGAGTAAAGCTACTCAAACGAGTAGTTCACGAAACACCTGTCCTTTGGGACGGGGGTCCAGTGAACTGCTAAATTAATAGCGTCGATCCCAGATGCCTGCCCATTGCACTTAAAGGTCAGGGCTGGGATCAACGCAATTTTTCTACCTACCACCCCATGAGTCTCGGCTTGTGGGTGGTGCCCACATAAAACGGCATTGTGCCATATCATGTGAAAGTGGGACACATCTAAATACCAGTAGTACCAGATACAGTTCTTTGTGTAAGCTGAAACAAGGAAACCCTTTCATTGTACGTTGATATATATTGCTGAATACAATCTATTCCCTACATTTTATACCCATGTTGAGTTATTATTTATAGACCCTTAAACAGGTCATAACAGTTTTACAGCACATCAACCCTTGTTGGGTCATTTTATGCTGAAGACACTTTTGTTTTATTCATTCTTGATGGGCATTCTATTTCTTTTTAAAAACTCAATTTCTTTTTTAAACTCATTTTTTCCTATTTAACCCATAGATGGTACCCTAACAGGTACTACCACTCTGCTTCCAAATCAGCTTGAGGAAATAGAGATCTTTCTTGCTTAAGTAAAAAAAAGTAAAGTCATCGGGGCGGCCTAAAGTCGGTATCAGCCAGTCAACGAGGGAGTCTATCCCCTTTTCAATAGTGCTAGACCAAGGAGATTGATTTTGACGTCTGAGGTGGAGCGCTACACCTACCATCGGCTCCTTACTTTACCGCACAGATCCCAGTGCTACTCATACGCTGAGTTAACGAGGACCGGTATCGAACTAGGAACCTTGTGGTTTCTAGCCGAACGCTCTACCGACTGAGCTAACCCGCAAATTAACAAACAGAGTTAATTATCTCTGTTAAAAATTAGTTTATTTATTCTCTAAGAATTTTAATTCTATTACACAAAAAAAACCCTGGTTACAATATGTTCTTTTTGTTGGTTTATGGTAACATACATACAAAATTGGATCGTTATAATATAGATATCCATTAGTGTATTTGCAAAATAATTCACCAAATGTTTTTTTTTGTCTATCATTATATAATTCAAGGGCTGCTACATCTATTGTCAGTAAATTTTCTGTCAATACTAATAAGACTAGCAAAAATATACCCCCTCTGGGCATAAATATTCAAAGTTCTATGTAATAAAATATATTAAATCAGAAAGACAAACAAAATGAAATAAGAATGCATATAAAAAGATTACACTTATTTCAATTATATTTAATTATTTTCTATATAAAATCATTCATAAGATTGATTTAGTAATTCATGAGGAAGTGCGTCCCAGTCTCCTGCCTCAGAAATTGCTACCCGGTGACTATTAAAATAACGTCCCCAGCTATGTCATCTTGGCGGTGTTACTTGAAAGATAAAAACCAACTTAGGGCGTTAAATGTATTTTAGAGAGGGGGGGGGTGCTTCTCTTTTTTGATATGAACAAATGGAGATGGGTGGATAAACAAAGTAAAAAATGAACAAATTGAGGTAGATAGATAGATAGATATATCCATCTTCATATCTAAACAAGAATTACGACAAATTTCATAAATAAATTTCTAAACAAATTACGATAAATAAATAAGAATTACGACAAAAAACGAGAAGACCCCCCCCTCTAAAATACATTTAATGCCCTAAGTTGGTTGTTATCTTTCAAGTAACACCGCCGAGATGACATAGCTGGGGATGTTATTTTAATAGTCACCGGGTAGCAATTTCTGCGGCAGGAGACTGGGAGGCACTTCCTCATAAATTACCATTGATTTTAATACGTTGGAGAATAAAACAATAATATCATTAATAGGAAGTAATTATTTATCTAACCTGGTTTTGTTAAAACCAGTATGCAAATTAACCACACCATATATTATTCAAACCATTATTTCTTAGTGATATATAAGACACATTGCAGAATTTTAAACGCACTAATAACATGAGCTGTTTTGAGGCAAATTTAACTTGGATTTTCGTAGTGACATCATTAATAAATAAAATTTATTATTCTATGTATAAATGATTTTGACTATAAATTAAATACTCATTGATAAACTTACACATTTCCTGAGGGTATTGTGACATAGTTTCGGTTACGGACAGACACGGAATCTTCATTATTATAAGATGCTTGTTTAATTACCCTCATTCACACACAAGGTAAAGGTCCATTTTAACATTAAATTTACATTGTAAATTAAATTTCCTGATGTAATTAAAAGTTTTGAAATTTTAAAAAACTTATTTTCCAATATGTGATATATATAAAACTAGAAGTGGCTACCCGGCATCGCCTGGGTAGAGGGGGGTTAAAAAGTTAATCCTGCAGATCCATTATTACTGAATCGTGAGTTGAATCATAGAATGCCCAATTAAAATCCCTATGTAAAAAAGACCTTGCATTGATCCAGCCACTCAGCAAAGAAACGTTAATGTCTACTATTTAAAATATTAAATGCAAAAAAAAATTCCATGCTGTTATCAGTTGAATTTTATTTTTTAATTAACTAATATAAATCAAATCTTTATTATTTTTCCTCAAAAACCAAGCACTGGTGATATTTAATGTATATATATATTTACTTTGTTGTTAATTGTTTTATTTTCAAAGTTTCCTCCAGACATACACACACACACAACAACTGCCCTTTATATATGTACTAGCAGCGGCTACCCGGCGTCGCCTGGGTAGAGGGAAAGTTAATCCCGCAGATCCATTATTACTGAATCGTGAGTTGAATCCTCGTGGGATGCCCATTTAAATCCCTAAAAAAAAATAGACCTTGCATTGATCCAGCTATCTAAAATATTAAATGAAAAAAAAAAAATCCATGCTGTTATCATTTAAATTTTATTCTTTAATTATCTTCATGAATATAAATCAAATCTACTATTTTTGCTCAAAAACCAAGCCCTGGCGATATTTAATGTGTATATATATTTACTTTGTCGTTATTTGTTTTATTTTCGAAGTTCCCCCCGGACATACATATATACACACAACTGCCCTTTATATATATAAATATAGATAGATAGATTATAATATACCAATATTTTAAGAAATATTTATGATTCAAAAAAATATACCTATTTTCAAAAACTAATTTTAAAACATGCTCCAAGGTCCCATTAGTAAGTACAAAAATTTGGTGGTAATAACCATAGCCATCTTTAAATTATGCAATGATAGACAAATGGATCCTTCCTCATGTGACCCACACCCAAAAAACGACAACAAAATTTGGTGAATCATATAGTAAAAGTAAAGTCGGTGGAGTGGCCTATTGTTGGTATCAGCCAGACAAGAGGGAGTCTACCCCCTTTTCGCTAGACCAGAGAGATTGTTTTTGCACATAGATCCAAGCTGTGCAACTAGTTAGTCTCACTATAACAGTAAAGTTGGCAGAGTGGCCAATTGTCAGTATCAGCCAAACTGGGAGATTGATTTCTGCATCTGAGGTGGAGTGCCACACCTATCATCAGCTCCTCACTTTATCGCACAGATCCAAGCTGTGCTACTAATGAGAGTGGCGAGGACTGGTACTGAACCTCGAACCTTGTGGTTCCTAGGTGAATACTCTATCGACTGAGCTTAACCAATAAGAGACAATTAATTGCAAATAGATGCAGGAAAACATATCCGTGCGTCCCAGTGTTTTTCTTTTTTCTTCCCTCACCATTTCAAGCTAACTGTTAATACATTTCAATAGTTTCTTGGAAATAAATTACACAGGATAGGTTACAAGGTAGGAATTAGCAGGCTTTATATATATATTATATATATATATAAATATATATAAAATTAGTTTAATTTGTAGGGTAATTGTCGGAATCAGCTAGATAAACGAGGGCATCTATCCCCTTTTTGCTAGCACTAGAGCATGGAGATTGTTTTTGCTGTTAGCTCCCCACTTTACTGCATGGATCTCAAAGTTACGGGTTCAATACCAGTCCTCGTCAACTCAGTGCACAAGTTGTGCACTGATCTGTGCAGTAAAGTGGGGAGTTAATGGTAGTTGTTGTGGTTCACCACAAATGCAAAATCAATCTCCCTAGTCTAGCGCTAGTGAAAAGGGTCTCATGCTGTCCAGATGATACCGACAAATTTATAAATAGTATTTAATAGTTATCTCCCTTGAAAAATAATAACGATTGATACGAGTGCAAACTCAGGTCTCTTACTATTTAATTGAAGATTGGATACTAATGCAGAATAGTGCGCAAGAGATGATATCATTAGATTACATATAAAAAATATTACATTTCATGGAAATACCTGAAACTGTTGAAACACTAGAGTAAAGTTTCTCTGAATGTTTGAGATGAGGCTTGAAGATTAGTATTATTAGTGTTATTCGGACTATTGTCCCCATCTTCATTGTTATTTGTACAACGTTTCGGCCGATATATCCTCCGGCCTTCAAATTACAAATAACAATGAAGATGGGGACAATAGTCCGAATAACACTAGAGTAAAGGTTAGGGTTAGGCTACTTTGGGAGTTTCAGACATCTACTGCTATTTATACGTAAAATGCAATTCTAATGATATTATCTCTTGCGCACTATTGTGCATTAGTACTGAAAATTGGTTTATCTATCCTCTATGCATTTTACAAAAAAAGAATTTTTGTTACAAAGTGTTCTTTTTGTTGTGTTATGGTAACAAATTAAAAAATTGGATCGTTGGCCAGTTTAGCGCAGTCGGTAGAGTGTCTGAGTAGGAACCACAAGGTTCCGGGTTCAATACCGGCCCTCGCCAACTCAGAGTATGAGTAGCACAGGGATCTGTGCGGTAAAGTGAGGAGCTGATGGTAGGTGTGTGTCAACCTCAGACGCAAAAACAATCTCATTGGCCAAGTGCTAGTGAAAAGGGGATAGACTCCCTCACTGTCTGGCTGATATCAACTTTAGGCCACCCGACACCTTTGCCTTTCCTTTTTTACTATAATAAAAAAAGTTAAAAAGTTGGGGTGGCCTAATGTCGGTATCAGCCAATCAGCGAGGGGGTCTATCCCCTTTTCACTAGCACTAGACCAAGGAGATTATTTTAGCGTCTGAGGTGGAGTGCCACACCTACCATCAGCTCCTTACTTTACCGCACAGATCCCTACTCATACGCTGAGTCGGCGAGGACCAGTATCGAACTAGGAACCTTGTGGTTTCTAGCCGAACGCTCTACCGACTGAGCTAAAATGTCATATAAATGTATTTGCAAAATACTGACAGAATTGGTTTTGACACAGGTATTTAGTTTATTCTGCAAATGTTCTTCTTTTACAAGAACCAAATAAAATTGAAGAATATATATATTTTTTTTGCACTGACCAAAATGTAAAGAGCAATTGAAAATGCATGCCCCACCCCCCAAAAAAATATCCCAGAAAAGAAATATAAACCTTACCTGCGAGCCTTCCTCGGTGCCACCAATAATTCTAAATCCAAA
The DNA here is from genome assembly GCA_023376005.1 of Doryteuthis pealeii. NCBI lineage: Eukaryota > Metazoa > Mollusca > Cephalopoda > Myopsida > Loliginidae > Doryteuthis > Doryteuthis pealeii. Next base: position 73,872,354 of record CM042153.1, read on the forward strand.
TCCACTTTCCTGTCTTCTCAAAATAACAGACATCTCCATATGACGGAGTCCTTCATCATAATCAGGAAACCTGTTTGGACTACGTGGAGACTGGCTACCAGGAAGATGATGAAATGAGTTAGAGGAAGGTGGGGGATAGCGTTTAGGTATCCGAGTGAGATTACTAGGAGCTGGCTCCTCATTTTCAAAAGAAGTACTCTGTCGTGAAGGGCGTCCAGCGCCAATTCCTGGTGACCCCTGTCCTCCGGGAAGGTTGGGGCTGTAGTTATTTGGGTAGCTCCTATCAAAAGAACTATAAGCTGGGTTGTCAAGAGAGGTTTCTCTTCGCAAAGTATGGCCATGATCAAGACTGCTGTAGGCCCATGCCTTGTGCGCAAAGGCCTGCCTATGACCATTCATACTCCAGCCTATATTTGAGGTTTGATAGCGAGATGCCAATCCAAAGTCTGAAATGCCGCTATGGTTATGAGTGCTTGTCGGCATTGGAGTTTTGCTCCGCATCTCTTGAGCTGTTGGGGTTTTGGGTCGACTTGGTTCGTGCCGAGATTCACCAGAGAGCGACCTGTTCATTAACTCCGGTCCTGGCGTTCGACTGCGGAATTGTCCAGGCCGAATTCCTTCCCGATTATTATAATCGTAACGCTGAGAACGTTCATACTCCTGTTGAAAGTTTTGCATCGTGTTCTGCCTTTGTGCAGCTAAGTCCGTTCGAAATCTGCTATCTGCTCGAGAGACAGTGTAGTCATGTCGGAAATGATCTGTACGCGGCCCAGGAGGGGGGCGTGTGCTGTACTCGTAGCTGGGAAAGTAATCCCGCTCAAATGATCGCTGCTCATTATAACTCCAATGATCGTCCCCAGACGGCAGGTAATCCTTTCGAATATCAAACTTCTTGAAATTGCTACTGAATGGGGGTCGTCCGATTGTAGCAGTTCGATGACGACTATCAATTTTAAGACCAGTTGTTCGGGTTGGGGTCTTGGGCCGATGCTCAGAGATAAATTTTGAACGTTGATCACTTGAGGTAGCAGTTTTCCGTAAAGTTGGATCCCCCATGGGACTTTTGGCTCGGACATCAGATTCGTCGTCTTCATCTTCTCGGTCTGAAAAATAATAAAAACAGGAACAGTAATTACAGCGTCGCATTTTCTTCTTCACTTTTCAATGGCCAACAAATTTCAAACAACAAAGTTTCAGAAGAAGAAGAAGCGGTTCCATAAAAACAACTGAATTAAAATCATCAAGATTCATTCATATTTGTTTTTTTTTTTTTTTTTTTTTTTGGAGGAGGAGTGGGGACAGCTTTCTGTTAGGTCTTGAAAAGTGTGTACGATTTAGATATTTTTTTCTCATTTCTTTTAAACGATCATCCACGCGTAAAGATGGGCATGTCGAGAGGGATAAGAAGAAGGATTTGGCGTTAAAGTGCAGAGATGATGTTGTCATATCGAAGGTCCTTTTTCAAAATGCAAACAAACAGCAAAATGCTTCTTCAAAAGAAGACGAAACATGGATCAAGTAAGTCCTTTCACCAAAAGGAGTGTTTGAAGGTGTTTTTTTTTTAAAGCTGGCCAAAGATTTAAAAATTTAAAAAAAAAAAAAAAAATGTTTTCAATATAAAGAAAAGCAAATATTCTTAACATAAAACCAAGAGAAAAGTAAAACGGTCCCAGCGCCGTTATTTCAAGAAGTCTTGATAGACGAGCAACTGCTTGCATACTGAATTCTACTTGTTTTTGGTTTTGGTTGTATTCAAGAATTGGTTGGATGAGAACAAGAATGCTAGACCCATCACTCCCTCTACTTACCATTCTTCTCTTCAAGAAGATGCTTTTCAAACTAATATTGCTAGTATTTGTTGTATTAATGTTGTATGTGCCTGTATCTTGTGGAGTCTATAAGTATATGTTGACTACAAGACTACTAACAACCACCCCAGAAGCACTTATGGCTGCGGCTGCTGCTGCTGCTGCTTATAGGTACTCTACAATGTATGGTAACTAAATATAAGTAGTACAAACTTCCACCTCCAACAGCATGAGGGTCATTTCGCCTTTGCCTAATTTTACCTCCTATTTATCCTGCTAGTTGGTTGGTTGGTTGGGTTTTATGACATCTCAACCCTGTTGGGTTATTTTATGCCAAAGATATTATTTTTTATAATTCTTAATGAGTACTCAAGTTTTTTTTCAACACATCTTTTAAACTCATTTTTTCTATTTAACCCATAGATGGTACCCTAACAGGTACTACCACTCCAGGTCACAGTGGACCTGGGAGTAATGTTGAAGTAATACTGCATATTAATTCTTAATGAGTACTCAAGTTTTTTTCAACACATCTTTTAAACTCATTTTTTTCTGTTTAACCCATAGATGGGACTCTAACAGGTACTCAGAGTGGACCTGGGAGTAATAGTGATGAAGATGTATTCCACATTCTTCAGAGCTCCAGAATTGGAACATCACCGTCAGATAGAGTTTAACACCATAACCAGGACACTAAGATCCTCGGTCGCCACCTTCTAGCATATATATCAGTGATGCTGATAGCTTTTTGATTTAGTGCATCCTGTGATACACATATTTGCTTTGAATGAGTCCCCAGGAAAATTTATGGGTCCCAACTAAAACGGTCTAACTCCTACCTTGTAACCTATCCTGTGTAATTCATTTCAAAGAAACTATTGAAATGTATTTATAGTTAGCTTGAAATGGTATGTGAAGAAAAAAGAAAAACACTAGGATGCATGGATTCAATTTTACTGCCTCCTTTTAGATTTTTGTGTGTCAGGGATGCAGGGCACGTATCAATCAGCATCTCTGTATATGATAGAAAGGGCTGTGGCTTGCGATAAGAGCAATAAAGTTGGGACAATCATATAGGTGCTAGAGCTTGATGTGACCAGCCGATTATCCTGACAGTACAATTTACCAAGTTTAGAGTTTATAGTAACACTCTCCCTATTATAATAATCATTATATCAATTCATTATTTACCAAGAATTTTTTGCATCTTGCAAATTTGAAAATCATATATAAAGTCATAGTCGGGGCGTCCTAATGTCGGTATCAGCCAGACAACGAGGAAGTCTATCCCCTTTTCACTAGCGCTAGATCAAGGAAATTATTTTAGCATCTGAGGTGGAGTGCCACACCTACCATCAGCTCCTCACTTTACCGCACAGATACCTGTGCTACTCATTCACTGAGTCGGCGAGGGCTGGTATCGAACCAAGAACCTTGTGATTCCTAACCGAACACTCTACCGACTGACCTATATAAATGGATCCCAGTTGTATTAAAAAAAAATAACTTAATACTAGCAAGACGTTTGGATATACCACAGTATGATAATTTGATTATTACATTTGATATGTTTACTTAAGAGCTATTGCAAACTCAGTTGGTAGAGTGTCCAACTAGGAACTGCAAGGTTCTGGGTTCGATACCGGCCTTCACCAACTCTGCGTATGAGTAGTACAGGGATCTGTGCGATAAAGTGAGAAGCTGATGCTAGGTGTGGCGCTCAACCTCAGATGCCAAAAAACAATTTCCTTGGTCTAGCGCTAGTGAAAAGGGGATAGACTCCCTCGCTGTATGGCTGATACTGACTTTAGGTCACCCCGACGACTTTACTTACTTATAATAATCTTGATTGATGTGTCAGAAACAGATGGATAACAAATGTATTTCCCATTGAAGTCGGATGCCGGGGATTTATTACCAACTCAACCTCGGCATTTTTGTCTAAACTTGGGCTTTCTCCACAAGACAAGAGGAAATACTTAAAAAAGATCCAGGAGAAAGCTCTAACCGCATAAGTGTGGATATGGCAATCCTACATTGTGACATCAAACAGACAAAGTCTGGTGGTATCGTGAAATACTGCTGGGGGCTCTGGGTTAGTGGTAATGATGCTTCGGCCCTGAAACCATGCCTGAACCCAGAGTCATCATCTGATGAAGGCTTTCTTGGTTGCAATGCTACTGTGTAAATAGCAGTCATTGTATGAAGATTATATTAAGTCATCCACAGACACGTGTTTTGGCGTTTCACGCATCTTCAGTGTGGCTTGACACAACAACTATCCTTGGCTAGGGTCGAACTCCGACTGACTGTTTGCCAGCCTGATATCTTATCCCCCTCGGCCACTGACAGCTGCTGTAACGGGACTGGTGTTTTTTTTAAACTATTAAATACATAGGTTTGTTTATATATTTTTACGATCACAGAGAGATCAAGTTTGCAGGCAAACGATCATTGCTTATATGCATAGTAAGTAAAAGTAAAGTCGTTGGGGGCGGCCTAATGTCAGTATAAGCCATGCAGCGAGGGAGTCTATCCCCTTTTCACTTGCGATAGACCAAGGAGATTATTTTAGCATCTGAGGTGGAGTGCTACACCATCAGCTCCTTACTTTACCGCACAGTTCCCTGTGCTACTCATACGCTGAGTCGGCGAGGACCGGTATCGAACTAGGAACCTTGTGATTCCTAACCGAACACTCTACTGACTGACCTATATAAATGGATCCCAGTTGAATTAAAAAAAAATAACTTAATACTAGCAAGACGTTTGGATATACCACAATATGATAAGACTGAGCTAACCTGGCCCATGTAGTGAAAGTTAATTTAAATTACCAATTAGAGAGCTCATACCAAATTTATGGGAGCATATACAAATCTTTATTAGTTGCTCTAAAAGTAAATCTGAGAGAAAAATGACCTAAATATTACTAAGAAATCCGAAAAGTCATTTTAACCTTAACATTTCTTAGGTATTCTTGTTTGTAAAGAATGCGTGTTTTTTTCGCTTTTGTGTTTTGTGTCAGAACGGCTGAAGAAGAATTGATGAATGTAGAATAATGTGATATCTTAACCACAAAGAATATAAATACTTTAATGTAACAGACTGACATAATAAACAAAACTAAATACATTCTGACATATTCTTTATATATATAAACGATTATTTATAATTTATATTATTTTATATATGGAGATACATTTATTATCTATATCATTATATTTATTTATTGTTTATACTAAAATATTGTTTTAAATATTAATTTAATTTTAGAAATGAAAATGTTATTTCTAATGTATATTTATATTTAAATAATCTTAAATTATTAATTAATTATAATAATAATTGTAATTATTGTAATAATGGGCCGGGTTAGTTCAGTCGGTAGAGAGTTTGGCTAGAAACTACAAGGTTCCTAGTTCAATACCGGCCCTCGCCAACTCAGCGTATGAGTAGCACAGGGATCTGTGCGGTAAATTAAGGAGCTGATGGTAGGTGTGGCGCTCCACCTCAGACGCTAAAAATAATCTAGGTCTAGCGCTAGTGAAAAGGGGATAGACTCCCTCGCTGTATGGCTCATACCGACATTAGGCCGCCCCGACGACGACTTATATATGGAGATACATTTATTATCTATAACAATATATATATTTATTGTTTATACTAAAATATTGTTTTAAACAATATTATATATAAACGATTATTTATAATTTATATTATTTTATATATGGAGATACATTTATTATCTATATCATTATATATATTTATTGTTTATACTAAAATATTGTTTTAAATATTATTAATTTAATTTTAGAAATGAAATGTTACTTCTAATGTATATTTATATTTAAATAATCTTCAATTATTAATTAATTATAATAATAATAATTATAATTATTGTAATAATAAATAATCTTAAATTATTAATCAATCTATATTTAAATGCACGTGCAAATATTGTTTATACATATATCTATTGATACATTTTATATATATTATTATATTTAATATATTTAATATATATTTTATATTATTTATAATTTTATATATAAACTATATTATTAAAAAATATAAATACTTTAATGTAACAGACTGAATAAACAAAAAGTGGAGGTGGGGGTGAAATTAGAGGAATGGCAAATGTTGGCATTTTAGGGGAGGAAAAGGACAGTCTACTTTTTGTTTTTGTCTCTTTTCAAATGTTTATTATAATGGAGATTTGGTGTGTCTGTCTGTAACTGAAACTATGTCACTGCTTAGATCACAATACCTTCAGGGATTGTGTAAGGTTATCAATGTTTTCATTAATTTAAAGGCAAAATCATAAATACATAGAATAAATATTTATTAATGATGTCCATGAAAATCTAAGTTAGATTTGCCTCAAAACAGCCCATGTTATTAGTGCGTTTAAAATCCTGCAATGTGTCTTATATATCACAAAGAAATAAAAGTTTACATAATATATGGTGTGGTTAATTTGCCTACTGGTTTTAACAAAACCGAGTTTAATAAATAATTATTTGGTGTTATTGATCTTTAATATTATTGTTTCATTTTCTAATGTATTAAAATCAATCCTATGAATGATTTTTTTTATATAGAAACCAATTAAGATATAATTAAAAAAATGTAATATTTTCATATGCATTCTTATTTAATTTTGTTAGTCTTTCTAATTCAATATATTTAATTACATTAAAACTTAAATACTTACACCTGGAGGACGCATCATTCTTACTTGTCTAAATAATAAAATTTATCAAACCTTATCTGAAAAATTCAGACAAATAGTAAGTGTAGTAGTTTTAAGCTGTCTGAATTTCTGAGATTATGTATGTTTCATTATTTTCTTTAGATATTAAATACCTACTACTACTACTACTAGTAGTAGTAGTAGTAGTAGTAGTAGTAGTAGTAGTAGAGGTAAATATTGTTTCACAATTATCTAATTATCTGAGGCATTGAATGAATTCACTAATGAAAATGATATTTCTGACACTGAATAGGATGTTATGAATGATATAGATACTTCGATGGTCTGCTAGCTTAACTTGCTAACCATTTCAATACACATGAAGCACCCTAGATAATGTAGATATAGACCGGTATACAGCAGCAGCAGCAGACAATGAATGGTACATATAGAAGGTTTCATAAATATACATGCTAACTTTTTCAATATTCCTGAATTTAAACCATTTAATTCTCTAAGAATTCAGAAGGAGATCAATCTACCCTCACAAATTGAATAAAAAGTTCCAGCTAAAAATTCAGTCTTACCAACTAAAAAAGACAAAATAATGATTAGTCACCCAAAATCAATTAGTAATTGAGGAGTAAGGCTAAACAAATCGAGAAAATGTCAATTTTTGACATTTTCTCTATTTGTTTAGCCTTACATTTGAACATATACGCCCGCCTAAAATTCATTAATTATTAACTAATTAATTTTCAAAATTAGGTATGACTTCAATTAAGCACACATCCTCCAAAAATTGTCGGCTCAAAGCCATATGAAAATAAACACATTTGTTTGTTTACTTAACCTCATTAATGTATATGTAAAATCTACAGAAACAAAAAAATATGTAAAAACAAAAAACTATTCATCTTAAGTCACAACACATTAACTTTGTATATAAACTGATTTTCTTTAAAAAAGTTATCTTCCCAAGAAAATATGTTTCTTAAAAAAAAAAAAAAATGTTATAAAGTTTTTCATTAATCATCAAACCCAGTAATCAAAACAATGTTTAGAGGTTGTTGCTTTTTTGTTTTCTTTCTTTTTGTTACTTACCAGAGACCTGCTCCTGACTACTACTACTAAAAAAATAAGCACCAGGAATACCACTGTTCTCAGTCTGATTTTTGGGTCGACTTCCTTCACTACTTGATTTCACCTGAAATACAAATGTTTATTATTAAAACATCAAATACATACAACAGTTTACTTGTAAAATAAAATGTTACAGAGATCAATCATTAAAAAAAAACAAAAAAAAAACATATCTTGTGAAAATCTTTCAAAAACAATTGTCTATAAAATAATCAATATATGGAAATCTGATCTCAATGATAAGTTAAAGTGACCATACAAAGCCATAGTTGTATCGTTACTACTGTACGGCTGCACCACTTGTCATTCCATGTCAAAACACCAGAAAAAAGTTGAAATCTACACCCACAGAAAAAAAAAAAATTATGAAAATTGAAGAGGACACATTTTCGATAGACTGACTGTAAGCTACATAGGTGAAAAGTTGTTGATTTTGGAGTCTTGCATTTGGGTGGGCAAAATAAAATTTTCTATCAGGTATAGGGTTAAAATAGTTGGATATTTGGATTCTACATTCCTTATTTGCCTTACATACCAAATTTCAGAAATATTGAATGTATGAAAGTATTTTTTTTTAAATTAAAAAAAAAAAAACACTGAGATTTTGCGATACCGCACGGCCTTAATTTTGAGGCAAAATAGGAAAATTATATCCCCCCACTCTAAAATCGGAACTGTAAGGTTTAAGACAAAATAATTTGGCACACTTTCCTAACTCATGAAGGGGAAACATTTGTGCCAAATTTCAGGTAATTCGGTGTAGGTGGGTGTAACGCCCTGGTGAATTGACACGGAATGAGCCTAGAGAATAAGCTAGATGGGAGTTGCACAAGAATACTCTGTGTGGTTTAAACAATTAAGGAAACAACACCCTACAAGAAATCAGCTGTATGGCCACTTGCCCCCTATCACACAAACCATCCAAGTGAGATGCTGGACACTGCTGAAGAAGCAAGGACGAACTCATAAGTGACATTCTCCTGTGGAAACCAACACCTGTGTGTGGGCCATCCAGTAAAGACCTATATTGACAACCTCTGCATGGATATTGGATTCTGTGCAAAGGACCTACTGAGAACAATGAATGATAGGGATGGTTGGCAACAGAATGTCATGGATACCCATGCTACTAATGTGACATGATGATGATGTAGGCCAAGAATAGAATAATTAAGATATATCTAAAAGACTAAACATCTCCACTGGAAAGTGGTTATTATTCTCTGTAGTGTATGGAGGACAAAATGAAGACAAGGTACAAATTACAAAAGGGGGATGTTACATAATTAACATACTTTAGTGATTAATAAGTGTAGTAGTAAAAGTGTTAATTAATATCCTTTTGGTAGAGAACATGTCAATAGGAAGCCACATAAGTTTAGGCCAGTCTGGTAGCACATACAAAACCAATAGAAGGAACTAGAAAGTTGTGTTCTACCAACTCTTCAAAGTGTGGAGAGCATCTGTTTGGCTTCAAAAATAATCATCTGAAATGTTGGCTTTTATCTGAGCCGAAACACTTAACTACTGTTGCCTGTATGAAACATGAAACTATCTCTCACACACACACACACACACACACAAGGGGGAAATACAGAGCCAACAGAGAAGAAAACTATTGTTTTAAAAATAATATAACATCACCGTGAGATAAGTACTATAAAAAATCACCTAGTACTTTCAATAACTCTGAAGATGGAATTTTACTTCCGAAAATATTTAGTTTTGATAAAAAAAACAAAAGTTAAATAAATTCAGCACATATTGCATTGTAAATTGCCTTCAAAATCTTTATATTACACATACACACAATGCTTCAAAGACACTATAAAGAAACAAACTTTAATATAACATTTATTTTGGAGTATAAATGATATATAACAAGAAAAACAAGATTGTTTACATCCTGGGATTTTAGCTAACTCAAGTATATTAGAAATGAGGTGAAACTGGATAATAAAATGATTCTATCATAGCGCTAATACCGTTGGGAAAAGTATGAATCCAATTATTCTCTCTCCACCATGGGTAAATAGTAGGGCAGACTGAACTCTTTAACACTGATATGGCAACTAATCTGGGCGAAGGAAAACTCTGAATTCAATCTTTTTTAAAACTTAATTTTTTTTAAACACATTTTTTAAAACTTACTTTTTTCTATTTAACCCATACATGGGACCCTAACAGGTACAGCCACTCTGGGTAAGAGTGGATCTGGGAGTAATGGTGTTAAAGGGGTACTCCACACTCCCCAGAGCTCAAAAATTTGAACTTTATCATTTAACATCATACCCAGGTCACTTTTTTAAAATACTGTCTATTAGCGTATATTATTTATTGGCATATGACTGGATGAATTGGGCACCCAGTGAGACTCAAACTCACTAGTAATGGTTTGTTAGTCTAGCTTGCTCCCCATTATGCCACTCAATGCACCCTTGTATTTTTTTCCTCCCCGCAAATAAGTAATTCTTAAAATAGATAAATATGAAAGTAATTTCTTTTTTTTTTTTTTTTTTACCGAAATCTCCAAGATATAAAGATTGGATTCATTATTTTATAAAAATGTTATCAACAATTTAGTAGCTCGAAAGTTTGTAGGTGAATTCAATGTGTCAATGTAAAATCTGACCAAGTAAGGAATTGGTTATTTTTCTTCTTCTTCTTCTTCTTCTCTTTACATGAATTCATGAAAGACTTAACTGTCAAGATGAATCTTCTTAACACTTTACTTTTTGACCTACAGAAAAAGTACAAACATTATCTTTGTGATTCCAGACTTTTTGGCCCATGAGGAACTTTTTTTTTTTTTTTTTCAAAAATTTAGGTCATTCCCAAAAACTAAGTAAGAAGCGACTATATTCGAATTCCAGAAAAAGAAAAACGTATTTTAACTGATAGAATCGTGCAGCTGCAAATATAATTAGAAATGAAAATGCAAAAAACATTTACGGATTAGAGAAAATTCTTATAAAAACTGGTTGTTTAGCAGACTTATCAAACAAGGAATTAAAAACAGAATAAGGATTGAAAGTTTTTTTGGTTTTTTTTTTTTTAACCCCCACCCCTTTTTCTGGACAGTGTCTTGATAGATATAAAGTAAATAATACTGTGATTTATTTCTGAAGAGGCTAGTTTAACTCTGTCGGTAGAGCACCCACCTTGGAATCGCAAGGTTCTGGGTTCGGTACCGGCCCTCACCAACACAGCGTATTAAGTAGCATAGAGATCTATGCGGTAAAGTAAGGAGATGATGGTAGGTGTGGCGCTCCACCTCAGATGCAAAAAACAATCTCCTTGGTCAAGCGCTAGTGAAAAGGGGATAGACTCCCTCGCTGATTGGTTGATACCGACTTTAGGCTACCCTGACAACGACTTTTTTTTTACATCTACCAATATACATAAAAGGTTGGCATTAAATAACTCACAGGGTTTATATGCCATTATACCAAACTAAACTTTGTTTTAGTTTTTTTTTAGATATATCTATAATGGCAAATAAAGTAAATGGCCCTAAAAACACAACATTAGGTTTTTCTTTGTTTTCTTTTTAATTACTATACTATTCTAGATCAAAATGTTTTTCATGCATAAATTTAGAATTTAATTTTTTTATTCCTCTAAAAAGTTTGGTTTAAATCAACATTTACATTTTTAAGTAGCTGCATGTACCCCCCCCCACCCATCTAATCTATGATAGAGGTTGAGTTAAGTGCATGAAATTTATATGCAAATGTAACGTCAATTATGAAACAAATGTTGTATTATTTATGTTTATATAATGTTTGTTAACAACAATAAGAACAATCTCCAGATTTTAATTATAAAATTTGCATTTAAGAAAATTAGTGCAAATTATTCCAAAAGTAATGATCAGGTTTCTAAAAAATTAAATCCTAACTGAAATAAAAATTGTGGCCATTTAGGATACACTATTTTCAATGCATAATTAAAAGTTATATCAATTTTTAAAATTTAATTTACAAAGATAAATAGGATTGAAAAACCAAAACATTAAATTTGAATACTATTTTGATTACCATACTTTGTCTAATCTATCTATAGATATATAAAGGGCAGTTGTGTGTGTGTTTGTATGAAACCGGCGTCTGGCAACTGACCTGGTAAACGCTCATAAGGTCATTAATCATCTTAACAACAGCAACCTTGAGCACCTTTTTGATCTCCACCTTTCCAACACATGTGGGCATGCCTACAAAGTCAGAAAACAGCACTGCTCACGTGACTTTCGGAAACATTTTTTCACGCTCAGAATTGCGGAGACATGGAATAAACTGCCCGCGTCTGTTGTAGGCTGCTGAAGCACTGAGTCTTTCAAAGCCTCCATGCTTCCTGTGGTCCGCCGACACTATACCTGATGCCACTCTCCACATACATATGCACACGCGCACACATACATGCATATTACTACTGTAAACTGTTCATGTTCCTGACACTACATTATTCTGTGTACTTGACATGAGACTTTGATGAGTTGTGGTGCACCTGAGCACTGTACACAATAAATTTCATTATTATTATATATAAGCGTAGAAGCGGCTACACAGCATCACTTGGGTTTAGAGGGGGACTAAAAAAAAAACGTGGTTTAATGGTTAGCAAGTTAGATTTGTTAGTTATTATAGATATTGGATAGATATAACTAAAGACTAGCAGGACCTGTGGATATATCACAGAATGATAATTTAATTATTACAACATTTGATATGTTTACTATTGCAAATACTTCAATATGTAAAAAAATATGATAATCTTTCTTTTCCTCTTTTCATTACAGTTGCCAGATATATTCCAAATTATTTAAAAATCACTTAAAGAATAATCTGCATAAAGTCGTAAAGTAAAGTCGACGGGGCGGCCTAAAGTCGGTATCAGCCAGTCAGCGAGGTAGTCTATCCCCTTTTCAATAGCGCTAGACCAAGGAGATTGTTTTGGCGTCTGAGGTGGAGCGCCACACCTACCATCAGCTCCTTACTTTACCGCACAGATCCCTGTGCTACTCATACGCCGAGTTGGCGAGGGCCGGTATCGAACCAGGAACCTTGTGATTCCTAGCCGAACGCTCTACCGACTGAGCTAAACTGGCCATACATACATTAAATAACACAGGTTCTTATTTATTTATTTCGTCTTTCCGTTTACAATGTTGCTTTGATAAAGACCTTTCATATGGTCGAAACAGATTTCTGTCAGCAAAACTTTCAATAAGATATCTAAAAATTAAAATATACATAATAATGGATCTGTAAGACTAACTTGCAAACCATTAAACCACGTTTTTTTTTTAAATCCCCTCTAAACCCAACTGATACTGTGTAGCCGCTTCTAGTGTAATATATATTCCAAATTTTTTAAAAATCACTTAAAGAATAATCTGCATAATAAAGGATATTGCAGTTGTTTTAATAAAATATTAATACTTACTAATTTTGCTTGTTTTCTTGATTTTCCAGGGGAAGAAATACCTGAAAAAATTTAAAAAATACAGGAATAATCACAAACTGAATTCATAAATTTATCAATAGTTTAATAACCTACACAAATAGAATTCAAATCCTGGACAAAGGTTGTTTACATTTCATGTACCACTAATACCCTTGGGAAAGGTATGCATCCAAATACTCACCCTCCAGCTATGAGTAAATAGTAGGGCAGACTGGGCTCTTTAACCTTGGCTAGGCAACCAGTCTAGGAGAAGGGAAACTGAATTCAAATTCCTAATCTATCGACTGTGAGATAAGTGTCATAGAACCTTAAAGAGTCCTCCAAGAGTTTAACTTTAAAATGACCCCCCCCCCAAAAAAAAAAAAACAAACAATTTTATGTCCACTATGATTTCATCAAAATCCTATGGTTTGGATTTAGGTTTAGTTTGTTTATTTTACGGCATACCAACCCTTCTCGGGTCATTTAATGCCAAAACAAATTATTTTGATTTTCTGTTTCAAGTTCTTAATATCTTCAAATTGGTATAAATAATTTTCATTAACTTCATTTGGTTTGGTTGATGGTAAGACTTTTCTCCTGAATAAATAAATAGGAAACTCCATATGACATGCACATATAAAAGGGATGGAGCACTCTCTGGTGGCCTTTACATATATATACAGATGTGTGTATTTATCAGTTAAAGCCTCCCTCTCAATTTGTAGGTGATGATGGTTGAGTGGTTAAGGAGCCTGACTGATGATGAATCAATCGGGTTTTGTTCCTGGCTGGAGTTAGCCTGCAAATGTCTAGCCACACTGAGGAGACGTGATATGTCGAAACACGGTGTCTGTGGATGACTATATATATATATATATATATATATATATATATATATATATTATATATATATATGATTAAAATCCAATGGTTTAAAAACTACCATCTTAAGTTTCTTGCAGTAGCGTGAATCTTCAGGGTATTTTTTCTACCATTGTTATGTATTTTATAGCTGGATAGTGCCCATTTTCAATACAGCAGGTGTGCTACACACCCACCTTCAATCGGTTTTAGTGAAAAAATCTCAAAGTAAATAAGATTGTATACTTATTTGCTTGGTGGATTTAATGGTAACTGCGATATATATATATATATATATATATATATATATATTTAGTGATGCTGATAGCTTTTTGATTTATTGAGTCCTGGGATGCACATATTTGCTTTGAATGAATCCCCGGGAAATTTGATGGGTCCCAACTAAAGTTTCTTAATAAATTGAAGGTTTTTTTTTTATTTATGATCTTGGGAAACAACTAAGGCAGTCTAACTCCTACCTTGTAACCTATCCTTTATAATTCATTTCTAAGAAATTATTGAAATGTATTTACAGTTAGCTTGAAATGGTGAGGGAAGAAAAAAGAAAAACACTGGGACACATGGATATGATTTTACTGTGCCCTCTTAGATTTTTGTGCATCAGGGATGCAGGATGCATACCTATCAGCATCTATATATATATATATATATATATATATATGAGGAAAAAATGAGTAAAGAAAAGAAATGTAGATGGATAAAAATGAATTTTATCGATATCACTTTTAATTGATATCACTTACACATGTGTTTCGGTCCGTTTATAAAAAAAAAAAATCTCTCTGTGTACGGAATATTTTTACATTTTTCCTATTATTATTATTATCATCATTTCAACATCATCTGATTATTTTAATAATTATAATAGTGTAAATCTGTATACATTTTGATAAACGGACCGAAACACGTGTAAGTGATATCGATTAAAAGTGATATCGATAAAATTCATTTTTATCCATCTACATTTCTTTTCTTTACTCATTTTTTCCTCATATTGTCAGATTCAATTCCCTTTCCATTCTTACATATATATATATATATATATATACACACACACACACACACATTTTCATTCTGGAAAAAAAAAAAAAAAAAAAAAAAAAAAATCCATCAATGTTTAGACAACATTTTCTTCATACTTATGACCTGATCAAGATTTAAAAAAGAAAAAAAAAAAAGTTTTAACGTCAACTTCACCATCTATGCTAAATTTATCTTTATGGAATACTACTATTTGCAGAATTGCATCCCAGTCTCCTGCTTCGCTAGGCGGTGATAGCTGAAAAAACAACCCCACCTACGAATGAAGTCCCTAGCTGAAGCTATGCCTGCTGTATATGAAAAAATAATTTGTCAATTGAAGGCGTTTTTATTATAATCGACAAATTATTTTTTAATATACAGCAGGCACCGCTTCAGCTATGGACTTCATTTGTAGGTAGGGTTGTTTTTTTTCAGCTATCACCGCCTAGTGTTTTTTTTGAAGGCAGGAGGTCGGGAAACAATTCTACGAGTAGCACCATCAATCCTTATAAGAAGGTAATTTCTTATGATCACAAAACAAATGGGTAATTGTGAATAAGAAAATTTTCACTAATTAGCAGAAGGTAAAGGGTTAATGGTAACTGAACCTTGCAGCTTCTGTTGCTGCTGCTGCTGATGATGCTGTGAGCAAAAATTCTCAGTTTTTCAACATTTTTTCTTTCACTCAGTAACTGAGTTTGCTAAAATGAAAGCTGATCATCATCCACAAGAATTTAATTTATATATATATATTATATATATATATATATATATTGTCTATATATCGATAGACAATATCGTAAAAGGTTCATTATTATGAATATAAAACATTGTGATATTCATAGTTTTAATTTTAACCCAGGAGGTAATTCTTATTGTAAAAGGTTCATTATTATGAACTAGCAAGAATATGTGCCCTCCAGGCACAAGTATTTAAGTTTTAATGTAATTATATATTAAATTAACATAATATAATTAAATATTAAATTAAATTAATTAACATAATTAAATAAGAACACATATAAAAAGAATTCACTTATTTTAATTATATTATTATAATTGGTTTCTACATAAAATCATTCATAGGATTGATTTTAATACAGTGAAGAATAAAACAATATTAGAGATCAATAACACCAAATAATTATTTATCAAACCTGGGTTTTTGTTAAAACCAGTATGCAAATTAACCACACCATATATTATGTAAACCTTTATTTCTTAGTGATTTTCATAGAGGCCTCATTAATAAATAAGATTTATTCTATGTATTAATGATTTTGACTGATTTTAAATTAAATTCTTGTTAATAAACTTAAGCAATTTTTGAGGGTATTGTGACATAGTTTCAGTTACGGACAGACACTGAGTCTCCATTATAATAAGATTTAAAAAATTGTGATATTTATAGTCTGGATTTTTACCCAAGTTATAACACTTATGAAACAAAGTGTAATTAAAAGATAAAAACGATTTAAACAAAACATGAAGGAATATTAAAAGGTTCTCCAAAAATAAATTAAAATCCTTAAACTGAATAATCCTTAACTTAAAAAAAATACATGGAATAAATAATTTCTAAAAATATTCTTGAAACTTTATCCAAGTTTATTCAAATGTAGAAATAATAGGTAAAAAAAAAATTTAAATAAAAACCTAAAATTTAAAGAAAATACACAAAGACAAACTTTATACACCGAGGAAGGCTGGAGGATACAGCGTCCGAAACGTTGTATTTATACATACAATAAAGATGAGGACAACAGTTTGAAAAATCAAAATTATTCACATCAAGCCTCATCTCAAAAATACAGACAAATAAAAAAGTATAATTTTGATATTTCAGACTGTTGTCCTCATCTTTATTGTATATAAACACAACTTCAGACCACTGTAACCTTGGGTTCTCTTTTAGTTGTTTATTTTTTTAATTACTTTAGAATAAGTCATATTCAGATGATTACCCATGAGAATTCAAACTTGAAACCATTGAATAATATAACTAAGGTAATTAAAAAAACCCACCTAAAAAGAGCCCGAGGTTACAGTGGCCTGAATATTGTGTTTATACACAATAAAGATGAGGACAACAGTCCGAAATACCAAAATTATTCATATCAAGCCTCATCTCATAATTACAGAGAAATATAAGTAAATAAAAAAGACACAAACTATTTGAAAAGTTAACTTACTGCGTCTGAAAACTCTTCCTAGAGTTTTTGTAAAATCAGAAAAACCTGTGCCAACATCTGCAGCAAAGTTGCTGAGAGAGCGCTGATAAACGAGTAAGTTTTCCATCCCAAATAAATTTGCATGAAAATATTCAGTTTTAAAGTAGACAACTTCAACCTGAGAGTTGCATTAAAAGCAAAGGGGGTAATTGTGAATAACAAAGTTTGTCAGTAATGAGATGGAAGGTAAATTGTTAATGGTAACAGAACCTTGCAGCTGCTGCTGATGATGCTGCCAACAACAACAACAACAACAACAACAAAACCCCAAAAATCTCAGTTTTTCATCATATTTGTCTTTCACTCAGGTTACTAAAATGAAAAGCACTACAACACAAAAGCAGACTGGACAGCCCAGAAAAGCAGCACCCCCATCATCAAGCAGTCTCTACTGATGCAAGTAAACAGCCCAACTTGCACTGATCAATTCCTCTTTGGTAAATAAAAAAAAAAAATAAATAAAAAAGGAGTGGCCCTCATATGCATTTGGATTGGTCTAAAATAAA
Source organism: Doryteuthis pealeii (assembly GCA_023376005.1). Classification (NCBI taxonomy): domain Eukaryota; kingdom Metazoa; phylum Mollusca; class Cephalopoda; order Myopsida; family Loliginidae; genus Doryteuthis; species Doryteuthis pealeii. The sequence continues at coordinate 73,890,094 of CM042153.1, forward strand.
CAGTGGCAGAAGCTAGACTTTATAAAGAAGGCTATTTATGAACAAATCAGGTCTTGTTTATTTATTTTTCTTTTTTCCTTCCTTGAAATTTGGCTATCAGATTAGGCCAAATCTTTGAAAATACGAATAGCATATAATGAATTGCTATGTTTTAAATATTATACAACCAAAAGAGAAGTCAAATATATACGCAGTGTGTATTTGTCACAAAAAATTTTTTTAAAATAAAATAATATTTACATATAATCTGTAATCTACTTTTATATGGGTTGCCTATTTTGGAATATCTACTGCTTATGTTTTGGTTTGGTTTACGGCATATCAACCTCGGTGGGTCATTTAATGCCGACAAAGTTTTGAAAAAAAAAAAAAAAAAAAAAAAAAAAAAATTCTTAATGGATACTCATCTTTTTTTTTATAAACATATTTTACTATTTAACCCATAGACAGAACCCTAACAGGTACTACCACTCCTTTACTCTCTCTCTACTGCTTATGATGCAAATATTTCCTGATTTATATATTTGTATCAATATAGTGAAAAATTTGAAAAAACACAGGTTCAAATAAAACTTAAAAGGTAATTTATGAGGAAGTGTGTCCTGGTCCCCTGCCTCCGAAATTGCTGCCTGGTGAATTTTAAAATAACGACCCCAAGCTTCTGCAAGTTTCATTGTGTTAAATATAGGGGGGAGGTAAATTTCACGGGGTAAAATAGGTGTTACCTATTGTTTATCTATCTATCTATCTTAGTCTATTCAAAACTATCCATCTTCATATCTATCTATCTATTAAATACTAAAATTTTCTTTTATTACGATAAATAAACAAGAATTACGATAAAATAAACAAGAATTACGACAAATTACGATAAATAAACAAAATTACGACAAATTACGATAAATAAACAAGACAATTAAGACAAAACGAGAACCCCCCCCCCAAAAAAAATACATTTAATGCCCTAAGTGGGTTGTTTTCTTTCAAGTAACACCGATGTGGCGCTGAAGCTTGGGGTCGTTATTTTAAAATTCACCGGGCAGCAATTTCGGAGGCAGGGGACCGGGACGCACATCCTCATAAATTACCACTTAAAATATTAAATATTGAACATTAAATAAATAAATATTAAAATAATAAATAAATAAATAAATTAAATTAAATTAAATATTAAATTTGAACCTGTGTTTTTTCAAATTTTTCACTATATTACATACCGTCGGATTCACTTCCCTTTTTCTCTTCACATATTTGTATTAATAATTCAATAAAACTAAAACGTTTTATGCATAATGAGTTTCATTAAGATATCTGATTCATTAAAACATGGATAAGTACAAAAGTTTTCACAATACAATGATGTTCATTTTATTATATAAATACATTAAGAAAACAGACAAATTGTATATATGCTCACATAAACACTATATATATATTAAGGGGCCGGGTTCGCTCAGTCGGTAGAGCATTCGGCTAGAAACCACAAGGTTCTTAGTTCGATACCGGTCCCCGCCAACTCAGAATATGAGTAGCACAGGGAGCTGTGCGGTAAAGTAAGGAGCTGATAGTAGGTGTGGCACACCACCTCAGATGCTAAAAACAATCTCCTTGGTCTAGCGCTATTGAAAAGGGGATAGACTCCCTCGCTGACTGGCTGATACCGACTTTAGGCCGCCCCGTTGACTTTATTTTTTACTTTATATATATATAAAAGAGTCGTTGGGGCGGCCAAATGAAGGTATCAGCCAATCAGCAAGGGAGTCTATCCCCTTTTCACTAGTGCTAGACTAAGGAGATTGTTTTTGCATCTGAAGTGGGGCGCCACACCTACCATCAGCTCCTTACTTTACCGCACAGATCCCTGTGCTACCCATACGCTGAGTTGGCGAGAGCTGGCATTGAACTAGGAACCTTGTGGTTTCTAGCCGAACGCTCTACCGACTGAGCTAACCTTATATATAGAGTGCTATATTTATAAGTAACTAGTGCTCAATATCATTGATATAGCATGTATATGTAATAAAATGAGTATATAGAGTAATTTTAACATCTACATAGACCCATAATATTAAAAACAAAAGTTTCACTAAGTAAAAATAAGAATATAAAACACTAAGACACTGGGGATAGCATATGAAAATAAAGATGAAGAATTGCTGTAGTTTATGACCAAATATTTCAGAGAAAGTTTTTTAAAATATTTTAAGCAGAAAATGTTTTCATGAAAATAACAAGAGCAAGATGAAGAGAAGGAAGAGAGTTTGAAGAACGTCAAAAGTAGTATGAGTGAAAACATACATGATAGTATGCAATACATATAATAGTACGTACTAGTGGTAATATAAGATAAAGTCCCTTCTGTAAAACATCAACATTGTTTGCTCTTAGGTAAAGAATAAGTAAGAGTAATATATTCTGAAAATGGACGGAATGATAAGAGACTGAATTATCAGTTTGGTTCTGCCAGTCAAAGATTAGCTGCAAATGCTGGTTAAAAAAACTAAGCCAAAGCTGTAATCAATGTTTCTGATTATCACAACAACTTAGATGAAAATTCAGAGTGGTATTATCTGTTGGGGTACCATAAATAGTTAAAAACAAAAATAAAAAAAATAAAAGTTAGTGGAGTGGCCTATTGTTGCCAGGAAGCAAGAGTGTCTATCCTCTTTTCGCTAGACCAGGAAGATTGTTTTTGCTGAGGTGGAGTGCCACACCTACCGTCAGCTCCCCAATTTACCACACAGATCAGATTACCAAATGTGTGCTACTCATGTGCTGAGTTGGCAGGGATCGGCATTGAGCCAGAAACCTTGCAATTCCTAAGCAGATGCTTTACTGACTGAGCTAAACTGACCCCTATATATGGGGTCCCATATATAGGTTAAATAGATTAAAAAATATATATATTATGTAAACCTTTATATCTTAGTGATATGTAAGACACATTGCAGGATTTTAAACATACTAATAACATGGGCTGTTTTGAGTAAAATCTAACTCCAATTTCCATAGAAACATTGTTAATAAATAAGATCTATTCTATGTATTAATGATTTTGACTATAAATTAAATACTCATTGATAAACTTATGCAATTGTGACAGAAGCAGTGACATAGTTTCGGTTACAGACAGACAGACACTGAATCTCCATTATAACAAGATTTAATTTCAGTTAATTATTTTTAGTAATAGATGCTGTGACTAATTTAAACTATCTGGTGCCAGATAAGGAAAAAAGGGATATTTGCCTTTGATATTGATATATTTGTTTGCATGAATTGCATATAAAAAAGATCATGATTAGGGAAATTCTAAATCCAACTACACACTGGCATTTAGCTACAGCACAAGCCAGTTTCAGTTCTCTACTAATCCAAGTCAGTAAAGTTTAATAAGTAGTTAATTCTAATTTTCTAAGCACACTGCATTTCCTAAAAATATTTTCACATTATCATTGATTTAAAAAAAAATATTTTGTGTAAATCAAATTCTTTTTTCTGATTTTTTTAGATATTTAAATAATAGAATATGTTTACAATTACTTGAAATTCATATGCATACACACATGTTATAATTTGTTAAAAATAGAGTTAAAAGAATGAACAAGTTAATTGAATAATTAAAAAAAGGAGGGAAAAAAAAAGGGTAATTTATGATATTTCAATTCTTAAATTTAAACAAATCTTATTAGAATGGAGATTGCGTGTTTGTCTGTAACTGAAACTATATTACTACTCAAGTCACAATTCCTTTAGTTATTCATGTCACATTCTTCATGATTTTTATTCAACTTCTACTTGAGAGTTACATTAAAAGCAAAGGATATAATTGGGAATAACAAAGTTTGTCAGTAAGGAGATGTTTGTTTGTGTTTTACGGCATATCAACCTCAGTGGGTCATTTAATGCCGATAAAGTTTTGAAATAAATCAATTCTTAATGGATAATAAAATTTTTTTATAAATACATTTTTCTATTTAACCCATAGGTGGGACTTTTCATGTTTTAATCGCATGTTGGAATAAATTATTTAATGAAAATAATTATTTATATATATATATATATATATATATATATATATAGGTTTTGATTGATTGATTTTGATAGCATGTCAACCTGTCTAGGGTTATTTTATGCCTAGAGGTTAGGGAATCACATTCATTGTATGTTCCTATTTATATTTTTTGTGTAGTTGTTTCTTAAGGGTTTTTTGTTTTTGTTTTTTTATTTTGCACATGATCCCATTGAACACTAATAATTTTTAAACAGATCTATTTTTGTTTAATGGCATATCAGCCTCTGTGGGTTATTGTTATAGGTGGAGTGCCACACCTACTGTCAGCTCCCCAATTTACCGCACAGATCAGATTACCAAATGTACCATATCAGCCTCTGTGGGTTATTGTTATAGGTGATATACCCTATAGAATAATGGAATGCGCCGACGGTTACTATAAGTAACAGGGACAATTATGGCTTGTAGAGTAAGCCAATGTGAGTCAGCTCATAACTCTATTGTCGGACGTATTTCCCACTTCTCTGAACTGTAATTGTCTACTCTTTTGTTAATACATTTTCCTACATTTGTTACCCGTCGTTTTGTTCTTATTTGACCCCTTAAAACCCCACAACAGTTATTTAATGCAAAACCCATCCTTGTAGAAGAACAGTAGTGATACTATTTAGTCCAGCGTTGGTAGGATGAGGGCTTCATAATAAGATTATTAGTCTGAAAGAAAACATAATGGCATAACTGGAGTTCAAACTACCTTACTAGGCTCTCACAGTCCTGCAAATTAGCCACTACGCAGCGGTGTCTATCTCCAGTTTTTAAACACATCCAATTACTCATAGATGGGACTTTAATAGGTACTACTACTCTGAATCAGAATGGACCTGGGACTAATACCAATGAAGAGATAATCCACACCATCAGATGCAGCTTAGTGTCAATTCCAGGATACACCTTTTTTTGGTTATTTCCTATAGGTCTAACATAAACAAAGGGGAACCACTCTTGATTGATAAATTATTGATTTATTTTCCCATTAAACTAACCCTAAACCCTGTCTTCTTTTTTCCAAATAGATCAATAAATAAATAATTTATCGGTCAAGAGTGGTTCCCCTTTGTTTATGTTAGACTTATAGGAAATAACCCCTTTTTTATGTATGTGTGTAGGGGTTATCTTTCTGCAGAGTATATAGGCAGCATATTCTAAGCCTTGCTGACAGGACAAACACACATACATACACACACTATATATATATATATATATATATATATATATAAAGTAAAGTCGTCGGGGCGGCCTAAAGTTGGTATCAGCCAGTCAGCGAGGAAGTCTATCCCCTTTTCAATAGCGCTAGACCAAGGAAATTGTTTTGGCATCTGAGGTGGAGCGCCACATCTACCATCAGCTCCTTACTTTACCGCACAGATCCCTGTGCTACTCATACGCTGAGTTGGCGAGGACCGGTATCGAACTATGAACCTTGTGGTTTCTAGCCGAACACTCTACCGACTGAGATAACACAGCCCCAATATATATATATATATATATATATATATATATACTAATTCTCTTAGTAAACCCTTGCAGTAAGAAAAAAAAACCTGGCAAATAATTTGGTAGTAAAGATATACTACCAAACTTCACCTGGGAAAATAAATGAAAAAAAGAAAAGACCAAGAGAGTCACACCAACCGAAAATAACTGATTAACATTATAAGACTTGGCCAAAAGATATACCTACTAATAATTTTGCTTAGTAGCTCATCAGGGAAAGAATATATATATATATATCTTATTATATTATAATAGAGATTGTGTATTTTTCTGTCTGTAACCGAAACTATATTACTATACAAGTCACAATTCCCTTTGTTTTTTACATCACATTCTCCATGACTTTATTTCTATTTAAACATCAATTATTAATAAAATTATTTTTCATCATTAAGACTGTTGACCATATCTACATACTAAAAACATGCAATTGTATTTATATACACAACAAAATAGAGGTTTACAGTGTGAATGGGAAGGCTAATTTGCATATCGATATTAAAAATTTGATTTTAATAAATATATGCTTAGTATTATTGATTTCTAATTGTTTGGTTTTACCTTATTGAATATGAGCAAAAATCTCAGGGATAAATCTTAAAAGAAATCCATTAGCAAGAAGAAATAACTACAATTTTATTCTTTATTTCCTATTTTAACTAAATAGTTAAATTAGGAAAATTTACCAATGAAAGAAGGGAGTAATGGAAAATGATGGAAGAGTTAGTTTCAAAGTTGTTCTATTTTTCAATCATACCCCCTCTATTACTAACCTTTTTATCTGCATTCTTATTCAGTTTCATTTGCCTTTCTAATATAATATGATATGTTATTATATTAAAACTTAAATACTTGCACCCGGAGGGTGCATATATTTGCTAGTATATATAATGAATAGAGAATGAAAAAATGAGAAAAGTATTGGCATGAAAAGGTGCTCAATGCTAATAAAACAGAGCATATTTATAATCAATGGTAATATTATGGATTTACACTCATAACTTGAAGTTTCATGGTAATCCAATCATCAGATGGTCCAATGGTTGAGATCTTAAAAACCAGTCGTGAAATGGTTGAGATTTTAAAAACCAGTAATTTTTTAGCGTTTATATAAACGTGAAGCGTTTTCACGCGATGGGAAATATAAAGCTAAAATTAAAAAAAAAAAACTGTGGCTTGTTTAACGTTTATGTGACGTGGATCTCAACCATTGGACTCATCTGATGATTGGATTACCATGTAACTTCAAGTTATGAGTGTAAATCCATAATATTACCATTGATTATATATATGAGGCATGATTGTGTAATGGTTATCACTGTTTGTATTTACCTTCATGCTAATACCTCTAGGAAAGGCATGAATCAATTTGATTTCCCCCCAGCTATGGGTAAATAGTAGGGCAGATTGGGTTATTTAGCCATAGTATAGCAACCAGTCTAGGTGACTTGAGAAAACTCAAAATTTAAACCAATTGTATTCCACTTAAATTGACCTTGTGTCACATCCTGGACACACACATGCACATTATATGAGAGAGAAACAAAATTTTAAAATGTTTTTTATTATTTGTAGTTTAGTGATTTTCTAAGATGGAAGATATTCAATTCATTGAGACTACTCTGGGTAGTGGGGAGTACCCCTTTATTGCCATTATTCCTAGGTCCATTCTGACCCGGAGTGGTAGTACCTTATAGGGTCCCATCTATAGGTTTAATAGGAAAAAGGGAGTTAAAAAAATGTTGATTTTATTTAAAAATTGAGTTTTAAAAGAATTTTTGAATACCCATCAAGCATTAATCGAACAAAACGTCTTGGCATAAAATAATCCAACAAGGGTTGATATGCCGTAAAATCAAACAAACCAAATCACTAAGACTGCAAAAAAGTCGTCATATGATACAAAGGTACATTTTCTCTTGTTTGTTGTTCACATTATTCAAACTGCAAAGTTTCTTCTAGTTTGTTAGGGGAGAGTTATCTCCCCTAATGAATGATTGACTCTTTACTAAAAAAAAAAAAAAAAAGGTGTTATCCTTTTGTTATATAGATTATCTTTTAAAACAGAAACTGACAGCAATAATGTTTAAAATTAACTTTTAACACTTCTCAGTGCCAATGACATGAAATATTTCCCCAATCTAAAATCTATAACAAAATAAATTAAACAAAAGGGAAAAAGTAATCATAATGTTTTTTAGTTTGATTCTAATATGCCGTAAAAAATCTGTGTGTATAGAATCATAGTCGTTGCTACCCTCCTATATCATAGGTCACTTATCACCACCTACATGTCAGGTCGCTCAATGTGCTACTGGTACTATGTAACCCAGTACTACTTGTTTCAAAACAAAACCTGTAAAAGAGCAGAGGAAGCTCTTTGCTCAATGGCCATCTAGCACATTACTTCTCAAGTTCAAACCCAGGGTCATTTAAACTTGGTAGTGTCAGAGCCATGTTAAAATCAATTGGAACCACTGATGTTTTAATTGCCAATCAATTTCCTTAACAATTTCCTTTGTACTATGTAACCTGGTACTATCCGTTTCATAGTCGGATCATCGGCGACTAAACCGTAAGCCCACAGATTTTGTCTGGTGAGGAGGGTGGCTAGACACCCTACAGAATGAAAACAAGACCTGTAAAAGGGCAGGGGAAGCTCTTTGTTCAACAGCCATCTAAAGTCCAACCCCTCCTCATCGTAGCAGGGCTGTTTAAACTTGGTAGTGCCATATCGTCAGGAACTTAAGTTCTCGGTAGGCTCACTCAAGGCAGACAGGTCTGACACCCAGTGGTATTAGGGTCACAACCTGGCTAAAGGGGCTCTGGCTAAAATCCAAAAAGCATCCCCATCATAGTCAGGAATCTTCCAGAATGAGGAATCATTGTCTGCCGGTGTCTTCACATTTGTAAACACTTGCGCTGCCATTCTCAAGAACAAAAGGCATAGGTGTAAGTGTCAAATATGCTAAACTAAGGAGACAATTAACAGCCAACGCTAACAACATAAATGCCAATAAATGTATTCAGGTTGTTTATTTCAATACTGCCGTTCGCTCCACTTGTCAACATTGAGTTATCTTTCTTTATTCCATACATTAACAGGAAGAACCACAATGTTAAACACGCTACAAGGAGACAGTTGACAGCTAATGCTAACAACACGATAAATGTATTACAGTTGTTTATTACAACATCCGTTCGTTTCACTTGTCAACGTCCAAAGTCGGTTGCCAAGAACGCTCTTTTCACGAAAACACATGGGCACACGAAAAGGGTTTCTTAAAAGAGAAGAGTTCTCTTTGTTCCATGACATTAACACACAACACAATGCCATCAAACCCTGACCAGACCTGCAGCAACTCTGCGAGCCTGTTCCACATAGGCCTTATTAGCTATGAACATGCCTGCAGTCAATGTGGACCACCCCCTTAATCTTTATTCATGTAACCAAGCCATGATGATGAATATGCCACAGACACTATATATGCCATATTACTGACAGTGGAGTGTTGAATTTCACGGGACTACTTAGTACCCACCTGGGCCATGGATTGCTCAGCTATCATGGCCAATAGGTGGACCCAGTGAGGTCTGATCCATCTGCAGAGATGCAGTCGGCGTATTCTACAGCCCAAATCAACAGGATGTTTTATTTCTTGCTCTTTTTTTCATCTATCACATTGTGGAATAAAAATAAAAAAGTTAATAGACAAAATCAAAGAGCAAAGTATTCTGGGATTCATTATTTTCTGTTCTTTTACAAATAAGATAACAAGAGTTGAAATCATTCTTTTCTTACTGCAATGGTTAGCAAGCAATGCTATTAATTTGAGTGTTTTCTATGATGTGTCAGATTAAGTTAACACTTAAGCAACAGCAGGTACTGTAAGCAACCTGAGTACTTTCTTTATCAAAATAACTTGATTTGGCATTAAATGACCTGAAAGAGGGTTGATATGCTGTAAAACAAAACAACCAGCCTGTTCAACAAATAAACTAACCCAAACCAGATACCTCAACAGTTTTTAACCATTTGTGTTACTGGATAAAAAGTGAGGGATCATTTTCATATAACCAAGTTGTAAACTGATGCCCCATTTCTTGACCATGTTAGATTCATTGGTAGTTATAATGTTCAAAAAATTTTGGTCAAGTCACACTGAAAGCACTGGTCCCCGTTAAAAAGTAGATGTTAAGCTAAAATAAGTCTGTTTATTACTTAATTAGGTGACCATTTAAGCAACAGCAGGTACTGTAAGCAACCTGAGTACTTTGTTTATCAAAATGATTGATTCAACATCAAATGACATGAAAGAGGGTTGATATGTTGTAAAACAAAACAACCAACCAGATTAAATTAAACTTAGTATTTGTATTAGTATTTTGAAATTATAGTGAATTACTTGAATTTTTGGATAAAGAATGAATTGGAAATTTGTCAATTGTATCATTTGTTTTTTGCAAAATTAATTGTTAATTCTTACATTTGTCAATTGTATCATTTATATTTCTTATATATTTTTTTTATATTTCTTATATACTTTTTTTATATTTCTTATATACTTTTTATATTTTTTTATATTTTTTATATTTTTTTCATATTTTATATTTTTTCATATTTTATTATATATATTTTTTTAAATATTTTTTAAATATTTTTTTTTAAATATTTTTAAAATATTTTTTTTAAATATTTTTTTTATATTTTTTTATATTTTTTTTTAAATATTTTTTTAAAAATATTTTTTTTAAAATATTTTTTTTAAATATTTTTTTAAATATTTTTTTTTAAATATTTTTTTAAAAATTTTTTTAAATATTTTTTTTTTAAATATAAAAAAAAATAATTAAAAAAAAAATTTTTTTTATATTTGTCAATTGTATCATTTGTTTTTTGCAAAATTAATTGTTAATTCTTCATGACTTTTTATTTTTATTTTGTAGTCTTGTAAACGGGTATAATTGGAGTTTCTTTGTGTGGTATAAATAGCTTTTTTTTTAATTTAAAAAAATAATAATAATAATGTGGCTTTGTGTAACAAAACATTCAGAAATGCTGGATAAAAAATGTTTTTGCTTGTTTTTGTTAAAACTTCTCAAAATTGTTAGAAAAAAGTTAAAATCTCTGATGGAGCATGACTTTTTCTTCTGTAGGCCTGTTATTTTTGGACTTTATACATGAATCTATTTTATGGCCTATCTCAGAACAATAGAAGTTACTTGGGGGGGGGGGGAATTGCCCCTTGGGATCATGCTGATATTAAATATCTTACCAGTTCAATGGCCAAAGCCACTAGACACAGGGCCCAAGCACTGGGTAAGTAAAATTAGTAAACTAGTATAAAACATTAGTTTCTCTTATATACAAAAACAAGAAATTTAACAAGAAAAATTTGAATGGAAAAAAATTATTTGTCTGTATTTTTGATCAACTGTCAAACTATCAAAAATGATTTCCCAGGTTGGGTCATTACTATACCCGGATACCCGGATAAATGCCTGAGGAAGACCGGAGGATACAGCAGCCGAAACGTTGTGTTTATACATACCACAATAAAGATGAAGACAAGTCTGAAAAATCAAAATTATTTGGGGAGAACAAAAATGTTTTCAAGTTGAACACTTACCTCCTCTTTGAACGACAATGGTGGTTTCATCTCCTTTTGGGCAGTCCTTAAGTACCTGAACGACCTCTGCATGTGACATGTCTTTTACATTATTATTGTTAATTTCCAACAAGACGTCTCCTTCCATTAGGTTCTTACATCGAGTCTTGTCAAGAATCTGTTTGACTCTTTGGCCATACGAGCTATCCGCAATGGTAAATCCAAAGCCCATGGCGCCACGGACAATGTTCACTACCAGAATTTCTGGTTTGTTGCTGTTGGGAATTAATACATCAGGAGTGTTGTCCGAGTTTAGTAAATCTCCACTCTGGCTTCTTTGGGAGGAACTCAGATTGGAATTATTGTCAGTCGTTGAACGAGCCAAATCGGGAAGCGATTTTAGACTTTTCTGTGACGTGTTCAACTGATCCATGTTACCCCCGCTACCATAACCGAGCGAATTCGAGGGCCCTGTATTGGTGGTGCCACTCTCCGAAGGAAGAGATACAGCAACTCTGGTGACAATTTCTGTATTGGGATCATCAGGATCAAAGGGGAGCGTGTACCCACGACACACGGTAAGGGTCACTTCCTCTCCTGCAAGGATCGCTTGAAAAAGTAGGATAACATCCTGATGTGTATAACCGAGTACACATTCATCGTTTACATAAACAAGAATGTCACCTAGGTAAAGAAAAAAAAGATAAATATACATATAAGTGCTAAAATAATTATCAAAAATTTATATCATTTTAATTAATACAATAGGAAAATAGATGTTTGTGTGTACCTAGAAATTTTTCTAAGATACCTGTACTTATTTCAACAAAATTCTTTCATACAATTTACATATTTACTTGGGCATCTACACTACCTTTTTTTCCCTGCAATGCAGGGACTGTATTAAGTTACAGCTTGCCCCCTTGTCTGCCAAAATACAATAGGAAAATAGATGTTTGTGTGCATCTAGAAACTTTTCTAAGATACCTGTACTTATTTCAACAAAATTCTTAATTTAGGTTCTGTTTTTTCTGGGTCACCCTGTACAGGCTGACCCAGAAAAAACAGAACGCAAATTATTTATTTATTTTCCCATTAAACTAACCCTAAACCCTAAGCTCCAACCCTAACCCATAATTTATTTGTTTAATGGGAAAATTAACAGTTTTATTACAAAATTTGTAGGTTCTTTTTTTTCTGGGACAACATAATTTACTAAACAAAAGTTCATAATTACCAATTTTTGTTGAGTTGGATCTGACCCTTGTTTTTGACTATTTTTTGACGTCTGAATACCAAAAATGAACCCAATTTTTCTAAATCACATCAACTTTTTGAACTACAGGATACACTCGATTTTTCTCAACTACCATAAAAATACAACATCAAACAAATTTGTGCTTATTTTATGGAGGAATGTTTTCAAAAATTCACATATAATGGAAAATAATAAAAACATTATAATTTTATCAAAGAGCAGCTATGACAGCTAGTAAGTAGTTCAAATGGCAAAGACAGTCAGTGCTTCATTGATGTTGTATTGAATTGAAAATATGTCAGTAGTTCAGGGATGTTGGACTATCTGTGGTATAAGCTGTATGAAAAGTCACCACTTATATTTATAGACTATCAAGTAGCAGGAGCTGGATTAACCAATGGAAAAAAAAAAAAAAAAAAAAAGAAAGAAAAGTATTTCAGGTCCTTGATAAATTGTCCTAAAATTGGTTTCTGTATGGATTCTCTTCAAGAAGGAACGCTTACAGACAAGAGTAACTGATACTACAATCTTTCTACCAAGGAATACTACAGATGGACTGACAAGGAGTAACTGATACTACAATCTTTCTACCAAGGAATACTACAGATTAACAGACAAGGAGTAACTGATACTACAATCTTTCTACCAAGGAATACTACAGATTAACAGACAAGAGTAACTGATACTACAATCTTTCTACCAAGGAATACTACAGATGGACTGACAAGGAGTAACTGATACTACATTCTTTCTACAAGGAATACTACAGGGAGTAACTGATACTACAATCTTTCTACCAAGGAATACTACAGATGACAAGGAGTAACTGATACTACAATCTTTCTACCAAGGAATACTACAGATTAACAGACAGGAGTAACTGATACTACAATCTTTCTACCAAGGAGGAGAGGAATACTACAGATTAACAGACAAGGAGTAACTGATACTACATTCTTTCTACCAAGGAATACTACAGATAACAGACAAGGAGTAACTGATACTACATTGGAATACTACAGATGGACTGACAAGGAGTAACTGAACTACATTCTTTCTACAAGGAATACTACAGATGGACTGACAAGGAGTAACTGATACTACATTTTTCTACCAAGGAATACTACAGATGACTAACTGATACTACATTCTTTCTACCAAGGAATACTACAGATGGACTGACAAGGAAACTGATACTACTACTACAGATGGACTGACAAGGAGTAACTGATACTACATTCTTTCTACCAAGGAATACTACAGATGGACTGACAAGGAGTAACTGATACTACATTCTTTCTACCAAGGAATACTACAGATGGACTGACAAGGAGTAACTGATACTACATTCTTTCTACCAAGGAATACTACAGATGGACTGACAAGGAGTAACCTACAGATGGACTGACAAGGAGTAACTGATACTACATTCTTTCTACCAAGGAATACTACAGATGGACTGACAAGGAGTAACTGATTACTGATTCTTTTCTGAGGAATACTAAGATACTACAGGAATACTACAGATGGACTGACAAGGAGTAACTGATACTACATCTTTCTACCAAGGAATACTACAGATGGACTGACAAGGAGTAACTGATACTACATTCTTTCTACCAAGGAATACTACAGATTATAACTGATACTACATTCTTTCTACCAAGGAATACTACAGATTAACAGACAAGGAGTAACTGATACTACATTCTTTCTACCAAGGAATACCTGAGACTGACAAGGAGTAACTGATAGGAATACTACAGATTAACAGACAAGGAGTAACTGATACTACATTCTTTCTACCAAGGAATACTACAGATGGACTGACAAGGAGTATCTATGGACACTACATTATTTCTCCCTTATAACGACTTGAAGGAATATATCAAACTTTATGCCACAAGAAATATCCACTGAAACTAGACTCAAAACCAACAGCAGAACTAAAATGGCTACCAGGATTGTAGCAAGAGAAAAGAAAAGTTTGCCACAAACAAGATTAATTTACAAAAAGAAAATGACAGAAAAAAATATTAAAGATCAATGTGTGTGTATATATATATATATATATATATATATATATGAGAAGTAAATACACACGCGGTGTGTTTATGATATGGCTTTTTTAGCCGACAATTTTTGGGAGAATATGTGCTTAATTGAAGTCGTGCCTAATTTTGAAAGTTAATTAATTAATAATTAATTAATTAGGCAGGCATACCTATTTAAATGTAAGGCTAAACAAATCGAGAAAAATCAATCTCTGTATGTACATTTCGGCCTATTAGGCCTCATCAGCAGAGCTATAGATAGAAAGATCGCCTTGTGCGTGATTCGAACCCGACTGTCGGTTAGTGTAGAGGTTACGATACTCGCCTGTCAGCTTGACAGTCGGGTTTCGATTCACGCACAAGGCAGTCTTTCTATCTATAGCTCTGCTGATGAGGCCTAATAGGCCGAAATGTACATACAGAGATTGATTTTTCTCGATTTGTTTAGCCTTACATTTAAATAGGTATGCCCGCCTAATTAATTAATTATTAATTAACTTTCAAAATTAGGTACGACTTCAATTAAGCACATATCCTCCAAAAAATATATATATATAAGTAAAGTCGACGGGGCGACCTAAAGTCGGTATCAGCCAGTCAGCGAGGGAGTCTATCCCCTTTTCAATAGCGCTAAACCAAGGAGATTGTTTTTAGCATCTGAGGTAGAGCGCCACACCTACCGTCAGCTCCTTATTTTACCGCACAGATCCCTGTGCTACTCATACGCTGAGTTGGCGGGGACCGGTATCGAACTAGGAACCTTGTGGTTTCTAGCCGAACGCTCTACCGACTGAGCTAACCCGGCCCATATATATATATATATATATATATATATATATATATATATATATATATACGTACTGATCTTATAACTGATATAAAGAGAAAAATAGACTCTTAACATAAGTTTAAAAAAAGAATTCTATTTATGTTATTCTAGATCAAAACTTCCAACAAATCATTTTTTTTGGGGGGGGGGTAGTTGAAAGGAACACGAGCAAAGATACTTTTTTTGTTTTTGATTTTCATTGCTTCTTGGAAATAAGCACTTCCTGAAAGTGGCTTCTCCTGCCGTTGACGATAGTCGTAGACACAATAGAGAAAGAAGAGTCTTTCTCTACTTCAATGAGCAAAGCAAACATAGATAAGTAAACAAATGTGTAGCAAAATCAATAGTTAGTGATGGCAGGTAATGTTGTAAATTTACATGGGAGGGTACAACAATACAATGGTGGTAATGGTAAGAAAGTAGAAGTCTAAGTAGTTCTTATGCATTCAGAAACATTGTATTGTCAGACTGTTTGGATTAGAACCTCTGAGACATGGAAAGACACGGTTATTTTTTTGTGTGTGTATTTTTTTTATTTTTTTAATTTTTTTTTTGCCCGATTTGTGATGTACAAGTCTGTAAGCCATTAAGAATTGATTATTCAGACTAACACCAAAAAGAAACAGAAAAATAAAAGAACACAAAAGTCGAAAGTAGAAAATGGAACAAAATGACAATATTGATCCGAAAATTAGAAGAAAGAAAGAAGAAAACAAGTTAATCTAACAGAGAGAAGAATACAATTGAAATGCTAAAGTATAATAATGAATACTTAATCTTGGAAAATGGGAAAGTTTTTCAAAGAGTTTTTTTTTTTTTTTTTTTTTACCCCCAATATTTCTAGGTATTTTTCATTAAGCTTATACACAAGCATTAAAACTTTTCTCTATCCAGTAGAATAGAAAATGCAATATCCTTTCAGGACTTTAACGATCAGTTCTTCACAGCTTTCTTTATCAGTAAACTAGGCATTACTATATCAGTTCTTATCTATCTATCTATCTGTATCTATTTATTTATTTATACATATATAAATTGCAGTTGTGTGAATCTATATGTCCGGAGGAAACTTTGAAAATAAAACAATTAACGACAAAGTAAATATATATACACATTAAATATCACCAGGGCTTGGTTTTTGAGCAAAAATAATAGAGATTTGATTTATATTCGTGACGATGATTAAAAAATAAAATTTAAATGACAACAGTATGGATTTTTTTTTTCATTTAATATTTTAGATAGTAAACATTAACATTTCTTTCCTGAGTAGCTGGATCAATGCAAGGTCTATTTTTTTTTTTTTTACATAGGGATTTAAATTGGGGCATCCCACGAGGATTCAACTCATGATTCAGTAATAATGGATCTGGGGGATTAACTTAAAAAAAAACTTTTAAACTGGAGACATTATTTTTTTTTTCAGAGTGTCTGTGCACTTTTTTTTTTTGTCTGATACCCAACCAGGCCGGATCAACACAAGGTCTTTTTTTTTTACATAGAGATTTTAATGGGGCATTCTGTAAGATCCAACTTGCAATTCAGTAATAATGGATTTGTGAGACTAACTTTTTTGTCCCTCCCACTCTACCGAGGTGACACCGGGTAGCCATTTATAGTATGAGAAAATGGAATTATTTCTCCCATTGAATTCAAACCATGGATAAGACAGAGTCAAATCAGCCCAATTCAAAAGTTGGTATGAATCCCGCTCTCTAGTAAATCAGTTTCAGCTGGAAATTTGAAGTCAATTTTCTAATCCAACCTTCAAGGATTTACCCATCAGATCACTGAAGTTAAGCACCAATGAGCCTGTTCAGTTTTGAGATGAGTAACTACTTAGGAAGAGCAGGTACTGTAATCAACCTGAAGTCTGTATGTCAGACTAAGCCTTGCTTAGTAAACAACAACCATTATGCTATATGCACCTCATATATATATATATATATATATATATATTTTCTCCAACAAATTTTTTCATTCAAAATAAAAAATCACTCTGATGAAGGTTGAATTTTCTCTGTGTATGGAATATTTTTACATTTTTCTATTATTATTATTTCATTTTATTTGTTTATTTAATGATAATAATAGTTTGAAACGTGTACACAAAGATAAACTGACCGAAACACATGTGTAAGTGATATTGATTAAATTCATCTTTTTATTATCCATTCTGTATTTTCTTTTCTTTATTCATTCTTCCTCATATATATAATATATATATATATATATATATATATATATATATATATAAATCGGCTCCCCTAATTTACCTCACAGATTAAAGCTGTGATACTCATAATTTTACATTTTTCTATCATTATTATTTCATTTCATTTGTTTATTTAATGGTAATAATAGTTTGAAACGTGTACACAAAGATAAACTGACCGAAACACATGTGTAAGTGATATTGATTAAATTCATCTTTTTATTATCCATTCTGTACTTTCTTTTCTTTATTCATTCTTCCTCATATATATATATATATATATATATATATATTATATATATATCTCAGCTCCCCTAATTTACCTCACAGATTAAAGCTGTGCTACTCATGCGTTGAGTTGGCAAG
Organism: Doryteuthis pealeii; assembly: GCA_023376005.1. Classification (NCBI taxonomy): domain Eukaryota; kingdom Metazoa; phylum Mollusca; class Cephalopoda; order Myopsida; family Loliginidae; genus Doryteuthis; species Doryteuthis pealeii. Next base: position 73,907,994 of record CM042153.1, read on the forward strand.
GCTGGTATCAAACCCGGAACCTTGTGGTTCCAAGATGGATGACTTTTTTTTTTAAAGGGAGGGGGTATTGATAAAGCAATATTCAGAATCTTATTAGTCTATTACAATCTATTAGTCTATTATCTTATTAGTCTATTACAATCTTGTATTCTGCTTAACTGGAAACTTCTTGTTAGAATTCAATAAAATAAAAAAAAACAATAAAAATGAGAAAAGTATATTTACCAGTTTTGAGTTGGCCATCTATATAGGCTGGCCCATTAGGCACAACGTTTTTGATTTGAAGAAACTCCTGATCAGAATGGTCCCCACCTACAATGGTGAAGCCAAAGCCACGTACACTTTTTATAAGTGTTGTTTTGATTATTTCACCTTTCAGCTCAGCTGGATTTTTGGTAAAAAACAGCTTCATCTTGTTGTCTGAACCTGTAAGGGGAGATAATTTTTAAAATAACAGGGTTTTATTGAATTGATAAAATTCCATTAAAAAAAACAAAAAAAACAGACACTATTTTTATTTCATTTTAATTGTACACATTTAAATCACTTTAGAATTATGAACTAATACATATTAAAAATAATGACAAAAACTTTGTGCAATATCTATGAATAACTGATCAAATGAATATTTATGAATAACTGATAAAAAGAAAATATGACATGTTGATAAGATCAAGATGAAGAAACTATGAAATGTAATATGACTGATTTATTGCAAATGTTTTGATGATAAATGAATAATGAATAAGTATTAATGCACATTGTCATGATGTGGACAGTAGCAAAATTGAAATGAATAAACAGCCAATAAAACAAAAATGAGGATTAAGCATTTAAAGAAATTAAATAAGCATGGATTATGCTAACATAATTCTTTATTAAAAAAAAAAAAAAAACTGGTTAAATATTCATTAAACAAGTTTAAACGAAATCATTCAAGAGGAAAGGATAATCTGCTTTTAATCAATTGAAATAATAGAATAAGTAATCAACAGCAGAAAAAAAAATTTTTTAAATAAAAAAGGAAGGGAGGCAAATATTTTACAGAGCAGAGTAATCTTCAATTGGAGGAGGAAGAAAAAGAAAAAGGGAAGTTAGAGGCAAAGGAATGCATTTTAAATAAGAAAACTGAGACAAGCGAAAGAAAGCAATAAAATATCAGGTAACTGTTTAAATTGTTGAGGATTTGGAAATTGAATTAAATTTCTCCTTTATTATTTGGTTAAATACCAAAAATATTTTTTTCAACATCTTCCAAGCGAAATAAGATACATTTAACCTGTCATATGTTAAATAAAAGGGGGTAAAACAGTCAAATTAAGAAGTTTCAGGCTATGTCCAATCTTATAAAAAAATCTTCCAATGGAAATAAGAAACATTTATATTTTGTATTATTTCAAATTTCAGACTATTGTCCTCATCTTTGTTATAAACATAACTTTTCAGCAAAAGTGTCCTCTGGCCTTCTTCAGGTATTTTTTATCATTATTGGGAACCTCCATAGAACTTTGAACTGAACTCTTCGAACCAGTTGAACACATGGTGCAACAGATATAAGGGCTGAGTCAATATAATTCTAAGTGACAAACAATCATCTTTAGGTTGCAGGTTCAATCCTGGCCAAGGGTGATAATAACATAGAATACTTAACATAGCTTAACACTTGTACACTGTCATGGTTAACGGAATGAAAACAGTCTAACCCGGTGGATTGAATAAAGGGTGCGGGTTGAAGTTTCATGAAAGCTCCCGATTACGACAAGAAGGTTCCCGAGTTTGAGAAATTTTCCAAGTTCAACAAGAAACACCAGAAGAAGGCCGGAGGACACATCGGCCGAAACAATGTGTATATAGCAATAAAGATGAGGACAATAATCTGAATAATACAAATTATCAAGCCTCATCTCAAAAGTTCAGACAAAAAGAAACATTTAATCTGTCATATGTCATATATACATTTAATATACAACTTTTCAGCAAAAGTGTCCTCTGGCCTTCTTCAGGTATTTCTTATTATTGGGAACCTTCATGGAACTTTGAACTGAACTCTTCGAACCAGTTGAACACATGGCGCAACAGATATAAGGGCTGAGTCAATATAATTCTAATTGACAATCATCTTTAGGTTGCAGGTTCAATCCTGGCCAAGGGTGATAATAACATAGAATACTTAACATAGCTTAACACTTGTACAATAAAGATGAGGACAATAATCTGAATAATACAAATTATCAAGCCTCATCTCAAAAGTTCAGACAAAAAGTAAACATTTAATCTGTCATATGTCATAGATACATTTAACCTGTCATGTTATATAAAATGTGGTAAAAGGCCTAATTATGTCCAATTTTATTTAAAAAAAAAAAGAAAAAAAAAAAGAAAAAAAAAGAGGAGTAAAAAAAAAAAAAAAATGCATATGATAATGCAGTGGTCAGCGGAAGAGAGTACAAACCTATAACATGGCCATTCATATCTGACTCACTGGCAGAACGTTTTGCAGGCTCTTGCATCTTCTTCTGGCGTGGAAAAGTGCTGCATGAGCCAATCACATCATCAAGCCCTGCAGACAGACAGATGGGGGCACTTGTGTTATGGATATATCACAGTTGGGCGGTAATTTTAGAAATAGTTGGACTAATATGAATACAATGGCACAAGCAGTCAGTGCCAGGTGGGGGGGGGGTGAAGGGTAACCATGCTGGAAGAGGCAATAACACGGGATTATCCATTCATGCTTCTATTAAGTGGGTCAGTGAGTCAGTTCATTTGAAGATATTTATATTAATCATTTACATGCAATCATTGTGCAGTGGGGGATGCCAGGCTCAGTTTTAATATTAAGGACTACATCTACAACTTTCAAAATCATAGACTTGAACATGATCAGTGATTCATTCTTTAGAGATAGAGATATAAAGAATTATCTACTATTATGTTGTGAAGAATTCCCATGGTTTACTCGATATGCCACCTATCCTATGTTTTGCTTGATTCTTTAATATCTTTATAGTCATCTCTACAACAGTATGGAATTCAATTGTGCTTGATATGACACCCATTCTATGTTCTACTTGATAAAAGACCCATTCTATGTCTGATACAAGACCCATCCTATGTCGACACCCACCCTATGTCGTGCTTGATACGATACAAGACCCATCCTATGTGTGCTTGATACGACACCCACCCTATGTCGTGCTTGATACGACACCCATCCTATGTTCTACTTGATACAAGACCCATCCTATGTGGTGCTTGATACGACACCCATCCTATGTGGTGCTTGATACGACACCCACCCTATGCCGTGCTTGATACGACACCCACCCTATGCCGTGCTTGATACGACACCCACCCTATGTCATGCTTGATACGACACCCATTCTATGTCGTGCTTGATACAAGACCCATTCTATGTCGTGCTTGATACGATACCCACCTATGTCGTACTTGATACGACACCCATCCTATGTCGTACTTTATATGACACCCATTCTATGTCGTGCCTAATATAAAACCCAAAAGTTGAGTTTTAAAAAAATGTGTTGAAAAAAAAAATTTTTTTAAAATGAATACCCAACAATAATGAATAAAACAAAAACATCTTTGGCATAGAATAACCGAAGGTTTGACATGCTAAACCAACCAACCAACCAACCAACCTTTTAACCTGGTTAAATACAACAGCCACTCAAAATCAGATTTATAAGGAGTCATTGAGTAGACAGAAATACAAATTTAACCTTTTAAACATCCTCCACCATTTATCTTTTTTTTTTACTCAATTTCTCCAAGCACCATATTTTTTGTTATTATTTCTTTTAAACTAGTCATATTAGTAGCATCTGTTCTTATTTATCTTTAAATTTTGACTTGATAATTTTTATATTTTTATATATTTGTTTTCTTAGTAGTCTCTACTTCCATGAAAAAAGGAAATTCACACAAGTTCCTTATAAAAATAAGTATCTACTGATATCAAATCACACCAATTTTAATATCTAAATAAGTGAACATAATTCCTGGTTTATTTCGGGTACTTGAAAAAATAAATGCCATAAGCATTGACAGAAAATTATTTTTGATAGTCTTTTTTGTAGCCTAGAAAAATAAAAAAAATGGGGTTGCTTAAAATTTTTACTATGTTTTGAAAATTGGTTGGATTTTTATGGCATGTCAAGCCTTGTTGGGTTATTTTATGCCGAAGACATTTTTGTTTTATTCATTCTTGTTGGGTATTCACTTTTTTGTTCAAACTCAATTTTTTTTAAACACATTTTTTAATATCATAGATGACATGCTAACAGGTGGACCTGGGAGTAATGGCAATAAAAGGTTACTCCACATTCCCTAGATTTCTAGAATTTCAACACTAGATCCAGTTTAATGTTATACTGAGGACACTAAGACCCTTAGTCATTGCCTTCTAGCACATATGATAAAAAGGGTTGGGGGTTGCCATAAGGGCAATAGGGTTGGGACAATCAGATAGGTGCTAGGGCTTGACGTAACCAACCAATTGATTGGAGGGGACCAAAGTGTTGTGATGCAAGTCATGGACTGCTCAGCCACCAAGATTCTGTCCTTAAGCACCTTGAGTCGCCACCCACAGCCAACAAGGGGCCCCATTGGGGGGATTTTACCCCTCTGCAGAGGTGCAGTCGGTGTATTCTACTGCCCCAGGTAACAGAGTGGTTTGAAAATGAACTCATCAACTTCCAATACATTGAGATATATAAAGAAAATTGAGAAATAAAATAAAATAAAATCAGCTTCTTTTTATTAGTTTATAAAAAATTTTTTACATTGAGTTTTTATTACGTTTAAATTATCTATCTATACATATATATATATGTATGTCAGGAGGAAACTACAAAAATAAAACAACAATAAAGTAAATATAATATAATAAGATAAATATATAAAGGTTTTACATATCTATTTATGTGAATGTTCCTTTGTCACCTAATAAATAGATATGTAAAACCTTTACATATTTATCTTATTATATTATATAAGAGCTCTATTTTATATTTACCACTCTACCAATTAATACCGCCTTTGGTACGCCATTCCAGCAAAAGCTGAAACAGTGACCATCTCACACACACACACACACTATATATATATATATATATATATACACACACACACATTCACTATCACCAGAGGTAGTTTTTTGTGCAAAAATAATGAAGATTTTATTTATATTTGTGAAGATATTCAAAAACTAGGGTTTGAATAGCAAGAGAAGGGAAAGTCATTGGTGGCGTTTGTGATTAAAATATAAACAAATCAATTATGGAAGACCAAAACAATCAATGGATCTGCGGGACTAATTTTTCTTTTATTCCCCCCTCTACTCAAGCAATGCTAGGTGGCCACTTCTAGTATATAATAAAAGAGAAAGTTGCCATATGCAATATTTGAAAAAAAGGGTCAGGCAGACAAATTCTAAGAAAGCTATTTAACTCTTTAACATCCTATACAACCTCATTCTACCCATCCAGAAGTCACATTCATTTTCTTAATCTACCCCAAATGATAGCCTTTTGTTTAAATAATATTAAACATATTCAGATGTTTTTATTTTTAGGGAAATAATAGGTAACTTTAAAATGAAAAGGACATTTTTAGCCATTTTTTGATAAATCCTTATAGGAATGGCGCTCTGGACTTTAAAAAATTCTCAACAGGATGTTAAGAGTTAAGAAACATGCAAGAAGCAATTTAGCATGAAATAAAATAGTAAAAAGCAAATAAGAAAAAGCAGAGAGAAAAGAAAGCAATGAGAAAAAAAGGTGAGAGAGAGAAAAAAAAAATTATGAGATATGAAGAGAATAAGTAAAAAATGGAATGAAAATGAAGTAATGTAAATGAAAAACAAGACTCTACACATTATATATATATATATATATATATACAGGCTGATTGAAAAGTAATTCCTATTTTAAACTCTCAGCGTATAAATAGCATAGGGATCTGTGTGGTTAAGTGAGGATCTGATGATAGGTGTGGCGCTCCACCTCAGACGCTAAAATAATCTCCTTGGTCTAGCGCTAGTGAAAAGGAGATAGACTCCCTCGCTGTCTGGCCGATACTGACATTAGGCCGCCCTGACAACTTTACTTTTTACTTTATAATTTATAATCTGGCCAGTCGGGAGAATATTGAAAACTTGATTTTTATGCAAGATGGTACTCCTCCACATTTTGCTATTGTTGTTAGTGAATGGCTAAATCACTATTTTCCTGGGAGATGGATGGGTAGACGTGGTCTGCATGAGTGGCCGGCCAGAAGCCCCGATTTAACACACTGCAACTTTTTTCTTTGGTGTTGGTTGAAGGAGCAAGTCTACTCTACAAAACTAATGAATTTGGAAGAACTTGAAGGATGAATACAAGAATTAATTTCTGCCATTCCATAAGAGTTCCTGGGAATATCAGTTGATGCGATTCTCAAGAGGCAGGAGGCGAATGCCGGTGCCCATTTAGAATTTTAAATAAAACTCCATGTTATGTGTGTTCTCATATTTTTTTTTTTTGTAAAAATAATGATTCAAAAATAAATTTTAAGAAAGGAGTTACTATACAATCAGCCTGTATATAACATCTACTAATGAAATTTTAAAAAGAAATCGCTATTTGGTATGAGAAAAATGAATTTTGTCAAAATTTCTTAAAATTCTGAAATAGATGTCAATAATTATCAAAGTTATACATACATAATTATCTGATAAATTAATGAAAACAAATATTTCAAATGTGATATTATAAATATTTTTAAAAAAGTCTTTTCTTGCTTAGAATTTTTTTCTACCAATCTTTCATCTTTAATATAAAAGATTCATTTTATTTGCAAGATTGAAGACACCCTTTAATAATCAGCCAATATGAGTGGCCCTCAAAAAGATTGACATAAAATGCCTAGGTGTCTTTAAATTTAAATTTTATCTGCAGTTGCAGATAAATTGAAAAAAAAATTTTTTTTTTTTTTTGACACTACGCCATCGTCCTTAGTGGACGGAAAGGATCCAATAAGGTGTCTTTCTACAGAAAAAAAAACAAACAAACAAACAAAAACAAACAACAATTCATAAGAAAGTGACAATCTTTTCAACCACATTCAATTTAAAAAAAAAAAAAAAAAAAAAAAAAAAAGAAGAGAAAAAAGGTGTGAATTTAGATGCCAATAAAAATGAAGAAAATACTTGGTAGACTCACTTGGGAATTCAAATTCCAACACACACAAAGATTAAAATCAACACCAAAACAAAAACGTTTGTTGTTAATTTATAAAAAGAATATAGATTGATAATTTCAAAGTCGTTTTATACCAATGTACTCAAAACCTTTTTTTCTTTTAATTTAAAATAATAATAATGATAATAATAACAGTAAGAATAATATGGAACATAATGGTAAAGGTTGTACCAATTATAATTAGGGCCTGGGAAGGGTCCCAAAGGATTTGGAAAAGAGTCTGAAGGAATTGGAAATTTGAAGAAGAATTGAGACCATCCAGACAATATCATTGTTGAAATCAACTAGAATACTCAGAAGAATCCCGGATACCTGAGGATACTTGATGTTACTCAGCCTCCAGTGAACCAACAGCTTTAGCAGGTGGGAAAAACTCTCATAATAATAATAATAATAATAATAAGGGTCAAAGTGATATCAATTGTAGTTGGTGCACTTGGAACGGTCCCAAAAAGACTGGAGGATTTGGAAATCAGAGGAAGAATTGAGACCATCCAGGCTACTGCACTGCTGCAATTGGCTAGAATACTCAGAAGAGTCCTGGAGACCTGAGGAGACTTGCTGTCACTCAGCCTCCAGTGAGCCACCAGCTACGGCAGGAGAGAAAAACTCTCATAATGTTGACATTAATAATAAAAGTCATAAAAGTTGGAACATTTTTTACTGAAATGTTTGAGTAAGAAAAGGTGGAATGAAAACATCACACAATGCTGTTAAAGAAATTGAATTTCAAGAATGAATAGGGTGAGAATTCTAGATCTAGCGCTTTTTTTTTTGGGGGGGGGGGGGGGATACATGAAAAGTAAATTCTTAATTTCTCTTCAACAACATAAGTAACAAGTAGGCGTAGATCCTATTGTTATTATCAGCCAGACAGCAAGGGAGTCCTCCCCTTTTCGCTAGTGCTAAACCAGGGAGATTGTTTTTGTATTTGAGGTAGAGTGCCACACTTACCATCAACTCCCCACTTTATCACACAGATCAGATTACCAAAGCTGTGCTACTCATGCACTGAGTTGGCGAGGACTGTATAAAAACTGTAACCTTGCAATTTCTAAGCGGATACTCTACCAACTGAACTAAACCGGTCCCTATCATCTGTAGATTTCACATTTAACTTATTTATATCTATTAATAATGGAGATCCACTTCTGGTTTTTGTCTGTAACAAAAACTACGTCACTGCTTACGTCACAATACCCAAAATCGTCATAACATACAATAAATACACTCAAAATTTGAACATGCAACATTAGACAGTCCTCATTGTTTTTTAAAACAAGTTTTAATAAATACATGACTGGTATTATATATCTATATATAGTTTGTTTTATTTTAATACATATTTAAAGTTTACATTTCAAATTGTTTTATTTTCTAATCCTTTAATGAATTTGATGATTTTACTTACTTAGGGTACAAACTCGCTGACATTGAATTTTTTACTCCCACCCCTCAGGCAATATGTTTCAAAAATCTATTTTTACATCGCCCAGAGGGTGTTTTTTTATTTTGTACTTGTATTGGTAAAAAAAGACAAACAAAATATCATTACTTAAGTGCTTACTGGGAATGTAACTCAAAATAAGAAAGTTATAATTCATATTTTTCCAAAAGAAGACAAAGTTAAAACAACAAATTTGACATCACAAACTGTTTTCAATAAAAAGATAATTTTAAATCTTTTAGAGAAAAAGAAATCCATGCACTGTGAATTCATTGTTCAGCATGCATTCAAAATTAAAAACCAAATTTTAAACTATTAGTATGCCATCAGATCCACCCCTCCTGATACCAAACTCAAAAATTTTCATAAAAACACACTATTGTCAAAATGTTAAATTTTTTTCAACAAAGCTTTTTCAACATTTCATTTCCACAAATAATGTTCTTAATTTCTTTAATTATGGCTTGAGTATTTAACCCTTTGAATCCATAAGCCCAATATTTTGGGTTGAGCACTATTTTATCATAAAACATAAGCCCAATATTTGGGTTCATAGAGATTGATAGCTACTACTAACAAAAGGGTTTAATATAATTACCACTTACAGCCTTTCTTTTAAGAGAATGATAGGATAGATTTAAAAAAAAAAAAAAAAAAAAAAGAAAAAAGAGCTTCTATGCCCTTGATTAATGTTTGAATGTTTTGGGTGATATTTTTGCAAGCTCAGATACACAGGCCAAAGGGTCAAAGAGTTTAAGGGTTAATTAAAATATTACGAAAAAAAAAAAAAATTTAAATATTACAAAAAAAAAAAAAAAAAAAAAAAAAAAATCAAGATAAATGCACCAAAATATTCAAATAACTGATGATATCTAATAGTTTTCAAAGAAAAAAAATTTGGTTTAACAGCAACTGTTAAAATAAATAATCATTAATTCTTAGATAATTAACTTTAAGAAGTGCTAACTTACTAGTTAGTTAATACATTATTTAAAAATTTAGAATTAATGCAAATAGATTACTGACATCCCATCATGTCAGTTTAACACAAGGATCATTATAGTGGGTAACCATGCACAAACTGAAGCTCATGTGTGGCTAGTGTTTAAAAATTGTATGTATCCCTTCAGTATTCCTCTTTTGAGGCATCTCAGGTACTGGGCAATAAACCCAGCCCTGCCTCTTTAAATCAAGAAATGCAGTATGTTTATTAGTGTAAAAAAAGTAAAGTTGAGGGGCGGCCTAAAGTCGGTATCAGCCAGTCAGCGAGGGAGTCTATCCCCTTTTCAATAGCGCTAGACCAAGGAGATTGTTTTAGCATCTGGGGTGGAGCGCCACACCTACCATCAGCTCCTTACTTTACCGCACAGATCCCTGTGCTACTCATACGCTGAGTTGGCGAGGGCCGGTATCGAACTAGGAACCTTGTGGTTTCTAGCCGAATGCTCTACCAACTGAGCTAACCTGGCCCATATTAATATAATTAAAACTAATCATTTATGAAATAGAAATAATTTTTTTCCAATAGATAATAATGGTCAGTATCATATATAAGTAATTATTAGAAAACTATCCCAGAGGATTTTGATATATTGTTAAAATGAAATATTTAAAAAAAAAACAAAAAAAAACACTCTTAAACATCTACACAATAATGTAAATATGAATATTAACATACAATGTACACAATTCTTTAACCTTTAGGTATAAAATAACCCCAGATGGGTTGACATGCCATTAAAATCAATCAATAATAGAACTGTGAAGCTTTAACATTAAAGCTCAATTATTGAGTGGTCAAAATATTTGGTTAGTTTATTAAGCAAAAATAAAAGGTTTATTTTTCCCATTAACTTTATCAAACATTATATTTACTATTTTCTGTCAGATTTCTGGTAATTTTATAATTCTATACCTTCTGAATATTTTTTAAAAAATTCTTTTAAACAATTAAAACTACTTTTTAGGTGCTTTTGAAGTCTTCCTTTATTTATCTTAAGAGAGAATTCTGTAAAAAAAAAAATTTAAAAAATAAAATAAATGGTAATCTAAAGATACAATATATTGCTTTATAATCGATTAATTGTAGTCTCCCTTATTTGCAATATGCCAGTAGTTTATTTGGGCTTATTAATTGTCTAGTATAGTGTTAGACTGAAAAATTATAGATATATGTAAAAGGAAATTATTATTATTAATAATTTTGACTAGTATTATCCTTCCTCTTTCTAATTCTAGTTACTTTTTATCAGGGTGTGACACAAGGTCAATTTTTTAATCGGACTTTAACAGGTTTTTCCTTCTCTTAGACTGGTTGCCTAACCAAGGTTAAAGAGCCCAGTCTCTCCTACTATTTACCCATATCTGGAGGGAGAATAGTTGGATGCATACCTTTCCCAAAGGTATTAGCGTTATGTGAAATTCAAGCAGTCTCATCCAGGATTTGATCTCATCATATTCATTTCCCACGATGATAACCATTACACAACGCACCTTCACAATTTTTTTTTTATAGCTGGTTTTAAATATTTTCTAAATCTGCAGACGCAGACTGTTTTGTCATTGTGAAAATAATCAACCATTTACAAAGATAGTTGACATTTATATATCAATCACATAAATGATTGAATACTATGGTATAAAAATCTATTGTAAATTATGAGTAGATCTTTAAAACTAGGAACGCAAAGAAAACTTGGCTGTCCAAGTAAATGTGATGATAATGTTTATATGTTAGTATTTAAAAATTTTAATATATTTAAGAAACCAATCAAAAATAGGAGTGGTAGTACCTGTTAGGGTCCAATCTATAGGTTGAATAGAAAAAATGAGTTTAAAAAAATGTGTATAAAAAAAATGTGTATAAAAAAATGTGTATAAAAAATGTGTATAAAAAAAATGTGTATAAAAAAAAATGTGTATGAATATCAATCAACAATGAATAAAATAAAATATCTTTGGCATAAAGTAACCCAATAAGGTTTGACATGCCATAAAATCCAATAAAAAATTCTTCATTCACATGTTAAAGAATTTTCCATTTATTTTTTTGAGCAATTTTCAATAATTCTTCATGAAATAAGAAATAGAATTAATAATAATAATAATAATAAACAACAATAATCTTACCTGTCACTTGAGACTTCTTCGCCTGAGCTACTGGGTTCTCATACTGTGTACGTTTATTCACATGACTAAAAAAAATAAAAAAAATATAAATGTCCAATTTTAGACAATATCAAAACTGAATCCACTTTTATTATAAAATTTATCAAATTATCTATTATTATACTAAAACTGGGTTAATCAACTTTTGCTTCCTAAAGGCTTTTTTACTGTTTAGTTCAATGACACAAAAATTATACTAAATTACTCATTAATTTTAGGTAGGATTGAATTAAGTTTGGAAAAAATTCTGTTTTAATTGGTTCTAATTAGTCATAATTTGCAATTAAGTCAAAAACCAACCAATCTCTTACTTTACTCTGACTGTGTCTATCTCTTTCTTCCCCTCTATGTATCTCTTGACTACCTCCTCGTTATATAATATTAGTTTCTCTGGAGAGTAGAGAGAGAGAGAGCTGTGAAAATTTGAAATGTATTCCTGTGTTAAATTTCACAACCAGCAACCCATAGCTTAAATGAGGTCAAACATTTCCTTCTTAGACAGCTAACAAAATGATTTTATGGTTTCGTCTGGCCGTATCTATTTATTTAAAAAATTTTTTATTCGCTTTGCAAACTCCCTTTTCCCTAATCTCAATTATCTACCCAGAGCTGAATGGGTGACCTAATGGGTCACGTCTTGTCTAGTACATATATAAAGGGCTGTTGTGTGTATGTATGTATGTATGTATGTATGTATGTATGTATGTGTGTGTGTATGTCTGGAGGAAACTACGAAAATTGTACTAGACCAGGGAGTTTGATTTTGCAGCTCCCGCACATATCAGATTACCCAAGCTGTGCTACTTATGTGCTGAGTTGGTGAGGACCTGTATTAAACCAGGAACCTTGTGATTCTAGGCAGACTGAGCTAAATCAGAATCACATTTAATTATCTTCTATGTTCATTTAAATGGAGATCTATTTTAGAAATTATTTGGTCCAAACAAGACGCTGCTCTGTCAGCAGGGATGTAGAACAGACTGACTGCACCTCTGCAGAGAGGTAAAATCTCTCCAATGGGGTCACCTATTGGCAGTGGGTGGCAACCTGTGATGCTTAAGGACGGAATCCAGGACATGCAACACTCCATTTTGGCCATTACATTGGGCTAGACAGGAGGTTGGAAATCCCGCTGCCCTAGCACCTATATGATTGCTCCAACCCTATTGCCCTTATAGAAACACCCCAACCATTTTTATCATATATGTGCTAGAAGGCAGTGGCCGAGGGTCTTAATATCCTGGTTATCCATCTAGTGGTAAGATTCCAATTCTATAGCTCTTGGAAGTGTGGAGTATCCATTTATTGCCATTACTCCCAGGTTCACTCTGAATTGAGTTTGGAAAAAAAAAATTGAATACCCAACAATAATGAATAAAACAAAATGTCTTCAGCATTAAATAACCCAAAAAGGGTTGACATTCCATAAAATCCAAAAAATAAAAAAACTACACATGGTTCGAGCCAGGTTAGCTCAGTCGGTAGGGAGTTCGGCTAGGAATCGCAAGGTTCTTGGTTCGATACTGGCCCCCCGCCAACTCAGCATAAGAATAGCACAGGGATCTGTGCCGTAAAGTAAGGAGCTGATGGTAGGTGTGGCGCTCCACCTCAGATGCTAAAAACAATCTCCTTGGTCTAGCGCTATTGAAAAGGGGAAAGACTCCCTCGCTGACTGGCTGATACCGACTTTAGGCCGCCCCGTCGACTTTACACATGGTAATTTTTCCAATATGTAGGAGTATAAGCTTTATAGAAAAAAGTGTTTATACCCTTTCAGAGAAAAAAGAAGAAAAAAATCATCATTTTTAGGTTATTCCCTTATCTATTGCGAACAAGACCCCCCCCCCCAAAAAAAGCCCCCCCCCCCAAAAAAAAAAAAACACATTACTAGATGTAAGTTACACTATCTGCAAAAAGCAGAACTGAAAACAAGGTTAACGGAAATAAAATGATGCTGGCTAAGATAAAGTGTTGAATTATGACTGAATCCAGTTTAGCTGAGTCAGTAGAGTATCTACCTAGGAACGGACCATATGACCTTTAGGCACCCCTTTTTGATCTCGATTAAGAAAGGACATGTTTTTCATTTACACCGTCAATATCCGGTTGTTTTAACAGAAGATTTTTAGATTTTGTTTTTAAATTATAAAACTAACCCCTAACAAACAACCGGATATTGACGGTGTAAATGAAAAACATGTCCTTTCTTAATCGATCAAAAAGGGGTGCCTAAAGGTAATATGATCCCTAGAAACTACAAAGTTTCAGGTTCAAAACTGAGCTTTGCCAAGTCAGCGCATTAGTAGTACAGCTTTGATCTGTGCAATAAAGAGGGGAGCTGATGTTAAGTGTAGCACTCGAATCTCCCTGGTCTAGTACTAGCAAAAAGGGGATAGACTCCTTCACAGTCCAACTGATATGGACAATAGGTCACTCTGCCGAATTTACTTTTTACTTTATATTTTCCAGAAATAAATGTGCACTTGATTTGTTAAAATGTTACTTTTTAGTTACCAAATCTTATTATAATGGAGATTTGGTGTCTGAACTACATCACTGTTTATGTCACAATACCCTCAGGAATTGTGTAAGTTTATCAATCAGTATTTAATTTATAGTAAAAATCATTAATACATAGAATAAATCTTATTTATTAATGAGGTCTTTACAAAAATCTAAGTAAGATTTGCTTCAAAACAGCCCATGGTATTACTGTGTTTAAAATCCTGCAATGTGTCTTATATATCATTAAAAAATAAAGGTTTATATAATATATGGTGTGGTTAATTTGCATACTGGTTTTAACAAAACTGGGTTTAATAAATAATTACTTGATGTTATTGATTCTAATATTATTGTTTTATTCTGAAACGTATTAAAATCAATCTATGAATAATTTTATATAGAAACCAATTAAAATATAATTAGAATAAGTGTAATATTTTTATATGCTTTCTTATTTAATTTTGTAAGTCTTTCTAACTTAATATATTAAATTAAAACTTATGCTGGTGGAGGATGCATATTCTTGCTAGTAAAAATAATAAAAATTATTTTTTAAAAGTTTGACAGTCCAAGTTATTTGGGATAAAGGAATAACTGAAAAATTGATATGAAACAAAAATCCTAGTTAAAATAATAGTTGAGAGCACTCATTTAAAAATGAAGATAAATAAAAAAGATATACAAGGTGTGTCATAAAAGTATCAAGATTGAAGCTGTATTTACCAAGATAGGAATGAACAATAAATGTAATGTTAATTTTTTTCAGAATACAAGGTGTGTCAAAAAGTACAGATTTTAAAGCTGTATTTATCAAGATCAAAATGAAGAATGAATAGAACGTTAATTTTTCAGAATACAAGGTGTGTCAAAAAGTACAGATTTTAAAGCTGTATTTATCAAGATCAAAATGAAGAATGAATAGAATGTTAATTTTTCAGGATACAAGGTGTGTCAGAAAGTACTGTAAATCTCGATACTTTTTTGACACACCTTGTATGTTCATCAGTTTTAAATGACAGATTAAATTTAGTACTTTTTCAGCCAACTAAAAACCAAAACTATTATCTATTAAGTAAAAGATGACTAAAAATTTGTATAGGTGCAGATTATTGTGTGCAAGTAAAAAAAAAAAGTCATGTCAGCAAGTGGCTTATTGTTGGTATTAACCAAACAGCAAGGGAGTCTATCCTCTTTTCACTAGCACTAGACCAGGGAGATTGCTTTTTTTGTGCCTGAGGTGTATGTTTACCAGTTTTAAATTATAGATTAAATGTAGTACTTTTTCAATCTACTAAAATCAACACAATTATCTATTGAGTAAAAGATTCCTGTCAAAATTTGTTGCAAGAAAGCAGAAAACTTGACAGATTTAGTTTATACAATGTCTTTTTAATAATTAACTTAATTATTTGCATTATTGAAAATATATATACAGAAATTTAGGTGTGAATATAAAGAAAAAAATATTTTTGTGGTTTTTCATATTAACTAACTCATATTTTCTTGAAAGCTGGAAAAATTCTTTAGAGAAGCTGAAATAGTGTAAGACTAGCAGAACTTGTGGATATACCACAGTATGATAATTTAATTATCACAACATTTGATATGTTTACTTAAGAGCTATTACAAAATATTTCAATATGTAAAAAGTATAATAATCTTGCTTTAACTATCTCTCTCTCTTTTTCATCTTTTCATTATGGTAGATTGAAACAGATTAGTGTTATCACTTCCACATGCTCATTCCCTCTCTCTCTATCTTTCCCTACTCTTTCTTTTTTTCTTATACTTCTGTGTAGCATGTCCTTTTTCTTCCCTTTCTTTATAATAAAAAACGGAATGATCCATTATTTTTGCTGAGGTGACGGTACTCTTAGGATATAAGAATTTCGCAGATAAGCAACACCAGATAATCAGGATGTACATTTTTTGTATTTCATCTTGGACAATTTGGATGGTCTCATTTTTAACTAGAGTTTGTTGCCAAATAATAATAATAGTCGTACAACTACAGCTGATGTTACATGGCAGTGCCCATTTCCTCTCTTAAGTAACATGCAAGATGATAATGGTTGTACTTTTAAGGTACACGAGTATTAATATATAAATATTCTCCATTGCACAAGTATTAATAGCTGAATTGCTTAATAATTAATAACATTAAAAGTTGATTAAAATTAATTCAAACCAGCACTTCAACTTATCGGCTAGATTTCTACTTAGACAGAATAGCAGTTACACTAATCAGTGAACTAAAATTTTTATTTCCTTTTAATCAAAATAGAATAATTTTTCACTTTATTCTTATTGAAATAAGATATTACAGTGCACCTGGAAAAATTTAAATGGCATTTTCTCTGTTGTGGATACAGCCAAACATTTCAATATGTAAGGGTGGATGATGTCCCTGAAGACGCCCCTGCCCCCAAAGTTCCTGTAGCTGACACACAATTCCTCGGCATAGACAAGTTTTATGTTCATGACCCCCAAAGATTTTTGGATCATAGTGCAGATGTATGCCAACCAGACTGAGTAGCAATTCTAGGCCATTATTCTTGCCGGCAAGAATATGCGCCTCCCTCAGGGCATAAGTATTTCAGTTTTAATGTAATAGAATATATTAAATTAGAAAGACTAATGAAATTAAATAAGAACCTAAGTTAAAATATTACACTTATTTTAGTTATATTCTAATTGGTTTCTATATAAAATCATTCATAGGATTGATTTTAATACATTGGAGAATAAAACAATAATATTAGAGATCAATAACACCAAGTAATTATTTATTAAACCCAGTTTTGTTAAAACCAGTATGCAAATTAACCACACCATATATTATATAAACCTTTATTTTTTAATGATACTAGCAAATATATGCACCCTCCGGGTGCAAGTATTTAAGTTTAAATGTAATAAATATTAAATTAAATCAGAAAGGCTAATGAAATTAATTAAGAATTCAAATAAAAAGATTTGAAACGGAGGGGGTATAATCGGAAAATAGAACAACTGAAACTTACTCTTTCATCACTTCCGTTTTTCAATGCTAAATTTTCCTAATTTAACTATTTAGTTAAAATAGGAAGTAAAGAATAAAATTACAGTTATTTCTTCTTGTTAATGAATTTCTTTTAGGATTTATTGAAGAGATTTTTACTCATATTCATTAAGATAAAACCAAACAATTAGAAATCAATAATACCAAGCACATTTTTATTAAAATAGGTTTTTTTAATATCAATATGCAAATTAGCTTTACGTTTACACTGAAAACTGGTATTTTGTTGTATATATAAATACAATTGCATGTTATTAGTATTTAGGTAAGGCCAACAGTATTAATAATGTCAAACAGTTTTATTATTAATTGCGGTTTAAATAGAAATAGAATCATGGAGAATGTGATGTAAATAACTAAGGGAATTGTGACTTGAGTACTAATATAGTTTCGGTTACAGACAGAAAAACACACAATCTCCATTATAATAAGATATAAGACATTGCAGAATTTTAAACGCACTAATAACATAGGCTGTTTTGAAGCAAATCTTACTCAGATTTTTGTAAACACCTCATTAATAAATAAGATTTATTCTATGTATTAATGATTTTGACTATAAATTAAATACTAATTGATAAACTTACACAATTCCTGAGGGTATTGTGATGTAGTTCAGACACTAAGTAACACCAAGTAATTATTTATTAAACCTGGTTCTGTTAAAACCAGTATGCAAATTAACCACACCATATATTATGTAAACCTTTATTTCTTAGTGATATATATGATACATTGCAGGATCTTAAATGCAATAATTACATGGGTTGTTTTGAGGTAAATCTCACTCAAGATTTTCATAGAAACATCGTTAATAAATAAGATTTATTCCATGTATTAATGATTTTAACTATAAATTAAATACTCATTGATAAACTTACGCAATCTCTGAGGATATTGAGATGTAAGCAACAACGTAGTTTCAGTTACAGGCAGACACAGAATCTCCATTATAATAAGATGTGAGTCTGGGTTTTTTTCAAGTCTCAAAGTACAAGGTTTGTTTAAAGGTGGGGGTCTGACCTGCATTACCTCTCTACTACTTCCCTGATGAGTCCACTCACAAAAAAAATAAATAAATAAAAAAGGGCTCAGTCATCACAGTAAGTGATTACCGATTCTATTAATAAAGTTGGTCTTTGACAGTTTATTTGCTTCACTGTATTAACTCTTTTAAGGAAGGGATGAATCAGCAGAAGGAATTGGTCAAAATTGAAAATTACACAAAGGTTCAAAATGATTCAGCACGATTAGGAGGAGGGGCATTGCTCCACACCCAATATTTTTACAACTTGGTAATATTTCTACAGGGTCTTATTTTAACAAAATACAAATATAGAAAGAAATACAAAAACAAAACAAAAAAACAAACTATCAAATCAAGGTACTAGCAATTTTAAATGTAATTGGGACCATATGACTTTAAGGAACCCCTTTTTGATCTCGATTAAGAAAGGACATATTTTTTTCTTTTTCATTTACATTTGGTTGAATTTAGATGGTGTATTTCCAGTTTAATTAATTTATTAAAGCCCCTTAATTCTTGTGCATTTCTTGCTGTGGTTTCCAGTGCTATGATAATTCTACAAGTGTTTTCAGACCATATCACCTTTAGGCACCCCTTTTTGATCTCGATTAAGAAAGGACATATTTTTCATTTACACCGTCAATATCTGGTTGTTTGTTAGGGGTTAGGGTTTAGTTTTATAATTTTTTTTTTTAAATCTAAAAATCGTCTGTTAAAACAACCGGATATTGACGGTGTAAATGAAAAACATGTCCTTTCTTAATAGAGATCAAAAAGGGGTGCCTTAACGTCATATGGTCCTGTAATTGCCATTAACCATGTTGGTGGGCTTTGATAACTTAAGGACAAATTCTAAATTTTATTTGCCCCACTGCAAAAAATATCTAACGCTGCTATGGTCCTGGATGTGCAAAAGTTCCCAGCACTTTTGATTATTTTTCGCTTATTATTATATAATGTTGTTAGCAAACACTATACCTGATATTCCCATGCACACACGCGCACACATACATGTATATTATCAGTGTATGCTGTTCATGTTCCTGACACTAATACATTATTCTGTGTACTAGACATGAGACTTTGAGGAGTTGCGGTGCGCATGAGCATTGTACACAATAAATTGTACACAATAAATTTCAAGGATGAAAAAACTATCAAAGCAAAGTACTGGCAATTTTAAATGTATTTGACGCTAACTATTTTGGCAGTCTTTGATAACTTAAGGACAAATTTTAAATTTTGCCCCCCCCCCCCCCCCCAAAAAAAAACATTTATCCCTGCTATGGTCCTGAAACATTCAGATGTCTGTCATTTATACATTATAGAAAGTTTCTGTTTTTTTGACGGCATTCACCCTGAGTCGGTTGAGCCGGCTCCATCCAACGAATTTACCAGTGGGGAATTCATGGAAGGAGTAAGAAGGGAATAGGAAATGGTCCCCCAAACCCTCCATGCATATCCCGGTCAGGGCAAGAAGATCCCCTTGTCTGCCCCAAATTTTCCAGACACAGTGACAAGTACATCAAAAGGCTACTTCTGACGATGGAGATGCCCTTTGGATTTTCACTGGAGCCCATTTGGCCAGGTTGTGGCCCTAATATCAGTGGATGTCAGACCTGCCCACTTTGGGTGGACCTATGAGGAACTCAAGTTCCGGACGGCATGGCTCTGACACGATGACGAGGGGTTGCACTTTAGAAATAATGCAATGATCAGTTTATTTATTCATAGCCGTTTAAACGATCAACTTTTCATTGCTTGTAAAAATCAAAAGACATAAATATTATTAGTGTTAATCGGACTATTGTCCCCATCTTCATTGTTATTTGTACAACGTTTCGGCCGATATAACCCCCGGCCTTCTTCAGGTATTTCTTGTCAGACTCGGGAACCTTCTCGGACTCGGGAACCTTCTTTTCGAACTCGGGAACTTTATTGTCATATTCGGGAGTCATCACGGAACTTTGAACCTAACCCTTTATTTATTCCACAGGGGTATCTTGTTCTCATTCCGCTAACCATAGCTGGGGTAGGAGTTGTGCTAATTAATTATTTTTCTAACTGCTTTCACTCAGGATTGAACTCGGGAACCAGAGATAACTGTCACTTAGAACTGTCTTTTAACCCAACTGCCTAATCCACTCGGCCGAAACGTTGTACAAATAACAATGAAGATGGGGACAATAGTCCGATAACACAATAATACTAATCTTCAAGCCTCATCTCAAACATTCAGACAAAAGACATAAGTATTTATTGTATTACTTACTCAATATAATAAGTTCCATAATGAGTATCTTCTACTTTTTCCCAACCGAATGGTAATTCTGAAAATAAATAAATAAATAAATGTTATTGGTGTAAAAAGTTCAGCAAGATTTGAACATAGTTAATAGAATAGTCTCAATTAGAACAGTAAATAATAGAAAAAGAAAAAGAAAGAAAAAAAACACAAGTTGTAATTGCATTTATGGTGTACCTATACAACTTTGACAATATATAAAACATATCAATTTGTTCCACTGCTAAAACATACAAGCCAACTACAATTGAAAATAATGAGAAAATCTAATTACATGATATGAATAATTCAAATAAAACAATCAGTACATAATTAAATTGTTCTCTTTCATCTTTCTTATTAGGCGAGAAAAGTGTAAGTTTCTCAACAGACACCCAAGTACTAATCTTTTTACGAGTAGCACTAAAAGGACTATTTTTGCATTGGATACTGTTTTTAAGACGTACATAAATATAAATATAAAGATAATAGCAAACCAAGTACGTTCTCTTGGGGAGCATAAACCCTGATTCAAAGTAGAAAGCTACTTAATAAAGGAGGCATATAAACATTTTTGTATATTAGATACTTTCAGCCATTTATTTAAAATGATTATTGGTGAGAATAATAGAAATGTGACAATTTGTATATCAGTTTGTTTTCTTTTATGGAGGAAAAAAAAAGATAAAAATCTGATTTGTAATTGTAAAAGAACAAAAACTAAATTATCATTAGGAAATATTTATTTATTTAATAACATTTTTTATGTATCTTAATGACTACTAGATAGAAAAAAAAAAAAAAACAGAAGTAAAAAATAAAAAATAAAAAAAAAATAAAAAAAAGACAAATAAAAAACAAGAAAAAATAGGAGAAAACAGAAAGAAAAAGAAAAACATGGGGAAAAAATAATAGGGGGGGGGAGGATTTTTTTTTTTCAAAGAAACAAAAATATAAGAAAAATTTATTTCTGTAAAGGATTTCGTTTACAAACACCAGAGGTTTGAGTCATTAAATGTAATTCTAAAATTCTTTAGTTTTTTATTTTTAGTTTTAAAAACATGTCTGGCAAAAGACAGGACAAAATGGAAGTCTTATGTAAATCAAATCAATTTAAAATCCAATTTCTTAATTTGTCATAATTTTGTTTAATTTAAGGCTAATAATGAGTGAAATTTCATCAGAAAAAAAAAAACATTTTGCATAACATTACAAAACATGTTTTATATTTCAATAGATAAAATATAAAGATATGAATGTAAATAAACAAATATTTCTGATTTGATTTGAAATAGTTTAAAAAAAAACAAAAAAAAAAACTCTAAACCAAAATTATCAGAAAATTCATTGAAGGAAAAAAAATTATGAAGAGAAGTTGATTCCTTTTTTTAAAAAAAAACACCCCCAAAAACTCTTCTTATAAAAATAGCTGACAAAATATAAAAATCAGCTGAACAAAACAAATACAAAACATTAACAATATTCTTATCAATCTAAAGTAATACATCAAAAATAATTTCTTATACAAAAAAATTATTCAGTTTGTCTATTAATTGACTAATAAATCCTACAAAATTATTAATAATAATAATTTTTAAACAAGAAAAGCATCCGAGTAGCTCTAAGAGACTTAACAATTTGTCAAACAGAAAAATAATACAGGGGAAAAAAAGTAGAAAAACTTCCATGACCTACCTGGATATTAAGAGAGAAAAAGAGAGAAATAAATTTATAGAATTATTCATCTCACCTAAAATTTTATATGTTGTTAAGAAACATTAAAAGTTGTTTCTTTTGTTCGGTTTATAAAATGTTGCATCCAAGCAATGGAAAGTGTCAAAAGATAGAAGAAGAGAGAAGTGTAATTGAAAATAGAGGAGGAAGATATTTTGAGAAAAGGGAGGGAAGATAGATAAAAAGCTGAAGGTAAAGGTTGGCAGATGAAGAAGAAGAAGATGCAATAACTAGTTGGTTTACCTAGCAGAGGATAGTATCCATAAGAATATTTAGAGTGGGGGTGGGGTGGAGGTAGGTGGAATGGTTGATTCCAAAGGAGAAGGATAAACATTCTATGAAAGTAAGAAAGAGGGGGGGGTACAATTTGCTGCAGCAACAAAAATGAAGTTAGAAACAAGGTGAGGGGATAAGCAGAAATAAAAAAAAAAAAAAAACCTTAAAACTAAAATTAAAAAAGAACCCCCCCCCCCAAAAAAAAAAAAACAGTTAAATATCTTTCTCATCACCTCTATTTTAACAACTGTAATAAGTAATAAAAAAAAATGGGAAAATACTCTTAAATGAGCGGTTCATAGTATAATATCGAAAAAAAAAAGAAAAAAAGTTTACAAAGGTAAGAAAAAATAAGGAAATATAATTTTAACAAATCATAATAAAATAAATCTGTTAATATTTAAGATTGATATTTCTAATTCATGTAGTACATTGTCAATTCTTTTACAGTTGAATTCAAATATTTATATATATATATATATCTAGTCTTGGAGAGGCCTATTAAGAGAAACTAGTTTGGAATGGGCAAAGACTGAAGAGATTATATTACATTTGCTAGAAGCACCTGGGAAACCTAAGAAAAAAAGAAAGAACTCCCCCCTCTCAAAAAAAACAACAAAAACACTACCGCTCCTTCTAGCCTAAAACCAGCCTCCTTTCCTTAAAAGTAGTCAGAAGAAATATAATTTTATTTTCATACTGGCAGAAGAAGAGTAGCAGTATCTTTCTAGTTTTTTTTAAAATTTAAATAAGTGTCGACTAGAATGAGACCATCAAAACTTTGCATTAAAAAGATGGGGAATAAGATGGAAATTTGATATTACGAATAAAAGTTATGAACATTTTTTCAACAGCTTTATTTAAAATGGTGTTGGTTTGTTTTATGGCATATCAACCGTTTTTTTTTTGTTATTTAATGCCAAAACAAGTCATTTTAATAGAATTTTCTGTTTCAAGTTCTTAACATCTTCAAATTGGTATAAATAATTTTTATTAACTTCATTTGGTTTGTTTAATGGTATAATAACTGTGGGTTATTTAATGCCAAAAACTGTTAGAGTGTGAGATAAAAGTTGGTACTCAAGTTTCCTTTACAGGTGTATTTTTGTAGATATATTTCGTGGATGTAATTTATATCCGATTCATAATTTTGAATATATTTTTTATTTATTTCAAGAAGGATAAAATGTCATCCATATTAGTATTTTTAAACAAGTCCCTCATATTATTTGCATTGAAATATTTCTTTCTGATTGGAGCAAAATGAAATTTCAGATTGAAATAAAAAAAAATTAAAAAAAATGTAATTTACACCTAAATTCTAATAAAACTAGTTTATAATTTGTCTTTAGACATTGTTTATGAATTTGCTATATACAAAAGAACATTACATATAAACAAATTATTATCTTTTAATTAATATTGTAGTTGCAATTATGATTTGGTTTTATCAATTTCTCATGTGCACAAAAACTTTTCCAATCATTAAGAATTAAAAAATTATAAAAATTTTTTTCTTTTTTTTTTTTCCATTTATTATTTGTATAGAATTTTCTGTGATACTTTTCTGCTCCATGAGTCTGTTAAACCATTTGAGTGTTCATTTCCTTCAAAACAAATTAATTCCTACCCAGGAAACAGGAATTATTATTACCCCCCCCCTCCTAATAACATTTTTTAAATAATCTGATAAAAATTCACTTTGGAATTAATTAGCATGATGAATGGTTCTTATTACAATAAAAAAGAAAGGCTGCCTATTTTGAGTAAGCATTCTAAAATAATTTAAATATTGTCTACATATAAGGAGAGTTTTTGATCAGAAGGGTTACCTGGTTGGCTAGTGAATTTGACAATCACCTTTGGCAACGTTTTACCTGTGTTCATGTTAATCTATGGATAAAAACCAAATTCTCTCAAAATAATTTCCATTAAGAGTATTGAAACAGTTTTAAATCTTTTTTCTCCACAATCAATATATTGTGTCTGGTGGCTAATAGAATAAAACTACTATTATTGTAACTCATCCAAACCACACAGCTGTCTATTGTGCAGTAATTATATATATATATATATATATATATATATATATACTTACACACAATGGTTACGTGAAAATTTCATGTGCTGACAAAGATATTCTCATGGAATGTGATCAAATGAGCTTTATTTTTAAACATTGTGGACCATTAGGAGGACAAATTTCTTCCATTAGTGTTGCAGTGCTTGAATCCCATTGGTCAAAAAATTCCTCAATAGCAGATGTGATATTACATGAACTTTTCAGCCCACCCTTGTATACACACACAGTAATTGAAAAGTAATTTGTATTTTAAACTATTTTTTTATATGCAGTAACCTTTTTCTCAATTCTTTAATGTATGTTCCTTAATCAATGGCAATTAGATCTGTGTTGTTTTTCTTTTCAGATTGATTATTTTGTTTCAAAATTTGAGGCCCTATAAAAATGTCTGGACGTTTAACTCTAATTTAATTCTAATTCCCGAGTGGCTTGAGAGGCTAGAAGCAAATGCTGGTGCCCATATAGAATTATAAATAAAACTCCATGTTATGTGTATTCTTCTCATATTCATTTTTTGTAAAAACAATGATTCAGAAATAAATTATAAGATTTTTAGAATAGGGAATGGAGTTACTTTACAATCACCCTATATATATATATATATATATATATATATATATATATAGTATGAACAAAAAGTAATAAGACAAGCAGGAATATTTCTTATATGTTGTTTATTCTCAACTAGTTTCAACCTTAGGTCATAGTCAGGAGAAAATTTCTTATTTGAAGAAATTGTTTATAGATTTTTTGAAAGGGAGCATTATAGAAGAACTATAAAAATTGAAGTGTTTTTGAGGGTTTGACATGCTATTAAAATCCGGGTAGACGAGTGTGTTAGTAGTAGCAAGTCCATTTGTTCCTATATATATATATTTTTTACATTTTATATGATAATGTGTTTTCTTTTCCCTCAATGTTAACACAAAATTATATTGATATCACAAAAATACATTGAACAATAAAACTTGTCACTTATTGATTGAAAATAAATCAATGAAAAAAAAAGAACAAAAAAAGAACAAAACAATTTAGAAGAAATAAAATAATCCAGTTTTCTTGCCTGTGAGTTTAAGAAGTGGCACATCTAAAATGTTGACAGATTTAACAAATTCAAAAGAATAAAAACATCAACAACAAATAAATTAAAACTAAAATAAAAATCAAACTTCTGATAAAGCCTCTGGCTTTGTAGGGTATTGAGAATTTACACTGTAGATTCAAGAGTAACAAATAAACAAAACTGAAATCTGTACATTTCCAACAGTTTGCAGCGAGTATAGTAAAATAAAGAATTATAAAAGAATGATTCAGAAAAGAGAGAAAAAGCAGACAAAAAAAAAAGAGTGAGAGAGAGAAAAAAAATACTCAACAGATAACGAAGCTACCCAACAGTAGATAAATAGAAAACTTTTTCTTTTCTTTTCTACAATGATAGAATTTCCAACAGTGGAACAACAAAAAAAACTGAATGGTTACCTTCCAGTTTAGAGAGCAAGAAAACAGCCCGGATTGACAGGACTGGAAAATTTCTTCATTCAAAGAAATCGACTAGTGGTAATTTGATCTGTTGCTCGTGATTTTAGATAAATACAATTTGTTAACAAGCCGATGATTTAAAAAGGTAGAATAATGTGAAATAAAAAGAAACATATTTATTTAGAATTTAAAAAAAAAAGTTAGTTATTATATTAGGTAGAAAATAAAACCCAATTCATAATAGGTAGACAGTGGGTCCCATTTATAGGTTAATAGAAAAAAATTGAATTTGAAAAAAAATTGAGTTAAAAAAAAAAAATTTAAAAAGAGTAACCATCAAAAATAAATAAAACAAAATATTTTCAGCATAAAAAACCCAATAAGGGTTGACATGCCATAAAATCCAATCAACCAATTCATAACACTTACAGGTACAGACAATATATTCAAAAACGATTTGAATAGACAGCCACACCTAAAAATGATGAACAACTGACCATGTAATTTGTTAATTCAAAATGTAAAATAATGTGAGAGGAAATAAAATCATTTAGAATTTTAAAAAAAACAACAACTTATATCAGGTAGAAAATAAAACCCAACTCATAAAACTTACAGACAATATATCTAAAAAAAAGATTTGAATATACAGCCACATCTCAAAATTATGAATAGCTGAAACCATATAATTTGGATTTTAAAGTTAGAAATACTTGATACATTTTCCTCCCTTGTTTCAAAAGGGAGTAAAATGTATTAAGTATTGTTAATTTAACAGTGAAATAATTTGGTTTCATTTTGCTTTCATATTTTAGAGTTGATAGTAACAAAATTGGTAGCCATTTTCAATGATTTGTATTATTATCTCTGAGGATTAGCTTGGTTTCAAGTAAAATCATTTAAAATGTAGGAAAGATTAAATAAAATAAAGACACCTAATAACAAACATTAAATTAATGGCTAAGATCTAAGAAACCAACAGAATCAATAAAAATAATTTCAAAAAAAAATAAAGATACAAAAATGTCTTGTTTCAGACTAAAACTGTTTTAATATACCTTTGATATTCCATGTTATCACAGCAGAGGAAAAACATTTTTTTTTTCTCTCAAATTAATAAGAGTGATATTATTTCATGAGTTATTCAGTACAATATCCTCATTGTTGTTTTAATCACTACATTTTAACTGAAGTGTTTTTTCAGCCTTTTTGAGGCATATAATTCATTTGGAGGAACTTTTTTTTCTCCTTTTTCTTTTCTTATAAATGTACTTTTCAAAAAGATCCCTGTAAAGTAAGCTCATCCGATGGGCAGTTTGAAAACATCTAGCTCCATGTGTAGAATAGATCATATATGTTAATATTCCAAGCACCTAGGTGAAACCCTATCTCATTTATATCAGCTATGGAAAGCCCTGGCATTTTTCTTTTACTTCTGAGAAGTGGGACCCATGTAGAGTTGAATACGTTATGCAGCTGACTGTCAGGTTTATATACACACAGTCTCCCTCACTCTTCACACCCTCAAGTGAAGTTCCTTATTTCAGCTTAATTCCAAAGGGGACAATATGTTCCCTTTTACAATTATATGTGTTCTGCTATGCCCAACTTCATAGTTTCACCTGAGATTATGAACTTTCTATATTTCTCAAGTCTAGGAATCTGTTGGATTTTAATTCACGTACATCACTTACCTGGACTGGTAAAATATATAATAAATCAGCGTGAATCCCAGGGATTCAAGCAACATCTGCCGCCTAGTCTAGAAGGGTCAGGGCCAGGTTTATTGCCCGGTGCCTGAGTAAAGGAGATCATATACAATTGTCCCAAACTTTAGCTCAGTTGGTAGAGCATCCACCTCAGAACAACAAGGTTACAGGTTCAATATCGCCCCTCACCAACTCAGTGCATGAATAGCACAGCATGGAGCTGATCGTAGGTGTGGCGCTTCACCTCAGACGCAAAAACAATCTCCCTAGTAAGCGCTAGTATAAAGGTGATTAAACTCCCTCGCTGTCCGGTTGACAATAGGCCACTCTGCCTAACTTACTTTTACTTTACACATTATGCAAGTCATCAGGAGATCCAGGAAAAGGAGATCCAGGAAAAGGAGATCCATGGAAAGTAAATCTATTGAGTTGTTTTAACTGTATAGTTTGTTTAATTTAGTTTACGTGAACCATTAGTGCTTGTACATCCGCATAGTAACAGCCAAAGAATAAAAGGTGTCAGTTAATCTATATAGTACATGCAATTGATTTTTTTTGTTTTGTTTTTTTATTTAATTAATCATCATCATATTTTTTCATGCTCAGCAGAGTTGCCGAGGCATGGAATAAACTGCCTGCATCTGTTGTAGGCTGCCGAAACACTGCATCTTTCAAAGCCTCCATGCTTCCTGTAATCCGCCAACACTATACCCTGATACCCCCATCTGCACACATGTGCACACATACATGTATATTATTACTGTACACTTAATCATGTTCCTGACACTAATACATTATTCTGTGTACTAGACATGAGACTTTGATGAGTTGTGATGCACCTGAGCACAACTCATCAAAGTCTCATGTCTAGTACAAAGAATAATGTATTAGTGTCAGGAACATGAATAGCGTACAGTAGTGCATGCGGATGGGGGTATTAGGGTATAGGTTGGCGGTTTACAGGAAGGATGGAGGCTTTGAAAGATGCAGTGTTTCGGCAGCCTACAACAGATGCAGGCAGTTGATTATGCATGTATATTATTACTGTACGCTATTCATGTTCCTGACACTAATACATTATTATATGTACTTGACATGAGACTTTGATGAGTTGTGGTGCACCTGAGCACTGTACACAATAAATTTAATTTCATGCAAGTAGCATGAATATCCATTATAGCACTAATGTTCAAACCAAAGTTCCTAAAACAATTTGATTGGTTTGGTTTGTTTGTTTGTTTTAATGGTATATCAACCTTCATGGGTTATTTAATACCAAAGCCATCCTTGTAAAAGAACAGGTACTATTGATGAGAGGAGGTCATATCATACCTTTCCCAGGGTAATTAGTAATACAATGAAAGTCTTCAGTGTAGCATCCACACAGAGATGGTCAATGTAGGTGAACAGCCCACACTGACGTGCCCATGTGCAGATGTTTACAGGAGAATGTCAGGAGTTCATCCTTGCTTGTCTAGCATGTGAACAAGACACTTGGATGGTTTGTGTGATAGGGGCCAAGTAGTCGTACAGCTACTTTCTTGTGGGTGTCATTTCTACAATTTGTTTAAAATCACATGCAGTATTCTTGTGTAACTCCCATCTAAATTATTCTCCAGGCAGTTCATTAGGGTCCAAGTGGTTCAGTCATACAGTAGCACTGATACAACTACTTTCTATCTGCAGAAATCTTTGATATTAAGATCTAATAAAAACCCAATAGATTACAACTGTGGAAGATCAAAACCTTAATATATATATATATATATATTACCAAACCCCTCCACACGAGCAGGATGCGACACAAGGTCAATTTCTTAGGCGGAGTTTAACAGGTTTGAATTCAGAGTTTTCCTTCTCCTAGACTGGTTACCTAGCCAAGGTTAAAGAGCCCAGTCTGTCCTACTATTCACCCATAGCTGGAGGGAGAGTAGGATTCATACCTTTCCCAAGGGTATTAGTGCAAAGTGAAATGCAATTACCACATCCATGATTTGAAATCGGGGCGACGAGTCCATTTCTCTTGATTTTAACCATTACACCATGCTTCCTAAAACCTTAATATAGCAAGATTGAAAATACTAAATAATTCCTGGAATAAGGATAATAACAGATTTCTGACAAGCTGTAATGAGAATTATTCAATTTATTGCTTTTTCTAGGCTGTTAAAATGGGATACAAGATCAATTTCTAAGTGGAGTAAAGCTGGTTTGAATTTAGAGTTTTCCTTCTCCTAGACTGGTTGCCTAATCAAGGCTATGAAAATAACCGTTATGTTAAGCATGCCTCTATTGCTGTAATTGTATGACCGTTATCATCTTGCAACACCCTCTGGTAAAAAAATGAGACCGTCCAAATTGTACAAGAAGAAATGAAAAAAATGTAGATCTTGATTATCTTGTGTTGCTTATCCGCCGAATTCTTATTTCTTATGAGTATCGTCACCTCAACTAAATAATGGACCATTCCGTTTTTATTATGAAGAAAGGGAAGAAAAAGGACATGCTACACAGAAAAATATATAAGAAAGAAAGAGATTAGGAACAAGATAGAGAGAGGGGGCGAGTGTGCAGAAGCAATAACGCTAATCCGTTTCAATTGAATAATGAAAAGATGAAAAGGAAAGCAAGAAAAAAAAAAAAAAAAAAAAAAAAAAAAAAGAGTGAGAGAAAGTTAAATCAAGATTATTATACTTTTTATATATTGAACTATTTAGCATTAGCTCTTTAAAAAAACATATCGAACGTAATAATTAAATTATCATACTCATCTTTATTGTGAAATATAAAACATTTTCAAATATTGTACTCTCTAATTTCTTCAGGTGTTCCTTGTCTATCTAAGCATTACAAGAATTCAACTTGGGAAACATTTTGAATAGTTTAACAGTTGAGTAAACAAGGCATTGAAGAATTTATGAAGATCTTATTTGAATAATGATGGAGGGTACAACGGCTGAAACATTTTGTTTTTATATATCACAATGAAGATGAGGACAACAGTCTGAAAAATCAAAATAATACATATCAAGCCTCATCACAAAAATTCAGACAAACACTATATACCTATTTAATTCAAAGTCTCAAGTCAAATAAATCAAAATATTTTCCCTTATTTTATTATTTTAATTTTTTTTTTTTTCTTGAAAAAAAAAAAAAAAAAAAAAAAAAAAAAAAAAAAACAACTAAAAACAGAGATTAAATAAAAGATTGATATTTATAAATCTGAAAAATATTTTTTTTTAAATAAAAGGAAATTTTTAAAAGGAAATCTAAAAGACTCTACAATGAGAATAATTCTTCAAAATCATAATTTGAAATTAAAACAAAATCACCTACCATCATTCGCTTAGTAAAAAAACTATTCCTTCATAAACTTTAACGTTCAACATTTGCATGGATAATATTTTCACCGGTTAGTCGCAGAGAATAATTAGAAGAGAAGAGAGAGACAATACTGCATACAGATTAGTCACATGAGAGACACATAAGAGAGAAAAGGTCTTCTTTTTTTCCAGTTGATTTTGCAGTGTAAATGTAAGTTTTCAACTAATATGAAGAATTAGAAATCCATTTTCTATCAGAGTTTGTCTTTTTCTCTTTTACAAAAAGGATTATAACTTTAAATATATTTGTGAATAAAGAAATTTGATACAATTCACCTTTCAACACTGGTTTTATAGCCAAACACTTCAGAGTGAAAAACTTGGAAATGTAAAGAATTTTTCTTTTTAGCAAAACACCTCCACAGAGGAATCAAGATACTAGTAGAGCTTTTATCACCATCAGAGATTTTACTAGAATCAGATAAAAAAACCCTCAAAGTACCAAGAAGAGAAAGGCCACTAAAACTGACAAGCAAATATTTTGGCGCCTTGCAAAGCATACAGCTCAACAGAACATTGTTAGATTCATTTTTGTTTTTTTATAAAGTAACAAAAAGAGGATAACCATTCCTTAGATAAAGTGAAGATAACATTAGATATTATTACATACAACAGAAATTAGATTGCTCAACTTATTCTTTAGGTATGTAAGTTGTGTACAGTTTATAAATGACATTCTACAAAAAAGATGTAAAACTAACATTTTAACAAAATAAGACAAATTATATTATTTCGATTATTCGGACTATTGTCGTCAACTTCATACACATATACATGTCCTCAGGCCTTCTTCAGGAGTTTTGTGCCGAACTTGGGAACCTTCTTGTCATAATTGGGATCTTCACGGAAACTCAAACTGAATCTTATTCAATTCACAGGAGTAGACTATTCTCATTCCATTAACCAGGTATAAGTAAGTCGTCGGGACGGCCTGATGTCGGTATCAGCCAATCAGCGAGGGAGTCTATCTCCTTTTTACTAGCACTAGACCAAGCAGATTGCTTCTGGCATCTCAGGTGTGAGGCATCTTTATTGTGGTATGTATAAATACAATGTCCAGGCCACTGTATTATAAAGTCGTCGGGGTGGCCTTAAGTCAGTATCAGCCAATCAGCGAGGGAGTCTATCCCTTTTCACTAGTGCTAGACGAAGGAGATTGTTTTTGCATCTGAGGTGGAGCGCCACACCTACCATCAGCTCCTTACTTTACCGCACAGATCCCTGTGCTACTCATAACGCTGAGTTGGCAAGGACCGGTATCGAACTAGGAACCTTGTGGTTTCTAGCCGAACACTCTACCGACTGAGCTAACCTGGCCCATAAATATTCTAAGTTATTATCACCCTTGGTCAGGATTGAACCTGCAACCAACACTTACAATTGTATCAATTCAACCATTATATCTGTTTGCGAAGTTCCGTGAAGGTCCCAAGTTCAGCACGAAAACCTGCTAGATCACCAAAGTTAAGCAGTGAGGAACCTGTTCAATACTTAATTGAGTGAACGCTTAAGCAACAGCAGGTACTATAAGCAACCTTAGTCCTTTGTTTATCAAAGACTTGATTCGGCATTAAATAAACTGAAAATGGTTTATACGCAGTAAACCAATCAACCAACCAACCCAAATTCTTTAGTTAATATAAATTATTTTATAATTCCAATACAAAACAACCAAAACTGGTTACCTAACCAAGGCTAATGAACCCAGTCTGCCCCTACTATTTACCCATGGCTGGGGGAGAAGAGAAGGATTTTCCAAAGACATTAGTTCAAAGTGAAACACAAACAGCCCCGTCCAGGATTTGAACTCAGGTCATACATTCCATTTCATATGAAAGCTAAACCGGATACAATTAAATACACAAGCATCAAATTTAATGTAGAAGTAGATTATGTGACTATTTCTTGTTTGTAAATAATTTTCTCATAAAACTCCAGACAGTAAATAACTTTAAATTTATATTCAAAATAAAACAAACTATATATAAATCATTAATACTGGCAATGTATTTATTAAAAGTTAAAACAAACAATCTGGACTGTTTAATGTTGCATACTTAATTTATTTATATATACAGAGTTGTTCTTTACTCTATGTATTAATGATTGGCTATGAATTAAATACTCATTGATAAACTTGTGCAATTCCTGGGGGTATTCTGACGTAAGAAGCAACATAGTTTCGGTTACAGACAGACAGACACTGAATCTCCATTATAAAGTAAAGTCATCGGGGCGGCCTAATGTCGGTATCAGCCAATCAGCAAGGGAGTCTATCCCCTTTTCACTAGCGCTAGACCAAGGAGATTGTTTTTGCGTCTGAGGTGGATCGCCACACCTACCGTCAGCTCCTTACTTCACCGCACAGATCCCTGTGCTACTCATACGCTGAGTTTGTGAGGGCCGGTATCGAACTAAGAACCTTGTGGTTTCTATCCGAACGCTCTACCGACTGAGCTAACCCGGCCCTATCTCCATTATAAGTAAAAAAAAAAAGTAAAGTAAAGTCGTCGGGGCGGCCTAAAGTCGGTATCAGCCAGTCAGCGAGGGAGTCTATCCCCTTTTCAATAGCGCTAGACCAATAAGATATATTTTCAGGAATTCTAAAAATATTCATTTTAAGCATTGTGATGTGCATCGGCACTAACATAAAAAAATTATCAGATTATAAATTTGAGATGCAATAACTGATATGAGATTAAATTTAGTTAATAGAAGTATTTTTTTTTTTAGGGTCCTGGTAGAGGAACGTTGGCAATAGTGTACTGGGGAGAATGTTTAGAGAAATCAAGGGTTTTGCTCTAAGAAACATTAAGTCAACAGTTATTAGGAGGAGTGAAAATAAACAACAGGGTTACATCCTTAGCTTTTTTTCTAGTGTGAGAGAGATAGAAGGGGGGGATAAAGAGAGAAATAGGACAGGGAAAGGGAAGAGAAACAAAGGGATGTATAAATAGAGAGATAGAGAGAAGTAAACGAGAAGACGTAAAGAGAGAAATGGGACAGAAAATAAACAAGGCAACATCCTGAGCTTTTCTAGTGCAGAGAGAGAGAGGGAGGGACAGATACAGCGGAGAGAGAGAGAGCGAGGAGAAATAGGACAGGGAAAAGACACGAGAAATAAAGGGATATATAAATAGAGAGAAAGAGAGAAATAGGACAGAGTGAAACCAGTCAGCCATTTGACCTAGAAAAGCCAAGAGAAATAGAAAAACAGTCTAAGATTTGAGAAAGGGGCCTCCCTCCTTGGGATGAGATGATAAAACCTGGGAGGAAAAAAAAAATTATATCTTAAAGTACAGCAATGGTAAACAGCTCTTCAAATTTAATGGCTCACTCAAAAAACGAAAACTGGTCCATTAAAACTACACATTATTACCATTATTTTAAATTAAGAAAAAGAAAAAGAAATTCCAATTATATATATATATATTTCTTTCTTGATGACAACAAACAAACAAAATTGCTTTTAGTTCTGCAACTGGTTCAACAGTTTAATCATTGGATTGTTGGTTGGATTTTATGGCATGTCAACCCTTGTTGGGTTATTTTATGTCGAAGACGTTTTGTTTTTATTCATTCTTGATGGTATTCAATTCTTTTCTTAAACTCATTTTTTCTATTGAACCCATAGATGGGCCCCTACCATTCCGAGTCAGAGTGGACCTGGGAGTAATGGGATTGTTGTGGAGAAAATGCTATCATAGGCAGCATACTAACAAAAAGATATACACTATTTTTTTTCTCTTTATTTCTTCCCCTGGAACCAAAGAAAAATTATATCGTCTTTAACAAAATGGAAATAGCAGCCTATTCTTAATTTTTTTTATATAAGATTTTAATTATTATTTATCAAAAAATATAATTGAACATCCCTGCCTTATATTAGTAGTAAGTACAGGAAGCGCGTGGTGTAATGGTTAAAGTTACGGGAAATGGACTCGTCGCCCCGAGTTCAAATCCTGGACATGGTAATTGCATTTCACTTAGCGCTAATACCCTCGGGAAAGGTATGAATCCTACTCTCCTCCAGCTATAATCAAATAGTAGGGCAGACTGGGCTCTTTAACCTTGGTTAGGCAACCGGTCTAGGAGAAGGAAAACTCTGAATTCAAACCTGTTGAACTCTGCTTAAGAAATTGACCTTGTGTCGCATCCTGCTCGTGCAGAGGGGTTGGTAAATATATATATATATATTAGTAGTAAGTAAAATCTACGTAGTATTGTATTGTAAGTATCGTCTGAAAAAAAACAAACCAGGGAGTCTATCCCTCTTTCACTAGTGCTAGACTAGGGAGATTGTTTTTGCTGAGCCGGAATACCATATCAACCATCAGCTCTCTCATATGCTTTACCAAACAGATCAGATTACCAAACAGTGCAACTTATGCACCGAATTGGTGGGGATCGATATTAAATCAGGAACCATGCAATTGTTAGGTGGATGTTCTACTGACCTAGCTAAACCAGACCCTTGTAATCTACCATATATTATATGTAGGGACCGGTTTAGTTCAGTCTGTAGAGCACCCACCTTGGTAACTGCAAGGTTCCTGGTTCAATACCGGTCTCTACCAACTCGGCACATGAGTAGCATAGATTGGGTAATCTGATCTAAGCGGTAAAGTGAGAGCTGATGGTAGGCGTTTTGCTCCATCTTAGGTGCAAAAACAATCTCCTGGTCTAGCACTAGTGAAAAGGAAATAGATTCCCTCGCTGTCTGGCTGATACCGACAATAGGCCACTCCGCAGACTTTACTTATTTTACTAATAATTACTTATATATATATGTGGAGAAAGGTAGACAAACACGGGATGTTATGGAAACTGGATGTTTATTGTCGACATCACCCTTATTACTGATGGGGGCTCATGGGTAGACGTTGTCTACCTTGACTTTGCTAAGGCCTTCAACTCTGTGCCACACAAAAGACTTTGGAAAAACTCTCTGCAATAGGTGTGAAGGATGATCTTTTTAACTGATTAAAGTCCTTCATTCTCAACTGGAGAGAGAGGTAGTTACAGTTCTTGGACAACACTCCTTACCATATGAGATGTCATCTGGGGAACCACAGGGATCTGTTCTTGGCCCCCTTTTGTTTGTTGCATATATCAATGATATATATGCTAACTTAAGGAATACCATAGTACTGAAGTATGCCGATGACATCAAGATGTACCTTGAGATAAAAAAGACAGATCCTGAATGCTGCAGATCTTTATTGCAGTCAGACCTGGACACAGTGCAACAATGGATCACTGACTTGCAACTGAAGCTGGCTGTGGACAAATGCACCACCATGCATTTTGGGAGGAAAAACCCATCATACATATACTCCCTCCACAACACTAATATCAAGGAATCTTCTTGTGAATGTGATCTGGGTATTACTGTCAGCAGTGATTTACGTTGGATGAAAAGGCCGAGGGTGTCCTGGCGTCACTCAGCAAGACCTGTGTCAGCCGCTCACCAGCTATCTATTTAAAGCTGTACAAAGCTATGGTGCGGCCACACTTAGAATTTGCATCACCAGTCTGGAACCCCTATCTTGCTCAGAATATTAACTTCCTAGAAACTGTACAGAGACGTGCAACCAAACAAATACCCTCCATCAGGCATCTACCATACTCTGAACGTCTCGCTGCCCTGGGAATGGCTTCGTTGAAACTTCGGCGTCTGGCAACTGACCTGGTAAATGTTCATAAGGTCATTAATCATCTTAACAACAGCAACCTTGAGCACCTTTTTGATCTCCATCTTTCTAACACACGTGGGCATGCCTATAAAGTCAGAAAACAGCACTGCTCACGTGACTTTCGGAAACATTTCTTAATACTCAGAATTGCGGAGGCATAGAATAAGCTGCCCGTGTCTGTTTTAGGCTGCCGAAACACTGAGTCTTTCAAAGCCTCCATGGTTCCTGTAGTCCGCCAACACTATACCCGATGCCCCTCTCCACACACATATGCGCACACATACATGTATATTATTACTGTAAAGTGTTCATGTTCCTGACACTAATACATTATTCTGTGTACTTGACATGAGACTTTGATGAGTTGTGGTGCACCTGAGCACTGTACACAATAAATTTCATTATTATTATTATATATATATATATATATATATATATATATATATATATATAGCACCTTAGCAATGCCATAGTTGAAAGGGAGGTAACAAAGCATTTTTTTTTTACTCCAATGCTTTACATTCAATAAAATAATTGCAAATTATTAATTAAATAAGAGAATCTAAAACATGTAGATATAAATGAAGCCAGAATAAAAGATTATTAGTTTAACAAGCAAAATAAAAAATGCCCTCTGGGCGACGTAAAATAAATATTGCCTGAGGGGATGGGAGTTGAAAATTTAATATCAGAGAGTTTGTATCATAAGTAAAATAAAATCAAATTTATTAAAGGAGTAAAAAATAAAATAAATTTATTAAATGAGTAAAAAATTAAAAAAATTTCAAATGGAAACTTAGTTCTGATAACTTTAAATATATATCAAAATAAAATAAAAACTATAGATAGATAGATAATACTACCAGGTATGTATTGATTAAAACTTGTTTAAAAAACCAATGAGGACTGTCTAACATTGCATGCTCAAATTTTGAGTGTATTCTATGTATGAATATTTTAGGCAGTGTGACGTAAGCAGTGACATAGTTTTTGTTACAGACAAAAGCGAATCTCCATTATTAATAGATTTTTGTTACAGACAAAAGCGAATCTCCATTATTAATAGATGAATAAAGTCTCAAAGTTCCTATAATTCTCACTTTCCTGCCAAAAATAAAATCTGCTGCTTTAATAAATGAATTGAGAATGCCTATGTTATTAAGCTGAAGGTTGAGTTAAATGTTAGGTAATTTATGAGGAAGTGCATCCCAGTCTCCCGTCTCAAAAACCTCTACCCGGTGACTATCAAAATAACAACCCCAGCTCGTCATAATTCTTGTTTATTTATCGTAATTTGTCATAATTCTTGTTTACATATGAAGATGGATATATAGTTTTGAATAGACTGAAATAGATAGATAGATAGATAAACAAACAATAGATAATGTAAATAGATACAAACAAATGGAGATAGATAGATATTTTCAACAAGTAAATGTATTTGGGGAGTTGGTCGCTTCTTTTTTTTTGTCGTAATTCTTGTTCATTTAAACTAAAAACAAGACATTAAACAAACATGAATAAAAAAAAAATATCTTAGTATTTAAAGTAATATAGATAAATATGAACAAATTGAGAGATAGATGGATAGTTTTGAATAGACTGAGCTGGGTTGTTATTTTAATAGTCACTGGGCAACAACTCTTGAGGCAGGAGACCGGGACGCACTTCCTCATAAATTACCAAATGTTATTTTATAGAATTCATATTATAATCACAAGTAAAAATAAATAAATGAAAGGAAGAACTTTGCATTTAATCTTCCAAGAGAAATTATAAGGAATTCTGGAACCATATTATTGCATTGGAAATAGTTTTATTCTCTAAGTTATCGTGTTTTAACATTATTGTTCCAATAAAAATCTGTGCCATTTTCAGCATGTTATGATAACATACATAAAAAAAAGTAGATCATTGCTTAAAATAATGAGGACACATAAAATGTAGATATTCCCCAAATAAGCAAAATAAATCTAATTCTCATCAAAAGCCATTTCTTTTCTAATCTATATATCATTAATACTCGTGTTCCTTAAAAGTACAACCGTTATCATCTTGCAACACCCTCTAGTTAAAAATCAGACCGTCCAAATCATCCAAGATGAAATGCAAACATGTAAATCTGATGTTGCTTATCTGCCAAATTCTTATTTCTTATGAGAGTTGTTACTTCAGCTAAATAATGGACCATTCCATTTTTATTACAAAGAAAGGGAAGAAAAAGGACATACTACACAGAAAAAATATAACAAGAAAGAAAAAGAATAGAGGAAAGATAGAGAGAGGAGGTGAGTGCTCCGAAATGATAACGTTAATCTGTTTCAATCAAATATAAGGAAAAGATGAAAAGGAAAGAAAGAAAAAAAAAAAAGTGAAAATTAGATCAAGATTATTACACTTTTTACATATTGAACTATTTGACAATAAATCTTTAATAAACAAATCAAATGTAATAATGTATCATACTGTGGTATATCCACAGGTCCTGCTAGTCAATATTACTGAATTTTATTTCATGTGATATTTAAATTAAAAAAACCCCACTAAAACTAAAATTCCTTTATAACATGATATATATATATTTATATGTAATATATTATATATCATATATTAATAGATTGTTTTATTTTTAACTCACTTAAATAATCGTCATTTGAAATTTTAAAAGATATACAAACAATTCTAACATACATCATATATTTTTTCTTGTGCAAAACTTTATTAGATAGCTTTTGAAAATCTACTTATAAAATCTTAATTTCGGCTGTGTTTGAAGAGAATAAAATATGGAATAGATTCTATGCCTATCACAAGAAATAAAATAAACAGTTCAACAAACTACATGATTCTGTTTATTTAATTATAGGGTTATTAAAAACAAGCTATTTTTAATGATTTTTTTTTCTTTCATTCTGCATTTAAAAAAAGAATAAGAAAAAAAAATACATTGGCCACGTGAGAATTTTTTTTTTTTTTTTTTAAACAAAAAAATTGCTACTAAAGTACAAAACGAATATTGAAAGAGTTAGCAACGGTTACTTCCCTTAGAGTAATAAGAGAACTTATATAAGAGTGATTTTTTTTCTAAGACACAGAAAGTGAATTTAAAAAGAAAAAAATAATTTAAAATGTTGGATAAATCATTTAACAACTAGGATAAATAGTAAATAGTAAAAGGATAAATATTAGGCATATATATATATATATATATATATATATAATGTGAACAAAAAGTGATAAGACAAACAGGAATATTTCTTTTGTATTATTATTTTTTGATGGTTCTCAACTATTTTCAACCTTAGGCCACCGTCAGGAGAAAGTGTTTGTCAAGGCTGGTTGTGTGGGATAGAGCATGTATACTTAAGTTAGGGT
This sequence comes from Doryteuthis pealeii, assembly GCA_023376005.1. Classification (NCBI taxonomy): domain Eukaryota; kingdom Metazoa; phylum Mollusca; class Cephalopoda; order Myopsida; family Loliginidae; genus Doryteuthis; species Doryteuthis pealeii. The sequence goes on from CM042153.1 coordinate 73,948,486, forward strand.
AGCATGGACATGTCCACACTACCCTAACTTTATATAATATATATATAATATAATATAAAGGTTATCTTGTAGACAATACATCTATTAAGAACAACACAAGCACTCCATTAAAGTCATTTGGAAGAATCTTTAAATAAAATACTAAATATGAATATTGCAAATAACTGACTAGACAATGCCCTTTTTTTTCTTTTTCTTTATAACACAAATTTATACAACACAGCTGGAACTTCACCCCTAGATGCAGTTTTAACGTCATACCCAGCACACTAATACTCTACAAATGTGAAAAACATTCTCAACTCTCCATTTAGGTTTGGTTTCTTTGTTTAATGGCATATCAAACTTTGTGGGTTATTTAATACCAAAGCTTATAGAACAACAGTAGTAGTACTACTTGGCTGGGGGCATGAAACGAGTCCATACCTTTCCCAAGGGTATTAGTCTGAAAGTGAACATAGCGTATTTAGAACTCGCTTACTACAATACCACAGTCCAGCACGTTAACCACTATACTATGGGGAAGCCCCAACTCTTCATTTAGATATTTAGATAAAAAAAAATTATTGTGCAAAATGCAATAGTTAAAATAAAATTAAAAGAAATCATTAGGAATAACTTCTTTAATTATCAGTCTCCATGAACTCCATATTTACAAATTCAAAAAGAATTTTCCTAATTTAACTATTTAGTTAAAATAGGAAGTAAAGAATAAAATTAGTTATTTCTTCTTGTTAGTGGATTTCTTTTAAGATTTATCCCGAGATTTTTACTCGTATTCATTAAGATAAAACCAAACAATTAGAAATCAATATTACTAAGCACATAATTATTAAAATCAAATTTTTAATATCAATATGTAAATTAGTCTTCCCGTTCACACTTTAAACTGCTATTTTGTTGAATATATAAATACAATTGCATGCTATACTTCAATCTTAAATACCGCCAACGGCTGGGGCTGTAGAATACACCGACTGCACCTCGGCAGAAGGATTACCCCATCACCACCACCACCAATGGAGCCATGTGTTAGCCGTGAGTGACAACCCATGATGCTTAAGCATACGACTCTGTACAAAGGCAGTGGCTGAGCAGTCCATAACTTGCAACACTTTACTTTGGCCCTTACTTATGCTAGACAGGCGGCCGGAGAGGCCCCTCCGATCAATCGGCTGGTCATATCAAGCCCTAGTACGTATATGATAGTCCCAATCCTATTGCCCTTATGGACAACCCCAAACCTTTTTTATTATATATATACTAGAAGGCAGTGGCTGTATGTCCTAATGTTCTGGGTATGACAAACTATCTGATGGTGAAGTTCTAATTTTGGAGCTTTGGGGATTGTGACCAGGAATGGTAGTACCTGTTAGGGTACCATCTATGGATTAAATGGATAAAAAATGAATTTAAAAATATGTTTAAAAAAAAAAAATTTTTTTAAATTGAGTTTTAAAAATTGAGTACCCATCAAGAATGAATAAAACAAAAACGTATTCAGCATAAAATAATCCACTAAGGGTTGACATGCCATAAAAAAACTAACCAACCAACCAATCTTAATTAAAATAACTTTGGGAAAATAAAAATAAAAAAGTTTAAGGATAATTCCAATTTGCTTGATCACTGAAAAGATAGCATATTCCATTGACGTCAGCATTAAGTCATCACATTCCTTTGGGACCATATCCTATTTTCGTGCAAGTGAAACAACAACAAAAAAAAAATCTAAAAAATGACTTAACTGATAAACTCTAGTTTTTAGCCATTTTCAATTATTCCTTACAATATTATCAAATAGTCACAAATTTCTGGTTCAGGTTTGTTAGATTTTACGGCATGTCAACCCTTCTTGGGTTATTTTATGCTGAAGACGTTTTTGTTTTAATTCATTTTTGTTGAGTATTCAAAATTATTTTTAAACATATTACTCTGAGTAATGGAAAAACGGGTACACTACACTCCCCAGAGCTCCAAAAATTGGAACCTCACCCCTAGATGCCGTTTAACGTCATACCCAGGACACTAAATCATTTCACCAATCCCATATAAGTCACATGCATGTGATAGAAGTAAATAAATAAATAAATAAATAAATAAAAACAATAAAAATAAGTGAAATCTGAGAAATATTTAAGTTTGTTTATTTTTTAATTATTTTTTTAGAGTATTTCATCTGTCAAGCAATGCAATTAGGAAAATATTTTCCAAATATGATGAGTATTCAAAAAATAAAGCTCTATTTAGAAGTGAACAATGAATGAAATGTTAATTTTCTTCTAAATACAAGGTGTGTTCAAAAAGTATCGAGACTGAAGCTGTATTTACCAAGACAGAAATGAACAATGAATGAAACATCAATTGTCTTTAAAATACATATGCACTATATATATATATATATATATATATATATATATTATAAAATGACTATATACTGTTCATTTTCCTGACATTTGTACATTCCCCAGAACCCTGTGTTTCCAGGTTCAAGACTGGCTCTCACCAACTCAGTGCATGAGTAGTACAGCTTAAATCTGTGTAGGAGCTGATAGTAGGTTCGGCACTCCACCTCAGACACAAAAATGATCATCCTGATCTAGCGCTAGTGATAAGGGGGGTAGTCTCCCTTACCATCAAGCTGATAGGTTACTCTGCCTACTTTACTTACTTATTATGTACTATACATGTACCTTTGATGAGTTATAATATAATTAAATTAATTGTGTACAGTGCTCAGGTGCACCATAACTCATCAAAGTCTCATGTCTAGTACATAAAATAATGTATTAGTGTCAGGAACATGAATAGTGTACAGTAATAATATACATGTATGTGTGGCGGTGCGTGCATGTGTGTGTGTGGATTGGGGTATCAGGTATAGTGTTGGCAGATTACAGGAAGCATGGAAGCTTTGAAAGGTGCAGTGTTTCGGCAGACGACAATGGATGCAGGCAGTTTATTCCATGCCTCAGCAACTCTGATTGTCCACCTGAGCACTGTATGCAATAATTTCATTATTTAAAAAAAATGGCATGGAGCTGAGGGTTTAGTGAGGATGGATGATACTGCACTTTCACAATTTTGTGTTTTGCCAAAAAAAAAAAAAAAAAAAAAAATTCCATTTAAAATAATGCCAAGACTGGCTTAATAATTCAAATTGGGACTGACTTGTCTAGACGTTATACTGTGTACATCTTTATTCAAACTAGCAAGAATATGCACCCTCCACTGGGTGCAAGTATTCAAGTTTTAATGTAGTGAAATATATCAAGTTAGAAAGACTAACAAAATTAAATGAGAACGCATATAAAAAGATTGCATCTATTTTAATTATATTCTAATTGGTTTCTATATAAAATCATTCATAGGATTGAGAATAAAACAATAATATTAGAGGTCAAGAACACCCAGCAATTAATCTGGTTTTGTTAAAACCAGTATGCAAATTAACTATACCATATATAATGTAAACCATTATTTCTTAGTGATATATAAGACACATTGCAGGATTTTAAACGCACTAATAACATGGGCTGTTTTGAGGCAAATCTCACTCAGATTTTTGTAGAAACATTGTCAACAAATAAAATTTATTCTATTCTATGTATTAATGATTTTAACTACAAATCAAATACTCATTGATAAACTTATGCAATTTCGGAGGCAGTGACATAGTTTTGGTTACAGACAGACAGACACCAAATCTCCATTATAAAAAGATTTTAAAATTTAAAAAAAAAAAAAAAAAAAAAAATATCAGTTTTGATACTGTGTATTCCCAGTTTTTAATTTATTATCCAATAACCAAAACAGAACTTTTCTTTTTTAGATGTTTAAGAAATTGAGCTACTTGTTCAGCACCATTTCTTTCAATAAAAGAGGAAATATGAAACTTGATCTTCAAGTGCTCAAGTCTGGACGTTGGGTAGGAGGAACTCAACACTTAGATTGAAGTTAGTTATTTTACACTCTTTTTTTGTCAATTAAAAATTTACAATGAACATTTATAAATAGTAAATTTTATTATAAAACATAGACCCAACATAATAGAAAAGAGATTTAATAATTATATTTATAAGCTTAGCTTTTAATAAAAGTAAAAAAAGGCGTCGGGGTGGCCTAAAGTCGGTATCAGCCAATCAGCTAGGGGGTCTATACCCTTTTCACTAGCGCTAGACCAAGGAGATTGTTTTGGCATCTGAGGTGGAGAGCCACACCTACCATCAGCTCCTTACTTTACCGCACAGGTCCCTGTGCTACTCATACGCTGAGTTGGCGAGGGCCGGTATCGAACTAGGAATCTTGTGGTTTCTAGCCGAAATGCACTAATAACATTGGCTGTTTTGAGGTAAATATAACTCAGATTTTCATAGAGATGACATTAATAAATAAGATTTATTCCATGTATTGAAGATGTTGGCTATAAATTAAATACTCATTGATAAACTTACACAATTCCTGGTTGGCTCTACCGACTCAGCTAACCCGGCCCTAAGCAACTGAAAATCTGGATTATTTGGATTATACAGACTATTGTCTTCATCTTTTTTGTTATCTGCACAATGTTTTAGCCAATGTGCCCTCCAGTCTTCTTCAGGTATTTCTTGTTGGACTCCAGAACCTTCTCTTCGAACTTGTACCCAGTCATGGTTAACAGAATGAGAACAGTCTACCCCCATGGATTGAATAAAGAGTTAGGTTTGAAGTTCTGTGAAGGCTCACAATTACAACAAGATGGTTCATAAAACAAATTATCAAGCCTCATCTCAAAAATTCAGAGAAATAAGAGAAAATCTAAACATCAATTTCCATTGGGCTAATAAAATAGTTGATGTATTTCAAACAAACACAATTTTAAGAATAAAATTATATTTTAAAAATATGCTGACCTATCTATCTTATAAAAATATTTTTTTAAATTTTATTTCAATCAATTCAGCATCTGAATAGGTCTTTCAAATCCTCATTGATTGCCCAGGAAAATAATATATATATATAAAATAAATAAATTCCCACATAAAAAAGATCTTGTGTTAATCTGGCCTGGTGGGAGGTCAGAAAAGTAATTCTTCCCAACAACTCAAACTTATAAACAATGATGAAAAAAAAAAAAATTTGACAAAAAGTGAAAATTTGTGGTTTTATTTTTTTTAACCCACTCTTATTTCTAGCCCCTACCCCCACTTTTTTTAATTTTTTTTTAAAAGAAATTTTCTGGCATTCTCACACAATAAATGGGACTAAATTTTCTAGAAAGTAAAGAAAGAATTACAAGTCTCATCATCATAACAAATGTTCAATTGATTACAAAGAGAGAGAGAGATTAGGAATATCAAAACAAATAACATCCAAAATCATTTCACATGAAGGAATTAACAATTATTGTTCATTATGATTACATTTCCAGTTCTTGGTTTTTTTTTTTGTCTGTTTCCAAAACATTCAGCAAACAAAAGCACCATGACTACAATGGAATTGGTAAAATTAAAGTGGGAGTTCCTCCTTACAGAGTTTGCCCTTGTTTATTCCTGTGTTTTTTTTTGTTTTTTTTTTCTTTGTAAAACCATTTCCCCCTTTTGAAACACGTGAGGGAAGTGAAATTAGTCACTATTCTATGGTTAGAAAAGGAAAGATGAAATGGAATGTAATGCCTTACTCATTCCATGTTATTCAATAAATTTGATTCATTTAATCAGATGAATGGTTTGATTTGTTTATCTCTTCCCATTCATACAATTCCTTACAGACTTTTTTCATTGATAAACTTGATGAGCATAAAAAAAGGAAAAACAAAGTTGTAAAATGCAATTATAAATTTATCCATAATTTAAAAGGTAGTGATTACTCTGTAGGATATCAAAGACAGCTTAATATATGGAGCATCATGTAGTATAAATCTAGAATTTAGATGGGTTGCTTTACAGATGAACTAGAAGTGGCTACCCAGTGTCAACTGGGTAGAGAGGGCAGCCAAAAAAAAAACAAAAACAACTCTGTTGTATTGATTTGTTTACTTTGGAGATTTACAAATGCTGGACATTTTTAAGTAGAATTTCAATGCTATTTCTATGTATATTTTAATTCTTAAATATCATTGAATATAAATCAAATCTTCATAATTTTTGCACAAAAACGATGATATTCAATGTGTGTGTGTATATATATATATATATATATATATATATATATATATATATATATATATTACTTTGTCATTAATTGTTTTATTTTTGCAGTTTCATCTGGACATACATACACGCAGACATGCATACACATTGACTGCCTTTTATGTATGTATAGATTATCAGATAATACTAGCAGTTCCTGTTAAAATTGACAGGATTATGTCACTCCAGCTGAGGATCAAAGTATTATTTGTACTCAAGGAAATGTTATGGTTATTTTAGGACCTATCAAATATACAATTAATAAAAATCAAAAATTATAATATTAAAAATACAATAATTTATAAAATTATGATCATTTTAATGATTATACAGTTTCAAATTGATAACAAATTTGAGATCATTTGAATGAGAATTGGTCAAATTATGAAATTAGATCAATTTTTCTGAAACACTAACATCTCAAAAGATACCAAATTTTTCAAACACCCTGTATATATAAACTAGTCAAAAGAAAGCAATTCAAATAGGATTTGTTCAACTTTTCCAATATAAGTAGTTAAGTAAAACCAGTTAAGTATAAATCAACCTACCCTAATGTATATGTATAGGTAGTTTTTTTTTCTAGTATTGGAGAATTGAAAATGAAGTACACGATTACAGCTGTAAGTGCTGTACTTATTTATTCCTTATAGAGTATAATACAGTTAAAGTGTGATTGTTACCATTGGTTTCAAAGCAGCATGTTAGTCGCTTATCTTCAAGACAACGCGCTGTTATTCATACAAATACAGGAAGTGAAGAAGCTTAACAGGCGCATTGTCTTGACGATAAGTGGCTGACATGCTGTTTGAAACCAATGGTAACAATTGCAACTTTAATGTATTGTACACTATAACGCATAAAAAGTATAAACCAAACAGCGAGTGTATCTATCTCCTTTTTGCTAGCGCTAGACCAGAGAGATTGTTTAGCTGAGGTGGAATCCACACTTACCATCAGCTCTCAGATGCTTTACTGCACAGATCAGATTACCCGAGCTGTACTACTTATATAAAGAGTTGGTGGGGACCGGTATTGAACCTATAACCTTGTGCTTTCTTTGCAGACGCTTTATCAACTGATCTAAACTAGTCCCTTACTTTTGCAATATAAAATGAAAAAACTTAGAGGTATTCAAAAGTATTAATACAATGCTCATCCATGCGTTTGGTTTGTTTTACGGCATATCAACCTCGGTGGGTCATTTAATGCCGACAAAGTTGTGAAATAAATTCATTCTTAATGCATAATATAATTTTGTTTATAAAATCATGTTTTTCTATTCAAACAATAGATGGGACCCTAACAGGTATTACCACTCCGGGTCAGAGTGGACCAGGGAGCAATGGTGATGAAGGGCTGCTCCACATTCCCCAAACCTCCAGAACTGGAACCTCACCATCAGATAGAGTTTAACGTCATTCCAGGACATGTAGACCCTCAGCCACCGCCTTCTAGTACCTATATGATAAGAAGGATTGGGGGTTGCCATAAGAGCAATAGGGTTGGGGCAATCATATAGGTGCTAAGGCTTGACATGGCCAGCTGATTGATCAGAGGGGGCCTCTCCTCCGACTGCCCGTCTAGCCCAAGAAAAGCCTAAAGTGGAATATTGCAAGTCATTGGACTGCTCAGCCACCTGGATTCTATCCTTAAGCATCACGGGTTGCCACCCACAGCCAACAGGTGGCCCCATTAGGGGAGTTTTACCCCTCTGCAGAGGTGCAGTTGGTGCATTCTAATGCCCCAGCCGACAGGGTGGCATCCATGTAAATTATAACTTTAATAGAGCTCATAGGAAAGTGAGGTCGGGTTGGTTAGTTAGATTTTACAGCATGTCAACCCTTGTTGGGTTATTTTATGCCAAAGACGTTCAGAGTCGATCTGGGAGTAATGGCAATGAAGGGGTACTCCATACTCCCAAAATTGGAATTTCAACATTAGATGCAATTTAATGTCATACCCAGGACAGAGTGAGGTCTGGTTGGACAAGGTAAATAAATTTATCCACTTCAGGTACAGTGTGTTTTTAAAAACTTGGAGAATCCTTTAATTCAAAGAATATCATTTCCACAATAAAATAGATAGGGTGGTAGTTGCATAACTCTGTGGGGGGGGGGTCTTTCTTACCAACTGTACTGGGTTTTCTTCACCAGCTTAAAACAATAATAAAAAAAATTTTAAAAAAAGCAAACTGAATTAAACAAAACAAGAAATATGAAGACAGCCAACCCAAAGGATCATGCAACCAAATATTAGAATTGTGTATTATTACTTTTGACACTCCCGTTCCAACTATTTTTTTTATTTTTATATTTTCATAATATTATATTATTGAGAAAACCAAATTTAAGTGACCTTCTTTTTGACATTGTCAAAACTATGTAAGATTTTTAGTTTTATTTGCCTAGACTATATAGTTACTCAGATATTTACATCTCAAATGATATTACATTTTTTAAACACCCTGTATTGTTATGTAAACTTATTGGTCTTAGCTGTATCAGATTTATCGAGTTTAAATGCTGACCTAACAGAATTCAGCAGAAAATCACAAATAATCACTGGAGATTTTAGGAAACATTCTAGTGAATGAAATACAATCAAGTCAGGAAAACATTTTTATTTTATACAGGGAAATTTTTAACCCTAATTTCAAGAAGAAAAAAAAGAAGAAAGAAGAAAGAAAAGAAAGAAGAAAAAAAAGAAGAAAAAAGAAAAGAAAAAGAAGAAAAAAAAAGAAAAAAAAAGAAGAAAAAAAGAAGAAAAAAAGAAGAAAGAAAGAAAAAGAAAAGAAAAAAGAAGAAAGAAAAAAAAGAAAAAAGAAAGAAAAGAAAAAAAAGAAGAAGAAAGAAGAAAGAAAGAAGAAAAAAGAAGAAAGAAAGAAAAAAGAAGAAAGAAGAAAAAAAAAAAGAAGAAGAAGAAAGAAAAAAAGAAGAAAAGAGAAAAAGAAGAAAGAAAGAAAAAAAAGAAGAAAAGAAAGAAAAAAAAGAAGAAGAAGAAAGAAAAAGAAAAGAAGAAGAAAAGAAGAAGAAAGAAAGAAAAAAGAAGAAAGAAGAAAGAAAAAGAAGAAAGAAAAAAAGAAGAAAAAAGAAAAAAGAAGAAGAAAAAAAGAAGAAGAAGAAAAAAGAAGAAAGAAAAAAAGAAGAAAGAAAAAGAAGAAAAAAAGAAGAAAGAAAAAGAAGAAAAAAAAAAAGAGAAAGAAAAAAAGAAGAGAAAAAGAAAAAAAGAAGAAAGAAAAAGAAGAAAAAGAAAGAAAAGAAAAGAAAAAAGAAGAAGAAAAAAAGAAGAAAAAAGAAGAAAGAAAAAAGAAGAAAAAAGAAAAAGAAAAAAGAAAGAAAAAAGAAGAAGAAAAAAAGAAGAAGAAGAAAAGAAAGAAAAAAGAAGAAAAAAAGAAGAAAAAAGAAGAAAGAAAAAGAAAGAAAGAAAAAAAAAGAAGAAAGAAAAAGAAGAAAGAAAAAAGAAAGAAAAAAGAAAAGAAAAAAGAAGAAAGAAAAGAAGAAAGAAAGAAAAAAAGAAGAAAGAAGAAAAGAAGAAGAAAGAAAAAGAGAAAGAAAAAGAAAGAAATCCATCTTTGTGATTTAGATATTCATCAAAAATTAAAAAAGAAAAAATTAATAAAAAATTTCAATTATCAAAATTCATAAAATTCAGCTTAATTAATATTATAAAAAAAAAAAAAAAAACTTACTTACTTTCCAACCATATCATTATGTTTATATAAACTACAGAGGTTGGACAAAATAATAGAAAATAAGATTCCCATTATTTTGTCCAACCCGTGTATATTATAATTCCAAATAAATAAATTATGAAAAGCACTCTATAATAATTAGTATATAATAGGGTTTGCAGGGTGCTTGCTCTGCAGGGCGTTAATTAGAATTGATATAACAGAAACATCTGAGAAAGGGGGACCACTAGAATAATCACAGAAAAGGCCACTAGGTGGCTTTGGATTGCCGCTGCTAGGAAGTGATCAATCTTAGCTGGCTCATCTAGACAAAAGGGAGATGAGTAGTTCTGATGTTGAAAGACCTGGAATCCCTGATGAGCTCAGGAAGAACACTAATTATAGATATCAGTGCATCTGTAAGAATGAGTCTTTATGAATAAAAAATGTTGTTAGACTATTCTAGGGTAGGAGATGTATCTAAAATTGCCACTTATATTTATGGACTTTACCAGAAGCAGTAGCAGGCACTTCTGATAAAAATGGACCAACCAGAAATGAGCCTTGAAAAACATTTGAACATTTAAGATCTTATGCAACTGATCTGAAATCAGTTGCTAACTGGACCTAATACCAGAACTATGATTGGTTTGTTTTGTTTTACGGCATATCAACCTCAGTAGGTCATTTAATGCCGATAAAGTTTTGAAATAAATTAATTCTTAATGGATACACAATTTTTTTTATAAATACATTTTTCTATTTAACCCATAGATAGGACCCTAACAGGTACTACCACTCTGGATCAGAGTGGACCAGGGAGCAATTGTGATGAAGGGGTGCTCCACATTCCCCAAACCTCCAGAACTGGAACCTCACCATCAGATAGAGTTTAACGTCATTTCTAGGACATGTAGACCCGCAGCCACCGCCTTCTAGCACTCATATGATAAAAAGGGTTGCGGCTTGCTATAAGGGCAATAGGGTTGGGGCAATCATATAGGTGCTAGGGCTTGACATGACCAGCCAGTTGATCGGAGAGGGCCTCTCCGACCACCTGTCTAGCCTAAGTAAGGGCTTAAGTGGAGTGTTGCAGGTCATGGACTGCTCATCCACAAGACTCCGTCCTTAAGCATCACAGGTCACCAACCACGACCAAAAGGTGGCCCCATTTGGGGGAGTCTTACTCGTTCTGCAGAGGTGCAGTTGGTGCATTCTAACACCCCAGCCAACAGGGCGGGACTATGATTGGATTCTCTACTACAAGTACACTATTGTTCAACCTAGGGTTTCAACAACTACAATTGGACTTTCTACTACTGAGACTTCACCCTTTTCGACCATTGGATTTTGCCAATAGGTGATCTAAATGCATAAAATGGTGACCAGAATTGTAACAAAAGCAGATCACAGGGTGGAGATGTAAGAAAAGGAAACAAGACAAATACCTAGACCTTGCTAGAGAACTGAAAAAAAAATGGAATATATATTATTTACCAACCCCTCCGCATGAGCAGGATGTGACACAAGGTCAATTTTTAAGCAGAGTCAAACAGGTTTGAATTCAAAGTTTTCCTTCTCCTAGACTGGTTGCCTAACCAAGGTTAAAGAGTTCAGTCTGCCCTACTATTTATCCATAGCTGGTGGGAGAATAGGATTCATACCTTTCCCAAGGGTATTAGCGCTAAGTGAAATGCAATTACCACGTCCAGGATTTGAACTCGAGGCAAGGAGTCCATTTCCCATGAATTTAGCCATTACACCACGCGCTTCCAAAAAACTGGAATATGAGGGTGAAAGTGATACCAATTGTAGTTTGTGCACTTGGAACAGTCCCCAAGAGCTTAGAAAACAGACTAGAGGAACAGGAAATCAGAGGAAGAATTGAGACCATCCAGAATACTGCATTGCTGCAATCGGCTAGAATACTCAGAAGAGTCCTGGTTGAAAAAAAGAGTGCTTCAGCCATTGGACCGGTAAAGTACAAATAATAGCGGCTATCCCCCCAGGCAATACCTGCCCCCTTGACTTAAAAGGGCAGGGCTGGATTTATTGCCTAGCGCCTGAGGCGCCCCCCTTGAGGGAGAATGCCGAAGGGATCGATGCAATTTTTGTTCTTTCCCACCCATGAGCTTCAGCTTGTGGGTGGGCCCACGTTAAAACGAGGCCATGTGCCCAGCCCATACAAGTGAGATATGAGGCAAATACCCCCCCCCCCGAAGAGTCCTGGAGAACAGAGGAATAAACATGTTGTCATTCAGACTTTAGTGAAAGAATATCAGCTCACGCTAATGTGAAAGAAATCACAAGAAATCACAAGAAAATGATAATATTTATTTGTTTCCACATTGTTATAGTTTCAAGCATTCCTATTGAATACAAATAATTTTTAAACAGATCTATCTGATCCATAAATGAGATCTTCAAAGATACAACAACTCCTGGTCAGAGTTGACCTGGGAGTAATAGCAACAATATGGTACTCTACACTCTTCAGATCTCCAGAACAGGAGCTTCACCACTGAATGCCTATTTAGTGTCATACCTAGGACACCCGTTTATTGGGAGGAGGGAGGGTCCTACCTCTCTGCAAAGGATGCAGTTGGCATATTTTAAGCCCTGTCAATAGGGTGCTGTAAATATTTTATGAACAACAGATTATAAGACGTTGTATACAAGAAGAATTTAATGTATACGAGGTTCTGCATTACATAATACTAACAGCTGATAATGCCAGATTTGTTATGTTATAGGGTATCAAAATAAACAAAAGGTGTTCATTTCTAATGTTCATAGGAGAAAAAAGCATACAGTGAATCTGTATAATAAAAGAGTGGGGGGTAATTTTGATGAAGGTGATATTTGGATCCAAATCTTAGATTAAGTAATTTAATCACTCATCAACCTACAAGATAACAAGAGACTCATAAGCTCAATTACAGTTGGTTGCAACTTACAACTAAAAAAGACAGATGGTATAGATAAAGATGTTCCTGGTTGACAAGTATGGAAGAACAAAAGTGACACAACCACTATCAACCATGTCTGATATTCATTTCTAACCTATAATAATCTAGGAGTCTCTTAAGGTATATAATGGTGGGTTTGTTGAATCTTACGGCACGTCAAACCTTCTTGGGTTATTTATGCTGAAGACATTTTGTTTTATTCATGTTTGATGGATAATTTCAATTTTTCAAAACTCATTTTTTTTTCTTCTATTTAATCCATAGATGGGACCTTAACAGGTACTACCATTTTGAGTCAGAGTGGACCTGGGAGTAATGGCAATGAAGCGGCACTCCACACTCCCTAAAGCTCCAAAATTGGAACTTCACCATTAGATACAGCTTAATGTCATACCCAGGACATGGGGTATAATGGTTGTCATCGTTATGGCAACCAAAGTTCAAATCCTGGACAAGGCTGTTTGCATTTCACATAGTAAGAAAGGTATTAATCTAACTATACTTTACTGCACAGATCAGATAAAGTAGGGCAGACTGGACTCTTTAATCTTACTATGGCAATATAGGAAAAACAAGAAGGAAAACTGAATTTAAACCTGTTAAACTGCTTAAAAATTGACCTTGTGTTACATCCTGCTCGTGTGGAGGGGTGGGTAAATACATACTATAATTTAGTGTTTTTTTTTTTGTTGTTTTTTTTAATTTGATGAATACAATGTCCGAGTTTGTACACCTCTACTGTAATTTGTAGGTATTGTTAGAAAGAAAAATGAATTGTTGTTTAGGCATCAGTTGAGAATTGTAAGTTAGCCACCAATTGTAATACCAGCCACAATTTTGTAAATCGGCTGCCATAACAGACCAGCAACTAAATCACAAAGAGGGTCTGCTTATTATGAAATTCTTGACAAAGGACATGAATCATTGCCTATGATATGTCATTTCATTTGCCTTCTCACCTCTGACATATCATTTGCTAATTTCTACCTTTCCATTTTTTAAATTCTGGTTTGAATGATAATTTTTAAAAAATATTGGATCATATTACCTTTAGACACCCCTTTTTGATGTCGATTAAGAAAGGACATATTTTGACATTTACACCGTCAATATCTGGTTGTTTGTTAGGGGTTAGGGTTAGGGGTTAGTTTTATAATTTAAAAAAAAAAAAAAAAAAAAAAAAAAAAACTAAAAATCATCTGTTAAAACATTTTCTTCAATCACCATTTCAAGATTCCACCTTTAATTATAAATCCTATTTTTTAACATTTTGACAAACCAATTCTGAGTTTGATACAAACTTTTCCAGTTTAGCTCAATTGGTAAAGCATTGGCCTCAGAACCACAAGGTTCTGGGTTTGATACCAGCCCCCACCAACTCAGTGCATGAGTAGCACAGCTTGGATTTATGTGGTAAAGTGGGGAGCTGACAATAGGTGTGGTGCTCCGTCTCAGACACAAAAACAACCTCCCTGGTCTAGCACTAGTGAAAAGGGGGATACCAACTCCACCTACTTTAATACTTCTTTTACTATCATTCCCTGATATTTTTGATGCACAAATTATTTTCCCCTTGTTTTTCTTCATGGAAATATTTCTTATTGTTTCAATATTTTTTTTTTCTCTTGAATTCAACTGTTTATCTGCAGTGATGTAGTACATATAATTCACAGCCCCAGCTATATGCTAACTCATTATGGAAGCACGTGGTGTAATGGTTAAAGTCATGGGAAATGGACTTGTTGCCCCGAGTTCAAATCCTGGATGTGTTAATTGCATTTCACTTAGCGCTAATACTCTTGGGAAAGGTATGAATCCTACTCTCCCCCAGCTATGGATAAATAGTAGGGCAGACTGGGCTCTTTAAACTTGGTTAGGCAACCGGTCTAGGAGAAGGAAAACTCTGAATTCAAACCTGCTAAACTCTGCTTAAGAAATTGACCTTGTGTCACATCCTGCTCATGCAGGGGGTGTGTGTGTGTATATATATATATATATATATATATATATATATATATATCTAACTCATCACTGCTAATTCTCATCTTTCAGTCTCTTTCTCTAGAAGATATTTCTGAACTGTAATACCTGTGTCTTTTGAAAAAGTAGAAAAACACACAAACACACTTGAGTTTGTCAAGTCTTCATATGTAAATGCTATACAATTTGAACCTCCTGAAATTGATTGAAAGTGTTGGTGGGTACAGTAACCCTTCAGACCTATAAATTAGTTACTAAATCAGCTTTACCAAAATGGCTACTAGCAAACTGGTAAATTTGGTTTCTGTAGTTTTTCTATTTGCCACAATAATTAAAAACAACCAAATTATTTTTGTTGTTATATTTCTTCAGAATATAATTTCTGTATATTTCAAAAAAAAAAAAAAAATGTTTTAAAAAACAAAGGGTACTCTTCGCAGAGTTCCGTCCCGGCCTCCTGCCTCAAAAACCGCTAGCCGGTGGCTGCTGAAAAAAAAAAACCCGGCTACGATTGAAGTCCGTAGCTGAAGCTGTGTCACTTGTAAAAAAAACAAAAAAACAACTTAGGGCGTTTTTCCTGAAAACCTTACCCCACCCCAGTTAAAATTGACAGTTTTATTACAAAATTTGTGGGTTCTGTTTTTTCTAGGTGACCCAGAAAAAACAGAGCCCAAATTATTTATTTATTTTCCCATTAAACTAACCCTAAACCCCAACCCTATTTTTTTTTTTTCACTTCGGCTACGGACTTCAATTGTAGCTGGTGTCTTTTTTTTTTCAGCAGCCACCGGCTAGCAGTTTTTGAGGCAGGAACCGGGACGGTTCTCCGCAAAAAGTACCAAACAAAGTATCCATTAGCAATACAAAATGGAACATTAGCGTTAAACAACACTTGATGGCCGATTTATAGGATTTAAAAACAACTATCAACTCAGCTATTTCCTATCTCATTCTTTTTAAACTTTAAATACTAACAAAAAAATGGCTATATTTTATGCATTCATTTTCATGAATTGCAAATTTTTACATGAAAAACATTCCCCCCCCCACATATTTTAATTAAATCAGATCATAATTAGTGGCAATAGGAAAAAGCAAACTAAACAGACACACATGCACGCACACACACTTTTAAGTCAAAAGAAAAGTGAAAATCTAAAGCAAATAAAAATTCATTGAATTTTTCTTAATTATTTGAAATTGTAGACAATATGGTAGAAAAAGAAATGGGATTTTTTAAATTGACTTTCAATTGTAATAATAGGACTAATGATATACAATAAAAAGCATTTTCTATCGGTTTAGGGGGTACTTTTAAAATCTATTCATAAATACTATTTCCCAACCATTCACTAGCAAAATAAATGATATGCAAAAAACAAAAACTTATTGTTTTCTTTAAAAGAAAAAAAAACAATGAATTTGATGAAGTTTCAAATTGCATAATAGAACAAAAACTGATATGAAAAGCTGATCTATAAAACAATGGTAACAAAATCCCTTTAATGTTGTCAAAATACTATATTGTTTAAAATTAGTAGACCATATCAGTTGTCTAACAAAATGATCTCATTATTTATTCCTAAAAAGCCTGTGTACCAACAATACCTTTTTATAAATACCAGACATCCCTAAAATAAAAGATGATTATTTAGTTAAACATTTTTTCGGTTTGTTTCTGCATATGACTTAAAATGAATTAACAAAACAAGAGATTTTATAGTTATCCAATTAGTTCATAATGAAATAAGGGACGTAAAGGATACAAAGAATTATTTTCTGGTTAAAAGGAACTTTTATTTTGTAAAACGTTGCCAACAGACAATGCAATACTTTTAATCAGATATGAACATTGTTCATAACAACATTACTGTTCCATTTTCCCATGGGAAGAAAATTTGTGTCTAGTTTCAGACAGAGGGAAACTAGACATTTACACTGAATACACTAAGGTGTCTCTGTCTAATTAAAGCAGAAATTAATCTAAAAATATAATATACACCCACTCAAAAGTTAAGCATCACCCACTATATTTTCACCTAATAATTTTATTAAAAAAAAACTAGCAGTTACCCAGCATCACCTAGATAGAATGGGGAATAAAGAAGTTAGTCCCACAGATCCATTGATTGTTTTGGTCTTTCATAATTGATTTGTTTACATTTTAATCATGAACACCACAAATGACTTTCCCTTCTCTTGCTATTCGAATTTTAATTTTTCAAATATCTTCATGAATATAAATAAAATCTTCATTTTTGCACAAAAAGGAAGCTCTGGTGATAGTGAATGTGTATATATAATTACTGTCCTTAATAGTTTTATCTTTGTAGTTTTCTCCAGACATACACACATACATACACATCAACTGCCCTTTATGTATAGACAGATAACTATTTTGATGCTTGAAAACTGATCCCGTAATCACAACATAAGAATTTCTGGCGACAAAGTCTACCGCTTGCAACAATAACACAGTAGTCTCCAACATATGTTCAATAACATGATCCGAAGCATCCCACCTACTTCCCTGCCTGGTACCTGGTGTTTTATGCACAGCTCGATCTTGAAAATATTTGCATACGTGCAAATACATTCTCACCAATTCTCCTGGCTCTGAGATTGTGTTTTCTTAAATCAAGCTGTTAAGGCAGCCACATTTTCTTTTCTTTAGAGCTCTTTACTCATTTTGCATGCAAGATACGTTCACGCCCGCTTTGAGCTCCGAGGTACGTCATTTCTTTCCCTACATATTTCAACAAAAAATAGTTCTGTTTGCATGGCTATCATATCGCAAGTGGAAGATAAATGGGAGTATACATGTTTTATGCATGTGTAATAACTGTTGCCAATATATCGTATATCTATGCATGAAAAACTTGTAGTCACTTATATGACCTATGGCAGGGTTGACATGCTGTAAAATGGCATGCTAGTGGAATTGAATATTATCAAGTGAGTACTGTTAAAAGAAGACTAAAGGCAAAAAACTTCATTGCCATTACTCCCAGGTCCACTCTGACCTGGAGTGGTAGCATATGTTAGGGTCCCATCTAAGGTTAAATAGAAAAAATGAGTTTTAAAAAATTTTTTTTTTCAATATTTATCAAGAATGAATAAAATAATGTCTTCAGCATAAAATATCCCCAAAAAGGTTGACATGCCATAAAATCCAGCCAACTATCACTCCAAAACAAATAGAAGAATCCCTGTGGCATAGCAAGTTTAAATTGCGGTCACTTTTGAACTAATACCCTTGGAAAAGTGCTACATTTTTATGTACAAAGAAATGATGAAGACTGAATAAAAAGACTGACCCATGTGTTAATGAACAAGGATTTACTTAACATAGGACAGGGCAATGCTTCTACCCAAAAGAGTTACTTAAAAACTCAACTTTGTGGGGGACCAGGTAATTAGGGTCTAGGGTTAGGTTTAGTTTAATGGGAAAATAAATAATTTGTGTTCTGTTTTTCTGGGTCACTCTGTACAGGCTGACCCAGAAAAAAACAACAGAAATTATTTATTTATTTTCCCATTAAACTAAACCTAACCCTAATTTATTTGTTTAATGGGAAAATTAAGTTTTATTACAAAATTTGTGGGTTCTGTTTTTTCTGGGGCACTCTAATTTACTAAACAAAAGTTCATAATTACCTTTTTTCTCTTTCATTTATCTGTGCTCACAATTGCGTAACATATACAAATTTGGTATTTACACTTGGTAAAAACTTCCAATAGTCACCTTTTGTGAGTCAATTTTAAATCTTGCAGGGAAAAAAACAGTGATGCTTAACTTTTGAGTGGATGGATATCTTATTATAATGGAGATTCTGTAACCGAAACTATGTCACTGCTTACATCACAATACCCAACCAGGAATTGTGTAAGTTTATCAATGAGTATTTAATTTATAGCCAACATCTTCAATACATGGAATAAATCTTATTTATTAATGTCATCTCTATGAAAATCTGAGTTAGATTTACCTCAAAACAGCCAATGTTATTAGTGCATTTCGGCTAGGAGCCACAAGGTTCTTAGTTCGATACTGGCCTTCGCCAACTCAGCGTATGAGTAGCACAGGGATATGTGCGGTAAAGTGAGGAGCTGATGGTAGGTGTGGCGCCCCACCTCAGACGCTAAAAACAATCTCCTTTGTCTAGCGCTATTGAAAAGGGGATAGACTCCCTCACTGTCTGGCCGATACCGACATTAGGCCACCCCGACGACTTAACTTTTACATAATATGGTGTGGTTAATTTGCATACTGGTTTTAACAAAACCGGGTTTAATAAATAATTACTTGGTGTTATTGATCTCTATTATTATTTTATTCTCCAGCATATTAAAATCAATCCTATGAATGTTTTTATATAGAAACCAATTAAAATATGTGTAATCTTTTTATATGCATTCTTATTTAATTTCTTTTGTCTTTTTAATTCAATGCATTTCATTAGATTAAAACTTAAATACTTATGCCTGGAGGGCACATATTCTTGTTAGTATTAAAAATAATTATGAAATTACTCATTAAGATATCTCCAATATTATTATTTTTGTTCCTTTTCTGCTTTGGGGTGTTGTGTTCAGTAATGATATAAGGGAAAATACTCTGACTTCAACTGTAACATTTTTATATTTGGTTACTTCACGTACTACAAGATTTATTTTTCAACTGATAATCTCATGGAAGAATTTTTTGTTTTTTTAAAATTGATAACAAAATCTTTTTCTTTTTTTACATAACAATGAATAAAATAAAGTCCAATCTAACAGTAAGGACTTTTTTCTTAAGACTTAACACCGCTATTTTTTCACCCACCCCAAAAAAATATTGCAGTGTTTTTAAAACTACCTCTGCTTCCATAAATGTAAAATTTTTATTACAGTAATGTGTGCAAACACATGGATATATAATGGAGCTGGGTTAGCTCAGTTGGTAGAGCGTTCAGCTAGAAACCACTAGGTTCCTAGTTCGATACCGGTCCTCGCCAACTCAGCATATGAGTAGCACAGGGATCTGTGCGGTATAGTAAGGAGCTGATGGTAGGTGTGGCGCTCCACCTCATATGCTAAAATAATCTCCTTGGTCTAGCGCTATTGAAAAGGGGATAGACTCCCTCGCTGACTGGCTGATACCGACTTTAGGCCGCCCCGTCGACTTTACTTACTTTACTTATATATATATATATATATATATATATATTAGTGAAAGATTTGAAAAAAACAAGTTCTCTCTCTCTCTTTCTCACTCACACACAACGTTAGAGAATGTTCTATGTCATCTTTCAAAACTGTTTATCGCAGCATTTCATAAATTTAAAACAATGCTAAGAGCGCTAATTTTCCATTCAAAACATTTTTAAACAAACTGATCAACAAAAAAAACTATCACAGTCTCATTATTCTGTGATAAATTTACTTTTCCTTATATCAACAAAGTCCCTGAAGAAGATCTACTAAACAGATTGAAACACTGCAGCATTGGCTGAATAAATATCATCATTTTATTTGAACCTGTGTATTTTCAAACTTTTCATTATATTACATACCGTCGGATTCACTTCATTTTTCTCTTTATATATATATATATATATATATATATATATATGTTATTGGTTAGGAGGTTGATTTAGAAGGCTAGCACAATGCAGGTGTAAAGAAAAAAAAAATATAATATGGTAACAATGATGTTGTGTGTTAACCTGTATTTAATTCTTGAATTTTCGAGATAATATCTCTTTTTCAAAAGATCACTGAAACTGAAGCAGTCTAGTTATGGCATTTCTTTTTAAATTAATTTTTTTTTTTTTTAAAATGATGGTATTTTTATATAACTGTATTCTCGTGTTGTATGTTTACGTGAATGCGGGGTGTTTTTTTTTTTTGTATTTATATATTATTCTTGGTATTGAGGATCATTACATGTAGTGACACAGATCATCTGTAATGAGAGCTCAATTTACATTATTTCAAGTATATGAACAGACAGAGCTCTATAGATACAAAGGGTTTATATATATATATATAAGTTCACAGCAATTTCCCTTAATGACCGATTCTTCATTCTATCTTTGTGCTTTATAAAAACAGTATATGATGAGCAAGTGTCCCACTGAGGTTGTTAAGAACCGTTACAAATAGCTCTACGACATCTGTTTTCAGTTAACGTTGTCATTCAAACTTACATCTTTTTGTTTTGTTTTCTTTTTTTTTTTTTGAATAGTTCCAAAAGAGCTTCACCCATTTCTTTTGATCAAATTTTGTGCCAACCTGATGTATGTTTTTATTAAAAAAAAAACAAAGTAGGTTGTAATGGATCAAATGAAATAGAAATAGATGAAAATGAATGACAAAAAACTGTGTGACACTATGAAGACTAAAGAAATAATTAGAAAAGTGTTAGAATGGCCAAAAATTACTGCTGTTAATCAAGGTAGAGTTTATAATGGGAAATAATAAAATAAATAAAGAAGGATGAAGAGCATAGATGTGAGATTATTTTTACCATTAGTTACAGTGTGTAGTAAAAGGATATATCATGAATTGCAATTTATCAAATAAAAGAACATATTTTGATTTCATGAGATTACTGTTCCAAATCTTAAGGGGGGGGGAGTATATATATTTTAGTTTTGGTATATATTTAATAATATATACCAAAACTAATATATATTTTTTCTCTGAATATTTGAGATGAGGCTTGAAGATTAGTACTATCTGCATTATTCGGACTATTGTCCCCATCTTCATTGTTATTTGTACAACGTTTCGGCCGATATACCCTCCGGCCTTCTTGGAGAAGGTTCCCGAGTCCGAGAAGGTTCCCAAGTTTGACAAGAAATACCTGAAGAAGGCCAGAGGATATATCAGCCGAAACGTTGTACAAATAACAATGAAGATGGGGACAATAGTCCGAATAACGCAGATAATACTAATATATATTTATTTATTATCATTGCTCTATCACAGATATTGAGCATTCTCCTAATGATAGTGTATATATTGACTTACTACTGTCTCATCAAGTGAGAGTGTTAACCATACACTGTGGTTATATATATATATATTTATTATATTGAGGATTATCATAGTGATCACCATGATATCAATGGATGGAAGACTAAGGAGGAATGAAAGCAATAAAAAAAATTGTTTGATAAAACAAGGACCCTTTCATGTTGTAATTAATTTACAACTTGACTTTCAATTGATTCAGGTGTAAAACTTGAAAAGCACTGGATGAAAGGGCCCTTGTTTAATCAATAAACATCTTTTTTTCTCTTTCATTCCTCCTATTAGTCTTCCATCCATTGATATCGTGGTGATCACTATGATAACCCTCAATATATTATATAAATTTACCTGTACCAAAAATGTATATATATATATATATATATATATATATATATATATATAAAAATGTTGTTCTGGTTCCAAGGGAGAAAATGTAATATTTTATAAAAAAAGAAGAAGGTCCGCAAAATGTATCGTTCTCAGAAAAAATGTTTTATTCTTTTTATTTTTATTTTTATTTTTTTTATTTTACATATATATATATATATATATATATATATATATAATATAGTGATGTAATGCTAGTAGATCAACTAGTGTATATATCTATAAACTTTTGTAAAATTCTAAATAGTGTCTGGGCAATCATTGCATTTCAACAAGACTGCCATTTTTGTTATTACATTTTAAATCTGTTGTAAACATTTACTTTAGATCTTATTTCTGCTCTACTGGAAAGTATTGAGGGCTTTTTTTATTTGATTAAAAACAGTATAAAGTCATACTAATACTCAAAGATTATTACTCAACATAATCTCTCTAAAAATCTTACAATTAACTGAAACCAGATTTATTAATACACTTTGGTGACGTACACCTTTTGTGCTAAGGTATCAAGATAAAATAATTTTTCAAAAAAGTTTTTAAAACAATTTTTTCATCATTTATCTTAGTCCTAAAACCAAAGCAGTGTAACTAATTTGAAATCTATTGCAACTTACAAACAACACAGTATAATTTGTCTTTATTTTTTAGATAAAGCTTGACATGAATAATTTTGATGTTTCAAATGTATTAATCGGGACACAATGACTTGTTCTTTTCTAGACTTTCTTAAAGTTGGTCTCCAGCCTCCCAAAATGGATTTGATTAGGAAGAGTTTATTGTGGATGTTGTTATTACAGTGTTGTTGCCATTTTGTATGAAGGAATCTATTAATTTTAGTTTCTTCCTAAAACCTTTCTTTTGAATCTCAGGAAAATTAAGATTTTATACAAAAGATGAGTAAATTGAAAATAGTCTCTATTCATTTTGCTATTGATTTTCTTGAATGATATAACGACACATATAATACCAAATTAATAGTAATGCTGTATTAATAATTTTGATCTTTCGGACTGTTGTCCTCATCTTTATTGTGGTATGTATAAACACAATGTTTCGGCTGCTATATCTCTTGCCTTAATCAACAGTCCAACTATTGAATATGATTTCCCAGGTTGGGTCATTAATATGCTCGGAAAAACCTGAGGAAGGTCAGAGAATATAGTGGCCAAAGATGAGGACAACAGTCTGAAAGATCAAAATTATTAACACAGCATTACTATTATATGTCTCATTATATCATTCAAGAAAATCAATAGCAAAATGAATAGAGACTATTTTCAATTTAATCATCTTTTGTATAAAATCTTAATTTTCCTGAGATTCAAAAAGAAACCTAAAATTAATAGATACCTTCATATAAAATGGCAACAACACTGTAATAACAACATCTACAATAAACTCTTCCTAATCAAACCCACTTTGGGAGCTGGAGACCAACTTTAAAAGTCTAGAAAGGAACAAGTCATTGTGTCCCAATTACGCATTGGTCACAAAAGACTAACGCACTCCTAAATACCTAAACAAGAACAACAACCACAATGTGAAACATGTCAAACACCTTTGATGTTAAACATTTATTCATGAATGCAGGTTTTTTGCTCACATCAGAAACTGTTATTTTAAAGCAAACAATATGAAAGATCTATTTGAAAATGTCAACATGGAGGACATTCTGTCCTTTTTGAGGGAAATAAAATTATACCATAGAATATAGACATGAAACAAATCAATACCATACAACATAATCCCCAATAATGCTAACACATTGTTAAAACCAATCACTAAAAAGTATAAATATAAATACATGACATATATTACTTCCTAACTGTTAGGCATGACATAACCCCAGATGGGTTGATATGCCGTTAAAATCAATAAACAAACACAAAACAATGAGATTCAGATTTTAACCCTGTGAATTGTGCAAGAGATGAAAAGCTCAATATTTTGGACTGCTATTTTAGTATACAAAGTATCCCATCTATTTATACCGAGGAAGATCAAGTTGAATATTAATACTAAAAGGGCTTCTTAATATAGCTTTCGTTCACACCTTTTCTTTCAATGGAATATGATATCTGAATCCTGGAGTGACGTTTGAATACATCTGGGCTCAATTTCTTCAGTGAGTTTGGTTGGTTGGTTGGTTGTTTGGGTTTTAATGGCATGTCAACCCATTGGGTCATTTTATGCTGAAGATATTTTTTGTTTTAGTCATTCTTGGTAGGTACTAAATTGTTTTCCAAATATTTGTATCTATTCAACCCAAAGATGGAACCCCAACAGGTACTGCCACTTCGGGTCAGGGTGGACCTTGTCAGCTCAGGTACAGGTCAAAGGTTAAAAGTTTAAAGGATTAACATTTAAAAAACTGAAAGATTTGTTTTGGTTTATTTTCAACATTCATGGGTTATTTTATACCAAAGCCGAGAACAGTAGTGGTACTATTTAATCCATAGCTGGGGAGATAAGGGGATTCATACCTTTCCCAAGGGTATTAAACTAAAACGGAACATAATAGCATGGCTGGAGTTTGAATTCTCTTACTACAAGGGATATATATATATATATATATAAGTAAGTAAAGTTGACAGAGTGGCCTACTGCCCATATCAGCCAGACAGCGAGGGAGTCTATCCCCTTTTTGCTAGCAAGGAGGTTATTTTTGATGAGGTGGAATGGCACAACTACCATCAGCTCTACACACTTTACCACACAAATCAAATTAACCAATCTGTGCTACTCATGTGCTGATTTGGCAGGGACCAGTAACAACCCAGAACTTGTTATTCCTAGGCAGGTGCTCTATCGACTGAACTAAACTAAATATATATATATATATATATATATATATATATATTATATATCAAGGTTATAAAAAATAAATGTACTGTTTTTTTTAAGCATGAGAGTGGTGCAGTTAATAATTCAAATGGATTAATACTAAAAAAAAAATAAAGTTGACTTACCGATTTCTTTAGTATTAATCCATTCAAATTATTAACTGCATCACACTCTCATGCTTCAAAAAAAAACCCAGTACATTTATTCATCATAACCTTGACATCAAATATGGAAGCACACACACACAACCCTTACAATTTAGATAAAAAAATTGTGTAGGCTCCTAATTTCAGTTGAGCACTCTATTTAGGAGGAATTTAATTGCAAATTCACCGTATTCGGCATTAAGCTAAATCTCACTTTGTTTACAAAGTTTGAGAACTCTTAATGAATTCATTTCCGCTTAGAAATGTAGCGATTAAATAGCCTGCTATACTTGGCAGCTGATTGTGGCCGTATGGGTAAGAAGGTTTGGCGAGCGTAAGTTCGTTCGGGTCTCGAACCTGGCCAGAAGCAGCTGCTAAAAATGGTATAACTGCACTGATGAGAGGTGATACCTCGAAACACGTGTCTGTAGTTTACTCTATATATTATATATATATATATATATATATATATATATATATATATATTCTCATTGGCCACTGGTTTCAGTGTGGATACTTTTATTCATATATACCCAACACATACCCTGCATTTTTGTTGAAAAGAGAAATCAATTTCTTTCAGTTCAGATTTCCTTGTATTTGTCTTAGCCAATCAATTTTAGGAACTGTCAGCATCTTCACCCTTACACTGTGTTCTGGTAGTTTGTATAGAGCCTGTATTCACTTGCTCTAAATGTCTTAATTTTTATATAGGAAGTACAATCAGACCCCTCCACAGTAGAATTAAAGAACATATCCACACACGTGCATCCTCATTCCATAAACATTTAATCAAATGCAAAAATAAGGACAATAATATGCAATGCAATGTTGATAATCTCAGAATTAGAGAAGGTTTATTAATAGCTAAGTTACACCCTTGCATAAACAGTAGGTTAGAATTAAACACAGAATATATATAATTAATTAACATACACATTCCATAAATACACACATAAAAAAAAAAAAAAAATTGAAATTGATTAAACAACGGAAATCACATCTCTTCCACGTGGCATTATAACAACCCATTCAAAGCTTGTTTATAACATCAAACAAAAAACACACAAGACTGCGTCCATTTCAAAAACAGTCACTGAAGATGAAGTTTCTTTGAAATTGATTAGACATTGGACAATTTTATTTTATACGCATTGTAATTGCCTTCAAAATATAAATAATAATATACTTTACTTAAC
The DNA here is from genome assembly GCA_023376005.1 of Doryteuthis pealeii. Lineage (NCBI taxonomy): Eukaryota > Metazoa > Mollusca > Cephalopoda > Myopsida > Loliginidae > Doryteuthis > Doryteuthis pealeii. Next base: position 73,974,877 of record CM042153.1, read on the forward strand.
AATGCTTCAAGCAAATTATCAAATACTATTGTATTCAGTTATTTTTTTTTTTTTTTGTCTGGTGACTGGACACTAGTCACAGTCTTCCTGTGAAGGTGAGTATTAATTCTCTTAGCTCATGATGAATAATAGCATTAATACTCAAGAAAATAAAGACAAGGCGCACCCAACACATATTTCATGGTAGATAATTCAGATGAAGAGACAAAACTGATGCAGTGCAGAATCCTCAAAGAAAAAAAAACAGGTGAAGATAAAAAGTTAATGATTTAAGATAACAGTGAATAATCTGTGAGTATCCATTTTTATTCAAGAATGCATTTCGTTTTAGAAATCTTATTATTTCCATTCTTTGTAGATATGAGGAATATAATACTTGATCTAAAAATAAAATATATTCATTTTTATTTGAAGAATTACTCTTACATCCCTAACATATGAACTATTTACATTTGCCTTCAGAACTCTTCTAATCTTTTAATTAAAAAGTTCAATATTTACATAAAGTAAAGATTTTGTTTAATTGATTCAAGTTCGACACAAATACATAGAATTTAATAAGGTCACAATTAAAGATTTTAACTTTATTCTGTACATTCATAATCATTGGAGAATATATATATATATATATATATATATATATATATATCTTCTATATATGGAATGGAGCACTCTGTGACAGCCTTTACACACAAAGCGATGTGGGTATTAAAACAGTTAAAATCCCCTTCCCATTCTGCAAGTGAAGACAGCCTAATGGTTATGGTGCCGGACTGACACCTAGCCGATAGGATTTCAATTCCAGCTGTAGGTAGCTTACAAAATGTCTAGCCACACTGAAGAGACTTGATAAGTCGAAACACGTGTCTGTGAATGACCCTATATATATACTAGACAAAACATGAACCATCGGGTCACCCATTCAGCTCTGGGTAGATAATTGAGATTAGGAAAAGGGAGTTAACAAAGTGAATAAAATTTTTCAAAAAATGAATACGGCCGGACGAAACCTTAAAATTATTTTTGACATCATTTAAGTTACGGGTTGCAGGTTGTGAAATTTAACATAGCAATACATTTCAAAATTCTCCCGGCTCTCTCTCTACTCTCCAGAGAAACTAACATTATATAATGAGGAGGTAGTCAAGAGATAAACAGAGGGGAAGAAAGAGATAGACATAGAGAAAAGTAAGAGATTGGTCGTTTTTTACTTAATTGCAAATTACGACTATTTAGAACCAATTAAAACATTTTTTTTTCTCAAACATAATTCAATCCTAAAAATAAGGAATAATTTAGTGTAATTAAACAGTAAAAAAAAGCCTTTAGGAAGCAAAAGTTGATAAACTCAGATTTAGAATAATAGATTGACACACACACACACACACACACACACACACATCTAATGATTACAATTATAGAGAATAAAATTTAAATCTTATGATTGTGACCTTATTAAATTTACTGGACCATATGACCTTTAGGCACCCCTTATTGATCTCGATTCAGAAGGACATGTTTTTCATTTACCCCATCAATATCCGGTTGTTTGTTAACAGACGATTTCTAGAGTTTTTTTTATTTAAATTATAAACCTAACCATAACCCCTAACAAACAACCGGATATTGACGGAGTAAATGAAAAACATGTCCTTTCTTAATCGAGATCAAACCTAAAGGTCATATGGTCCAATTTATTTGCATATGAAACTGAAATTATTAAGCGATGATTACTCAATAGAATGTGATATAATATGATCTGTGCAGTAAAGTAAGGAGCTGATAGTAGGTGCGGCGCTCCACCTCAGACGCAAAAACAATCTCCTTGGTCTAGCGCTATTGAAAAGGGAATAGACTCTCTCGCTGACTGGCTGATACCGACTTTAAGCAGCCCCAACAACTTTACTTTTTTTTTTACTTATATTGGAATAATCTTGATTAAAGAAAGAATACTATATACGTAGTTATTCAAATAAATGAAATAAGTTAAAGCTGTTTTTATCTACATTCAGTACTAACCAGTTGGTAATAGTGTAATAATTCAAGAAAAATAAGAATGTAGATTATATGAATAATATAAGTTTGTAATGCATCTGAGAGAAAGTAGAATACTCTAATACAAGCTGATAATATGATTAGGATAGTAATGTATAATGTTCCACCCTTTTTGTGTTCTGGGTACATTGTTGAACTGCATCTAGTGGTGAAGTTCAATTCTGGAGCTCAGGTTAACATGGGGTAGCCTTTCATTGCTATTAATCCCAAGTTAAATTGACAATTCTTCAAAGCTGTAGTTGTATCAGTGCTACTGTATGGCTGCACCTCTTGGACCCTAACAAAGTGCCTAAAGAATAAACTAGATGGAAGCTACACAAGAATGCTGTGCGCAATCTTAAACAAATCATGGAAACAGCTGTATGGCCACTTGCCCCCTATCACACAAACCATCTGATTTGGTTTGGTTTGGTTTGGTTTTGTTTTATGGCATATCAACCTCAGTGGGTCATTTAATGCCAGCAAAGTTTTTAAATAAATCAATTCTTAATGGATAATACAATTTTTTTATAAATACATTTTTCTATTTAACCCATAGATGGGACAAACCATCCGAGTGAGACAAACAAGACATGCTGAACACTATTGGAGAAGTAAGGACGAATTCGTAAGCAACATTCTGTGGAAACCAGTACATGGCACACAGTATGGCTGTCCAGGAAGACCTACATTGCTGGATGCTGTCCAGAGGACCTCCCGAGAGCAATGAATGATAGGGACAGTTGGCAAGAGATTGTCATGGTGATCCATGCTACTAGCATGACATGATGTTATGATAGTCTAGCAAATTAAAAAATTAAGCCTATTCTTGCTGAATTTCAAACTTGAAAAGCAATTCAACTGACAGGTAAAAATTGTTAATATTATCAAAAAAATATGCACCCCCTGGGCATAAGTATTTAAGTTTTAATGTAATGAAATATATTAAATTATAAAGAATAACGAAATTAAATAAGAACACATAAAAAGATTACTTATTTTAATTATATTTTAATTGGTTTCTATATAAAATCATTTATAGGATTGATTTTAACACATCGGAGAATAAAACAATAATATTAGAGATCAATAACATTAAGTAATTATTCATTAAACCCGGTATTATTAAAACCAGTCTACTAATTAACCACACCATATATTATGTAAACCTTTATTTCTTAGTGATATATAAGACACATTTTACCTTCCACATTTTAAATTCTAACCTGTGTGGTGCAAGTGAACTTAGGCAAGTGGCAATGATAGCTGTTTTTTCTGGGTCACCCTGTATATAGGGTGACCCAGAAAAAACAGAACCCACAAATTTTGTAATAAAATTGTTAATTTTAACTAGGGGAAGTTAGGGGTTAGGGTTGGGTTTTTCGGGAAAAATGCCCCAAGTTGGTTGTTTTTTTTTTGCAAGAGACACTGCTTCGGCTACGGACTTCAATTGTAGCTGGTGTTTTTTTGTTTTTTTCAGCAGCTACCGGCTAGCGGTTTTTGAGGCAGGAGGCCGGGATGGTTCTCCACGAAGAGTACCGAATTTTCAATCCATAGCAGTATTGAATTTCTCTCGCGAATAACATCATACCAACATTGTATAAAATGAGCAAAAAAAAAAAAAAAAAAGAAAAGAAAAACAGCTCTGTGTAGCAATTGCAGATTCACCAATTGTTAAAATAAACGTTTCAACAGCAAATACACAATGTGCACCAGTCCAAGCCCAGATCATATCGAGGGGAGGGGGGGTGTAATACATTAGCTAGATGGAGCTACCATTACCACTTGCCTTCATTTGTACCACACAGGTGACAGTTTAAAATGTCAGAAGTATTTATGCTGCACCCTGTATTTTAATTCACTATTTCCCTTTCATTATATCACTATTGGTCAATATCACTATTGGTTTCTTGATAAAACATATGCAAGCTTATGATCAAGTAACGTTGAAAGCAACAGTTCCCACTAGATCAACAAAGTTAAGCAACAATGAGCTTGTTCAATACTTAGATGGGTGACCATTTCAGCAATAGCAGATACTATAAGCAACCTGATATCAAAATAACTTTATCCGGCATTAAATAACCTGAAAAGGGTTGATATGCCATAAGGCCAACCAACCAACCAACCAACTGAATATTATTCTCCTTTAGGTTTTTAAATTTAAAAAAAAAAAAAAACATTAAAAAAATTTAAAAAAACAAATATACAAATATAGACACATTAGCTTAAAAGTATGTAAAATAATTTTTGCTTTTTTTTATCTGAATAATAGATTGAGATTCGAGACCCATTTAGGAGAAGTCAAGTTATGTTGAAAGCACCGATTCCTGATAGATCACCGAAGTCAAGCAGCAATGAGCCTGTTCAATAATTAGATGGGTGACCATTTAAGCAACAGCAGATACTATAAGCAACTAGAAATCAAAAAGACTTGATTTAGCATTAAATGACCTAAAAAAAATGTTGATATGCCGTATAATAAACCAACCAACCATATGCAAGGCATACTCTCAAGTAGTGTATATATTTCAGCAAAGCCCCACGTGATTTGCCAAATTCAGCCTTGCTCAATTTCTCCATTTTTGTAAAAAGTATCCTTGCCTTATCTTTTAAAGTGCACCATAAAGCAAGAATGTCTTTGTTTATCCAGACTGTAAAAAAGACACAAATAAGAGAAGGTTTCTATTACAAGTTTCATTATTCTTAAAATCTTAACATCCAACCAACTCACATAAACCTTAAATTCTTTACAAACCTCAAATGTCATTTTCTTCATTTGTGCCGTCTCTACATAGAGAGAAAGCCATCTCTCTGTACTCTTATCAAGGGAAGAAGAAAAAAAAACCTCTTCAATGATCATCTATCTATCTATCTATCTATCAATACATAAAGGACAGTTGGTGTGTGTGTATGTGTATGTCCAAAGGAAACTACGAAAATAAAACAATAACAAAGTAAATATATATTCACATTCACTATCACCAGAGCTTGTTTTTTAATGCAAAAATGAAGATTTGATTTAAATCTGGGAACATTTCGTTCGTGATTAAAATATAAATCAATTATGTAAGACCAAAACAATCAATGGATCTGCAAGACTAACTTTTTATTCTCCCCTCTACCCAGGCAACACCGGGTAGCTGCTTCTAGTCTATCTTCTATACATATATAAAAGGGCAGTTGTGTGTATGTATGTCCAGATGAAACTACAAAAATAAAACAGTCCAGTTGAATTTTTGTAAACAGATCTAAAGTTCTTATTACCAAAAGAAGTACTTTGGGTGGTCGGATCCTCAATCCCTAGCACCTATATGATTGTCCCAACCCTATTTCACTTACAGCAAGCCCCAACCCTTTTTATCATATATATGCTAGCGAAGGCCTTAATGCCCTGGGTATGACATTAAACTATCTGACGGTGAAGTTCCAATTCTGGAGCTTTGGGGAATGTGGAGTACCCCTTCATCACTATTATTCCAAGGTCCACTCTGACCCGGAATGGTAGTACCTGTTAGTGTCCCATCTATGGATTAAATAGAACAAAATGAGTTCTAAAAAAAATATGTTTTAAAAAATTGAGTTTTTAAAAAAAAAGTACCCATCAAGTAAAAGAAAACGTCTCATAAAATAACCCAACAAGGGTTGACATGCCATAAAACCCAACCAACAATATGCAGCTATTTGGATCAAAGAATTGTCAGATTAAAAATACAAACACAAATAAATGCTACCATTATTGTTTTAGAATTGAAAACTTCTTTAGAAGAAGACTTCACTTTTTTGTGCCTTCTATCATCAAAGGGGAAAATCGATTCTGAAATATTATTGAAGAAAAGAATTCTATCAATATGCAATGAACTTTGTGAGTTTTTCAAAGTACCAAATATTTTGGTAAGTGCAACATTTTTTTGTCTACCAATGTTTCACTAATGGTTTCTAAGTAGTATGAATTGTTCCCGCCTTTTTTTTCTTTTGTTGTCTCTGATCCCGCACATTCTTTATTTCATAGAACTCTTTAACAAAAAAGAACTACAATTCCATTTACCAAAAAAAAGAGTGAAGAAGCAGAAATAGGCGATTGATTGATTTTAATGACATGTCAACTCTTCCAGGGTTATTTTATGCTTAAAGGTTAAAGAATTTTGTTCATTGTACGTTCAATATTTACATTATTTGTATAGTCTTTTCATAAGAGTTTTTTTTTTTTTTTTTGTTTATGTCCCAATTGTATATTAATAATTTTTAAACAGGTCTTTTTACCCATAGATGAAACTATAACAGGTACTACCACTAAGTTTTGAAGTGGACCTGGGAGTAATGGCAATAAAGAAGTACTCCACACTCCTACAGATCTCCAGAACTAGAACCTCACCATCAGACGCAGTTTAATGTCATACACAGGAACCCCCTGCCCCACATTTACAGAGGACACAGTCAGCATATTCTAAGCCTCACCAACAAGACTAGCTGACAATTGATTTGGTTTGGTTTGTGGCATATCAACCTCAGTGGGTCATTTAATGCCGATAAAGTTTTTAAATAAATCAATTCTTAATGGATAATACAATTTTTTTATGAATACATTTTTCTATTTAACCCATAGATAGGACCCTAACAGGTACTACCACTCCGGGTCAGAGTGGACCAGGGAGCAATGGTGATGAAGGGGTGCTCCATATTCCCCAAACCTCCAAAACTGGAACCTCACCATCAGATAGAGTTTAACGTCATTCCCAGGACATGTAGACCCGCAGCCACCGCCTTCTAGCACCCATATAGCTGGTGATTGGGTTTCATAACTAAGTATTAAGATTTGATATATGATTATAACACCAAACACAATTTTTTGGGGTGGGTGTTGGGTGACCCAATGCCAGGACAGAAACAATTTGATAACTCAATATAAAATTACATGTACAGACACCTAGAACTAATGTAGAGTACAGTAGGTTGCTAAGTAGCACATCGTAGTAAGTATTGTAAGTATAGGCCAATCAGGTTAATCTACAATAAGTGCCAGGTGGCACCAACCCAAAGACTCACCAGCTGTTGGCTCAATCTGCCCTTGCTTGGTGAAGAGACAAAGATAAATCTCCATTTCAAGTTCACATTATCAACTTAAAAGTTTACTCTAACAAAGAATTATTGGTTAAATCCTACTTAACGGACATAAATTCCACCATCATATGTCACCCCACCGAAAAAAAAAAAAAAAAAATCAAGGAATTAACCAAATTTAATGAAATTTTCAGTGTTGATACATCAATGAATAAAAGATATAATAATAATTATAAGATATAATAATCAATTATTTTATTTAAAAACTTTTATTTTTTTCAGGTAAATTAACTTTGAACCACGTATATTTGTGAATCTGTGTTACGCCTCAAAATACGTTTCAAAGTTTGAAAAAAGAGTTTTCAAATAAAATAACTGGTGCATTATATTGTTTATTCATTAATATATCAACACTGAAAATTTCATTAAATTTGGTTAATTCCTTGATTTTTAGTATTTTTTTTCTTTTGGCAGGGTCACATACGATGGTGGAATTTATGCCCGTTAAGTAGGATTTAACCGTTTCTGTGTATTATTTGTCTGTATTTTTGAGATGAGGCTTGGTGTGAATAATTTTGATATTTCGGACTGTTATCCTCATCTTTATTGTGGTATGTATAAAAACGTTTTGGACGTTGTATACTCTGGCCTTTCTCAGGTGTTCCCTGTGTATCCAAGTATAGTAATGACCCAACCTGGGAAATCATTTTTAATGGTTTGACTGGTCATTACAATGCTCGGATACACAGGGAACACCCAAGGAAGGCCGGAGGATACAACAACGGAAACATTGTGCTTATACATACCACCATAAAGATGAGGACGAAATTATTGAAATTATCCTTTCTATGTAATCACACAGAAAATTTTAAATTCAGAACTTTTCTTCTTTTTGTGCCCCAGGAACTTGAAGATTAGCAATTGATTGAGAAAATGGACAGTATCACTAATCCCACATCTTTTCAGCTGTATTACAGGAAATGGTATCCCCTTTTTTAGTGGCACCATGTCTTCAGGGATGTCTTAAAGAGATAAACCTTGTGATACCAAAGGAGCTGATAGGTGATGTTCATTTTATCAACATCTCAATTGGTGATTTCAAAACTAATAATAATAATGAAATTTATTGTGTAAAGTGCTCATCAAAGTCTCATGTCTAGTACATAAATGTATAGTGTCATTAGCAGTGCTCAGGTGCACCACACTTCCTCAAAGTCTCATATCTAGTACATAGAATAATGTATTAGTGTCAGGAACATGAATAGCGTAGAGTAATAATATACATGTATGTGTACAGTACTCAGGTGCACTACAACTCATCAAAGTCTCATGTCTAGTATATAAGATAATGTATTAGTGTTAGGAACATGAATAGCATACAGTAATAATATACATGTATGCGTACAGTGCTCAGGTGCACCACAACTCCTCAAAGTCTCATGTCTAGTACATAGGATAATGTATTAGTGTCAGGAACATGAATAGTGTACAGTAATAATATACATATGTGTGCGCATGCATGCATGCATATGTGTGTGGAGGGGGTATCAGGTATAGTGTTGGCAGATTACAGGAGCATGGAGGCTTTGAAAGATGCAGTGTTCGGCAGCCTACAATGGATGCAGGCAGTTTCTTCTCAACAATTAATGACACTCAAGTTTTTTTCTGGAACAGAACAAAATAAAACCATTTTGAACTTCAAACATTTGATATTATCATTCAAACATTTGAATTATAAGTGAATTTAGTCAGAGCTTAGTAACTCATCTCCTTGTATTTAGGACACTTATAAATCACTTTGTCTATAAATTTTCATTTATATGAATGGAAGATCAATAAAAGTAAAGTAGAGGGTGCCCTATTATCAGTATCAGCTGGACGAGGGAGTCTATCCCATTTTCACTAGTGCTAGATCAAGGAGATTGTTCTTGCATCTGGGGTGGGACACTACACCTACCATCAGCTCCTCCCTTTACCACACAGATCCAAGATGTGCTACTCATGTGCTGTGTTGGTGAGGGCTGGTATTGAACCCAGAACCTCGTGGTTCTGAGCCAGTATTTTTCATTATGCCAGTATCTCATAAATCCAATTTCTTTATCACATAACCGATAAAACTTACCAATTGTTTTTACATAGAACTATTCTTAAATTCAAACCGTTTTTTTGGTTTATTTGTTTCCCTTTTCTTTTTTTTTTTCGACGTAAGAAGAAAAAAAATGTTACTTTTTGTATATTTTTGTTCCTTAAAACAAAGATATCTAAAAACAATGTTTTTCTATTCTATATCTTGATCGTTTTTTGTTTTTTTAAATATTAGTAGCATTTTTTGGTAATTATGAACTTTTGTTTAGTAAATTAGGCTGTCCCAGAAAAAACAGAACCCACAAATGTTGTAATAAAACTTAATTTTAACTAGGGGTGTTTAGGTTTAGGGTTGAGATTAAATTATTTATTTTCCCATTAAACTAACCCTAAACCCTAACGCTACCCCCCCCCCAGTTAAAATTAACAGTTTTATTACAAAATTTTTGGGTTCTGTTTTTTCTGGAACACCCTAATTTACTAAACAAAAGTTCATAATTACCCATTTTTTTTCTTTTAAATAATTTCCTTTGTCTTGTTCATTTGTATAATGTTATCCAATTTTTAATATAAACCATAATTTAAAAAAAAAAAAAAGCTCTATACAAAATTCACATAAATAAGGAACTCAATTGAGCAAAGAGTATTAGTTTAGTTAAATCATCAAATATATACTTTCTCTTCAAAGTTCTCAAATGGTGATTTTAAACAAGTATTTAGTAGCACTATGAAATATACTGGCATTGAACTTGACCAAAAGTTCATTGTCAGCATGAACCATTCTCTTTCTTTACTTAATCATTTTGGTATTAAACATTAAACAAATATGACTTTTAAAAATATTCTATGAAAACTTTGTAAAGTATAAAAACGAATTAGTGAAGACTAAAATAAAGTTTTTAAAAAGTTACAATCTCAAATTCATAGGTTTTTGGTTTTTAAAAAAAAATCTTTCCCTAAGGTCTCATTTATTCTTCTTAATCACTAAAAATCTATTTATTTATTTATTTATTTAATGGATCTAAGACGCCTTACAAAAATATAAATTATAAATAATGCAGTGACAGACACACATCTAATTTATATTTTTGAAATTAATTCAGAGGAAGTCAACTAATTTTAAATAAAAGTTTTAAAGACTTAATTATAATATTGGGAAATAATTTATCAAGTAAATATCTTTTCTTTTTATAAATAAATTAAATCAAACAAAATCTATTTATTGTAATTTAATTTTGGTTTAAATTTAGAAGTGATTAATTATTCATTATTTATTTTTAAAAAAGAAGATATTTACTTGACAAAGGTTTGTTTATCTATTTAATAGATAAATAAACCTATTTTGAAGTACCTTATTTTAATTAACATACCATTATTAGACTAATGACTGACTAATTGTAACTGTAAATATAAATCTTAAAAGAATCCTTTGAATAATTAAAATTGCTTTCTTGAGAAAAAATTGTCTAGAGAAAGTTTTTAAAAAGAGAAAAAAATCTAGTCTAAATTTTCTAGAAATGTCGAAAACAAAAACTGCCAAGTCTGGGAGAATAAGAAATAAGAACCGAGGTCATCGTTTGGGAAAAGAAATGGTTTATGTGTGGAGACAAGAGGAAAGGCGAAAGACGTGTCGGTAAGGAGGTAAGAAGGGGAATAAAAGGAGACATAACAATACTTTCTGAGACAAGAAGAGGAAAAGGGGGGTGAACTTTCTTTTTCTACTTCTATCCAACATAGGAGAGATGATAGTGCGGCTTATAAGAAGGGAGTGAGGGTAAACAAGGGAATCTCTCTCAGACAAACGCACATGACTAACAACAACAAGGAACTGAGAAAATGAAAAAAGTCAGACAAGAAAAACAGGCTCTTGCAAGATAAACAGGGGCCGAAGCTGAAGACAGAAAAAGTAAATAAATCGCCACACACACTGACATACACACACATAAATTAAACTAAAAAAAGTGCTGGGGTTATAGACAAACTTTTTCCCCCTCAAAAAAAGACTTTTTTGTACACACAGACACACACACATTGGGTTTAAAAAGGTTTTAAGTAATTTAAAATCGAGAAGATATTTATTTTTAATGGGTAATTTCTTCTTATAAGTTTCCTTGCTTTCTCCAGTAATGTGTAACAACACCAGACAATGCATTGCTTAATTGACAAGAAGATAAACAGTGTCCTCCTGGAAAGTACTTTCCACCCCTTAAATGGAATAGAACAATGCAGAAATATTCATCCATTATTCAAAATATTTTTAATGTTCATTAAAAAAAAAATTAAAAATTAAAAAAACTTGTTTTTGACTTTTTAACTTAAACCGCCATTTTTTTTTCTAAAGAAAATATACATTTTTTCCCTCAGTTAATTACTAAATATTATTGAGAATTTATTTAGTAAATAAATTCTACCTTACATTAAATCTTTGAAAATTAAAAGTCAGTTATATTTTTCCGTGTGTAGAAAAATATAGAAAAACACGAAATATTACAAAAGATGAGGTTTTTTTTGTTGTTTTTTTTGTTTTTTTTTAATATTTCGTGTTTTTCTACTTTTTCTACTGTCGAATTTAATTCCTTATTTTACTCCATGTAAAAAAAACAACAAACAAAAAAACTTTACTGTTAGTTCATTTCTTTTTAATATACATGAAAAAAATAAATACTTTTAAAAATTTCAGCAAACATTTACTTAACAATATTTGGGTTTGTGTTATAATAACAATAACACTGTTATTGTTTATAAGAGAAAGATATTCCTAAATAAAGGAAAAAACTTTTGAAAATTAATTTATTCTTAATTTAGTTTTGAAAAACAACAACTACTCAAGCAATTCACTGAATTGTTTGAGTGAATTGAATTCACCAACATAATGAGAGAGAGAAGGTGAAACAAAGTTTCAAAGTTTTAGATAAAAAGCTTAAAAAACAAAACAAAAACTGTAGTTTCTTTTATCAAACAAAAGAGTGGGAAACCGGTTAATTGTGTGATATCCAGCCTGTCACTCAGAATATAACATATGTTGCACAAAATAATGTAGACAGGTGTAAGAATCCCTCCCTTTTTGGGGGTAAAAACAGTTTTAAAAAGTAACGTCTGGAGTTTTAAATTATATGCGTATCCACTTCACTGTATGTATAGGTATTGAGAAAAGTAAAGTTTATTGAACTAAACAAGAGTTTTTATTTGGAAGAATTTTTGGACCAAAATAGAAAATTTGAAGTGAGTATTGGTACTAATGCAGAATAGCGCGCAAGAGAATATCATTAGAATCGTATTTTATGTATAAATAGCTATGAAAAATCCTGAAGTAGCTTAACCCTAACAGTGTTAGGGTAAGTGTTTGGGTCAGTGTTAGCCTAACACTGACCCAAACACTGACCCTAATTTTAACCCTTACGTCTCAAAATTTTTGGGTAGTTCCGTGAAAGGTAATGCTTTTTATACGTAATCTAATGATATTATTAACACTTGCGCGCTATTCTGCATCAGTACCAGTAATATATATATAAACAAAAAAACAAAAACAAAAAAACTTGCCTTCACATTGTATATAGACTGTCTGACATTTACAATCGGTACATGAATCCGGGTGGCTATCACATCCAGGTAAGGGCGGGGGCGAAGGTGAAGAATCCGCAATGGTCACAGGTAAAACCATTCGAACCTGTTTTGGTTTGTTAGTTGACGGTTTGTTTTGCGTTATGAGTACCATGTTGTCCACTCCAAAGAAATACTTCCAAATGCAGAATTAAAAGGAGTTAGAATAAACCGGTGCCAATAATAAATACCAAGTCTGCCAGACAATATCTGTCGTTACCGAATTCTGACGATCATCAAGCTATAAGTTATTATTAATGCCAAGGTTGTTGCGATATTTTTTTATTTTCTTTTTTTCCCGGCGGTTGGAGGCTATTTAAGAAAACGACTTTGTTATTCAAGCAGATCTCTGCTAATATTCCTCGAGAGAAAATGTTAGAAATAAATAAAGGGTCTTTTGGTTGAGTGGTTCCATAATGGTAACATTGACAAGAATAATGATCACAGCCAAAACACGTTAGCAAAGAAAGTTTTGTTTTTTAAGGAAAAAAAAAAAAGAAAGGCAGCAGCTTGCCAATAAGTTGAACAGCAAAACTCTCTAGGTCTTCTAGGTCTCCACTTTCTTGGTTCTCGTCATCACCACAGCTGTGGTGGTAACTAGATGGTTTTTTGACTTTAGACTAATAGCAGACAACATCTAAAAGTGAACTAGGGAGTGGGTTTCAAGCAAGTAAGGAAGGAAGAAGTATGAGTGGGAGCTGCTGCTTTTCGTTGAGGGCATTTTTCAGGTTGGGAAGAGAGTGGGAGAAAGAAAGAAAGAAAGAAAGAACTTGGACCCCTCTCTCTCTCTCACACACACACACATGGTGGCTGGTGGCTGACTAAGCGAGCACATAGGAAAGAAAAGCAACCATGCCTTTTTTCTTTTTTTTTTACCCCCACAGTGTCAGAGTGTAGCAAAAGCAGACAGGAGAAATGCGACGACGGTAAAGAATCGCACCCCTGCCAGCCTAGAGTGTTATGCAAACTAATTTCATTAGACGAACATTGACCAAAATAAATAAATTAAATAAAAAGGACAAGGATTCAATCCGAAAACAGATACATTTCTAATATGCTAACCATTTTATTTTTTGGAAATATCAGAAAACTTCAAGAGGAGATTGTAACTTTTAAAATTTTTATAGGACAAATGCAGAATAGCGCGCAAGTGATGATATCATTAAAATCGCATTTTACAAATAAATAGCATTAAATTACGAAAACTTCCGAAGTAGCCTAAAACTAACCCCAGCGTATCAAAGGTTTCAGTTATCCCCGTGAAATGTAATACTTTATTTATAGATAATCTAATGATTGTGCGCTATTCTGCATTAGTACAATTTTTTATTAGTAATTAATTTCTTTTTCTGTCTTTTTAAAATTTGAACTATAGAAGCAGTTCCAAAGTTTTCCTTAGAATTAAAGAAAAAAATTGGCGGCAAAAATGTTAATGGTCATCCTATTGTGAAGTAGGGGGTAATCAATTCAGGTATTTCCTTGTCAAAATTAGGAAGAGAAGTGGGAAGAATAATAATGAGATGGCGAAATTGCATTATAAGAATTGGGAAGGAGTGGGAAGAATGAAAATGGTGAGCAGAATAAGGGCGACAAGAAAAGAATAAAAATAGTGTTATTGACATGACAAAGGAAGGAAGGAAAGAAGAGAGAGAAAATAACAATGGGACCCCCAGACAGGGGAAATGTCTGAAGAGTAGCAGCAGTGGAAGCAGCATTTTGAAAAAGGTTTTAAATTGGAAGAGATTTGGTTTTTAGTAAATTAGATATTTTAAAAAGTAATCTCAGTAGAGAATGGTATATTGGTCAATTCAAAATGTTTTTTTATAAAATATAGATTTTCATAAAGTGAAAACTTATAGAACTTATTTTCTATTCTGCACAAAATTACGTAAAAAAAAAAAAACCAAAAAAAAACAACAACAAATAAATAAATAAATGAAGAAAAAAATTTTTTTAAGTAGAAAAGTATAGTAGTACAGAAAAAACAACATACTTTGTATTGTTAGTAAACACTAACAAAAGTATAAATGACCAAATTCAAACAAAATGATACTTATAGAACTAGATCAGATCTTTCAGTTCAGTGGAATGGTGAATAAAAATTAATTTGTATCTCAAAAAATCCCTACACAACACTTCTTCCATCTTAAGTCCTGATGACGGTTAGCTAAAAACTGAAATGTTATAACATCGACTTTACCATCAAGAATAAATTCGTCTTTTTGGAATACTTAGTGTTTTCTAACTTTCTACATACTGTCAGATTTAATTCCTTATTTACTCCCAAAAACCCTAAATTAAAAGTGTATGTGTATGGGGTCTTTTGTTCTTTCTAAGGCAAATTATCCATGTGATTAATATTCATAAGGGGTGCAATCTGCTTGTGGTAGCTCAATTGATGATAATTACAATATTACCCATCCATTAACAAACAATAAATCTATTTATAGCCACTCGCTTAAAGACAATTTAATCAGCCATTAAAGTCCAGTGTTAAATCATATCTTATTTATAGAATGTATCTTTCAAAGCCTCCATGCTTCCTGTAATCCACCAACACTATACATGATACCCCCCATATGCACGCATACGCACACATACATGTATATTATTACTGTATGCTATTCATGTTCCTGACACTAATACATTATTCTATGTACTAGACATGAGACTTTGAGGAGTTGTGCTGCACCTGAGCACTGTACACATACATGTATATTATTACTGTATGCTATTCATGTTCCTGACACTAATACATTATCCTATGTACTAGACATGAGACATTGATGAGTTGTGGTGCACCTGAGCACTGTACACAATAAATTTCATTATATTATATATATTATATTTGCAAACAAACAAACAAGTGCCCTGGGTATGACACTGAACTGCATCTAATGGTGAAGTTCCACTTTTAGAGATATGGGGAATGTGGAGTACCCTTTCATCACCATTACTCCCAGGTCCACTCTGACCTGGAATGGTAGTACCTATTAGGGTCCCGTCTATGGTTGAATAGAATAAATGAGTTTTAAAAAAAAAAAAAAAAAGGTTTGAATACCCATCAAGCATGAATGAACAAAACATCTTTGGCTTAAAATTACCCAACAAGAGTTGACATGCCATAAAATCCAACTAACCAAACAAATAAGGGAAGTACTCTATAATTAACATTTAATAATTACCTACCTTAAAAAATTATAAGAATCACACCCACAGAACCCCCACCACATAGATTCGTTGGTTGTTTATTTATTTTTGTTTTTATGACATATCAACCATTCGTGGGTATTCAATGCTGAATCAAGTAATTTTCATATAAACAAAGGACACGGGTTGATTACAATACCTGCTTTTGCTTAAGTGGTCACCCAATTAAGTATTGATCACATAGATAGGTTGGTTTTGGTTTGTTTTACAGCATATCAATTTCAGTGGGTCATTTAATGCTGACGAAGTTGTGATAAATTCATTCTTAAGGCATAATACAATTTTGTTTATAAACTCATGTTTTTCTATTCAACCCATAGATGGGACCCTAACAGGTACTACCACTCCACATAGATAGGAGATTGTTTTATTCTGTAAGTTAAAGCTATTGCAATAACAGAAAATCTCACTTTGATATTTTTTGCTATGATCATTATAGTTTTTGGTATATCCATTACTGTTATAAAATATTTATTGAATACATTTTAAGCTAAATATAAACGAAGATAAATGTTCACTAAATATTCTAGGTAAGATGAGTAGTAAATAAATGCATTTGCAATGTCTCCTCTAATATCACTTGCCTGCCCAATAGGAACACAAATTCTACTTTATACCATATTATCTTACTAGCAGGACCTATGGATATACCACAGTATGATAATTAATTATTACAATGTTTGATATGTTTACTTAAGAACTATTGCTAAATAGTTCAATATGTAAAGAGTATAATAATCTTGATTTAACTCTCTCTCACTCTTTTTCTTTCTTTTCACCTTTTCATTATGTTCAATTGAAACAGATTAGTATCACTGCTTCTGTGTGCTCCCCCTCTCTTTCTTTCTTATTATATTTTTTCTGTGTAGCAAGTCTTTTTCTTCCCTTTCTTTATAATAAAAACAGAATGGTCCATTGTTTAGCTGAGATGACCAAACTTATAAGAAATAAAAATTTGGCAATAACCAACACAGGATAATCATGATTTATATTTTTGTATTTCAACTTGGATGATTTGGATGGTCTCATTTTGAACCAGAGGGTGTTGCAAGATGATAACGGTCGTACAATTAATGGAACACGAGTATTAATATATAGATGATATATGGAAGCTCAACGGTAACAAATGAAACAGCCCTTTCATTGTCTTCAGCAAATTCGCCAAATGAGATAATAAAATAAACATCCCTTTTTTTATAAACTAATAAAAACAGTATAATTGTTGTCTTTTTCAGCATAGCACTTCTTTCGTGTCTTTGAGTAGATAAGAGTAATTCAGTATCTTTATCTTAGAAATCAGAATTCATAGAGAGTATTATTCTTTTATATATTACAGCATAAAAGCAGCTTTATTTTACAGCCACAGTTTGATAACATCCATCATAATCTAGTTCTCATCACCTGTTCTAGATTCACACACATTCCTTTGCTTTGTACTCTTTACAACAAAACTATTATTGGCAAAGAGACAAAAGAAGTTTCAAATCCTTAAAAAAATTCTTAAGACTATTATACATTCATTCCATACAGCAAAAGACGTCAACAATGGCAACTCCACTAAAGTGTTAAACAATTCTCATGAACAAATTAATCTTCAGAACCCTAGTGAACTTAGCTGGGATAGTTTTCAGATTATAAGGTGAGAGAAAGGATTTGGTTGGTTGGTTGGATTTTATGGCATGTCAACCCATCTTGAGTTATTTTATGCCTAAGACATTTTGTTTTATTTATTCTTGTTGGATATTCAATTTTTTCCCCAAATCAATTTTTTAAAAACAAATTTTAATATTCATTATTTATCTGTTTAACACATGCATGGGATCCTAACAGGTACTACCACTCCGGGTCAGAGGGGACCTTGGAGTAATGGTGATGAAGGGGCACTCCACACTCCCCGGAGCTCTAAAATTGGAATTTCACCATTAGATGCAGTTTACCGTGAAATGATTTGGGATTTGAATCCAACTTGGTGAGAATTTTGAAATTCAATACTTGAAAGAATAAATTTGAATGTTTAAGTGTACCAACTTGTATAATGAAATATTCTTGATGGTTGGTTGGATTTTAAGGCATGTCAATCTTTGTTGGGTTATTTTATGCCAAACACGTTTTTGTTTTATTCATTTTTTATGGGTAAATCAACATTGTTTTTTAAAACTCAATCTTTTTTTTAAACTCTTTTTTTCTATTTAACCTATAGATGCGACACTAACAGGTAACTACCACTCCAAGACACAGTGGAGCTGGTAGTAATGGTGATAAAGGGGTACTCCACACTCCCCAGAGCTCCAGATTTGGAACTTCACCACTAGATGCAGTTTAACATCATACCCAGGACCATTAAAGAGTTGGAATTTATAATAAGCTCACAATTATTATTATTTCACTCTTTGTTTTTCACACCAACATTAGCTGATGGTCTTTCACTGGAGTCTGAGTGACAATAAGTCTCCTCAGGTCTCCAGGACTGAGTATTGTAGCCGATCTTAACAATGCTGTTGCCTGAATGGTCTCAATTCTTCCTCTGATTTCCAGTTCCTCTAGTCTGTTTTCTAAACTTTTGGGTACCATTACAAATGCACCAACTACAATTGGTATCACTTTCACTCTCATATTCAACAGTATTTTCAATTCTCTAGTAAGATCAAGGTATTTGTCTATCTTTTTATTCTTTCATCTTCACCCTTGATCTGTTGGGACTGCAAAATCTACCAGTTGACAAGTTCTCTTTTTTTGTTAAATCAATACTAGGTCTGGTCTTCTAGCTAGGGTAAGGTGATATGTCTGTATCTCAATGTTACAGAGAATTTTATACATTTCATTCTCAAGAACAGATTCTGGTTTGTGCATATACCATATTTGTTGTATGGTCAAATTTTATTTTTTTACATAATTCCCAGTGGATCACCTTTTCAACCCAGCCATACCTAGTTTTGTATTCTCACTGTGCTAGTTTGCTACATTTTCTTAATACATAGTTAATGGTTTCATTTTTGTCACCACACACTCTACATCTGCTGTTATGTTGTGTCTTATCAATTTTAGATCTGATATAATTTGTTCTTATGGCATTGTTTTGCGCAGCAATTATTAGTGATTCAGTTTCTCTCTTGAGGTTTCCTTTATATTATTATTATTATTATTATTAGCAACAGAAAACACCCTCTGGGCATTGTAAAAATTAATTTTTGAAAGATATTGCCTGAGAGGGTTGGAGTTAAAAATTCAATGTCAGAGGGTTTGTATCATAAGTAGCAAAATCCTCATATTTATTAAAGGAGTAAAAAAAAAATAAAACAATTTGAAATGAAAACTGAAATAACTCAAATAAAATATTGCGTGCATGTAATAACCAAACAATTATTTTGAATATTTTTCCACATTAATTTTTACACAAAATTGTAGGTATTTATTTATTTGTAAACTTTTTAGTTAACTTCTTGTTACTGTATAAAAAAAAAAAAAAAAAAAAAAAAATTAAAAAGGACGAGAGTAAAAAACAATTTTTAAAATTGTTTACTCAAATTTTGGGTGTATATAGCATAAGAATATTGTGATGTAAGCTGTGGCGTAGAGCTATGACATAGTTTTTGATACAGACAATCTCCATTATTAATAGATTATATATTTACTAACCAACAAAATGTTACAGAAAAATAAGTTTAAAAATAACTATCTTATTATTCAGGATATTGTAGTTGAATTCTCAGTTTTCAAAAAGACTAAATTTCTTGCTTTTTATTCGGTAGAGTGCTCTTCGCTTCAAAATAGCTTTATTGAGAAAATGGACACATTTCTTAGATTAAAAACAAAAACAAAACAAAAAAAAAAGGTTTGACATAAAATATGTTTATAATAATGCATCGAGGCATTATGTAATTCTAAATGCTTAAGGAATTTTATAAGCAAAATGTTAATTGAGAAAATGGGTGGAACCAAATATAAGTTATTCAAAAACAACATCAATGGTCATCTAAATTTACTTGGAAATATCTTGGGGGGTGACGGGGGGGGAGGGAACAACAACAAAATTTGTTTGTTTCAAGTCCAATGTTCATAAAAGAAATTACAAATTTATTCATGTTTGTATCTTTGGTTTGGTTTGGTTTGGTTTGTTTTGTTTTACGGCATATCAACCTCAATGGGTCATTTAATGCCGATAAAGTTTTAAATAAAATCAATTCTTAATGGATAATACAATTTTTATGAATACATTTTTCTATTTAACCCATAGATGGCCCTAACAGGGGTCAGAGTGGACCAGGGAGCAATGGTGATAAGGGGTGCTCCACATTCCCCAAACCTCCAGAACTGGAACCTCACCATCAGATAGAGTTTAATGTCATTCCAGACATGTAGACCACAACCACCGCTTCTAGCACCATATGATAAAAAGGAGTTGGGCTTGCCATAAGGGTTGGGAAAATCATATAGGTGCTAGGTCTTGACGTGACCAGCCGATTGATCGGAGGTGGCCTCTCCGAAGCCCAAGATAGGGCCAAAGTGTAGTAATGCAGGTCATGCTCATCCACCTGGGCTCTATCCTTAAGCATGGGTCGCACCCACGGCAACAGGTGCCCATTGGGGAGTCTTACCCTCTGCAGAGTGCAGTCGGTGCATTCTAACGCCCCAGCCGACAGGGCGGATTGTATCTTTGATGATACAAAAACTCAGTAGATGAATTGAATGTAACTTAAAAGTTTTTAACAAAAATCAAAAGTTTATGAAACTGCGTCTTTGTTTAAAAGTTTAATAGGATTTCTCTGAATGTTTGAGATGAGGCTTGATGATTAGTATTATCTGCGTTATTCGGACTATTGTCCTCATCTTTATTGTTATTTGTACAATGTTTCAGCGATATACACTCTGGCCTTCTTCAAGATAAGGTAGTTAGGTTAAGACAGTTCTAAGCGACAGTTATCTCCGAATTCCGGGTTCAATCCTGAGTAGCGTCAGTAACATAGAAAAATAATTAACACAACTCCTACCCCAGCTATGGTTAGCAGAATGAGAACAGAATACCCCTGTGGACTGAATAAAGGGTTAGGTTCAAAGTTCCGTGATGGCTCTCGATTACGACAAGAAAGTTCCAGAGTTAAAAAAAAAAAGGTTCCCGAGTCCGACAAGAAATACCTGAAGAAGACCGGATGGTATATCAGCCGAAATGTTGTACAAATAACAATAAAGATGAGGACAATAGTCCGAAAATGCAGATAATACTAATTTTAATAGGATTGTATGCAAAAGAAAAGAAAGAAAAAATAATAACTTCTTACAAAAAAACGTAAATATGAATGTTGTAACTCAAGTATCAGAATTAATAGAGAAATAATAGGAAGAAACACAATGAGCATTAAGGATGAGAGAAAAGGTTTACTAAGCAAAGATACAAGGTGAACACAGTAATTAGCAATTGCTTGGTTGAATTAACATGTCCCACAAGATCTTGTTTTTCACTTCTGATTCTTCATCAGAAGGAGCAGCAAGGAGATTTATTCTCTTTTCACTAATGCTAGACCAGGGAGATAGTTTTTGTGTCTGAGGTGGGTGCCACATCTATCATCAGCTCCCCATTTTACCACACAGATCCAAGCTGTGGAACTCATGCGATGAATTGGCAAGGGATGGTATCAAACCCATAAACCCTTTTTTATCTCAATTAAGAAAGGACATGTTTTTCATTTACACTGTCAATATCCGGTTGTTTTAACAGAAGATTTTTAGATTTTTTATTTTATTTATAAAACTACCTCCAAACCCTAACCCCTAACAAACAACCAGATATTGACAGTGTAAATGAAAAACATGTCCTTTCTTAATAGAGATCAAAAAGGGGTGCCTTAAGGTCATATAGTCCAATATTTCTATGTATATGCATCTATCATAGCTAAAATGAATGCAAACCTCGAACAAAATTTAGTAAACCAAATACATTAAAAAAAAAATTTTTTTAAATAATAATAATGCAGTGAATTTAAAAATGTATGATTAGAGTAAAAAGAATTTAATCCATGATTACTGAAATTAACTCCTGAATAACAAAATGATACACAAGAGCACATTGTGTGCACACATGGGGGCGGGGAGGGGGTGGGATTGACTGTCAAAATTGCAGGTATCAGTTGACTGTGATGAGTGATCAGCCGATGAGACATTTATTCAAAAAATTTGTGTAGAGCACAAAAAGCCATGTGAAGTTATATCAGAAAGTAGGAAGCGTGTGGTGTAATGGTTAAAATCATGGAAATGGACTCGTCGCCCCGAGTTCAAATCCTGGACGTGGTAATTGCATTTCACTTAGCGCTAATACCCTTGGGAAAGGTATGAATCCTACTCTCCCTCCAACTATGGGTAAATAGTAGGGCAGACTGGGCTCTTTAACCTTGGTTAGGCAACCGGTCTAGGAGAAGGAAAACTCTGAATTCAAACCTGCTGAACTCCGTTTAAGAAATTGACCTTGTGTCGCATCCTGCTCGTGCAGAGGGGTTGGTAAATATATATATCAGAAAGTAGGGGAAAAAAAAAAAATCTGATCCTCTACCCAAAGAACTTCCCCAATCTAATCACTGTGAATGATTCTCAGTGGGTGCTCTATAACTACTGGCCTTGTGCTCTAGCAAAGGCTAACCCTAGTAAATGAACAGAAATTACATATAGTTATAAGCCAAACAAGGGGCCGGGTTAGCTCAGTCGGTAGAGCGTTCGGCTAGAAACCACAAGGTTCCTAGTTCGATACCGGTCCTCGCCAACTCAGCGTATGAGTAGCACAGGGATCTGTGTGGTAAAGTAAGGAGCTGATGATAGGTGTGGCGGTCCATCTCAGACGCCAAACACAATCTCCTTGGTCTAGCGCTATTGAAAAGGGGATAGACTCCCTCGCTGACTGGCTGATACAGACTTTAGGCCGCCCCGACGACTTTACTTTTACAAGCCAAACTAGCATTAGGAAAATCAAACATAACTTGACCCACCCTGTCTGCAGAGGGATAGAACACCCCCCCACCCCATGGTAACAAAAGTTGGTCGTCATTGGCAACCCATGATGCTTAAGTAAGGAATCCTGGTAGCTAAGCAGTCCACAAAATGCAACATTCCACTTTGGCCCTTACTTAGACTAGATAGGCAGATGGAGAGGCTCCCTCCGATCAATCGGCTGGTCATGTCAAGCCCTAGCACTTATATGATTGTCCCAACCCTCTTGCCTTTATGGTAACTCCACAACCCTTTGTGCTAGAAGGTGGTAGCTGATGGTCTTAGTGTTCTGGGTATGATGATAAGCTGCATCTAATGGTGAAGTTTCAATTCTGGAACTCTGGGGAATGTGGAGTACCCCTTTATTGCCATTACACCCAGGTCCACCCTGACCCAGAGTGGCAGTACCTGTTAGGGTCCCATCTATGGGTTAAATAGAGTATTAAAAAAAAATGTGTTTCAAAAAAATTGTGTTTCAAAAAAAATTGTTTTCAAAAAAAATTGTGTTCAAAAAAAATTGTGTTTCAAAAGAAAAAAAATAAAAAAAAAATTGTGTTTGGAAAAAAAAAAAATGAATACCCAACGAGAATGAATAAAACAAAAATGTCTTTGGCATAAAATAACCCAACAAGGGTTGACATGCAGTGAAATCCAACTTACAAAAAAACAAATTAGTATAAATAATAACAAAATGTCTTTTTAAGTTTGTGTCCAACTAAAAAGAAACCTTCAAGATGAAATGAATGAAGAGTAGAAAGAAAAAAACTAAATTCAAAAGAAACAAAAAAAAAAAACAGAAAAGAAAAAGATTTTTGCATTGAGAACTGAAAATAACTTTTTGGGGAAGCCAACATTTAAGGAAAGTAATAGTAATTTTTATCAAGGGGATACCAATTAATATTTCCAGGAAATGTGTAATCCTCATTGGGGGATAAAGCATTTGCCAACAGATGCTGGATAATCATCATCAGATGATGATGACGGCTTTCATAGAAAGAATTATTAATAGTCCTCATTAAAACTACCGCCCCCCCCAAAAAACAGTCCTCCTGTAAGTGATGGGCAAAAAAATTAAATAAAAATTAACCAGGTTTAAAGGTAAGGGACTGGCTTAGCTCAGTCAGTAGAGCATCTGCTTTGGAACCATAAGTTTCCAGGTTCAATACTGGACCTCGCCAACTCAGCAAATGAGTAGTACAGCTTCAATCTGTGGAGTAAAGATCATCAGGCCCAAGTAGTTCCCACAGGAAGAGTATCCTTTTTTATACTGATTAGAGTGGCATGATGGAGGGTGGTCTAGTTTGTGGGGCATTCTGGGAAGGGTGGTCTAGTTTGTGGGGCATTCTGGGAAGGGTGGTCTAGTTTGTGGGGCATTCTGGGAAGGGTGTCTAGTCTAGTTTATCCTGAGTAGTTATTTATGTGATTTGTTCATTTATTTAATCTGCTGTGTTTAATCTATTACTGTTTTTTTTTTTTTTTTATTATTATTATTGTTATTTTTATCATCTATTTTCTAATTTATTATTTCTTTTTTTTTTTTTTTTTTTTTTTTTATTAGTCTTTCGAGTTGTTAATTTTTCAGGTGACTTAATAGGAATTTTTTTTATGCCTACATTTAGATTCTAAGTTCTAATCATTTATTTAGAAGTTTATTTTGTTCTGGGAAGGTGATTATGCCATTTTTTTTTCTAGATAAAGTTTAAAGTGTTTTGATATGTTGTTGTAAATGATGCTACTATTTTTTTTTTTTTTACTTTCCAATTTATTTATGGTTTGACTTTTGTTGACTTTATGAAGTCCCATATGTGTCTAAAAAGTGCTGCACTGTGTTCATATTTTTAAATTTTTTTTATTATTGTTAAATGATGTTTTGTATGTGTCATTCCTGTTTCCAAGGGTCTTCTGTCACTTGTATATTTTTTCTGTATTTTCTTTGGATCTTATAGTGACTTGGTATACAATGTTTGTTTGTAGGTAATTTCCATTTCAGATTTTATTTTGCAGTTACAGGTGGGAGGGTTTTTTTTTTGTATTTGTGGTGTGTTATAGATTATTTTTATTGTGCCTTTTTTTTTTTATTACATTTAGTACATTTTTTTTTGTTTTGTTTTTTTCTAGCTAAGTTTTAGTTCGTTTTTATTGAATATTTTGTGTAATTTGTTTGATGTAGGGGAGTGTTTGTTTATTAGTTTCATAAATATTTCTTTTTACATTTTTATTGTCTCGTGGGTTGAATAAAGGTTTTTATTTCTACTTCAGTTTTTTTGTCCTGTTAGGGACATGTGTTAGTTTATCAGAGAATCTACTGTTCTTTAGTGTTGTCTTGTATTCTTCTTTAGCTTTATTGAAAACTAGAAGCAACTACCCAACGTCACCTGGGTAGGGGGGAAACACTAGTGTATTGATTTGTTAACTTTTAAGATTTACAAATGCTGGACATTTTTAAGTAGAATTTCAATGCTGTTTCTATGTATAGCTTAATTTCTAAATATCTTCGAATATATATCAAATCTTCATAATTTTTTCACAAAAAGCAGGAACCGCTGATATTCAATGTGTGTGTGTTGTGTGTATATATATATATATATATATATATATATATATATCACTTTGTTGTTAATTGTTTTATTTTCATAGTTTCATCCGTACATACATGCATGCATACATACATACACACCAATTACCCTTTATATATGTTTAGATAGTTTTGTTTAATGAGTTATCAGATAATCTGTGGCTAATGGATTGTGGTATTTTTTTTTATTATGGTGGATGGATTGTTGGAGTATATGTAAAGTGGGGTGTTGTTTTGTTTTCTAATGATTGGTACATTCGTTTTTTTTTTGTTGTTTATTTTAGGTTAAATGTTACATCTAAAAGTCTATTTCATTTAGGTTGGTTTTTATATTTATATTGAATCCTATTCGTTAGGATATTCTTATGACCTGTTTTCTATTTTTATCTGTTTTTTGTTCGTTGCAGTTTGTAAGGATTATCAGCCTGTTATCCCTGTACAAACCCGTGTCATTTTTATTTATACCCTCTCTCATGTTGCCA